>JACGWO010000001.1:59114010-60314010 GCA_034509735.1 Sesamum alatum
GAGGCTCTTTTTCGTCCATTCAAATGAGTCGGAAGCTTATCATCCAACCAATGCGAATTGAACATTTCTGACTACATGAACCCTCTATGTCCTGGGTGTGGACTTGCACTTTTATTTTTATTATTAGTTTGCAGGGGTTTGCACCACCAGTTCATTCTGAACATCAGTTTTGTTCTAACAATTAAGTTCTGACTTAATATCTGTCCTTTAGAGTGGAGGGCAAAGGAAATCCTGTGTAACTGTTGCCTCTCTTTCTTTATGTTGCGGGTCAAACGGAAAAAATAAAGCAATTTTAAGATAGCCACTGACGAAGAGATTGATGTTGCTCAGTCAGGGCAATATCTCCTCAATCTTCCAATAATGGTCGATGAAAATCCAAGGTACACTGTTGTTAAGTATTTGGTCATTAGAAGCATGCTCTGAGGCATTCAATGTCCACGTTGTAATAATCTACTTTTGCTGCTGTAGCTTGAAAGAAGCTTTTGAAAAGATCTTTGATCTCATCCTCACGAGAACCTCACGGGTTTTGCCAAATAAGGTCTCTCTCTCTCTCAGTCTCTCTCTCTCTCTCATCTCTCTCTCTCTATGAGCACTTAGACTTGAATTTATTTAATATGAGTTTTGAGCTTAAAGTTTTTTAAGGCGAATTTGTATCATGATATTTTTATCTGACATTGAGAAAAGGAAATATCTATATTGCCTCTACGTATTTTGTCTTAAGTTCAAAAGGATACTCTGTATATTAGCATATATTTCTAAGAGAACTTTCAGTTCCTGAAGAAAACATGAAGTACTCAAGATGATCAATTAAAGAGGAAAACCATTATAAAAGGGAATCATTCAGTAGAAGAAAATATATAGGTTTGTCGTAAATCGCAGGGAACTACGACATAATCTTAAAGCAGACAATGCCCTATGTAAATACTTGAGACACTCGATTTTTTCCACTGAAACACAGTAGTCTTTTTTCTCTTTGAAGGTAGTCCAATGGGTCACTCTTTACACAAGAAAGTAGAAGAAAAATATCAAGGAGGACATCATATATATTTAAACTGAAAAGATAATTTAATACATAATCATTTTTCAAAATTATGTCACTTGTTTTGAACTGCTGTTATAAGATAAAAAATTGGCCAAGACTATGTGCACTATAAACTGGACCTTAAATTTGTATACTCTAGAAGAGTAAGTGCTCCACTGTCATTTTATTTGAATGAAGATCCTACCGGTGATCTTTTAGTTTGCTTTACCGGATATATCATGCTAGCTTTGCGGGATATATTAAAGTATGAGATGAATTCCATTATCCTACTTATGTTTCTTTTCACTTCTAGATATAATCTTCTGCCGTGGGATTGGCATTGATAAGACAACTGATTATTTCATGGAGAAGTTGATGCTATCATTGCCCTGCCTGGATTTTGAGAAAGACCAGGTGTCTGATTATATTCTATCGAACAATCATTACTAGCTTGGTCTAGGGCAACAGGTTATCAAGTAATCTGAATTATGGTTATCTGTTCAGAATCAATCTGGTTCGTCCTTATGTGTACTCACACTTAAACTGAAGCAAGCGGTGTTTTTCTTCTGCAGGTTAGATAAGCTTTTCTTGTAGGAAGCCAATTTCATGGCATAAGAAGGAGACCAAGGAGAATGGAATTATCTCTAAGCAGAAGATGACGGATTATGTTGTTGAACGCATTCGTCTTGAGAAATATGATCTCATGAATTAAGTTGTTGCAGTGGTTTCTTGTGGTCTTTGATCCCCAATCCCAATGTAATGAGAAGCTTTCTTTTTAGTGGCTGCTTGAGCTAATGACATGTGGTACAAAATTTCTACACCTGAACTACACCCTACTGCATTCTGGTAGAATATTTGTTAACGATCCAAACAGAAGGATCATGTTTTTTAATGAATTGTCACTCTGTAGAACAGGACTTGATCCAGGGAAAGTTATGCACGAATTTAAGTGGACAAGCTTGGCGTATTTGTTGGTGTGGAACTGCAAATTCTTTTCTAATCTTGTTTCTTCAATTTTATACTTATTCTTTTCAAACAAGCATGAACATATGTCAACTTTCTATCTTGTGGAGGTTGAGCATAAATAGGGTTTTTAGGGGTTTAGGGTTTTAGGTTTTTTTTCTTTTTTTCTTGAAATCGGGAGTTGTCGGGATCCCCGTCCCTTCTCGATAATCAAAAGCCATGTACATAGTTTTTGTACACAATCCTACACTAATTTAAGTTCAAGAATAGATATACAAAATAGGTGGGCTTGAGCAAAAAATAGCTCAAGGATTTTGGGAGCCCAAGTGACATTTCTGAAAAATATTGGGCCCACAAAAATCATCAGCCCATTTACTAAATCTGAGAGGCCCACGGTGCAGCGTGGCCCAAGTGAAATCTGGCTGAGGGGCCAAGTTGTGATTTCTGGGCGGAGCCAGATGTTCAGCCCACTGTGGAGGAAGGCCCAAGATCATGCCAGCAGCAGAGCGGGCCGCAGATTGGATGGCAGGAGGTCTGGGCCGGATGCAGCCCAGCGCGCCGCAAGATAGCGGCCCAGCGCGCCGCGCGATATAGCGGCCCAGCCGCCGCGCGATATAGCGGCCCAGCGCGAAAAGGACGACCCAGTGGCGAGAGAGCGGCCCAGTGTAGAATTGCTGCAATTCCCTGCAGAGATGAAGTGGGCCGAGGGAGGGTGGGCAGTCCATGTAATTGCAACATCAATCCAAGCTTCATGGTTTAAAAATTTCACGCCCAACCAATTCAAAGATGCAACAACAAAGAGTACACTCCACTACTTTGAAGCCACATCCTCCAATCATAACAAAACAGTCCCCTCCAATCAAGGATGCCAAGTAAAATTGACATGGTAGGGTAAAAGCACAAACAAACCTGGCAGCTTCTTGGAAAGTCCTTACCATGTTGAGCAAAGTCAATTCCTGTGTGGTCATTGATTAGCACGTTGCTACGGCATGACGAAGAACCTGCAAAAAAAGAGCCTTAATTACGAGGGTAAACAACGAAATACAGAGGTCCAAGATCAGGATCCTCCCTGTATGAGCCCCTCCACAGAGTGGCTGTCTGGAAATTTCTTGTTGCAGCAACAGCCATTGTATTTGAGAAGTAAAAGTAGCTCTGGCATCCTTGGCAGCCGATATCGGTTCAGTGAAGAGGGGTTGCTGTAGCAGTAGGCTTGATGAATGAGCGTATCCATCAACGACAAATTCCTAAACATAGAATACCTATTCCTATTCCTCTAACCTATACCTATACCTATACCTACACATATTCTACGATCCTAAATCCTATACCTATACCTATACAATTCTACATCCTATTCCTAGACCCTATAACCTTCTTTCTAATCTATCCTAATAATCTTATTCATATCATCATATACCTATCCTATAATCCTATTCTATATCATCATATATACTATTCCTATAATCCTATTTCTATATCTAATACTATACCTATACCTATCCCTAATAATCCTAATTCCTATTCCTACAATTTCCTATCCTATCCTAGAATCCTACTCCTAACCTATACATACACCAACTATTCTACAATCTTATTCCTAATATCCTATTCCTATACTTATACCTATACCTATTGTAGTCTATCCTATCCTGAATTAAATCATATTCCTTATACTCTATTATTATCGGCCTATACCTATTCCACAATCTTATTCTGTACTTATTATCTATAAAAATTTAAATTTAAATTTAAACTTACCTCATTCAAAAGATGCAACCAGCATGAGAGACAGAACTGCAATGAAAAAGCAGCATTGGTATCAATTGCAAAGGTTGTGTCAATGAAAATCAAAATTTGAGATCTCAAATCATGCCACCTAAAGAAATGACCTCGTTGCACAATTTAGAATTCTTTCCCAATTGGCTTGATTTCTTCTGACACAGTTCTTTTCAAAGGAGGCATAGACATCCCCAATCATTCTCAATGACTAGAAAAAAAAAAAAAATACATGGTAAGAAAAATTATTCTTCTATAGCAACAATGTGTGGGATGCTTAAGTATGCACAAACAAACACACAAATATAATTGAAAAATTGGGAGATAAAATAAGTAGTGACATAGCAGTAAGTTGATAGAAATGATCTTAATATTAAACAAGGGTGAGGCCATAATATTCAATTGCAAAAAAGATTCAAGCTATAAGAAGAACCAATAAGCATCACTAAATGGACACAAGAGCAGTAACAAACATTTGTTCCTTGGCGGAGCAAAGCAATATTTTGCTCATTGGATTTCTCAATCATTAACGAGGGTACCGAGACCTATCTACTTTACCTTCATATCAACAGGTCCACCACACTTACAAAGGACGTTCAAGTGCATGGAAACATGACTTAGAAATAAACAAGTAGTGGGACATACTTGTAATAGATTACTTGCAATGACAGAATACATTAAGCTCAAACTGGCCATCGGATCCTCCCACTGTGACTGCCACATTATTGCCCATACTGGAAGTAAAAAGCATGAGAAAAATCTCCTTGTTACTGGAAAACGACTTCTTTTATCCCCATTCCAAGAATTATTATTATTATAGTGCCCTGAGCGAAAACCCATCCTAGAGCCCTCACAACTGCGTAAGGTTCACCTTCCCTGAAATTAAGAGATATTTTGAGTTAAACATGACAAGTATATAAGTCATAAGTCATAAAAATAACCAAACCTATATGTTTTCAATTAGATTAAATGAGATTAGAAGCAATACCCGGGCAATATACTGCTGCCAGGTTCAGTTTTCAGGAAGTATAATTCTCCTAGACCACAACGTGGACCACGTGCATATAGAGATGATGTGAGAACTCAATTGAAGAAAAGAACTCAAAGTATTGAAGAAAAATTTCTATATCTCATATACCTTCCTAAGAAACTATGTCGTTTGCTACCGTCTTGAGAGAAGCAGCAACCGGTTTAAGGCACCACTTGTTTCAACAAACGCATCATGCGGAGCCATCAATATTATAGAAAATAAAAAATCTTTCATGAATCAATTCTTAAGAAAATATTTGCTGAGACATGCAACAGAAAACACGTCCGTATGGACATTAACAATAAGAAACTTGATTTAATAAGGTTCCAAATATAGAAATACAGTGGATTAGAGAGGGCAAACATCAGAAAAAGAAAAAAAAAAGAATACCGTGCTTTCAAATCTGTTTTTCAGCAGTCATAAATGGCAACTAAGTTTCCTCAGCTCCAGCTTCAGCAATCTTTTACATCAAACCTGAGAAAGGGTATAGTTTCTTCGCAAAATAAAATCAATTGGGGCACAATATTACAATTAGAAAAACAAGGGAAGAAAAGCAAATGTAATTGAGTTCTATTGAAGATTACATGTAGGTAAGTGAAAACATGCACAAACTGAAGTTAAATACTCATTCTTACCCTTTCTTTGTATTCAAACCGGTTCCTACAGCTGTGCCCCCTGTGCAAGCTGCACATATTTTCCAAAATTTTAGGACCAAAGACAGAAAAAAGAAAGAAGTCCAATGCATTTTAGATTAAAGAGAGATTTAGAGAACCATATACTAATACTCACATGCGCCGAAAAAGCCCAAGTGCGGCGACTCTCCATATATTGGCACATCAAACATAGGTTGCAAATTTGTGGTGAGGGTGATGTTTGATGCTGATGATGATGATCCTGTTGATGCTGATGATGTAATGATGATGATGCTGATGTGATGATGATGTTAATGTTGATGTTGATGTGATGCTGATGCTAATGATGATGCTGATGTGATGATGATGATGATGATGATGATGATGATGATGTGATGTTGATGCTGACGATGTCGTTAATTATGATGATGATGAGTTTATCTCTACTACTACTACCACTACCACCACCCATTCCCATATTCCTACAATCCGATTTCTATTCCTATGCCTATTTCTACAATCCTATTCCTACTGTCCTATAGCTATACCTATACCAATTCCTACAATCCTATTCCTATACCTATACCTACAATGCTAATCCTATACTTATATCTATACCTATTCCTTTCCCTATACCTATATCTATTTCTATCCCTAATAATCCTATTACTTATACCTATACCTATTCCTATTCCTCTACCTATACCTATACCTATACATATTCCTACGATCCTATTCCTATACCTATACCTATTTCTAATCTATCCCTAATAATCCTATTGATGCCATCCTATTCCTATAATCCTATTTCTATATCCATACCTATACCTATACCTATACCTATCCCTATCCCTATCCCTAATAATCCTATTACTATAATCCTATTCCTAGAATCCTACTCCTATACCTATACCTACACCTATTCCTACAATCCTATCCCATTCCAATAATCTTATTCCTAATAATCGTATTCCTATACTTATACCTATACCTATTGTAGTCCTATCCTATTCCTAATAATCATATTCATATACTTGTACCTATACCTATTCCTACAATCTTATTCCTATACTTATATCTATAAAATTTAAATTTAAATTTAAACTTACCTCATTCAAAGATGCAACCAGCATGAGAGACTGCAATGAAAAAGCATCATTGTATCAATTGCACAAGGTTGTGACAATGAAAATCAAATGAGATCTCAGAATCATGCCAACTAAAGACTGACCTCGTGCAACAATTTAGAAATTCTTTCTCAATTGGCTTGATTTCTTCTGACACAGTTCTTTTCAAAGGAGGCATAGACATCCCCAATCATTCTCAATGTCTAGAAAAACAAGAAATACAAGGTAAGAAAATTATTCTTCTATAGCAACAATGTGCGGGATGCTTTAAGTATGCACAACAACACACAAATATAGTTGACAAATTGGGAGGATAAAATAAGTAGTGACATAGCATAAGTTGATAGAATATCTTAATATTAACAAGGTGAGGCCATAATATTCAATGCAAAAAGGATCAGCTATAAGAAGAACCAATAAGCATCACTAAATGGAGCACAGGAGCAGTAACACATTTGTTCCTTGCGGAGCAAATCAATATTTTGCTCATTGGATTTCTCAATCATTAACTAGGATACAGACCTATCTACTTTACCCTTCCATATCAACAGGTCCACCACTACAAGGACGTTTCAGTGCATGGAAACATGACTTAGAATAACAAGTGGTGGGACATACTTGTAATAGATTACTGCAATGACAGAATACATTAAGCTCAAACTGGCCATCGGATCCTCCCACTGTGATTGCCACATGATTGCCCATAACCTGGAAAGTAAAAAGCATGAGTAAAATCACCTTGTTTCTGGAAAACGACTTCTTTTATCCCCATTCCAGATTATTATTATTATACCTGAGCGAAAACCATCCTAGAGCCTCACACTGCGTAGGGTTCACCTTCCCCTGAGATTTAAGATTATTTGAGTTAACATGACAAATATAAGTCATAAGTAATAAAAATGACCAACCTATATGTTTCTAATAGATTAAATGAGTAAGAACAATACCGGCATTATACTGCTGCCAGGTTCATTTTCAGGAAGTATAAGTTCTCCTAGACCACAACGTGGACCACTGTGCATAAGAGATGGTGTGAGAACTCAATTGAAGAAAAGAACTCAAAGTATTGAAGAAACATTCTATATCTCATATACCTTCCTAAGAAACCTATGTCGTTTGCTACCGTCATGAGAGAAGCAGCAACCGTGTTTAAGGCACCACTTGTTTCAACAAACGCGTCATTCGCAGCCTATCAATATTATAGAGAAATAAAAATCTTTCATGAATCAATTCTAAAGAAAATTTTGCTGAGACATGCAACAGAAACACGTCTGTATGGACATTAACAATAAGAAACTTGATTTAATAAGCTTCCAGACAGAAATACAGTGGGTACAGAGGCAAACATCAGAAAAGAAAAAAAAAATACCAGTGCTTCAAATTGTTTTCAGCAGTCATAAATAGCAACTAAGTTTCCTCAGCTACAGCTGCAGCAATCTTTACATCAAACCTGAGAAGATACAGTTTCTTCGCAAAATAAAATCAATTGGGGTGCAAATTATTAAATTAGAAAACAAGGGAAAGAAACAACAAATGTAATTGAGTTCTGTGAAGATTACCTGTAGGTAAGTGAAAACATGCACAAACTGAAGTTAAATACTCCATTCTTACCCTTTCTTTGTATTCAAACCGGTTCCTACAGCTGTGCCCCCCTGTGCAAGCTGCAAATATTTTCCAAAATCTTAGGACCAAAGACAGAAAAGAAAGAAGTCCAATGCATTTTAGATTAAAGAGATTAAGAGAACCATTATACTAATACTCACATGCGGCCGAAAAAGCCCAAGTGCGGCGACTCTCCCATATATTGGCACATCAAACATAGGTTGCAAATTTGTGGTGAGGGTGATGTTGATGCTGATGATGATGATCCTAATGACGCTGATGTGATGATGATGTTAATGTTGATGCTGATGCTAATGATGATGGTGATGATGCTGATGTGATGATGATTATAATGATGATGATGTGATGTTGATGCTGACGATGTCGCTAATTATGATGATTATGAGTTTATCTCTACTACTACTACTATTACCACCACCCATTCCCATATTCCTACAATCCTATTTCTATTCCTATGCCTATTTCTACAATCCTATTCCTACTGTCCTATACCTTTACCTATACCAATTCCTACAATCCTATTCCTATACCTATACCTACAATGCTAATCCTATACTTACATCTATACCTATTCCTATCCCTATACCTATATCTACTCCTATCCCTAATAATCCAATTACTTATACCTATACCTATACCTATACCTATACCTATTCCTATTCCTCTACCTATACCTATACCTATACATATTCCTACGATCCTATTCCTATACCTATACTTATTTCTAATCTATCCCTAATAATCTTATTCATACCATCATCTACCTATTCCTATAATCCTATTTCTATATCTATACCTTTACCTATATCTATCCCTAATAATCCTATTACTATAATCCTATTCCTATTCCTACAATCCTATCCTATTCCTAGAATCCTACTCCTAAACCTATACATACACCTATTCCTACAATCCTATCCTATTCCTATAACCTTATTCCTAATAATAGTATTCCTATACTTATACCTATACCTATTGTAGTCCTATCCTATTCCTAATAATCATATTCCAATACTTATACCTATACCTATTCCTACAATCTTATTCCTATACTTATATCTATAAAATTTAAATTTAAATTTAAACTTACCTCATTCAAAGATGCAACCAGCATGAGAGACTGCAATGAAAAAGCATCATTGTATCAATTGCACAAGGTTGTGACAATGAAAATCAAATGAGATCTCAGAATCATGCCAACTAAAGACTGACCTCGTGCAACAATTTAGAAATTCTTTCTCAATTGGCTTGATTTCTTCTGACACAGTTCTTTTCAAAGGAGGCATAGACATCCCCAATCATTCTCAATGACTAGCAAAACAAAAAATACAAGGTAAGAAAATTATTCTTCTATAGCAACAATGTGTGGGATGCTTTAAGTATGCACAACAACACACAAATATAGTTGAAAAATTGGGAGGATAAAATAAGTAGTGACATAGCAAAATTGACAGAAAATCTTAATATTAACAAGGTGCGGCCATAATATTCAATGCAAAAAGGATCAGCTATAAGAAGAACCAATAAGCATCACTAAATGGAGCACAGGAGCAGTAACACATTTGTTCCTTGCGGAGCAAATCAATATTTTGCTCATGGGATTTCTCAATCATTAACTACGGTACCGACCTATCTACTTTACCCTTCCATATCAACAGGTCCACCACTACAAGGACGTTTCAGTGCATGGAAACATGACTTAGAATAACAAGTAGTGGGACATACTTGTAATAGATTACTGCAATGACAGAATACATTAAGCTCAAACTGGCCATCGGATCCTCCCACTGTGATTGCCACATGATTGCCCATAACCTGGAAAGAAAAAAGCATGAGAAAAATCACCTTGTTTCTGGAAAACGACTTCTTTTATCCCCATTCCAGATTATTATTATTATACCTGAGCGCAAACCATCCTAGAGCCTCACACTGCGTAGGGTTCACCTTCCCCTGAAATTTAAGATTATTTGAGTTAACATGACAAATATAAGTCATAAGTCATAAAAATGACCAACCTATATGTTTCTAATAGATTAAATGAATAAGAACAATACCGGCATTATACTGCTGCCAGGTTCATTTTCAGGAAATATAAGTTCTCCTAGACCACAACGTGGACCACTGTGCATAAGAGATGGTGTGAGAACTCAATTGAAGAAAAGAACTCAAAGTATTGAAGAAACATTCTATATCTCATATACCTTCCTAAGAAACCTATGTCGTTTGCTACCGTCTTGAGAGAAGCAGCAACCGTGTTTAAGGCACCACTTGTTTCAACAAACGCGTCATGCGCAGCCTATCAATATTACAGAGAAATAAAAAATCTTTCATGAATCAATTCTTAAGAAAATTTTGCTGAGACATGCAACAGAAACATGTCTGTATGGACATTAACAATAAGAAACTTGATTTAATAAGCTTCAGACAGAAATACAGTGGATACAGAGGCAAACATCAGAAAAGAAAAAAAAATACCAGTGCTTCAAATTGTTTTCAGCAGTCATAAATGGCAACTAAGTTTCCTCAGCTCCAGCTGCAGCAATCTTTACATCAAACCTGAGAAGGTATAGTTTCTTCGCAAAAATAAAATCAATTGGGGTGCACAATATTACAATTAGAAAACAAGGGAAAGAAAAAGCAAATGTAATTGAGTTCTATGAAGATTACATGTAGGTAAGTGAAAAACATGCACAAACTGAAGTTAAATACTCCATTCTTACCCTTTCTTTGTATTCAAACCGGTTCCTACAGCTGCGCCCCCTGTGCAAGTTGCACATATTTTCCAAAATTTTAGGACCAAAGACAGAAAAGAAAGAAGTCCAATGCATTTTAGATTAAAGAGATTAAGAGAACCATTATACTAATACTCACATGCGGCCGAAAAAGCCCAAGTGCGGCGACTCTCCCATATATTGGCACATCAAACATAGGTTGCAAATTTGTGGTGAGGGTGATGTTGATGCTGATGATGATGATCCTGTTGATGCTGATGATGTAATGATGATGATGCTGATGTGATGATGATGTTAATGTTGATGTTGATATGATGCTGATGCTAATGATGATGCTGATGATGCTGATGTGATGATGATGATGATGATGATGATGTGATGTTGATGCTGATGATGTCGTTAATTATGATGATGATGAGTTTATCTCTACTACTACTACCACTACCACCACCCATTCCCATATTCCTACAATCCTATTTCTATTCCTATGCCTATTTCTACAATCCTATTCCTACTGTCCTATACCTTTACCTATACCAATTCCTACAATCCTATTCCTATACCTATACCTACAATGCTAATCCTATACTTATATCTATACCTATTCCTATCCCTATACCTATATCTATTCCTATCCCTAATAATCCTATTACTTATACCTATACCTATACCTATTCCTATTCCTCTACCTATACCTATACCTATACATATTCCTACGATCCTATTCCTATACCTATACCTATTTCTAATCTATCCCTAATAATCTTATTCATACCAGTCCAATAATCCTATTTCTATATCTACACCGTTACCTATACCTATCCCTAATAATCCTATTACTATAATCCTATTCCTATTCCTACGATCCTATCCTATTCCTAGAATCCTACTCCTAAACCTATACATACACCTATTCCTACAATCCTATCCTATTCCTATAATCTTATTCCTAATAATCCTATTCCTATACTTATACCTATACCTATTGTAGTCCTATCCTAGTCCTAATAATCATATTCCAATAATTATACCTATACCTATTCCTACAATCTTATTCCTATACTTATATCTATAAAATTTAAATTTAAATTTAAACTTACCTCATTCAAAGATGCAACCAGCATGAGAGACTGCAATGAAAAAGCATCATTGTATCAATTGCACAAGGTTGTGTCAATGAAAATCAAATGAGATCTCAGAATCATGCCACCTAAAGACTGACCTCGTGCAACAATTTAGAAATTCTTTCCCAATTGGCTTGATTTCTTCTGACACAGTTCTTTTCAAAGGAGGCATAGACATCCCCAATCATTCTCAATGACTAGCAAAACAAAAATACATGGTAAGAAAATTATTCTTCTATAGCAACAATGTGTGGGATGCTTTAAGTATGCACAACAACACACAAATATAATTGAAAAATTGGGAGGATAAAATAAGTAGTGACATAGCATAAGTTGATAGAATATCTTAATATTAACAAGGTGAGGCCATAATATTCAATGCAAAAAGGATCAGCTATAAGAAGAACCAATAAGCATCACTAAATGGAGCACAAGAGCAGTAACACATTTGTTCCTTGCAGAGCAAAGCAATATTTTGCTCATTGGATTTCTCAATCACTAACTAGGGTACAGACCTATCTACTTTACCCTTCCATATCAACAGGTCCACCACTACAAGGACGTTTCAGTGCATGGAAACATGACTTAGAATAACAAGTAGTGGGACATACTTGTAATAGATTACTGCAATGACAGAATACATTAAGCTCAAACTGGCCATCGGATCCTCCCACTGTGATTGCCACATGATTGCCCATAACCTGGAAAGCAAAAAGCATGAGAAAAATCTCCTTGCTTCTGGAAAACGACTTCTTTTATCCCCATTCCAGATTATTATTATTATACCTGAGCGAAAACCATCCTAGAGCCTCACACTGCGTAGGGTTCACCTTCCCCTGAAATTTAAGATTATTTGAGTTAACATGACAAATATAAGTCATAAGTCATAAAAATGACCAACCTATATGTTTCAAATTAGATTAAATGAGTAAGAACAATACCGGCAATATACTGCTGCCAGGTTCAGTTTCAGGAAGTATAAATTCTCCTAGACCACAACGTGGACCACTGTGCATAAGAGATGGTGTGAGAACTCATTTGAAGAAAAGAACTCAAAGTATTGAAGAAACATTCTACATCTCATATACCTTCCTAAGAAACCTATGTCATTTGCTACCGTCATGAGAGAAGCAGCAACCGTGTTTAAGGCACCACTTGTTTCAACAAACGCATAATGCGCAGCCTATCAATATTATAGAGAAATAAAAAATCTTTCATGAATCAATTCTTAAGAAAATTTTGCTGAGACATGCAACAGAAACACGTCCGTATGGACATTAACAATAAGAAACCTGATTCAATAAGGTTCCAAATAGAAATACAGTGGATAAAGAGGCAAACATCAGAAAAGAAAAAAAAAATACCAGTGCTTCAAATTGTTTTCAGCAGTCATAAATGGCAACTAAGTTTCCTCAGCTCCAGCTGCAGCAATCTTTACATCAAACCTGAGAAGGTATAGTTTCTTCGCAAAATAAAATCAATTGGGGTGCACAATATTACAATTAGAAAAACAAGGGAAAGAAAAAGCAAATGTAATTGAGTTCTATGAAGATTACATGTAGGTAAGTGAAAACATGCACAAACTGAAGTTAAATACTCCATTCTTACCCTTTCTTTGTATTCAAACCGGTTCCTACAGCTGTGCCCCCTGTGCAAGCTGCACATATTTTCCAAAATTTTAGGACCAAAGACAGAAAAGAAAGAAGTCCAATGCATTTTAGATTAAAGAGATTAAGAGAACCATTATACTAATACTCACATGCGGCCGAAAAAGCCCAAGTGCGGCGACTCTCCCATATATCGGCACATCAAACATAGGTTGCAAATTTGTGGTGAGGGTGATGTTGATGCTGATGATGATGATCCTGTTGATGCTGATGATGTAATGATGATGATGCTGATGTGATGATGATGTTAATGTTGATGTTGATGTGATGCTGATCCTAATGATGATGCTGATGTGATGATGATGATGATGCTGATGATGTGATGTTGATGCTGATGATGTCGTTAATTATGATGATGATGAGTTTATCTCTACTACTACTACCACTACCACCACCCATTCCCATATTCCGACAATCCTATTTCTACAATCCTATTCCTACTGTCCTATACCTATACCTATACGAATTCCTACAATCCTATTCCTATACCTATACCTACAATGCTAATCCTATACTTATATCTATACCTATTCCTATCCCTATACCTATATCTATTCCTATCCCTAATAATCCTATTACTTATACCTATACCTATACCTATTCCTATTCCTCTACCTATACCTATACCTATTCCTATTCCTCTACCTATACCTATACCTATACATATTCCTACGATCCTATTCCTATACCTATACCTATTTCTAATCTATCCCTAATAATCTTATTCATACCATCATATACCTATTCCTACAATCCTATTTCTATATCTATACCTTTACCTATACCTATCCCTAATAATCCTATTACTATAATCCTATTCCTATTCCTACAATCCTATCCTATTCCTAGAATCCTACTCCTAAACCTATACATACACCTATTCCAACAATCCTATCCTATTCCTATAACCTTATTCCTAATAATCCTATTCCTATTCTTATACCTATACCTATTGTAGTCCTATCCTATTCCTAATAATCATATTCCAATACTTATACCTATACCTATTCCTACAATCTTATTCCTATACTTATATCTATAAAATTTAAATTTAAATTTAAACTTACCTCATTCAAAGATGCAACCAGCATGAGAGACTGCAATGAAAAAGCATCATTGTATCAATTGCACAAGGTTGTGTCAATGAAAATCAAATGAGATCTCAGAATCATGCCACCTAAAGACTGACCTCGTGCAACAATTTAGAAATTCTTTCTCAATTGGCTTGATTTCTTCTGACACAGTTCTTTTCAAAGGAGGCATAGACATCCCCAATCATTCTCAATGACTAGCAAAAAAAAAATACATGGCAAGAAAATTATTCTTCTATAGCAACAATGTGTGGGATGCTTTAAGTATGCACAACAACACACAAATATAATTGAAAAATTGGGAGGATAAAATAAGTAGTGACATAGCATAAGTTGATAGAATATCTTAATATTAACAAGGTGAGGCCATAATATTCAATGCAAAAAGGATCAGCTATAAGAAGAACCAATAAGCATCACTAAATGGAGCACAAGAGCAGTAACACATTTGTTGCTTGCGGAGCAAAGCAATATTTTGCTCATTGGATTTCTCAATCATTAACTACGGTACCGACCTATCTACTTTACCCTTCCATATCAACAGGTCCACCACTACAAGGACGTTTCAGTGCATGGAAACATGACTTAGAATAACAAGTAGTGGGACATACTTGTAATAGATTACTGCAATGACAGAATACATTAAGCTCAAACTGGCCATCGGATCCTCCCACTGTGATTGCCACATGATTGCCCATAACCTGGAAAGCAAAAAGCATGAGAAAAATCTCCTTGCTTCTGGAAAACGACTTCTTTTATCCCCATTCCAGATTATTATTATTATACCTGAGCGCAAACCATCGTAGAGCTACACTGCGTAGGGTTCACCTTCCCCTGAAATTTAAGATTATTTGAGTTAACATGACAAATATAAGTCATAAGTCATAAAAATGACCAACCTATATGTTTCTAATAGATTAAATGAGTAAGAATAATACCGGCATTATACTGCTGCCAGGTTCATTTTCAGGAAGTATAAGTTCTCCTAGACCACATAGTTGACCACTGTGCATAAGAGAGGGTGTGAGAACTCAAATGATGAAAAGAACTCAATTGGCAACTCAGTTTTGTCAGCTACAGCTGCAGCAATCTTTCCATCAAACCTGGTAAGATATAATTTCTTCGTAAATAAAATGAATTGGAGGTGCACAATATTACTCTCAGAAAACAAGGGAAAGAAACAGCAAATGTAATTGAGATCTGTGACGATTACATGTATAGACTACCGCAGTCCCAAAAAATTACAGTGTTGGTACTCATTCTTAAGAATCATAAATTTGAAACTAGCTTCAGGTTTCTTTCATAACAAGATGAAACAAAAACTCTATGAAAACAAAAGATGAGAAATAGCAAACCAATCTGCAATTTCTCTAAAAATCCCAGAATCCCTAGTGAACTACATTTTAAGTTCAACAAAATTCCTATCAATAATCACAGTGTATAGTTAAGGTCACAATGAGATTAGATGATGATATTACAGATTTACTTCTTGCCTCTTTGATTGTCTACTATTTGTTACATTGTTCTGGTTCAACCCAACATGCTGCAAAGTGCTTGTTAAACTGATACTTCAAGAAGCATAGGAAACTTACCTCTTGCAAAATAGTCCTCAATGCAGAGTGACTTTCAGAGAGAACCTCTTGCATAAAGAAGCTTTGTATCTTTTCAGCTAGAGCAGAAACATCACCAATTAGTGCATACGCATCGACCACCTGCAGACATGAGTAAGCAAATCAAGCTTAATTTTGCACCCAAAAGTATCAACTAGATGCGTATTTGCTCATAAGTCGAACCTGACTAGGTCAGTGCAAAATGATATACATGATATGACCCTTATTAGGTGGTCCCACAAATTCTTTTATTAAAACAAAGAAGAAACCAACTCTCATTTCTGACAACACCACTCAGGCCTAAGATTCACATTCTCAAATGAAAATGTGGGGAACTTAAACCATATCATAGTAAGGTCAGTTGAAAATAGACAAAAATAATTATGATGAAAACCTTAGTTTTTGCAAGAAAAGCTTTCCCAGTGATTGGGGCCCATTTGGTAAACACTTCCCAAATTTGTGAGAAGGCATATTTCATAGTAACTTTGGATAACAATTTCCATGTTTTCTGATAGAGATAACTCTGTTTGGTTAGCTAGATCTGGTTATTACAGCATGATAGGTGGAAATCTATAAAAGGAAAAAAAAAAGGGGGGGAAATTTATACTACTCTAACACTACAGTTTAATGGTAGTCACCTGCTTACCATGCAAATAACATTTGCAATCTTCAAGTCCTTCTCTAATTCTCTTACCAGATTCATCCCCTTCACTGAAACAGGTAGCCAACCACAACTCATGGATGAGAATTGAAGAAGTTTCAAATAAGCGAAAAGTTATGCGTCATAAGGACAGGTAGAGGAACAAAAATGTTTCGGTTAATGCTCTATGGCCTGCACTTGATGTTTCGGTTTTTAGAAACCAATCTATTGGGTTTAAGTAAAGAACTGTATGTATACTAGGAGACCTTTAACTTGCACAGAAAAGTAAGAGCTTGGACAATATTAATAAGCCAATCTAAGTCGAACAAGTAGTGTACAACATTTCCAATTGAAGAAATTCATTTGCACATTACTTAATAAAGCTAAAACCACACAGAGAATGCCAACTTTACGTGTATATATGTATATATATAATATAAATTTTTGAAGAAAGAAATTATGAGAGAATAGAGATATACCCAACAAGAAAAGGATCATCGGTTCCTAGGAGAGGGTAATTAACAACCCCAGCGCCAGCAGGCTGTTGCTGCAGCAATCTGCTGTGTCTAACCTGATCAATGTTGCTGAGTTGACTCAGCCCAAATCCCGAGTGACTCGTCCTCTCCAGACTCAGCACCAAGCTCTTCCCTCCGCCACCAGCCGCACAGTCAACAACAGCGCCGCGGCGAAGACATGCACCAGCAGAGTCATTGCCGGCGGCATTTCCGCTAAACAACCCACACCCTCCCTTTCTTGTTCTTCCTCTTTTTCAGCCCGAAAAGATCAACTTTCCGGGACTTAGTTGTAATCATAACTGCAAAATTAAGGCAAAAAATATCATGAACAAATCAAGACGAAAGAAAAAAATTCAAGGAAGAAGAACACAGAGCCAAAAAAACCCTCTGAAGTAGGAGAGAGAAAAGTGACAGGGAAAAGGAGAGTGGAAGGGGAAAGGGCTTAAAATAGGAAAAGGAATAGCGAGTGGTAACAACGCGCATTCGAACCACGCGCGCTTCATTCAAATTTATTCTCCTTAACCCGTCCGGCAACAGCCATATTTATCCGATTTTCAACTGTAATATTTCTTAGCAACGGCTATATTTGTTAGTTCTAACGGCTATTTCCTTAATTTTGGTTAACGGTTTACAAAAAAATCTTTATAGGTGTAAACAAAATTTTCAGGGTTAACGGTTATTTTCTTAATTTCCATAAAAAAAAAAAAAAGATGATCCAAAAAACCACCTTTATCTATATTTTTTTTTTTGATGGGAAAAAAACAAATTTTCACCTTTATCTATATTAAATTAATTATATTGCAAAGATTATTATACTTATTTAATAATAATCTATAGTTGCATAATAAACATGTTGCATTCATTAGGTGGGCATGACACTTGGTCTAGATAAATCAAAACCCCTTAAGGAATTGAGTCTAATAAGTGAGTGTTTGCGAGAACTTTAAAAAAATTATTTTTTCATTTTTTTGTTAAAACAACACTTTTAAGGTGTTTAAGATACCGACTTCTGTTTCTAAAATTATTACGAAAAGCACTTTTAAGTCAAAATATAGGGAGTGCTTGTGAGAATTTTTGCTTTTAAAGAAATTATTTTCGTAGAAAAAGTTGAAAGTTGTAATGGAATCAAAAGTGGGTAGTATTTTGTTAAAAGAAAAAAGAAAAGCAGATAAAAGATAAATTAGGAAAAGTGATAAAGTGTTTATAATAATTATTTTTCCTCAAAAAAAATAATAAATGTTATTCCAAATGAATTCACATTTCCATTTAGATTGTTTCTAGCTTTTCTATGTCCAGAAAAATATCCCACACCATATAAATGGAAAAAAAAAAATATCAAATTGAAGGTGAAAGAATGCAGCTATCTTTAAATTAGGCGGCAAAATTAAGCACGCCAATAAAGAACCATTGCGCTCGGCCGACTGAAAGTAGGAAAATATCTCAACGTTTAAATTGTTCAAAAATGACAAAATCAGCACCTAAGAAGATTAACCTAATTGATCTGAACTAGTATATCTGACATGTGCTTATGCACGGGTTCGTATATTTTTTTTATTAAAATCATATTGTCTAAGGTCTTTAAATTGTGTAAAGTCAGTTGATGTGTAATTAGGTTGAAGTATCGAAAAAATGTTTGGTCCACTTCAACTTAAGTTTGCAATTAAGGACAATAATTTAATAAAAAATAGTGCATTGATGATAATTTATGCTGAAAAATGCCAATTTCGTCGGAAAATACATGTGCTTTACTCGTGATCTCTTCAACAGATTCTTAAGATTCCAACCATTTTTGATATGTCATTCTGACTTATAAAAAAAATCTCCACATCAACTCACCAACTTGACAGCTTGCCGGCCCACAAGCATTTTTTGGAGGAAAATAGCATAGTACGTGTTGTGTACATTTTGTCTTCAAATACAGGTGAATGAAAAAAAATAAAAGAAAGAAAAAAACCCACATTTACCACACCTCGTTGAACACGCTTGTGGAGAAAGATGGTGTTGGTTCGCAGTGAAAGATGTGTGAACTTGCCCCCTAACCCATATAACTTCAAGCAATAATCACATGCTTAACCCACAAATTAAAGTTCAAGTAATGCATATATCACTTCCCAACAACCATATCATGTCTCAACATATTCAGCATCATAGCAAGTCTCAATATATTCAGCAGTCAACAGTCAAATACTACTCCTTAATAATTTATAAAAGTGAGTACTCCCTCCTGTTGTTGTCATTGTTGCTCCTTAATCTATATGTTGCAACCCAAAACCATCAACTGCGTGGTGCTGCTTTTGCTATCACCGTCAAGCTTTTCCTTTAGTAGCAACTATCTTAGCATCACCTTGCTGCATGCAGCTCCCTTATAATTGCTGCTATGCCCTGCTGCAGCGAGACACCCATCAACAATTAAGGCCGCAATTGTCCTTTTACATATAGTTACGATATTTATATTAGGGTTAATTACACTAATTTCCCATACTACTATGAGAATATACAAATTCCCCCCTCTTACTATCAAAATTACATAAACTTCCTCTTCAAAGATATCCACCTTACAAATTACCCCTTTCATTAGTCAACTTAATGGATTTTATTGGTGCCATAAAAAAAATTGGTTTAAACTTCCTATAATACCCTCAATCTGAATAACTCTATTTTTTATGACTTAAATACCCCTTAAGAGTAATTTGTTATTTTTAAATTTAAAAAAGGTGTATACTTGTAACTTTTAGTATATTATTTTATAATATTCTTTTAATCACATACTGTGTATGTGTAGGTTGTGACATTAATTTTTATTCCTAACAATCATTAAAGCTTGTAAATTTTGTTGAAATTATATTATTTGATAGAAAATAAAGCTTATATTTTGAAAAAAAATACTTAAAGATATTTTGGTCCACTTATATTTTCAAGTTTATTGAATTATTTTTAGTTTTATAAATGGAGAGCAAAATGATCATTTAAGCATATACCGTTAAATTTGATTAACAGATGTTAGTCAGAGGGGGCAATCTGTAATTTTTATAATAAGAGGGGGGAATTTGTATATTCCCATAGTAGCAAGGGAGGTCAGTGTAATTAACCCTTTATATTATTAAAGAATTTTCACTTGACACTTCCCCGTTGTACTCTGAGCCGGTGAGTCCCCTTGCCAGCTCAACTCATCTCAGACTGCTACTTGATTTTGAAGAGAATTCTACAAGTTTCAGTCTGCATGAAGTTCGATTACTGCTGCAACCTGCTCCATGCTGCATGAATTCTTTTCAGTTTGGAAATGAGCATATTGCTATGCTCAGTTCTTAAATTTAAACTCAAAAGTTCCTGCTACACTGCATTAGAATTTGAAAGCTCCAAAATTCAATATTTTCTGAATTCAAAGGTTCAAGATTCAGAAGGCATATTTCAAGTAGTCACAATTCCACAAGCATATTTTCAGCATGCATATATCAGATAGAAACCATTCCGATGAACCTCACCACCTGCATTTCCTGCTATTAGATTATGGAAACACAAGTAAATCAAAGCAACACCTTTTTAACCATGGAGTTAAAAGCAAAAAACCTAGGAGTTAGGACCAAAATGCTGAAGACATATAATTACACGGATTCTTTTAATCTTTTTCAGCATATGACAGCAAAAGGAACCACCATATTTTCAAGCAAAAACTGTTACTCATCATCAACCTCATGGGGCCACCATCTTGCCCGCGGAAATACCACACCCCGCCTTTTAACCGTCTCTAGAAAGTTCACATCTTCACCACCATGCATATCTTCAACAACCACCTTAAGTACATGCAAAAATTCTAATAATCCACTCTTTCTCTCCCCAGCTCCCACATTCTTCTCTTTTTCCTTCATTGATGCTGGCAATTGACGCCTTCCGGCAGAACCACCACCACCTGTTCTACCATTCTGCCTCCTTTCAACATCACCCACACCAATATACCTGGAACCATCAATTTTCTCAATTCTCTTGGAATGAGTTATCTGACCTCCACCTCCGTACCCATGTTTAGGCATTTTTCCATCTTCTGCAACCTTAACAACTTCCTCAGTTCCACCAACACCACTCTCCTGTCTCCTTTTGGTTCGATATTCTAAAATACGTTTGAGGTTGGCAATTTCGTCCTCAATCTTACTACTATCCAAACTCCCACTGAGGTCGCTATTTTCATTCGGCTTTTCACCTTTATTTATCTGGAAGTCCTTAATAGATATACACTTTTTCCCCAACTCATGATTTCCATCAATGGCATCAACCTCAGGCATACGATCTTTCATCAACTCATCAATATTTTGCACTACGTCAACTGCACTAACCTTGACGCCACCCTCACTGATTATGTCTAGTGAATCCGCACTGTCCACAACAATAACCTTTCTATCACTGACAGCCCCATTCCCCTCAATTTCAACCACAATCGCCTCTGTTTCGCCTACAGGAACCGTTTCACCATCCAATTCTTCTCTCTGAACCCTGATTTTCTTCGACTTGAACTCATCATCCGATTGCCCTTCGAGAACCCTAACCTTCTTCCGTCTATCAGACCTATCGCCCACGTGGACGGTCCTCAGGCCCTCAGCACATGAATCATCCAGGTTTTGGTCCTCTGAAGAATAGAGGTTGGAGACGTGGTGCTCTGGAGGGGTGTGGAATACCGCCTCGTCTTCTACTTGTTGGTTAATGGAATTGGCGCTGTTGGGAGGAGAAACCATGAAGATTCCTGGGGTTTCAGATGGCGTCGGCTCGGGTGACGAGGAAAAAGGGCACGGGTTCGATTCCGCAAAATCCTGCGACTCCCGGACGAAGGGGAAGTTGCGGAATTTCGCTTCCTGCGAGGCGGTTGGCTTGCAGAGTTTAACTATTGAGGCAAAGGCATCCTCTTGTTCTTTTAGTGTTTCCATTGCCCTCACTGTTACAATGTTGCCATGTGTGTATGAAAATGGTTATGTTTCTAGGGTTTATCGTCGTGATATTTGGGGATTTTGCTTTTCGCTTTCGCCTATGATGCCTTTTCTTTAGAGAAAAAAAACAAACAAACAAACAAATAAATAAAAAACAACACATCTTTTTTATTAAAAAATAAAAATATTTTCCCTACAATTTTGAAAGCATTAGATGATGTTGTTGTGTAAGTAAGCTTTTTTTAAAAAGTAAAAAATATTTAGTGCCTGTTAGGAAATATAATATGAAATTACCTGAGCATTGTTGTTGCATTGTGGGGGAACTTCAAATGGGCTTCTAAATTGAGTTGTCACCTCTCTTTGTTGTTGATTTGAAGGCCTTTGAGTAAAAAAAATTGGTCTTGAACCATGTTGATTGGGCCTCCTTAACCTCTGTAGAATTGCAGAAGGTAGAGGCCTTTGAGCAGTCCTCATTGGTTGAGTGAAAGCTTGTCTTTCAGCACTCCTCATTGGTTGAGTGAAAGCTGACATTGAGGTGACAAGTCTTGGAGGCAAAATTTCAACAGTGTTACTTGCAGTCTGGGACATATTCTGGGCCATCTGCAACATGAACAAGTGCATTAGTCCTATAATATTTGATTCTTAAGAGTTAAAGATTTACAATTTACCTGATCAGTTGTGGTTTGGGAAGACTGGGCACGTGCTTCAAAGGCATGATCATCTGAAAACAGTGAAATCTACAACAGAAAATTTATTGGAGTTAAACTCAAATAGAATAGAATTTAAACTAAAAAATACAGGACTTAAACTCAAGTGTTATACATCTTCAGTTTGAGTGTCAGTCTCTGGATTGTGCTCGTTCCTGTTGTCTAAAGGTCTTGCATTGTTCTGCAAACAAGTGTTCAAAAAATCTGTCATACATACATTGTCATACTGTCAACATAATTCAAAGAGTGAAAAATTTGTCATACATACATTATCAGTGCCAATGTCATTCCTGCTGTCTGAAGTTCTTGAAAACTCATTCCTGGTGTCTAGTGGTCCTGCAGCATTGTTCTGCAAACAAGAGTTCAAAAAAAAACAAAAAATGGTCACACAATGTAAACTGAATAATTACAATGTAAATTTGTCCTCACCAACCCAACTTGGAAAACAGTTCCTACTCTCATGCCTTTGTCTCTCAATCTTCTTGCAAATATTAGGACATACAACACCTTGATATTTCTCCATTCCTTCCCTTTTCACTTGAATTCTTGTCATACACTTCCTTCTGATTGTCTCAAACATATCAATAATAGGTTGTTCCCTTGCATCTAAGATGTAGCTGTTGAAAGACTCTGAAATGTTGTTGACCACTGTATCACATTTGGACCTTGCAGGGAAAAAAGACCTTGCCCAGTGACGGGCAGGTATCTCACTCAACCAGTCATGTGCAGTTTCATTTTCAGGAAATATTTTAGGTACTACCCTTTCAATCTCTTTCGTCACTCTCAAATGCTGCTTGACATTGTATGTTGATGCAGCCTTCCAAACACAATCTTTTCAGTTCTTGCCCTTTAAATTTGCCCTTAAAATTGTTGTACATGTGTCTTAGACAGAACCTATGTTCAGCATTGGGTGCTAAACTAGAGACTGCTTCAAGCAGTCCCTTCTGTCTATCAGAAATGAAGGCCCAACCCTTTTGTTCATGAGACCCAATATCCCTTAGCAACAGTTTATAAACCACTCCCAGCTGTCAAACTTCTCAATTTCAACATATGCAATTGCTATAGGGTAAATATTATCATTTCCATCCCTCCCTACAACAGACAACAACTAACCCTTGTACAGCCCTTTTAGGAAGCAACCATCAAGCCCAATAATAGGCCTACAACCCCCCAAGAAACCCTCCCTCAATCCACTAAGATAACAATACATCCTCTGTAGTACAGGTGGAGTCAAAGACCTGTCCACCTTCAACACAAGTGTACTCCTGGGGTTATGCTTTTCTACAATTGCACGGTAGTCATACAACCTGTTGTATTGCATTTTTATATTGCCCTTCACCAACTCCTGGGCATACCTCTTAGCTCTGTACACCTTGTGCAAGCTACATTCAATTTGAATGTCTCTTCTAATCTTGTTTTTTAAAGACTCTAACCCCTCATTTGGATTATCCATTATGATATGTTTAATTTTTCTCCGAATATACTTGTAATTTGCCTGCTTGTTCTCAGTTCTATGTGCACAAGTGTGGGTTCCTTTAATTGTTTTGATTTGGAAGGTTGTTGTTTTCATGACTCTTGAGGCATGGATCCTCCATTCGCACCCATTTTTGCATATGGCTGTGATCTTTTGTTTTTCAGAATGACTGAATTTCAAGTCCCAACCCTTCCTCACTGCCCAATCTCTCAACACATCTCTATATTTCTCCCTAGTAGCAAACTTCATCCCAACTTGCAAGTCAATATCCCTACCATCCATTCTATCATTCCACACAGGATATCCATTACCTTCCTCATCTGACCCCCTCAAAGACACAAGTTCATCTTCATCCCCACCCTCACTAAACCACCCACTCTCTCTGATTGGTCTCTCCTCTTTTTCTCTTTGTTCTCTTTCTGCTTGTCTTTTCTTTTTTTGTTCTCTCAAGAAAGCCCTCATGTTTTAAAAAGCCTTCTAGCATGGAATTGGTCATTTTCAGTTGAAAAATTAGGTTGAAATTGATCATTTTCAGTTGAAAAATCAGGTTCAAATTGGTAAGTTTCAATTGCAACTTCAGGTTCAGTTTGGACATTAGTTTCAGGTTGGTTATGAAAGGGTAATGAAGGGATTTGTTCATCTATTGGAAGTATATTACCCTGAGTATCAATTACCAATAGAGGGACTTGTTTTTCTTCAATGTATATGGGTATTACCTCCAAACCTCTATATGCCCTCAATAATTCCCTAATGCCATCATCTCCATTCAAAGGCCTAATACCATTATCCAAACTAAGCCCAGGAAGACAATAATATACAACAATATTCAAACCCTTACCCCCTCCTTTAGTATACATATCAATTATATCCCCATAATATAATCTTTCCCTATCAACATTTGGAACCACATCCTAATGCCACCCACATACTTAATAATAGGTACCCACTGAAGTACCCCACCAATCCATACATCAAAGTCAGCATAATCAGACAACACCATGCTGCATAGTAAAAACATAACCTATCATTACTTATACAATGAAGTCTACAGAAGCAATTAAAAATTGTTCAGTCATGGGGTGGGGACAGGAAATGCAGGGGGGGGGGGGGCAAATGACAATGAAACTTATTAAATTACATCACAAATATTATGGGGTGGGGACCATCATGTAGTACAATTAAAATATAAGCTAACATCATTACACAAAATATTAAATATTAACATAATCAGACAAATAATATAAACAAATATCAACAACGTTCAATAATATACAGAATCAATACAAAAGTGGGGACCAATATTTTAAACAAAAGAACAAAAACAAGGAAAGAGACATAAGCATATTCAATGTTCAACAAGACCAATGCTCAACATACAAATAAAGCCGCCAAATATTCTCAACAACAATAAGGGTACAAGTGCTGCGTACTAACCTGAAATATAGACCTCAGTCTCCCAGTGTAGTAAAAAGATTCGCCCTTTTTTTTCAAAGTTGTTCCCTTAGTTCCAACCAAAACCAAATAACAAAAATCAATCTACAAAACACACGAAAGCTCAAATATTGGGTATACTATCATTATACTTCAGAAAAATAACAAAAAAATCAAACAGTTCAAATTATTACCATCAAATCGCCTGGATCTTCGACTGTGGTCTTCAAATCGCCTTGGGTATTCGCCTTGGATACTAAGCAACCCTCTATTTTAGTTGGTTTTCACTCAGTTTTTAAACACTTTTTAGCCTAAATTGATCTACGACGTAAAATCGCACGAACCCTAACCCTGATTTCACCCTAACACTCTTTCCCCAAATCTATTTCTCTCTCTTCGTAAAAATGAAGTGTAATTTTTTTTTACCTGAGATAAGTAACGAGGGCATAAGTGGAATTTCCTTTCTCCCACTAACGCCGTTAGTGTTGACTAATGGAATGGGGATGTGACCAATATTAAAGTTAACAGAGGGTATTTCTTGCAGATTTATTTAACACGAGGTGTTTTTTGCAGATAAATCATAACACAGGGGTTTTTTTTTGCAATTATCCCTTATTTTAAGTGTGCTAATGTCTATTTTGCCCCCTTATTGATATTTAAATATGTTTTATAATATTATATATTATTTCATTTAATTTGTTTTAATAAATTATATATTTGTTTAATTTAAAATATTATTTAATCTAAATATACTTTAATAAATTATTTATTTGTAAAATATATTAAATAAGTATCAAAATACCTAAAAAATATATAAAATTTTTAAAAGTTCAAATATTAAATTGAAAAATACAATTCAAAAATTAATATACTAAAATTCAAATCTAAATATCTATATAATAAATAAAATTAGTTATAATTGTATATTATTAATTTAAATATATTATTAATAAATTATATTTATTTATAGAAAATATTACCAAATATTAAAATACATAAATTTATATAAACTTTTATCTTATTTATTAAAAATAATATTAAAATTAAAATCTATATAAAATAAAATTTTAATACTTTTTATATATTTCTATTTTTGTAAAAAAAGTTAAATTATGTTAACTTAATTTTTTAAAATAGAAATTATTTTTAAAAATACCACCACCATCGGCCGTCGCCTCGGCAGACGACGGCGCCTGGGTGGCCGTCGTTGCCCATGGATTTGGGCGACGCCGATGCTTGCGCCGTCGCCCTCAGACGTGGTGACACCCCGACGACCGGTGTAATTAAATTGTATATACATATATATTATATATGTGCAATATATATATTATTTTGTAAATATATAAATAAAAAATATATTTTAAAAATGGTAAATTTAGATCGTCCATTTGTAACTTATGAAGATCAATAACTAAGAAAATAAGGGTATAAATGGGCAAATCAAGCAAAAATTTAACGCCGTTAAATAAAATTAACGGAAAGAGAGAGTGTGCATCATTTTTTAAAATACAGGAAGTTTTTTCCCTATATTTATAACACAAAGAGATTTCAACGAAATTTTTAAATCACAGGGCATTTTATTCAATTTATCCTTACAATTATGCTAAGTCAAAGGACCTGTGAATGTAATTCGCCCATATTATAATTACCAACCAACCAAAAAGAAGAGGGGAAGAAGTGAATCAATAGAGCCGAACGCGAATGCGCCTAATGGGAAGTGATGCATATAATTTTGGTTATCATGGTCATGACATGTAAATTGGATTTTGGCATGGTCATTTGTGTGGAAATAAAATAACAAAATATGAAAAATGCTATATAAAATTGAAAAGAATCCAACTCTTTTTTATTTCATTCTGTGTTCTAAGAAATTTCCGTCTTCTTGACACCAGATCAGGTCTCGCCTCTCTCAATAAACAGTCAAGACATCCTTGCTTAACTTTTGCTGCTAATTAGCAATTAAGCGAAAGAAAGGAAGTAGGAGCAGGAGCAGGAGCAGGGCTAACGTACTAATAATTAATAGAGAATAAATAAATGAATGCATGAGTTAATGTTCAAGCGTATGGAGGAGACTGGGCAGTTGAGACTTGGGGAATCCAGAAGAAGACCACAGAGTTGGTGATTAGGGGAATGTTGTACTCATCTCGTGTGGAGCGGCCTGGTGACAAGACACTGAAGTATAATTGTTGTCCCAAATAAGCCCTCTCTGCCATCTCCGACCTTAGGTTCCACATGCCTGCGTTGTCCAGCGTTGTCAAAACTGCTGCCCAAGAGTTGGGGTAAACTTGAATTGTGTGCCTGCTCACTGCATCCAGCAGATTGTAGTTCTTCCTCTTCTCCGGAGTCCATTTGCCGTACTCAATAGCTACAGCAAAGAAGGAGTGTCCATCCAAGTGCCACGTCTGAATTGTCTTCTCTTGGTTCTCGAATATGATTTCCACGAAATTCCTAAACGTTGCATTTACCACAACGGAGCCAGTAACAATAGAGCTACTCATCTCCTTGGGTGGCTCATCCTTTAGCAAATTGTAGTTGATGAATGCCAATTCTGGCTTTCCAAAGTACTCAGCAATCTTTAATGGAGTGGCTGGATTTTGGTGAGAGACACCGTTGATGCCAAATCGGAGCTTCCCCTCATGTGTGCCGTGAAAGTTGGCAAGCCTGATGGTGCGGGTGATGTTGATCTTTCCATAGTTATATGAGCCTTGTGGGTTAGGGCGGGCTGCATTAGAAGTGAGGTTCCACCTGAAGGAGCGGAACTGGTTGACTGACCAGGCAATGCCGGCAACATGTTGAGGAGGTGGTGGTGGGAGCTCAGAGGATGCAGGGCCCTTGCCATTAGCGTAACGTATTATGGCCACAGAGGTAATCTGTTTCTTGCTAAACCTGCTAGAGACCACAAAGTAGTAGTCCTTGGGTTCCTGGTTAGCTGTGACAAGCACGGCCAAGCATTGTCCAACGTGGAGGTCAAGAGAGTCATAGGCATTCTGCACAGTATGTGATCCCTCGATTTCCACTAATTTCATGGTGTGGCCCTGGAGTCTGAAGTTTACGGAGACCCTTAAACCCACATTGCAAAATCTGTACCTGTAGGTCTTGCCAGGCTCCATGGTGGCGAGTGGTTCAGCAGCATTGTCACCAACCTTGCCAGATTTTCCATTGATGTGAATGCCATCAGGCAAGCCAATGGTGTGGCCGCTGTCGAGAGTCTTCTTAAGGGTCTTATGGCCCTTATTGTACCAGTCACCAAGGAGGACAGCAAACTCACCCGCTGGCCTATCATAGGGGATAGGGATGAGTTCACGACTCTGGACTTGGATCATGCCCATACCTCCAGCCGCCCTGTGGAGGGCAGTGGTTGGAAAGTAGAAAAAGCTGCCAATCTGGTCCTTGACCTGGAGTTTATAGGTAAAATTCTTTCCAGGTAAGATGGGGCACATAGTGCCGAGTGTGCCATCCATCCAGGAGTTCTTCCTATGTTGGATGCCTGCCCATGTGAGGAGGAAAGGCTCGTCTAGCTGGTTGAAGACGTTGATTACAATGTTATTGTTGGAGGTACAATTGATGATGGGACCGGGAAACTGGCCATTGATGAGGATGCCCTGTTGGGGAACACCAAGAGGAGAAATGGTGCCGTAGGTGACCTTCCAGTCGAAATAAAGATAGGGGTCCTCTGCCAATATTGTCCTGCAGAGCAGGAAAGCCATTAAGATCATCCTCATCCTGCTGGATCCCATGCCGCCTTTAATTTTCCTCCACACTTCAACTCAGGCTAGCTTTTGTAATGCTAGTTTTTGCCAAGAAGAAGAAGAAGAGGAGATTGATTCTCTTCTCTTCTTCTGGCAAGAGAGATTGAATGTGTTATGTTGGTGTTGAGCTCACTTGAACAAGCCTCCTCTTTATAGAGGGAGATGGGCCATAGTTGGTTATCAAAATTAACGCTTTCTCCATTATTCATTCTTTATCTCTCTTCAATCCCACCACAAGATTAATTAATTGCATCCCCATTTTTTGCGTTGTTTCTCTCAGTCTCTCTCACTGGACGGACGGAATTCCTTTTCCCGTCTTACTCTCTTATGATTCCACGGACTTCTTTCTACTCCTCATCCCTTCATTTCTAATTTGGACCTTTTACTATATATGATTAATATTATTATCTTTAGTATATAAACTGACATGACACACTCAATTAAACAAATACTATACAGTGAAAAATGCAAAATAACTAGGTTTAAATTAAATTTACAATAAAATATTGGCATACTTTATCAAAATACCTTCTCAGTATTCTATTAAAAATAACTAATAAAAATAAATAAAATCATATTATTATATCACAATAATTTAATATTTAAGATTTCTGAACAAAACTATGTCGAATTATTAAATTATTAAAACAGTTCATTTAGTACTAAACATGTCTAACATGTAGACTTTTGTTTATAACAATTTAAACTTTTTAATAAGATAATCATTCAATAAATAGCCAAGTCATATAAAAGAATTGAGTTCAAATCTAACTATCAATTATTCTAAGAAATGATTTCTTGCATTATATTTTACCTAGCTAAAAAGTACAATTTGTACATTGTAGGCCTGCTTATAAATATCAAATATTACATAACTAAATAATTTAAATTTTTAAATGAATTAGAAAGTTAATATAATTATCACGAGAATTTTAACAGGTATATGTCATGCTACTTTCTACTTCATTGGTGTATTATCCTCTAGGTACTATCCCCTTGGATTTTAGAAAAGGGTTAAACACATTTTGCATCCCTAAATTATGCATATACCCTCAAACTATAAAACATATTTGCTTATATTGAGCTTGTAAATATATATATATATATATATATTTTGTATTATATAATCTATAAAAAGCTATAAATTTTAAATATTATTTTTTAAATTAAAATTTGAGTAAAGTTTTAAATCATTAAAAGTAATTTTAGAAGAGATTTTTTGATAAAACATGCTTTAGGATTAAAACAAAAAATATAAAAGATAAGTGAGAAATGCATTTTTGTCCTGTCAATGTCAATTATTTTGTTAGGGGGATCCTTTCATAATTTAGAGGGATAAATGCGACTACATGCATAGTTAAGGGATGTAAAATATATTTAACTCTTTAAAAAATACAACACACTTTTCTCAAAACACTTCTAAAGTTTGATATTGTTTTTTTTTTTTATTTTTTTTGATAGGGGGATGCCAGAGCATTACACAATAAAGTTTGATATTGCTTTAAAATGACACTTTTTGTCTTTCTTTTTTGTTTATTATTTAATATTTGAGATTTGCTAATTTAATATATATATATATAGGGTAAAATGTAATTTACCTTCTGTACTTTCGGAAATTCTAAATATACAGGGGGTAAATTGCATTTTACCCTATATATGTATATATATGTGTACATTTGTTTGAAATATATAAATGAAAGAAAATATTATGTCAAATGGAATAATAGAATCATAACATTAGTTGTGAAGACAACATATTCGTTATAATACTGAAATTGATAGGTCCCTAAACCCATTCTTGTGTGCAGCATAATAATGGAATAAGAAATTATAATTTTACTTCATATCTTTGTTACATGTTTGGCACTTTGCACCCTTTAATACTTTACCCCCTTAAATTATTAACAATAGCAATTTGCACCTCCAATTACTAATTTCTTGGCAGGTTGCACCATACGCTCTTACACTTCCAGTGTATGAAATGAATGAGATGGATAGTGCGAGAAATTGTGTATTACGAAGTCGAGGCAAGAGTTGTACTCTTTATTTTTAAGACAATTATTGCCCCGCTCTGGTGCTCACAGAATTGGCAATTTGTCTCTCAAGATACAACGACTTTATATCTCAAAGTAGCAACACTGCAAACTTTGAGAAACGATGAACCAAATAATATTTTGAAACTCTCTTGCTAAACTCTAGAATGCTTTGTATGCTTAAAAATGCTATGAATGAGTTGAATTCAAATGAAATGAGATGGGAGTTCTATTTATAGGAGTTGGAAATGTGTTTCGAATGGATATGTCCAATCAGAAAATATGCCTTTGAAAGGTTATGACCTTTCATCCGAATGGATGCATCATTTCACCCAAAGGACATACCATTTTACTCAAATGGACGCATCATTTCATCCAAAGGACATACCATTTCACACAAATGGACGTATCATTTCATCCAAAGGATTTCACCCAATAGATACATCATTTCAACCAAAGGACACACCCATTAGGTTGATCAGACACGACCGGATGATGATTGAGGCCCATTTACCATCATTTACGTGTCACGAGCTATCATGAGCTCTCACGAGTTTGTGATGCGTCCACATCGTAACTAATCACTTGTCATGATTTATTCTTTAATTTATCAGTCATCATTTTCCAACATCCAGTTGAAATTATTGTCGAAAAAATAATTGTTATATTTTTAGGGGGTAAAATCTATAGTATTATTTATTCCTTTTCGTTTTCTAAGAATCTTTTATGTTCAAAAAAAAAAAAAAAAAAACCTCTAAGAATCTTTTCCTCCTTTCTCAAAATATTCATCCTCGCTTTAATTTGACTAAATGCAAAAATATGATTCCACTTCATAAAATTTGAAGCAACTAGCGAATGAAAATATATCAAAATTATGGGTAAAATGCAAAAATCCCCTTGTGTTTTCGCGAAAAAGCAAAAAATTCAGCCAAAAAAGCCTCATTCCATAAATTTTAACGAAGAGTGTAATTCACTCACCCATGTGTGAGTAGTAGAGTTTTATTTAACTTTTTACCCAATTTAAGCATGCGAAAAATGTCCAAATTGACTTTCATTTTTTATATAAATAAAAAAAATAAAATTAACACCAACACTTTTGATTTGCCTATAATCAAATAGAAATATATAAAGATTAACTATTGTATTTAAACTTTTATTATACTTTTTTTTTTAAAATGAAAAAGTTTTATTATTATCCAATGATAACAATTATATATTATTATTTAGTTTGAAAATATTTTAAAATATACTATTATTTAGTACAACTTTAGTAAATAAGTTTATTTATTAATAAAATTTACCAAAAAAAAGTATTTTTATATAAATAACAGAAAAAACTGATTCTTCTATTTCAAATGTTTGAAAATATTTTAAAATACACTATTATTTAGTACAATACTAGTAAATAAATTTATTTATTAATAAAATTTACGAAAAAATATTTTTATATAAATAACAAAAAAAAAATGATTCTTGCATTTCAAATAAAAATTTAAATAATTTTTCTTAAATTTTGTAAATTCAAAACATAATATATTATTTGTTTCTCTAGGCCACCACCAACAGCACTACCTACACCTCCTTGTTTGCCATCACCCAAATCCTTCCTCGGCGATTGTGCCATAGTCATGGCCAGACCTTTCTTACCATTGCCCAAACACTTCTTGGGCGACGGCGCCGTAATCCATTCCTCGGCAACGTCACCCCCTCCTTGTCGGGCGACGACGTCGCCCAGGGATATAGCGGCCGCCATCGCCATTGTTGTAGGTGCGGCGGCGATCGCCTTATATATATATATATATATTCATATATAAGGGCATAACTTGCAAATTATTGAAAAGTTAACAGTGTTAGTGTTATTTAACGTATTTTCGTATCATAGTTTTTAACCTATTTTCATATCATAGGAAATTTTTCGCTTTTTCACAAACACAGGAGGATTTTTGCATCGAGTTCAGAACAGAATGCGGGCAAATGTTTTCTGAACTAGATCATTTTTTGGCCAATAATTTCGGTCGGAACGTATCTTGCCTTACTCTTGAGTGACGTAGGAAGGATATATGGCTTTTTTCTTTTTTTTTTGTTGAATTACATATTTCTCTCCTAAAATTTGGTATAATTTTCTCATTGTTTGCAAAATTAAGAATACCCCTTAAAATTTGTAACCATCTAACAAATAACCTATTTTCATCTATTTTTATGGATAAATTGACCAAAATACCCTTATACACTGCATTATTTTTTATTTAATCTTAAAATTTTTTGGACTACAATGCATCGAGAAATGTTTCTTAAATTTTTTACCCAAAGGAGGAATAAAGCAATTTACATCGAGTGATTTTTCTACAATTCTAATAAAAAAATTAAAGATAAAATGATCAATTTCAGACCTTTGGTTAAAAATTACAAACTTCGAGGGATATTGTAATAGATATTTGTAATTATGTCAAATCTCAGGGGAGTTAAATATAATTTATTTTATTTTATTTTTTTTGAATTGACGTAATGCTCAGAGGTCCATGAAAAAGGTCGAGCTGATGCAAATTTCATCATGAAGAGTACACATGATCATATGGGCACACACAAAAGTGCTGATATTCTTCACCCAATGAGCTCCATGATCATATCGCGGGTTCTACATGTACTAAACTAGGAGATTCTTAGCCACTAAGCTTATATTAGAATTTGGACTTGCTAAAAGCTTTGAAAACGCACTTTCCAACACTCCGTAAATGGAAAAAACACTGAAATAGGCAAGAACATAAATTACTATAAACGACACAATTAAAGGATAAGAGTACAAAGAAGATGAGCATCTGCACTGGAGCAACAATGAGAATCCAATAACCCGTCACCTCCAGAAACTATTAGACAGAAGCCACTTCTATTATTCAATTCTTCAGTCCTCATTAACCATACACACAAGCAGAATGTTTCTTGTTCACTCGTAAGTAAACAAGTAATACGAGGATCATAAATTCTACCGAAACTACATAGCAGATGACCAACACCACCACCACCCAAAAATATATAAATCCTTCACAGGTCACCGATTAAGAATCTTGTGGAGTCTCAAACCTTGTTGGAGTATCAATTCCCATCATGCAGCAAAGCCCGGATATCAAAATTACAAGCAAAACAATTCCCTGAAAAGTCACAAATACAATAAGTTTTGAGACACAAGTACTTTGAATGCAAGGAAACCCAAATGTGATGTATATGTATAAAGTACACTAAAACTGGTATGACAAAGTTAAAAGAAACAAAATTTTAAATCCATTTACTTTCAAGGCTCATGTCCAAACTCTCGGCTAAAGCTTCTCAACAGATCATTCAGGCAGTGGACGGAAACTAACTGAGTTACCACTAGAATCACACTAAAACTGGTACAACAAAGTTAAAAGAAATGAAATTTTAAATCCGTTTATTTTCAAGCCTCATGTCTAAGCACTCAACTAGATCTTTTCGACAGATCATACAGACCGTAATTAACTGACTTACCACTAGAATTCCCTCCAAAAGAGATGACTTGATCTTGCAAACTCCATCACAGACTGTGGAAGTAGCTGATCCATTTCCCATGGAACCTTCAGCAAGAAATCTTTCTAGTCCTCGAGATGAGAGGTACTTAATAGATCTAAGTGGATCTGAGACGTAGAGAACCGTGTATTTTGCACCCAACTGATTTACAGAATTGAGAAGTTGAGAGAGAATGCTGCCTGCATAAGAAATCAGACTATTTATCCAATTTCCACGCTCAATAGATGAATAAGCACATGAAACATGAGAAGCATTTCTAGTTTAAACAATGCTTTATATATTATAAATATATATAGATATTTCTTTAGAAACGCTTAAAACATCATCTTAGTGTAGCATACTCTCAGAATGTGGTTGATCAGAATCTTGCTGCGAAAGGGAACCTCCAGGGCACAACACAATCAGATCTGTATCTCCATCAGATATCTTTTCAACCCTTGAGTTCAGGTAGTCCTTCAGTAGATTACAGCATGCCGTTCAGTAATACTAACTATAACTAAAAAGAAATGTACAAGATTTAGCTCTAGTACTTACATGGACTGAGTGAATATCGTCTAGTTTTTCAAGATTTTCACCCACTATAGAGCATGAACCCACTGAAGCAATACTTCTGACAACGGAATTATGCTGACAAGCATCAGCAAACTCTGAAATCAAAGTGCTTTCTATTGCCACTTTCTCCTCACCAGCAGCTATGTAAGGAAAGGCCAAAGAGAAGTTGGAGTTTGAAAACGAGTCCTACACATGAAGAAGCCACGCTCCAATATCAAGATCCGTCAAATGAGACATCACTGAAATAATATTCAAATACTAATATAACAAGGAAGTTGTACAATAACGCGAGCTAATTAACCTGGAGCAAGTCTATAAGAGCTGGATCAGTCCTTGAGGGTCTGGAAATATCCAGAGATTGTAACTGCATAATTATATAAATACTTCGGTCACCATAAGAAAAAGTCAAAGCAGATTATATGGAAGTTGTCATAGATTAAGCTTTAAATGCTAATCTTGTGCAACTGGTTGACGCTGGGATGTTGAACAGATACATTTACAGATATGATAAGATGTTTCATCAACCAAAGTAGGAATATGCTCCATCCATCTGGGACTAAACTTTTGCAGTTGAAAAAATGAGCAGAGCTTGTTTTGGCATGCAACTCCTCCACAATTTGTGAAGAGAAACTTGCAGATTATTTATGGCTTGCACAATCCCCTAACGAAAACAATTATCATATAACAGATAACAGAGAACTCAAAAGAGAAGTCTCCTTTTCATTCGCATGGAGGTGGTGCAGGCGAGCATAAAGGACATCACAGGTGGTTATTTCTTGGAAAATAAGAGCGGAAAGAACATTACCTCTGTTCCAATGAAAAGAAAGGCAAAATTCTTAGACTGTTGAGCCTCTTCCCTTGAGCACTGAAGATAACAAAAAGACAATACTTTGCTTTTAGTTCAAACAGAAAGGAACCAGTAACCTTATCTATCCGACAAACAATTTATACACTTGTCATTTCTTATTTGGACCAAATAAATTTTTTCATACTTGTTCGCTCCAAATTTTGCAAATAAATAACTTGATTCTAGCATAAGAATGAAGGGAATTGCTACAAAATTTAAAAGCAGTCACATAGATATACCAGGTATTTCGACCATCCCCCTTGGATAATTGCTGACTTGGCTAAATCTCTTGGAGAGAGAATTCTGTAATCAACCACTTCTTTCATTCTGCCAAACAATTGTAGATAAATTTTGGGTTTCACATGTTGAAAGATAAAGAGTGTATAGAGTATAAATTTAGAGATATGGGAACGGGTTATTAAACAAAAAAATCCTAAGTTTATTTGATGCAGAGATATGGAAGATGTTTGGACAACTTAAGGAGAGAGAACAAACCCACAACCGAATTAACTTAAGATCATGTTGAAACAGATCACTTTTAGCAGAGGTCAACATGCAATAATAATGAAAACATTAGAAGCAACATAAGGTAACTACCCATCTAGATGAGGCGACCATAAGAATGCGGGGACCGTGGATGAGAAAGATAGCTGAACCGCGAGAACAAGCACAGCCGCCACTAATGCCACCGAAGCAGTTGTCATCTTCCTTCTTTCCTTCTGAAAAGCCAAAGGCTGCAGCAAGTGATTGGCTTGGAAGTATGAATTGAATCGAATAAACTATCTATTCGATCATAAATACAAACGAAAAATATTATAGAAATGCTAATGCAACAAATCTCTGCGTAGCAGACTGGATCTAAGCTAAAGGCTAGACATTTATCGTTGGAACAACGGCATCGGCGAGATTTACAGGATAAAGAGAGTGGATCCCCTTTCTCACCTGTAGCGCGCACAATATGTAGAAGAAAAGGTATCAAAATTGCAGCACCCACGTTTCCCTAGTTTATTGATTTTCCAGGTTTTCCCCTAAATCTCGATCTTCCCCAACCAGTGACGACAGGTCAGAAAAAGATTGCAAAGACTCTGCAATTACTATTGCAAATATTAATATGTGTTGCTGTAACCTAATATATATGTATCTATTTATTTATATTATTGGGGAGCAACTTTTTTTTATCTCTCCAAATAAAAAAAAAAAAAAAAAACTTTTTTTTATCTCTCTCTTTTCTTTTTAATCTATTTTTTTTTTATCTTACTCCCATTCCCTCACTGTCTTAAATAGATTTTTTTTTAAATTTCTATTCATCTTTTTTATCAACATTTTCTTATCAATTTGATATGAATTTATCACTTTGTATATACTTTTTCTATAAATAATATAATATAAAAATTGCATACAAATAAAATATGCTACAAATTACTAATATTATATTAATAATAAGGGATCAGTGCAAAACAAAAAAAAAAAAAAAAAAAAAAGACCATACGCTTTCGCAAAAATTGAAAAATCATACAAAAATAATCTAAAAACTCATCTCGTGTTAAATAAAAATCTGCATACTCTACAATTCTATTATCTCATGTTATCGATATTAACTTTTTGAGTAGATGGGGCATCTATGCCCCTATTGGTACTCTTTTTTTTAAAACAAATTTTAACGACAAATGATTTTTTTATTAAATAAATGAAAATCGTAGAATATAATAAATTATTAATAGCCATTATATCTCAAATTTTATTGCTATATCATTTTTTAAAATTATTTATTAATTAGGTAGGATGATAAATTGGCACGTCGACCCTTGCTACCCCTTTGTGAAAAATTGGGTGAACTTTCAATCAGTGTTTTAAAACACAACCCAAATCGGTCGATGGAACCGATAAAATTATGACTCGATCATAAAAAATAGTCTGATCCAATTCATAATATCAAACTAATCTCAAAATCATTTTATTTTTTGAAAATCACTCGAATCGTCGGTTGAATCAAAGACCCACTTGACCCGGTCCCGAATTAAGTGAACCGACTGGTTCATGAACTTTTTTAAAATTTTCGAAAATTGATACAATTTGAAATTTAACCATGACGTTTCATATGAAAATTGAGAAAAGACCAACAAACCAACACCGATATTTTAATAATTATTTAAATTATATATTTATAAATGAACAAACTCATTAAGTTTCGTAATCTAATTAAGGAAAAATTGCATTTTTTGTCCCATAGGATATGGGTTGTTGCACTTTTGGTCCCGTTATTTACGGGCTCAGCACTTTTGGTCCCAAAGGAATCAAAAGTATGCACTTTTAGTCTCAACTCCGTTAAATGTGTTAAATTATGGATGGTAAACAACCTTTCACCATTCAAATGTGGTTTTGATGGCTTGAAATAACTGTTCATCTTTGGAGGGTATTGCATCAAAATTTTCAGCCATTTTGGAGGGAATGCTTGTAGGAATTATTATTGCACTCCTTTTGTTGGTTGTATGTATTTTAATAGCTTGATTTAGCTATATTTGTGTAATTTTTAATCTACAATTTTATAATGATATAATTAGAATGAAATATTACATTATGTGATTGCAAAAATAAAATAAAATCACTGCAATTGAAAGTCGACTGACTGCATTGAAAGAAAAATATCCACTGTTTGCAATATACAATTTAGCCATATTTTTTTCCCTGCCAACTATTCACGGATATGCAATTTACATTAAAAAAAAATTTGCTAATGTTTGCAAAAAAATCGCAGATTTTCCAAAAAACAATTACATCCAAAAAGGTAGCAGTTTGCAAAGCTAACCACATAACCCAAATTTTTATATGGATGTAATCGATTTTTTTGGGCAAAGTTGCAAACAGTGGATATTTATTTTCAATGCAGTCAGTCGTTTTTGTTTTTAATTCCAGTGATTTTATTTTAATTTTGCAATCACGGAATTTAATATTTCATTCTAATTATATCATTACATAATTGTAGATAAGAAATTACATAAATTTAGCTATATCAAGCTATTAAAATACATACAACCACCAAAAGAAGTGCAATAATAATCTCTATAACAAATTCCCTTCAAAATGGTTGAAAAATCTTATTTAATATCCTCCAAAGATGAATGGTGGTTTCAAGCCATCAAAACCACATTTCAATAGTCAAAAGTGGTTTTTCATCCAACATTTAACACATTTAACGGAGTTGGCACCAAAAGTGCAACACTTTTAGTTCTTGTCGGATCAAAATTGCCAAACGATTTTTTAGAGTTTATAAGCTCTCAAACATCTTATAAGATGTTTTGAGGAGCTTATAAGCTTAGCCAAACACCGTCTTAACGGAGTTGGCACCAAAAGTGCAACACTTTTAGTTCTTGTGGGACCAAAAATACTGAGCCCGTAAACACGGGACCAAAAGTGCAACAACCCATATCCTGTGGGACTAAAAGTGCAATTTTCCTTCTAATTAATTTTTTTTATCTCATATGATTACTTAATTTCTAATTAAATATTTAATAGAATAAGATTTATATATTATTTTAAAAATGGAGGATGCTAACTATTTGTTGGAAATAAAATTTAGTTATAACTTAATTATAATGGTAAATAGTTCGTTAGTTTTGTTATTACGCATTTTTTGATTTTTATTCTTGGCTTAAATCTTTAATATACTTATTTTACTATCAAATTTTGGGATACTTTTAATTCCTATATGAACGTTAAAAAATATTTTTTTTTGTATTTTTTATTGTTTTAATATAGTTTTAGATATGAATTTTTATAATGATGTAATTATGAAATCACTGGTTCAACCACGGTTCATCCAATGATTGAACCGATAATCCTTAACCCACTTAATTTTTTGATTCGATCAGCAATCGGAGCTTTAAAACATTGCTTCTAATAATATCAGCCGGAGAAAGAATTTTGGCATACTCGTCCTACGAAGGTGCTTTGGTCCGATTTTTTTATTTTTTATTTATGAAATGAAGATATAGCTAATATTAAGAAGCCTCCAAATCATAGACCAAAAGATGAACAATGGTGTCAGGTACATGAATGGAGTCGACAGTAAAGGCTCCAGCAGCACAAGCAATAGTATGTGCTACTCTATTGCCATCTCTCCGAACTAACAAGAAGGCACAAGATAAGCTAGACACTAGAGATTTAATGTCCTGCACAATAAGACCAATTACAGAAAGGTCCAGAACACTAGACTGCAATTTAGAGATTAGAGATGCACAATCACCTTCCAGAATTACATTCGGCCACCCTAAACGTATAGCCAGATGCGCCGCCTCACGAGCTGCAATTGCTTCCACCAATTCCAAAGATACTGGTTTGCGGAAGCGGTGCGAAGCCCACGCAATGCAAGTGCCCTCCTCTGTTCGAGCCACGACCCCAAAACCACCTTCCGGCCCGCCCCCAAAAATGGCACCGTCAAAGTTTATCTTCACTTGGCCAACACCCGGAGGCTTCCACCGCACACCCACACTACTACCCTCCGACATCATCACCCCTTTCGAGGTTTCTCGAAAGTCCCCTAGATAGCGCTGGACTCCCTCCACCAATTTTCAACCGGATCCTGATGCTTCCCTTCCATCAACACTCCATTCATGTTTTTCCACATCCCCCAACAAATCATAAGAAACAAGTAAAAACCATCCCATCCAACCCCTTCCACACCTGCCTAAACCATTCCTCCACATCTGCTATACACACCCCACAATGCTCCATCTCAAATGTGACAATGCCCAACATTGACGGGCAAAGTGGAAAAACAGCAAGATATGAAAAACATTCTCACCTGATGACCCACAGATCGGACACCCCCCGAGTGGGTGGCCAATACGCTGTTGCAGATTTTGTGAGGTGGGCAGAGCATTTTTGCAAGCTTTCCAAGCAAATAGATGTACCTTCGGAGGGACCGCCGCTGACCAAATAAAGCTCTAGTTTGGTGCTTCCTTAGATGAAGACCCTTCCACATTCAAAGTGCATGCAAGGTGATATGCACTCCGAATGGAGAAACGACCGTTCGCGGTGTAAGTCCAAACAACCAAATCAGCTTGATCCGTTCTCCAAGTGGAAATAGATAGTATGGCCTCCACATCCGTCGGGTGAAAGAGCTCCACCAGCCTTGCCCGTCTCCACTCCACAAGGTCATGATCAATAAGTGAGGACACGAGGAGTTTTGGCTCATCGGCTGGCACTGGTGTGACCGGACGAAAAGAGACCGGCCTCGGGATCCATGGAGCTCCCCATGCACTAATCCGATCTTCTGAGCCAACGCGCCATCGGACACCCGCTTCTATAAGTGGTCTAGCAAAACAGAGGCTCCGCCAAGTGAGAGACGGTTTTGAGGCACGGGGTGCATCGAAGAACGACGTGTGCGGGAAATAACATGCCTTGAGGAGCCGGCCAAGGAGACTATCGGGTGAGGTGAAAATCCTCCAACATTGCTTTGCAAGCATAGCTCGATTGAAGGTCCGTAGTTCCCGAAAACCCAACCCTCGCTCAACGATTAACGCATAACTTGGACCATGCTAACAATGAATGTCCTTGGTTGTGCCACCAAAAGTCCGCACATAAGGATTGAATGTCCCGAATGACGGACTCCGGTATCCGAAACACCCCCATCGCATACGTAGGAATCGCTTGTAAGACCGCTTTAATTAGCACCCCTTTTCCTGCATGAGAAAACATTTTTCTCGTCCCGCTCACTCATACGGTGCCACAACCTTAATCCGGAGGAGCTGAAAACCGCCCTCTGAGACTTCCCACAATCGCCAAAAAGGCCCAAATACAAATCATGTTTACCTGCTCTCCGATACCCAGAATACCGAGAGTCATTCTGAATAGTTGGTCCATGTTCCGACTAAACACCACAGATGATTTTCGGAAGTTAATGGCCTGCCCCGAGGCTTGGGCATAGGTAGTCAGCATCCCAGCAATACCATGCATCACCTCATCATTTGCTTGACAAAATATCACCGTGTCATCAGCGAATAAGAGATGGATAATCAATAGGGCACCCCAACAGATAGCAACGCCTCTCAGTGTGTTGGCGCTCTCCCAACCCACCAATAAGAGAACTAAGGGCCTCCGTGCAACAATAGAAACATGTATGGTGAGAGAGGGTCCCTTGGCGGAGGCCCTCGTTCGAGGATAACCTTGCCAAACTGTTGCCCATTCACTAGAAAAGAGTAACGACTGAAGAAACACACAACATGATGAGATCTATAAAATTGGGGGGGGGGGGGGGGGGAGGGACCTAGTCTAATGCAAAACATGCTTTAAGAAAACTCCATTCGACTTTGTCATAAGCTTTACTAATGTCGAGTTTTCAGGGCACGTGTCATAATTTTCCCCCAAGTCTAATTTCTCATGAAGTGATTAAGCTCATAAGCAACTAAGAGAGTTATCGTAATTAACCGCTGGGGACGCAGCCTGTGTGGGTGAGATTATGGAGTCAAGCAATGGTTTTCAGTCTATTAGCGATAGTTTTTTAGGCTACCTTGTAAAGGACATTACATAGACTGATGGGGTGACATTGTGACAATGATTCCGATTTCTTACATTTCGGGATAAGCACAATGTGGGTGTCATTCAAAGAGGGAGGCATCACCAAACGATTAAGAATAGAGAGTATACAAGGCACACATCGGTTACGTATTGCCAAAAGTGTTGAAAAATTAGAGGGCATACCGTCGCCCGGGAATTTCATCGGGCCATTTGAAACAAAGCACGCGCTATTTCTGTTAGAATAGGTAACCGTCAAGCCAATTGATTGGCTCTTTGTAAACTATTCTATACGATCTTTTTCAATAATATGTTGATTTAAGAAATGTTCTTTTGCCATCTTCATCATATGCTTTTAACATTATATTTATATGAGCATTTGGTTGAAGCCCTTAGATCAATTATGCTACGGGGTTGGCTCGCGCATATGATGGCGACCATGAAACCAACCTCTATGGTTTGATCTAAAATATTCCAAGTCGATGAATCGGTCGAGACAGCGCATCGACCATTCCTTAAAGACTTGCACTAAGTGATGCGTTCATATGATGAATGTCGAGTTTCATAGACAGAGACGTATGACGTCTGCGCACTTTAGTAGGTGCTTGATAATGAGTTATCAAGTTCACTGAATTGACTCGCAGGAGTTGTCATATGGAAGCCCTATATGGCATGATCGGTATGACTAGAACTCCTAGGCTACGATAGTGCACTCACTAGTCCTTAGACTTGAGGTTCCACAGTAACCTTGTGCATAGGACAGCTATGACTTGATCATGTACAATGTGGTCTCAGGTTTCATCCTGGATCACTATACGGTCATGTTTCAGACATAGTTGAAGCATGAATGGTGGTTGGTGAGTTTCAAGATAGGATCTATTACTTATCATGAGATGATAACGAACCTCCTATGTTCTCTACATTATGCGTTCCTCGAAGCCCATGGCTATGGCTATTGATCAAATAGGAGAAAAGATTTTTCCTATATTGATAAATTGGAAGCATAACTTGAAGAGTTTATACATAGATATCAAAGTCGATAATGGGAACCGGTAACTAATTCCATGCCCTAGACTTTGATCGGGAGGTTAGTAGCGGAGGGACCGTATCTGCATGGTACGCGTAGCTCACAGGTTCACGCAATAATTCACCTATTCTCTAGTGCGATGGGACCATTGCTAGATGGCCCACGCCATGGTGACGGGTACCCTCCAATTAGGAGTTAATTGAGGGTGATTATTATGATAAGAATCTAATTAACTAATGCAAGTAAGTTGCTAATTAAATGTATATATGATACAAGCCCAGTCTAGCTGAATAGTGAACCTTAAAGGGTCACACACAATCCATGATGGATTTATTGAATTAATTTTTAAAATTAATTATGGAGAATAAATCAATTAATGTAAGGAGTTTAATTAATTATTGAAATGATTTATGAAATCATTTGATGGAATATTAAATAATATGATTATTTAATTTGGAGTCTAAATTCACAAGCATTAATTTGATTAAGTAAGACTTGTGATAGATTAATTAAGATGAATCTATTTGAGCTTGAAAATCAATTAATTAGATTAATTAATTTGGGCTTATATTTAATTAAGGAATTAAATATTATGGGCTAAATAATTAGTTGGGAATTAATTAAAATTGGACTTAGTCCAATTGAAAATTAAGATAAAGCCCAAGACCACAAGACAAGATTCATTGAACATACACACGACTTGTTTTCATCTTTAGATGAAGAAGAAAATATGAGACATGCTAAAGCTTGTCTATAAAGAAGTGTAAAAGAATAAAATATGAGTCATGCTAAAGCTTGTCTATAATGAAGACAAGTGTAAAAAGAGAAAAGATGAGTCATGCTAGAACTTGTCAATGAAGAAGACAAGTGTTCTAAGAGTAAGACAAAAGGCCTTGTCTACATTCATTGTAACTAGTGCAAAGGAATGCCTATAAAAAGGGGTACAAAGCAAGGGATTAATATACCAATTTCTACATACAAAGATACAAACTCTTGCTTTCTTATTGCTCTCTAGTTCTTAGACTTTCTCTCATTCAAGCTAGACAGTCTAGCTTTCACTTTAGCATGGTCTTGTGTTCATGTCTTATTTTCCAAAAAGAGAAGAATTCCTTTTATTTCTCCATAGATCAATAGTTGATCTACCTTAATCCTCCAAATACCTACTAGCATAGGTTGAGGGTGATTTCATCATAGGTGGTGTGGACTAACTTTAGAGGGAAGACACTTGTGTTCTACGTGAACAACAATTAAAGGCGCTTCCGTTTTGACGTTCCACCAATTTTAAGGTAAGATTGTTCTTGAGAAAGTTCAAGTAACCAACAATCAACTGGAGAGCAAGAAAGTTAGTTTCTCTCTAACCAGTTCAATTGACATCTTTATGCATGAGATCCACATCATAATAGCAACGAGACGGGCGATTTGATCGCTAATATATAATATTTATTTTGTAATTAAAATCTTAATTTTCGCTGCGTTTAACGTCTCGGGGCTTATACGAAGCTAACAAATTTCCTCTTCCTTAAAAGGCCAAGAAAGGTCCTGCACCGCCGCATGATCAAATCTACCGGTGAGATGGGCCGTCCCTCTCCCCATCTCAGTGACCGATGGTTGATCGGATCTGAAAACTTTGGAGAAGTGATGCTCAATCAACCCTTGGAGGGGAACTGCCTCCTCCACCCAATTCCCATTATCATCCCGAAGCCTAGTAATAGCATTCGTTTTCCGACGTGAGATGGCCTTGGCATGAAAGAAAGAGGTGTTTTTGTCCCCTTCTTTCAGCCAATGGATTTTACCCCTTTGTCTCCAATAGATTTCCCGCTTAGATAAGAGGGCTTCCAGCTGGTCCCTCAATTGGCGCTCCTTCTGTTGTAAATCTGCTATGATAACACCCCTTCGAATCAGTCGAATATGTTCTTCCAATTACTGAATCTGTTTCTTGTCCAGATGTGGTAACGAGCGGCACCAAGTTGTTAATTTGTCCCGGCATGCTGACAGTTTCCCTAAAGCCCCGGCGGCCCCTAAATCTTGTCCATGATCAGCCCATCCCTTAGCCACCTGTTCACAGTCAGGTTCATGAACCCAATGGGCCTCAAATCTCCATGGCCTGACTCCTCCCACCTCTTTAATTGACCTTCCAGCTGTAGAGATAATTATCGGTTATGATCAGAATATAGAGATTCCAAGTGGCTAACAGTCGTGTCCAAGACTAATTGCGACCATTGAGAGTTCCCACATGCCATATCTAAGCGCTCCTGAACAGTGGCTAGTTCCTCCCAAGTCATGAAGCCCCGCCGTCATGAGAGCATCTCGAAAGTTCTGAATTTGCCAAGCAGGTCGGACTGGTCCTCCTAGCTTCTCCTTTTGATGCAGCAACTCGTTGAAATTCCCGCCACATAACTATGGGTGGGGGGATTGCCCTGAGAGCTGAGAAAGTAGAGACCACGTCCGTGTTTGATTTCCCACTTTCAGCTCACCATATATACCAGTGAACCTCCAACAATCCACACCATCCCCAACTCCGTGTTTGATTTCCCACTTTCAGCTCACCATATATACCAGTGAACCTCCAACAATCCACACCATCCCCAACTTGAACCGTAGCATCAATATGTCGACTTGAGAAGGTCTGAATCTGAACCGTAACTGACTTATCCCAAAGCAACGCGAGACCCCCACTCTTTCCCTGAGAAGGCACTCTAATCTCGTAACAGTTTAGTCGATGTTTCAGTAACTCGATTCGGCCATTATTGCACTTGGTTTCGGCCAAGCAAACTAAGGAGGGATGATGTTTTCGGACCAGTTTCTCCAGCCCGCGAATTTTGCCAAGGCCCCCCAAACCCTGATAATTCCAGCATAGGGGAAAATTAGTGACGTCCAGAAGGGGACGGGTGTGTAAGGTTTGTTTTTTTTATCGATATGGCCTGGTTCCCCAGGACCTAGGGGTGGTGTATCACAGAGTTTCCTTTTCTGTAGGGTGGTCGTAGGTTGGGTCTGTTTAGGGTTAGGTGCTTTTTGTTCTGCGGCGGGTGGCGGGGGACGGTTTAGGGGCTGTGGCGGGTGGAGAAAGTGAGTGGATCAGTGGCAGGTATAGCGTTGGGCTGGGGAAGAGAGATAGTGGAGGTTGGGCTGGTAAGAATGGTTTCGGTGGGGGGTACTGTATCGACTAGGGAAGCTGTGTGTGAGTCACGTGAGGTGCTGGATGAAGGGGGATAGGATAGACAACCTTAGGTAGGGGAACTACTGGGATGGCTTTCTCTTGAAGGCTATACCGAAACCAAACACGGAGGACCCTCGTCGAGCTGGGGGAACATTTTTCGGACCATGTCGAGAGCTTGGTCGAGCAAAGGAGGCAACATATGGAGGCCTAGCAGAAACCAAAACTGAAGAGCTCGTGCGGCACGTTGACCTGCCGGGGGAGGAGCCCACAGCCAGGGGCCAAAAGGAGTCTTATCGCCTGGGTCCACAAAGTCCTCCCTGAATTGCAATTCACAAAACTTCAAGATATGCCCAATACACCCACAGAAATAGCAGAAATTAAGGAGCCTTTCATATTGGAAGTGAATAACCTGCTCGTCCCCTAAAACAGTTCGTATTTTCAGCAGAAGACGAATAGGAAAATGGATATCTATAGCCACTCGAATACGCAGTGCCGCACCCCATAAACCACCATTATCACTAGTATCCAGATCCACAAAACGACCAATGCTATTTCCCACAAAAACAACCATCTCTTTCATCATTTTTTCCGAGCGGTAACCCGTGCACTAACACATGAAATTCACACCAATTAAGCTCAATAGCACACGGATTTCTCCTCTACCTTAGCTAAGAATATTAGACACTTTTCATAGGCCCATGGACTCCGTTCGAGAAGACGATTACGGTCTAAAATGTGATTAAACCTTAGTAAGAATCTGTTATCCTCAATCATCTTGAAGTCCATTCCGCATACCGATTAAAAGCATAGTACAAAACAGTCCGCAAAGATTCAGTGTGAAAGGCTTTTGAGCTCAGAATTCCACCTACCACAAAGAAGCCCATTATCTCAGTCTCCCTATGCCATATACCCATCGGAACCACAACCCCCTGCTCCTCTTCCTCGGATAAATTGAGTACCCTTCCATACGATTCAAAGTCGACTCCATCTGTCCCAGAGAGCGAGAGAGGACGCCCCACGCTGCACTGTGAGCTCAACCACGGGCAACACCGCCCCTCCCGACCTGTTCACAAAGGAAGAAGACATCGATGAGCAAAAGTAAAAGGCGAAATCCCAGGCACAAGGGGGAACAAAAATAGGGAAAACACAATAAAACGAAAACACGAAAAAGAAACAGAACAAAGGGGAAAATCAGATCCCATAGCTCCCAAATCCTCCGAATTAGCTCGGCGAGAAAGAGTGATAAGCTCTATAATTCCTTATGGCGTATGAACGTCAATAGAGCCCTCCAAGCAGAGGGTGAAAGGAAAAACCCTAATTATATAGGAAAAAGCCCCCATTCGAGGGAAAGTCTCTCATGGAGAGAGAAAATCTGTATATGGGTTAGTGTGCTTTGGTCCGATTCCACGCACAATTGTGAATCATTTTTTCGTTTGAGGATAGAAAGAAAAGAAAGAGAAAAAAAAAAAAAAAACGAAAAGGAAACACATGAAAAAACAAATTAATATAGTTCAGTCCCTTGAGGGGCAAAATTCAAATTTACCCATCTCACAGTCACAGTACTGTGACCTGAGCACCACCTCCTCCTCACCACCTGTCGTCGTCTGCCTCCCTCAACCCCAACCTTCTGTCTCATCTTTGTTTTCGCCGAGAAAATCCATTCAAGAAAAGGGAAGGAGGGTAACCAAGCAAGGAGAACACTGGGAAGAAGATCTCTTTACATTTCCATTAATAGAAACAGGAAAAGAAAAAAAAAGAAGGAGAATGGAAAATACTGACATATCAGTTACTACTATAACTCGATATGGACGCAAAGCTCTGCTTCCACTTCCAGCAATGTGCTAGTTGTTCATTTTTATTTTTATTTTTGAATATTTTCCTACAGCACAATAGTATGTAGGCATACTAGTTGTGATCCAATTGGCATGTGATGCAGCGTTGTGGTGGATGTGGATTGAGTACTGGTTGTGAATCAAATTAGCATATGATGCGTTGTGGTGGATGTGGATTGAGGTGGACAGAGATAGAGGGCTGGATTCGAGACTATGACAACATTCAGCGCCTCGCCGTCAAACTGATCTACGCTCAGATTGTTTGCGCATTAATTGGATCGCTTGGGGCGCTCTACAACGGGGTATTGCTCGTCAATTTGGGGATTTCATTATTTGCGCTCGTCGCCATAGAGAGCAGCAGTCAGGGCCTTGCCAGGACTTACGCCATCCTCCTCGTCTCATCTATTTTGCTCGACCTTTCCTGGTTCTTTCTCTTTTCTCACCATATCTGGTACTGCCACTCCGTCTCCTTCTTTTCCGTTTTCTAGTCTCCTTTAATCTTAGATTTTTGTTAAGTTACCCCTTCATTTCCCATGAGATACAGTCGCCTGCAAGCAAAAATGTTGCTAATGAATGTTATATGCTCTTTATTGCCCCATTATACGTTTAGGGTGTTTCTTGGTTTGTTTTCAAAGGTATCAAGGCAAGGGGGCCGCATGTGTGTCTCGTTTGAACTATGTTGCCGCCTGTCATACTGTTTTGGCCTTCTTACTAAAATAAGTAGCTAAAGTTTCCTGTTGTTTTTTGTTCCTTCAAGGTACTACCTTAAATCTTATCTTAAAAGAGTTTACTGTTTTTAATATGAAGTGGGAGGGAAAGCTTGAAATACAGCCCTGTCTAAAGGAAATACATGCTTCTGTGCTATTTCTGCTTTTTTCTAAGCACTCTAGTGACCAAACATGCATCTTCAGCTACATTGTATCCCATTACTGGGATTTGGTTGATAGTAAACCCCCGATATGACGTTAGTTCTTTAATTACAATGTAAAGTACATTCTTTCTATGTTCTTAAATTCTGAGAAAAGCTAAATTACATATAGTGCAACATTCATTGGGTCCATGAACTCCCGCGGAGTCTTTTCATCTTAGCAGGATTGATTATTTTGAGAACTGTATTATGATTATTTGATGTTTATGTATACTTAGTAGGGCCTTTTTGGTTATCATTTTTCATTCTATGGCATTTTTCTCTTTCCTATTTGCGTTTCTCTTAAAGAGCAACTTTTGCAAGCGAATACAATTTGCATTTTAATTTGGATCCTGCTAGGTTAATTCATTGATACCAACTGAATTTATATCTTCTAACACTAAGAAAACCGTCGGACCTGATACCCCATCATAGAAAAGTGTTAAACTTAAGTTTGATCGACAAACTTTGTCATCAAAATGTTGTTGCATATGCTGGAAGTGTATATCTCAGCTGACCGTCAAACCATCTGGCTACTGTACCAAAATTCCTTTACAGGCAATTATGAGTTGGTTATGAGAGCCTTAGGTAGTTGGAATACAAAGTGTAAACCTAAGGCTCCGGAATTTCTGGATTAGAATTGGCTAAGTGAACCATGCCTCGTGTTTGCAAGCAAAGCTTGATGAGTTGTCTGAATTCTATAGTATCTAATGACAAATCCTCACGGTGTAGGATCTCTGTTGCATTATGGATTTTTTCTGGAGTGAGTAGGAAGCACAACCCAGGTAACAATGAAGCCCATGATAAGAATGAAACAGAAACTACCAGAGTCACAGTTTTGCCTAGATGTTCTCTCAGATTTAGACTTGACTTTGTCGATCTCAACCCTTGTTTTGAAGCTATTGATGGTAATAAGTTTCATTTGCAAGTTGCATGTTAAATGGCTGATTGTTGCATTTTCTTATTCGTAGTTTGGTTTGTTTTCGAACTCAAAAGAGTTATTGAAGAACACATCACGAAGAAGTTCTAGAAAATGATTCTCAATATATTTCTAAGTAGGAACAAAGTTCGTAACGTTCAAGTTCTTTTGTGACCGTACATGTAATATCTCAGTGAAGCTAAACATCTGTCAAGATTTTATTTGATATTCAATTTGTCTGCTTCCTGTTGAGGCTAATATTTAAATGAGAGGACTCACATATGCATTGTGATGAGACTTTTCTCTTATTAGTGAGATGCATTACCCATAGAGACCTAGAATCATGCACTTAGAGATTTTCTAATAATTTAACATTATTTCTAAGAACCAAAGACAAGGTAGATAGATGCCTAAAGATGCTTCGTGGGGACTAAAAACTTAATTAAAGGACTGGTGGTACTGGTGGTATTGGAGACTGAACATAAGAGAAATTTTAGGGATGGGGAAAATATTTAGAGCCAGTTGCAAGTATTATTTGAGGATGTACTTTTAAAATATACTTGTTGGAGACTGAGCATAAGAGAAATTTTTGGGATGGAGAGTATTATTTGATGATATACTTTTAAAGAATACATGTGGAGTATTAATGGTGGCTTTAGCCATGGGGATAAGCAGGGCAGGGAGTAAAGGAATGAAATTTTGAGGTTCGAGTTCAACCTTGTGCGGGACAAGCTTATTTTTAAATCTCAAGGTAGAACTTGAACAATAGAGATTCATGGCCGCAACTCTTTCTGAGCTCGAGCTCATGAACTAAGACAATATAATTCAAATTTTAAATTAAAATATGAAATAAATTTAAAAATAATTTGCTGTTCCATCAATATTCATTAATCAAATTAGGTGGACAAAAGACATGTTTTTTATGAATTTAATTATAAAAAGTGGTTCTTAATTTCATATTAAATTTAACTAACAAGATAATATAAAGAAGTACAGAGACAAATAATATGAAATTAAATAATAATAATAATAATAATAATAATAATAATAATAATAATAATAATAATAATAATAATAATAATATTAATAAAAATAATAATAATTAAAGTTATCTTTTAGTAATTGATTATTTACAAAAATTATAGTCAGAAAACATGTATAGATGAATTTAACTTAGTAGTAGATAGCTTTGTGATTAATATTATTATTAATTCTAATGTTAGTTTTGTTTATAATAGTTTACTTAATAAAGATTTCAAAAATAGTCATTTGACCTGTAAATACCTACATAACTTGGTATATTTATATTGATTATTTACAAAAATTATAGTCAGAAAACATGTGTAGATGAATTTAACTTAGTAGTAGATAGCTTTGTGATTAATATTATTATTAATTCTAATGTTAGTTTATTTATAATAGTTTACTTAATAAAGATTTCAAAAATAGTCATTTGACCTGTAAATACCTACATAACTTGGTATATTTATATGTTTATTAAACTAAAAATATGTATGTACGAAAAATTTCAAATAATTCTTAGAATATGCCATTTTTACCTGTAAATTCTCTAGAGCAATTCCTATTTTATCTAAGAAGTTAATACTAAATTATATATATAAATACATTAGTAAGATAATTTTAGCAATAAATTGGAATGATTATGAAAATAGATACTAAGATATGATAATAGAAACTTAATATCTTATATCTATAAATCATATGCAAAAATGTAAGAGAAGCTCAAACCAATCATTAGTTGATCCCATTGCAATTAGCATATTCATTTTATTTGTCTTTTCCATTTATTTTTTGGTAGTATCAAACCTAATGTAGATTTACCATAAAAAAAAAAGAGAATAGATTACTTGTACATATTGCATATCTTGATAACAATATATATTATGATTTCATAACATTTCCCTTTTCTCAACTTCATTTGCAATATATCATATTCAATTGAATTATATAAAGATATAGTAATAGTATATAGAAGTTGGGGATAAATACATTTTACCTCCCTCAACTATACTCCAAGTCTCATTCACCCCGCAAAACTAATTATTGGGACAAAAATACCCCTTATGCATGACATATATATTTATATGTTCCTAATAAAAATATTTTCACATTAATTTAATATCAAATTATTTTTTACCTAGAAGAAAAAATATTCTAAATGAAATACAGAAAGAGTAGTTAATAACTTGAGCATTATAGATCAAATTAAAGTAATGAATTGGTATGATATATGCAAAACAAATACTAATCATAAAAAAAATTATTTTATTCATGTGAACTAAAAAAGAAGTCATTAACTAACTAATCAAATGAGACTTGGCTTTTCTTGACAAATAAATAAATATATTCAATTAACTTAGATTAAAAAAATAAAAATTGAAGAAATGTTGCACATTTTCGAAAAAATATGAATAAATACACTTGTTCCAACTTTTGTAAAAGAAATATATTTGAAAATGGAGATGTAATGTTTTGTCTTTATTAAGAATATTTAGATTGAGTAGTTGATAATGTATGTTTTAAAAAATAATAATATTTTACATTCGGGATTTTTGTGTATTTGTTTTAATCATATATTACTTGATCTTTAGTTTTTGAAGTTTCACCTAACCTACTTTTGTTAGGGTTTGGATGAAAAATGCTTCCGTTAGCAAAAAAAAATACATAAATCCAATTTTACCCCTCATTTAACATTTTCATGTAATAATTTCGTACTTATAAGGGGATAAATGTAATAATGTTAATCTCATCCAATATATTTTTATATATATTACATTTATCCCCTTATAAGTACAAAAATATACATGGGAATGTCAAATGAGGGGCAAATTTGAAATATATATATTTTTTGCTGATGTCAGCATTTTCTGTTCAAACCCTAACAGAAGGGAGTCAGGTGTAAACGGAGAATTTTCGGAAGGGGTGTATGTGTAATTTCAAAACTTTTTTGGGGGAAAGTGTAATTTTTCATTTTCAAAGGGGGTCTAAGTGTAATTAACCCTATATTTATTAAATAATAATTTAGAGAAAAAGCTATAAGGAGTTCAAAATATGCATTAATTGAGCTTACTTTTAGACATGTTTTAAATAACAATAATGAAAAAAATATCCTTATTACTTTTATTATTATTATATAAAACTTTAAAATATAAGACATTGATTGAATATAATTTTGATAAATTTACAGTAGTGTTGTATATTAATTTGATATAGTATTAAATATAAATATATAAAACAGGAGAATATGCGGGAGACAACTCACGAGTTCTCAAATAGAGATATTTTAGCTTGAGCTCAGCTCATTAAAGCTTGAGCTAAACGAGCTCAGCTCTAAACATGCTCGGGCTCAGGTTGAGCTTTTGGAAAAGCTAAATACAAAGGATATGCTAATCAATAAGATTGTCTAAACCCCAATTTAGTGCTTCTGTGATCGCTCGAGCTCTAAATCCTCGGATTCATTATAATCGCTGATTCAACTTATCTTACACCTCTAAAGTTGGGTAGCTCTGAATGTGCCAAAAAGTGGTTGGATTCCCATGCCATAGAAGCGGTGGTCAGTCTTGAGAGCTTTTTTATGCACTTTGCACAGTTGAAGGACTTAGTAATATTAGCCATTACCTTGCCTGTTCATTCATTGTCTTTCAACTGTTACTAATTTTCATCTTGTGCATGCAGGCACTTACCATCTGAGGTTTATGGAACTTTTGTTAGTATTTCAGTGAAGCTGGCGCTCGCCATGCAAATCATTGGGTTTTCAGTGAGATTATCATCTTCATTATTATGGATGCAAATGTATAGACTAGGTGCTTCTTACATCGACAACTCACTTCCTCGAGATACAGATGCAGATTTGAGAAATAGTTTTCTCAGTCCTGCAACTCCGTCTATAGTTAGACGCCCCTCTGGATCTGATGTTGTTGGTGGCTCAATATATGATACTACATATTACTCATCTCTTTTTGAAGATGGCAGGGACGATGCCTTTTCATATGGGGTATGCCTGTCACTTTATCTTAACCATTTCCGTACTCACACAGTCTCTTTCTCATGAACACATGAGCTCACACAAAGAAAGGACATATTACCTAAATTGCTTTTCAATCTTGTAGGTCTTGAAAATGTGAGGGCTTGAACTAATACCTGTTCAATGTAAGAAAACTAGAGAAGGTTGGTTGGCAATGAAAAAGTCATCTATTCTGATATCACATGAGTACCAAAAAGAAAAACCAAAAAGGAAACTGTAATAGTTACCAATGGTTAAGCTCTAAATATTTGTAATATCAGTTGCATTATTGCATCACCTCTTTCTGTGGTAAAACGCAACCACAGTTGTTAGAACAAAGTGCATTTTATGCAGGAAAAACTGACAATGGCCGTGATGCATCCATACAATGCAATTATATCCTGATTTAGCTTAAATTGGTGGACAACAAGGATTAATTTTAAAACTGTTGCTTGAAGTCAACTCTATCACAACTTTTTGACTTTGATGACTAAGTCTGAATTTTTGGAAATTTAAATTGTTTGTGCAAATCTTCATTATCGTGTATCAGACTTGATATAGTGATCTTTGCAACACCATGAGATTTTTGTAGATGGATTCATACTGGTCATGTGAAGCTGGCAACTAGTGGACCCTAATAGCTTAATTAAACCTTTAATCGAATAGCAATTTGTCGAAGGCCCTTGTGTTGTAGAATTCTGGATTTTCCTTTTGGTGCTTCGATTCTGAATCTGATATATATATATATATATATATATTTGCTTTCTTTTTACTTACCCTTAGTTGACGCTTATATTTGTATGATGACCTTCTTGCTGACATCAGGGTGGTCAAAATCATGGTGTTTCTGTAGTTAACTCTGTCCTTGCTGCTGAAACTTCTAATCTTGATCCATCGATGGGCAGATCTTCTCATGCTAAAGACGTAAGTTTTTGGCACTTATCTTAATAAGCTCCCATGCATGGATGTCGCTGACAAGATAGTGAAAACAGTCCGACCATTTGTAAAATCTATGATGGCATTTATCACAGAAGAAAAAGAAACCAAAAAGGAAAAAAAAAGGGGAGACCATTATTACCCTGCTTTGGGACTTTGAGCCATTTTACTTGAACGGAAGTAATTCATGAAGATCTGATGACATTTAGTTTTTAATATGGATGTCATTACTTGGATTTTTTGCACATTTACTACTAATACTTTCTTAAGAAATTGCTTATTGTACCCTGATCCTGATAGTGCAGGCAGGTGAATTTTAAGAAGTTCAGGATTCTTAATTTGCTGGTTCCAGATAGTTCCATGCAAACAGCTAATGAACTTCAGCGCTACGTCTTAGCTCACTGATTAACAAAAAGCTCATTTCAGGACGAGAATGCTGTCAGAAAGTCTGAGCTGGTTTGAATTGGATTAATGATGGTGTCCATTCCCATAATTCCCCTCCCCCCCAACCAAGAGGATTACTTTCTCGCTCACATGAGGCATGGTTCTTATAGGTGGAAAAACTAGAATTTGTACAGTTATCATTCCTTTTGCAGCTATAATATGCAGAGAAGATGGAGACATATTCGTTGTTGTGTAGAGATTAATGTGATAATGCAATAGTTTTGAAGTAATAGCAGCAAAATTCCAAGAAAAGACAGACTGCGTTTGTCAGTGTATTTTCTCAAATATTTGTGCTCCTGTATTGCATTAACTGAACAGTACAAGATTGAGGGTGGTTTTCTGATTTTTGATTGATCTTTCTATATTCACTCATGAAAGAAGAAACCGATGGTTTGTTATTTGCAAGAACCAAGAAGATTATACAAGAAAAATCTTGACGGCTTCTTTAACTTTCCAGATGCTTCTATTTGAATGCCTAGTTTTCTAGTTGTACAAATTCTTACGCTATTATACTGCACTGCACCCCATTTCTTAAATCTCTAACCTACCTTTATTATTCTAATTAACACCACAGAGACGCGCACACACGTACGTGTGTATATATATACATAGACATAGACATAGACATAGACATATTCGCTTAAACCACCAAAAGTTAAAAAAGAAAATAGAAATTCTTCACGATTCATTTCACAGCCACCCCTTCTGTTTGGATCTGCAAGTTTAGCGGCAACGACCATCCCTAATATATCCTCAAAGAGGTAAGATCGGGAGGATACGTGCATATGGTATTAGAATTGTGATTTATCCTTGTTAAGATGGGATGCCGCCAGCTCCATCTTGTTGGCTTCTTCTTCTTTTGACTTTTTGAGTTGTAACATACAATATTTTTCGCATTTGTATTTCAGGATGAGCTGAATTTAGTAGTCGTATTGGACTCTTTGTTCAGTTGTTCTATTTTTAACAAAAGAATAATCTTGTTTGTTCTCAACAGGGGAATAATGGAGGAAGCTGATGTGTCGTCGAGATATTGGTGCCACATGTGCTCGCAGACGGTGAATCCAATTATGGAGATCGAGACCATAAAATGCCCTATTTGTCACAGCGGCTTCATTGAAGAAATGGCATCTGCACCCGCTCCCTCTCATCATTCTGGCCGCTCTCTCTCCCTCTGGCTACCAATTTTGCTCGGTATGATGGGTAATCCAAGCCCACTGAGGAGCACAGTATTCGAGGATGATAACAATGACAATGAGAACAACCATAGACATAATGATGGGGAGACGGAGCTTGATCAGGAAGTAAGGATGGAGAGGAGGAGGAGCTCAGCTACAATCCTCCAGCTCATCCAAGGCATCCGATCCGGAATGCTATCTCCTGAGACTGATTCTGATAATTGGGACAGAGGAAGAGATATTGATAGGGATACAGAGCGTGTGATTTTGATAAATCCTTTTAACCAGACTATCATTGTTTGAGGGTTCCCATAACCATGCACCAACTGGCTCATTGGGTGATTATTTCATTGGTCCTGATTTGGATTTGTTGCTGCAGCATTTGGCAGAGAATGATCCAAACAGGTATGGAACTCCACCAGCTCAAAAAGAGGCGGTTGAGGCTTTGCCCACGGTGAAGATTGAGGAGACACTGCGATGTTCTGTTTGTTTGGATGACTTTGAGTTGGGGTCTCAAGTTAAGGAGATGCCCTGCAAACATAAGTTCCACAGTGGGTGCATTCTGCCATGGCTGGAGCTTCATAGTTCTTGTCCTGTCTGTAGGTATCAATTACCATCTCAAGAGTCTAAGCTTGATTCAGAGGGGTCAAGAGATAACAGTACTAATAACAGCAACCAAGAGAGCATCTACAATACTGGTAATGGTGGGGATGAAAGAAATGAAAATGGTAGACGGTTCACATTTCCCCTTCTATGGCCTTTCAGCATTTTATTTTCATCCTCCAGTTCCCAACCTAGTAGTGGAAATTCATCTGCAGCATCTCCATCAGGGTCATCAATGAATGCACCCTCAACTACTTCACATGCAGATGAAAATTGAGTTTGCGAAACTTATGGTGTCTGTCTATTGTTCGTAGTTCATTAGTCTTTGTATATAATTTATTGTCCATACCAAAATTGTAATAGTACAGAGCAGTTTTTGTTTTCGTGTGCCTATACACAAACAAAGTTTTCAGTGGTAAAATGTATATTTTCGATGTTACATAAATTTTCTTGTGAACGCTTTCAAGATGAGCCCGTTTGCTCAGTCAACATATCTCACAACCTTCTAGTTCTCAATAGAAACTATCTTTCTGTATCTCTGAAAACTGATTGTGAATTTGCAAAATTACCATACATGAGCGTTTGAACTGCTTTTCAATCTCTGCAGAATACTGCAAGTCCAAGACCCAATTCGTAAAAGCCAACCACCACCTAATCACCATAGTAGAAAAGGGACTGCTTGATCTCATACTTATACAGGTAAATCACATTCAAGGGCAACACCAAAGTGCTGATAAATATGTTCCTGTCTGCCTTAGTCACATAGCAAACAATGTCAGGTTCCAGCTCAATAGGCTTGACTATTATGGGATAACACATAAAGGTTTCGTTCCAAATTTCAAAAAGAGAAAATTAAAAGGTACAATCAAAGCCATGATTTTGGTCCTTCAACGGGCAGAAAATGTAAGAACTGTAACCACTAAAACTTCATTTATCATTTACCCCTTCACGCAAACGAACCCAGCCACCAGTACTACTTCGATATCATAATCACTTCACAGTAACTATCTTGATCATAGATGCAGTTCCAATTCGGTGAAGGGCCACAACAGAATCTCCCACCTTGCAGAGTCCTTTTGTTTTAGCATGCTGAAGAGCAAATTCCAGTGCTTCCTCTTCGACTCTTCATGAGAAGCCCTTGCAGAACCTGCACACAGAATGGGTACCAACCCCCTGAATATAAGGCTGTGCCTAGCAGGATATTCGTCACTGCATGACCAATCAAATGAATCGGTCTTCATTTCAGAGACCACAACAGACAGTATCGGCATGCCCGGCCGGTATTTAGCTACCAGCTTTGCAGTACTTCCTCCTCTAGTTAGGACCAAAATAAGAGCTGCTTTAGCAGAGTTAGCTGTTCGAACTGCAGATGAAGCAAGGCTCTCCAATGGGCTCATGGGAACACGTGCATTCACCATTATCCGTCTAAAGACATCACCATAGTTGATGGTGCTCTCAGCCTCTAAGCAAATCTTGGCCATGGTACGAACTGCAAGATCTGGATAAGCTCCTGCAGCCATTTCACCACTGAGCATTACACAGTCCGTTCCATCAAGAACAGCATTGGCAACATCAGTGGCTTCTGCTCGAGTTGGCCTTGGAGACTTGATGACTCCATCACTCCAACTCCAACATGTGTCGCAGTGACTATGGGCTTCCCTTGGATTTGGCACTTGTAAACCATCACCTTCTGGGCCAAGAATATCTTCTCAATTGGAATTCCCATTCCTAGATCACCATGAAGGCATCTGAATTGGCAAGAATTTCACCAAAATTTGCTACTCCTTGATTTTCAACCTGATTAAAAATACCCAATATAAGGGAAACAGGTATACAGTAACGGTTCCTGCAGTAGAGAGGCCCAAAAAGAATCAACAAGAATTTCATGGTTTACAGTCTCCAGAAACTTGAAATGAAAAAAGTACGACAAATTATCATTGGTACAAGAGACAAACAGTACAACATAAACGTAATGAAAGAATCAACGAGAAGCCAATTATTGACCATGGGATCATTTTCTGACAAATCAAATCTCCTTCTTCAGTACTATGTCCAACCGGGAACTTACTAGCTATAAAGTCATGGAAGATTTCCCAACCAAACTTCAGCAGACACTTGAATGCATTTTTCACTGTGCATGATGCCTACCGCTGCTAATTAAAAAAGAACACCCAAATTTAGATGTCTAATCCAGCAAGAATAGAATGATGCACAATTTTTCTAGTTAATAGGATAGAATGGAGGTTCTAAGTTTTAACCAGAACAGAAAATTGTAACAGACCTTGGACATGAGAAGGATGCTTTTGGCATGTTCTCCCAGCAACTTGCACCTCCTCCAAGTCAGAATCTTTACGATCAAAAGAAAGCGCAATCATGTCAATTTTATTAGGAATCCCCCATTTTAAGATATCTTACCCCCATTTTAAGATATCTTACTTGTCTTTATCTGTCAACGTCCGGAGGTCCACTATGACCCCTGGAAGATTGACATTCTTTCTCTCACCAAGAACTGCAGTGTTCTCATAGTGGCATCGTACCAAGCCTCTTTCTTTGTCACAAGCCAAAACATTGAAAGAGATGGTGCCATCAGCACAAAGTATCAAGCTTCCTGGCTTTACATCCTCAGCCAGCTTTTTGTAGCTCATGCAGATCATGTGTTCATCACCCTTGATGCTGTAGTCAGTGGATATTCTGATCTCCTGGCCCTGTTTCAATTGGACAGGCTTCCCATCTTTCAATTACCCAGTTCGAATTTCTGGACCCTGGGTTATAATACAATGAACAAGATGTTCAGTGATGCTTAAATAAGGAGCTTTGGAGCGAATTTCGAGTCTTGATTTCTCCAAACTGCAATGACTTGAAGCCATTGATTTGGGGAACAATAGCTTTGTGCGATACATACCAGCAAGCCTGTGCTTGTGGAGGTCTCTGACGGCAGTACTACTGGCATACAACCAGCTAGTAGGTGAAGTGCCACCTTGCATGGCTTCACTGAGATACCTTACCCACCTCTCTCTTTCCGATGATAACCTGTCTAATGCCGTTGGAGCTTTGAAGATTCTAAGCACTGTGATAATCTTGCAGTCCTGTTCATGTCCAGGTGCTTCCACGAGGAAATGTTGCCAGATGATCACGACTTGCTGCATCTCACAGGGATCTAAAATCTGCAGATTCTAACTCTAGGGGTGTGCCACCTCAGAGGTCAAATCCCTTCCTGGATTGCTAAACTGCGGAAAATCAAAGTCTTGAATCTGCCATACAATCAGATTAGAGGGCCAATTGCAACTTGGTTAGGGGATATGCCTAGTCTATTTGTCCTCAACCTCACCCAAAACTTCCCGACAGGGGAACTTCCGCTTGAAATTTGTGGGCTACCAGTTTTGATTGCGGATAATACGAGTTCGGACTTGAGTTACTTAGCATAACCCATCTTGTTTGACAGTCTTCAATACAACCGTCTGTTTAACTTGCCACGAGGATTGCAAGTTGGGAATAACAATATCAGCGGCAACATCCCGGCAGAAATAGGGCAACTCAAACTAACAACTTCAACGCCACTTCCTTTGAGGGGAATCCTAAACTTTGTGGGTCTGTCTGTACTAGGAAAAAGCTGCAGAGAGCGAGACGATGCCTGAGGAAGAAGAGCAACCTTCCATTTGGGATGGGATACTTTACAGGATTGTTTCTAGTCAGCATTACTTTGTTCTCCCATTACCATAGTTGATGGTGATGTACAAACAATAAGGTCTGTGTTAACATATTTGACCAGGCAAAAACGAAAAGTAGAGATGTTATGTACATTGATACTATGCGGGTTTAGATGATTGCTTGTCCCCAACAAACCCCACATGAAGCACAGATATAACAGGGAAAAGGAAGAGGCTAAAGAGAGAGAACGACGAAAAATGGAGTATGGCACATAAATGAATAGAACCAATCACGCATTTTTCTTAAGTTGATGATTGATTAATGAAACGCATCAAAGAGAAAAGTAACTAGACTACCATCCCAGTAAACCTTCTTACAACAATGCAGGGACCAAGGCTCATGTAAGTAGAGCTATAGAAATCACTCATCTTGCAACTCTTGCAATTGAAATGGCATCTGTTTGTTTCAACGAGCATTATACAATCATTTTGGCACAACTCCAGATCACATTTTCATTCCAACCAAACGAGCATTAATTGTTGTTTAACTTGCAGGGTAGGATACAATTTTGACCTACCTCTTGATGGAAGTAACATAATTAGGATTTCCCAAGCAAGTTCCAAATTCCCATAACATACAACTAATTACTTGACTCATGCCTTGAATACAAACAGAGCTTCGTATATAAAATAAATACCAGCAGAAGTCTCAAGGAATGGGAAACTGCATTTCTTTCATGAGCATCACCCAAATTGTTCAGTTTCAAGTATAAAACAAAAGAAAAAACCATTATAGTTTCTCCCCCAATACACACCTGAAATGCGGTACACAGTTATTGTTCAAAAAGGCGGAGATGAAAACGAAGACCCCATGCCTTCACTCTACCTGAAATGGTACATCCGGAACAGCCTGCCTATCCCCTAGTCCCCAAAACATATTTACAGTTCAACCCCAAACCAGCCCAAGGCAATCCCAGGTACTCTTTGAGCTCCTCATGTCCCTTTAGAGACAACCGTCCAACAACTTGATAAATCTACATGGAAATAAAAATATTAGAAATTGAAGCGAATGTAGTAGAAGAAAAAGCTCTTAAAGAAATCAAGGAACAGACCTCCATGGTTGCATTGTATCCATAGATACAGAACATTAAAGATGGTCAACAAATCAGTAGAAAAATATCCTTAAGAGCTCATAAGTCAAATTTATATAGAATGGGAAATATGACAACCACCTCCCTCACAGACACTTTCAGTAATTGCATTTTAGCAGATGAATTGCTTATAACTAGAATACCCCTTCTTCAGACCAAAGATAATACTTAGTACTATCCTTCATTTTGCTTCATATAAGTGGGACAGCAATACGAATACAATTGTAAATAGCTTAATATCCAAACTAAGTTTAACAGAAATGAGGAAAAAAGTCTAGTACCTAAAGGAAAATTATAGAAAATGTCATTTTTTTTCCAACATGTCTACTGGTGATGCTTACACTGCTACAGCCTAGGGAAGGGCAACAGAAACCCATCAAAGAAGTGTTGGTTTTCACCAGTTTTTGAGCACATCAGGTTCTGCAGCAATTGTTGTGTAGCAATTAGACTGGACAGGGGTATCTCCTTTTCAACTGAAACCCCCACCACGGGCTAGTTTTAGTAAGCCAGAATTCTGGCCATTAATTCATTCAGTTTTTGCTGAACCAACAATAATCGTTTTTGTTGCTAACTAAGATTTCTTCCAATAGTCGAATAAGAATCCAACTGAGAGCTACTAATATCAATGCTCTCTCCTGTTGACCACTACAGTAATCCTTCTGGTACTATGGAGATCCTTTGTCCCTAATGCATGTACTCAGTAATGGTCCTCCCAGTAACCCATATCTCAGAATGTATAGCTGACAAGTTGTCCGCTCATTTGGGTTGTAGCTCCCAAGGCACAAGTAAATCCAGTCACCAAGTAATAAATGCAAACATCAGACTGATTTTACCAGACTCTAGTTCTGGAAAATGAAGCGCATATTTTTCATACCATTGCTGAACTTTCCGAAATTCAGTAAGAACTGGGTATATATTCTCAAATGCGGTATAGGTCTCGTCTCTGACCTGGCAAAGTCAAAACAAAATATTACATCATCTTCAGTTGGAGAACTAGCATAGTAGCATAATGAAATAAAAACCCCTCAAAACTGACAAGCTAGGAGTTACTACCTTAGCTCCGGTGAGAACAATCTTCCCAGAGACAAAAATAAGCAGCACTATCTTTGGTTGTTTCATCCGGTAGATTAATCCAGGGAACAGTTCTGGCTCATACTGAACCAACACACAATACAGTAAATACCATGAAGGCATTTTGAAAACATCAACGCAACAATTTGGTTCGGCTTTAGGAAAACCAAGACATAACAAACAAGTAACCTAATGAAACACAAGCAAATGAACCACTCACACTTGAAAAGGCACCATGAGCATAAGCAAGGCCTTCAAGTCGAATTGGAAATTTTACATCACAGGAACCAACTATGTTCTGAATCTTGAAATCCTATGAGAAGAACAGAAGAAAAACATGAAATAACAAGTATAAAACACTACCTCAAAGAGAAAACGACCAGATGATCTCAAAACAAATATGAAGGAATAGACAATGGTACCTTAAATTTTGCTGGGAAACCAAGCTTCTGAATAATTCTAGCATACTGAAGAAATAGAAAGGGTGCACGGAAAGTGAGAGAATGCGAAATTAGATTTTGTAAACATGAAAGATGAGAACTGCCTAGTCGATGTTATGTCACTCGTTTTTTCACAAACTACAAGGAACTCGAGTTCTCATGTTAAGAAGTCCCTCTAATGTTTTGTTCTCATGTCAACAGGTCCCTAATGCTCCTTTCTTTTCTTCTTTGCCAAAAATTAGAAATTCCCCACTTGAAATTTCACTAGATATGATATTCTATACCTTCCGAGCAGCCAATTTCGATTGTTGTTCGCTCTTGGCTCCAGTACAAACCTGAAGAAATCAGGAAAAAAGAATATTTCATGCAGAGATCGTGAACAGAGGACTTATGAAAGGACCCTTGTCCTTTCAAGTAAAGTAAATTAAGGGATAAGCAAGCAGAAGCATTTGACAATCACTTCACATCAACAAAACAAAGTACCACTAATTGTAAACAGCAATCTATAAGCAGGTGCAGGTTCTAGAAGTTATATGTACTTGCCAGAAGACAATCAACACTTACCATCTTTCCAGATGCAAATATGAGTGCCGTCGTTTTTGGCTCTCTAATCCTCATAATCACTGCAGCAAAACGCTGAAACCCCATTTGAAAGTAAGTATCCACTTTTGTATCCATGTATTAAAGTATGAAGAGAACCAAAACCAAAAAATTTCTTAGTCTTTCAAATTCACGGTTGGCTAAGTTCCGTGGCATTTCTGCTCAAGCAGCACTAGAAGTTGAGGAGTTCCTAGAACCCAATGGATAGCAAAAACTATATCCCACCACAGAAGAGGAGAAGGGAATCAAAAAGTATTTAACTGAGGATATCTTCAATTATTATTGCTTCCTAAAGGCAATATAACTTCAGACGACCGTTAAGGACAAAAGCATTACAAGGTAACCTCCAAAGCATACTCATTAACTGTAACACAATAAGAATAAATAGAAAGGAACTTATGATACGATCCGTTCTTAAACAACATTGATCCCAACAATGCTTTGGCTTTTCTCCTTCATTTTGGCATTTTTTTTATTTTTTATTCTTTGTCTTGCTAGAAGTTAATGTCATCAGAAACAAAAGATTTTTTATTTTCACTTGGGTCGGCAAAGTGAGGCAGCCAAAACAGAAGATTGAAAAAAGAAAAGCAGTTCACCAAAAGCAAGGATTCTGCAATTAATGGAAAGAGATAAATGGCTCCAAAATACATGATTTATTGTTTTAATCAGATGAAACTTTCAAGCTTCAGAACACACCCAAAATTATGACAAATAAGAGCTAGATATGGAAGCCTTCTGCATATCCAGCTTGCAAGATCTGTAAAGCATTTAAACATTTTAAGTAGATACAATAGAAAAATAAAGCTTGGGTAAGAGTTACAAAGATTTTCCCTAAAAACCAAGATAGATGTGAATATAACTATACATACAAACTAGGAGAAAAAGACCAGCTTGTTCAAGTTACAGCAGCACATAGCTGAGTCAAAAACCCACTCACTAAATCGTGCAGCAGTTCAAAGAAAGTAAAATAGAAGAAGAAAAACTAAAAAAGTAGATATCAATGGGACTAAGCTGACCGTGCTTGCTGACATATTTTATATGCAAGGCTAAAAACTTCTGCATTTAGTGATAAGTCAAATTGCACCTCAAAAGAATTAATAAGAAGGTTCAACCTAAGGAAAGTAAGATGTTATGAGTCTGTATTGACCTTGGGATTGTACTCTGCATTCCGAGCTTGCAATGCTATAGCTTTAAGATCCAATTTGCAGTCCAAATTGACTGTTGAAACAATATTCCTGTACATCAAATCAGATAGTCATGAAGAAGTAAAAACTAATTTGCTAATGACTGAGTGCCACTCAGTGTGTGCATTCAAGGTAGCAGAATCTCCTACTACGTTTCAGTAATAGGGGAAAATATTAAGGGGACCAAAACGGTGAACTGTAATTATAAGTAGATATTTGACTCCTGCTCACAAGTGCGATGTCAGAAGTGATTGGCATTTGGTACTTAGTAGTGTCACAGATTACTACCATACACCCTACAATGTGAGTTTTGGCTTGAGCTTGAAGAGCTAAAACACTAGTACAAATGACAGTCCTAATTCACACGCTCATACCCCAGCGTGTGTGATAGAACATTTTCATGATTCATTCAAGTAATTTCCATGTCAGCAGGGTGCAAGCTTTCCCTCCCTCCAGTTCCAGTTTGGATATAGGTTGCGGAATTTAATTAGTGGGGAAAATCATGGTTTACTCAGGGATTGCAATTTCTTTTCCAGATTACACACTTCGATCCAATTAGACGAGTACTTATGAGCTAATTGAGCTCGGATCAACAGTTTGCTTTGCGCATTGGAAATCTATCGCTCTAGTAACTATATTCTTAACAAAACCAGAATACTACAACAAGCACCCATGGTCATTTTCCAGTTCATTCCAGGCTCATAACATCAATCAAATAGTATGTGAAATGCGAAAAAATAGGACTTTTCCATCCAATATCAACTATTTACAAAGACAAACAAATATAATATCTCATGTCACAATGTTTGAGGAACAGAAGGGTCTCTGTATTGACAGATATAAGATGAGCTAAAGAGAGGCAATAAGTTATGGGCTACATGCATTTCCAAACAGCATCAGTATCAGAATGTTGAAAGTAAATTTCGGAAATGATCTTTACTGGAGAGTTGGAACAATGCCAGAAGGATGCTTGGAGAGATCAACTGGTTGGTTGCCTTCCAGGCCTTGAGGATCTGCCATCAAATCACTTGTTTTAAATGTATCCCCTACTTGCAGCGATATATTTACCAACTGTCAGAAACTAGAAGAACAAAAATGAAAGAATTCAAGTCAAATTCAGCATAACAATGAGGACAAAAAGCTAAATATAATGAATTGATAAATAAATTCTTGATTTGACTCATAATACTCGGTTTAAGTGGGAAAAAGGAAACAAATCAAGAAGCGAAAGACGCAAAGCCATCAACCTGTTAAGATGAGCAACGATTCAACCTTTTAAAATAAGAAATCATTTAGTGTGGAAAGCGTACCTTCCCCCAGACAAACCAAAATAATGGGAAAAAAAACATAATTATAGCAGAAGGGAACAAGAGAAACACAAAGAATAATAAGAGATTAAGCAGGGAGAAAATAATAGGTTAAATCCCAAAACAATAAGAAAAAAAAAAAAACATAGATCGGACCATTTATGCGTGAATTTGATTGATCTAATTCTAGGGTTTTAAAATAGTACTTGTGTTTATATTTCCGTTGAAGGAGTAGTACAAGGGAGGGGGATGATGATTGATGAGAAAAGAAGAGGAATTAGAGCGGTAAGAATTTGAAAGAATGAGTCTTTTATAGGAATTGGAATTGGATTTGGGTGTGTGGTGTATATATATATGATGGAAGGGAAGGAGAGATTTAGAGAGAGGAGAGAGGAGAGAGGGTGTGCGATGTATGTATAGTATGTATGTATGTATGTATATGTATGTCTGAGGGCACACATTAGCTAATGGATGTGAGTGAGGCTGAGGCTGAGGCTGAGGCTGAGGCTGAGGCGGTGTGTGTCAAGAGGGCCGGGCCGGGCCGGGCTCACATCACTGTGTGTCCCACCCCCACTACTTTCATAATCTGACCAAACTGACCGCACCCTCCTTTGCCCATTTTTGCCAAATCATATTCCCGAAGCCAAATTAGTCTTTACCTACCCCCCCCCCACCCCCATTTCCACTCCTTCAACCGCTTTATAGTTTCGCATGTTTACTATGTAACTTAGGATTACATGATACAATATTAATTTGAAATTATGTTTGTGATTATTGTTGAAATGAGTATTTATTACATTATTTACTAAATATGTTTATTTAGTTGATAGTTTCATAAGTAATTTTGTTTTCTGTTTATCTGTATGAACTATTATGTGTATTATTTAATTGATTTATCATTTTGTCCATTAATAAAAAAAAATATCATTCCAACTTAAATAAACCAAATGCGCACATTACCTTCTTTCGGACCAAAAAGGTAGAAGAGGAAAGTGAGAACTAAGTCTAACATGTTAGATGGTAAATTGCACTTGACATGTTGGATGGTAAATTGCACTCTCCCGCCTGGAAATTTCTCTAACCCTAGCTTCATCTCGGAATCCTCCAACCCCTTTGAGTCCTCTGCCATGTTTTCTGCGGAGCTGACTCGGTCCATCCAAAGTCACTCCTGCTATCCATCTCTCTAAGCAGATGGTAGCGTCTAAGATTATACTTGGATCGTGATGAGATCTCGGTTCCTTTGCTAGTGCTATCGCCCCGTTGTTATCATAAAAGATAATTACAGGCTTAGCAATGCTAGGTATTACATCCAACCCTTAGATGAGCTCTGCCTTTATGGTAATTGGTGACGGGGCCGACGACGTGGCCACTATTTCTATAGTGGCTGCTACATCACTCACAGCCACATCAGCATACCCTGCAAGTGTTCTACCAGATAAGTTGCCAGGTAAGTCCTGTATTCTCAATGCCCCTATTTTCCAATCAAACTGCTCACAAACAACATCAACCCACTTCCTCTATGAAACCAACGAACCTCAAACTGCTGCATCCCATGGTTTTTTTAAATCCAGTGGCCCCACCTTTAGATCTTTCTCAATCCTCCATTTGTCCAACACCATGACCACACATACACCCTGTTCCTCAAACACCTTCCAACACGTAGACTCACCCCTTCTTGTTGTCATTGAATCTCACTCCTCACCTTGTCCCCCAACCGACTTTACCAGCCCTATTTTATCGTCCGTAACTCCTACTTCTTTTACCCAAGCCTCCTTATCCTCAATTCAAATAGAAACACTCTCATTCTCATATGGCCCGCCAAATCCCAGAACCCCTCCAGCTCGGCTTAAGTCCAGACGGCCTACATGCATCCAACTCTCCTCCATCCGGTCCTTCATCCCCAGTTCACTTGGCTCACATCCAACCACCTCCATGTCCATTTTCTCGAAGACTTTCACCTCGAGTCCCTCCCAGATTTTTTACTTCCAGTCCGATGCACGATCTCCCTCTCCCTTATATAGTCGATCATCTTCACCCAAACCCAATAGCCCCCTTTCACCATCAGCACAAATTCGCAATCACTTAATCGCACTTGGGCCGAATAATTTTCTTGTTCAACCGTTCCACACCATTCCGCACTTTTTTGCTGGCCCCCCATTTGCAAATACCTTCATCATCGAGATCGAGCAAGAGAGGGAAGGCTACGGGAGAGAGAAGGAAACTCAATACAAAACTCTACCTTCATCCCCTAGGAAGAGACCTCCATCCAGACTTGACTCACACTCAAGCTGCAAACACTACTGTGATTCCCATGGTTCCAAACCTACATGGTTCCTCTGCTCAAACCTCAACCACTATGATTCCCTATATGAAAATCCTCAGTTGGAACTGTAGAGGAGCCTCTCGTCCTGAATTTGTAATTGCTACTCGTGATCTGATCTATCGCTACCAACCACAAGTTTTTGTTATCATGGATACGAGAATCCACGCTGACCGTGCCCCAACTATCAACAACCGTCTACCCTTCAACGACTTTATTGTGGAATCCTCAGTTGGTTTGGCTGGTGGCATCTGGATTTTATGGAATCCTGCTGAAGTCACGGTCCATCAAATTAGGAAATCCCCTAGACTAATCCATATGGAAGTTGAATTCCCATCTGTTAACAATCCTTTCTGCATGACTGCGGTTTACAACTACCCTCAGACACATTTACAACCACAGGTATGGAACTCTCTCATTGATATTCACTCTTCAATTGCATCTCACCCATGGATTGTATTAGGTGATTTAAATAATTTACTCTACCCTCATGAAAAAATTGGCGGTCGTTTTTTTCATGCAAAATCTGCATCTTTCAAACTCTGCATGCAAACTTTGAATTATCTGACATTGGCTTTAGTAGACACCCTTTCACATGGAACAACAAACAATATGGTCGCTCTTTTATTACTGAAAGATTAGATAGATGTTTTGCTAACTTGTCTTGGATTAATATTTTTACCCGTGCTTCTGTTTTCCATCTTCATTCCGCATTTTCAGATCACTCCCCTATTCTTTTATCCCTGCAATCAAACTTCACCCGCACACCTCGCCCTTTTCACTTTGATAATGCTTGGTCACTGCATGCAGGATACCGTAATTTAGTAAAACATGCATGGAAAGCTTCTCCCTCCTTACCTGTTGATGTTGTCTATCTTAATAATATAACCTGTCTCGTCTATAGGACAAAACGTTGGAAAACTCTAGTCTACGGTAACATAGACAAAGAAATACATACTCTAGAGCATCAACTTTTGCTGTATAAGAATCAATATATTCTTTCACCCTCTGATGATCTTCTTTCATCTATTAAAACCTTATCCAATAGCATACAAAAACTGTTAATTCAAAAAAACTTATACTGGCAACAACGTCCTAAGGCCAATTGGCTTAAATGTGGAGACCTTAATACCAAATTATTTCATGCTTATGCCAGTAATAACCGGAGAAAAAACTTTATACAAGGTATTAACTGTTCTAATAATACATGGATATATGACTCTTCAGATATTGCTACCTCATTTGCTAGTTATTTTAAAGAAATAAACTCTAGTACATCTTCTCATGTTCTTATGTCTCTACATATGATTTCTTCACTGGTAATATCCCCACCCTCTCTGTGACGCCCATAAATTTTTAATCATAATTATGGGGTTAATTGGTAATTATTTAAGAAAATTTAGTTAATTAGTAGATATATTATAGATTAAATTGTGATCATATTAAAACTTGAATGGAGTGAATTGGAGCTTTATATAATATTTGGGAACAAATTATATTAATTAAGAAATTAGAAAGGACGTAATGGGTATTTTAAAAATGTTTATTAAAATTTTAAAAAATAAAAATAAAAAAATAAAAAGGGTAGATAAAGATGGGTGCTGACGCACCCATCTGATTGCTTTACAAACACACACACACACACACATTATAAATTAAACTCACACAACACATACTAAACACACACACACTTTCGCGAAAAACAGGTACGAAATATTTTAATTTTAATTAGTTTTAATTTATATAATTATAATATTTAATAAGTGCATTTATTAAATGTTAATTATACTATTCGATTTAGTGTTTAATCGGAAAATTTTATTAATTTGAGTATTTATAATTAGTGCCTGGTTAAATGTCTCAATTAAATTACGGGTGTTATAATTAATAGCTTAAACTGCTTAATTTACTAGATTTAATAATTTCTACAATTGATTGGCTTAGTTTAATCGGGTTGAAAAATTTATTTGAGAAATATTATAGAATATATTTGAAAATGTTATATTTAGTAAAGATAAGTATATTTTGAGATAAATATAATTCAAGAATTGTTATTATGAATGGTAGTTATAATAGGATGGAGGGTTTAATGAAATATTGAGAGATTGGTGAAATATATATATATATATATAAATGCTATTTAATATTTTATTTAGGAATTGACATTCTAGATATTAATTATACGTATTATACCTTATGATAGGACACGGGGATAAAGTAGATGATCGTACGACTTCATATCAGCTAGCTAAATCTGTATAAGATCGAGGTAAGTAAATAATTAGTGCTACTTATATATATGTTCTTCATTTCTATTAGTGTATACGTAAATAATTAGTATTATCTATATATGTTTCATTTCTTGGTGATATTACTTTTATGTGAGCCTATGATTCGTGTTTGACTAATCTATTTTGAACTGTACGAGTGGTTGATGATTACTTTGAAATGATTATGTCGTGAAAGTGAAATGAGGAAGATATGCCATTGGTTGTTTGATACCAATGTTATGTGCTTGTACGTGAAAAATGTTGCTATGTGGTTTTATGTGGCTAGTTGGCTTACAAGAACGGTGATATGTGGAATCGAGGGAGTAATGGAAATTAAATGTAATTATAATATGAATACCCCTTGAAGTTGTTGAATAGCCTATGTGGCAAAATGAAATGAAAAGAGCTATGATGCGATATGAAAGAGCTATGATGCGATGTGAAAAGAGCTATGATGCGAAATGAAAGAGCTTTGATGCGAAATGAGATTAATAAGCATGTGTGGCATGCCAAGGGGATTCATGTATATATATGAATGAATAGTGAGGTTGAGTTGGTGGAGAAAAACACTATATCACCTTTCTGGTAAGCCAACTAGGAAAATACAAGTTTGATTGGTTATCGTGTTATTGAATGACTACGTGGAGAAATAAAATGAAATGTGCTTGATTAAGTTGATTATATTATATACGTTGCTTGTCTTTGTCTTGTTGATATAATTGAGGTGCGTGTATAGTGGTACCGGTTATTTACTTATTGAGTTGCAGGCTCATCCCTCTGCTAATAATTTCAGGTGTAGATTTTGCTGTGCCTACTCACGACAGCTAGGTCCACATTTTGCATCCCAGTCAGGTCGGGCCAGTATGCAGTTTTCTCCTCCTTGTAAATAGAAATAGAAGTCTCATTTTGAATTAAAGGCGAGAATAGCATATGAACTAGTTATAATAGTCCCATTTTTGACGTACTTGATATATATGTATATATGATCTTGCGGATGAGATATTAAATATTCTTGTTGTGATGATGAGACTATGTGTATATATACTCAACAGGGGCTACATTATGTGCCTAATTATACATATAATTAGGGTTTACATTAAGTGTGATATTTAGGGAAGATATAGTCGTAGTGCCGTTAGAGGGTGCTACATTTGGTGGTATCAGAGCAGGGATTAGATTCTCTGGGGTTAATTGATAGTATGTGGTATTATACTTAACATATATATTATGAGTCTAATTATACATATGCATTTCATATAGGATGGAAGCGTCAGGTGAAAACGCTGTTGGCCCAACTGAGTCATTAGAGTCTGTACAGGGTCATGATCATGCATCTGAACATCAGGGGTTAGAAGACCAGAATAGAAACGTTCCCCAACCAGAAGTAAATCTTTTTATGCAACAATTCCTAGAGTTTATGCAGAGGATGGCTCCACCACCACAATCCCAACCCCAACCACAAGATGTAGTCATTGATAAAAACTATGAGATAGTTAGAAGACAGGGTGCGAAGGTATTTGCTGGTACAACTGATCCTGCAGAAGCAGAAGAATGGTTGAGGAATACGGAAAGAGTTCTCGACAGAATTGAATGCACTTCTGAACAAAAATTGAGGTATGCAGTGTCTTTATTGGAGAAAGATGCGTTAGATTGGTGGGAAACTATTCCAGGGAGTAGGAACCGACCAATCACTTTAACATGGAATGACTTCTCGAGGGAATTTTCTGAGAAATACACTCCACCAGTCTACAGAAACCGTAAGAAGGTTAAATTTCTAGAATTAAAGCAGAATGATTTGTCTGTTGCCGAATACGAGCTACAATTTGTGAGGCTGTCAAAATATGCTCCAGAAGAGATAAGTACTGATGAATTGAGGCGAGACCGATTTGAAAGAGGCCTGAGGCTTGAGATACGAGAGAAGATAGCAATCAAACCTCTGAGTTACAGTGCACTTTTAGAAGCAGCATTGAGAGCTGAAGAGACATCCATAGAAAGGAATTCCGCTGAATCTAAACGGAAGAAGTGGACAGGTAATCCTAACTTTACAGGCGGACCAAGTGCTGCAGTTTCTTTTAAGAGTTCTGGTTTTCAGAGAGGTGGGTACAGAGGCCGAGGAATGAGTCAAACTAATAGGTCTCCATCAGTGTCGTTAAGTAGAGGCGGGTCTACCTCAGTCGGATTTTGGGGGAAGACAGGGTCCAACCAGATCGTTTAGTGGAAGGTCTATTCCCTCGTGCACGAATTGCGGTAGGAAACACGTCGGTGAATGTTGGGGAGTCCAGCCAATCATATGTTATCGTTGCCACCAACCGGGGCATATCGTCAGGGATTGTCCTACGTGGAGAGTTGACGCCAGTGGATCCCAGATTTCAGGACCAAGTAGTGTAGGGGAAAATGTGCAACGGGCTAGTACAAATAGGGGTCGAGGCAGAGGTGGTCGAGGTAGCGGGACTATTTCTACAACATCGACTGGACAGAGTAGTCAATCTCAGCCGCAAGCAAGGGTGTACGCCATCACCAGAGAACAAGCTCCTACTGTACCTGAGGTTATTACTGGTTCCTTTTCTATTTGCAATTCTGGTGCGCATGTGTTAATTGATCCAGGATCTACTTGTTCATTTATATCACATGATTTTGCATCACGTGTGCATGCTAGTATTGAACAGTTGGGGCATGACTTATGTGTATCTATGCCTGTTGGTGGGGTTATATTTGTTAATACTGTTGTGAGATCTTGTCCAATAGTAGTGGATAGTGTCACACTATATGCAGATTTGGTTGTGATAAACCTTAGGGAGTTTGATGTTATCCTAGGGATGGATTGGTTATCTAGTAATCATACTTTGGTGGACTGTCAAACAAAAGAGGTGGTTGTAGAAATCGATGGGCAAATGAAGACGGTTATAGTGGGAGAGAGAAAAGTTATACCTAATTGTTTAATTTCTGCTATGACTGCTTTTAATTTAATTAAGGAAGGGTGTGAAGCATATCTAGCTAGTGTACGTGATACTACGAAGGTCAGTCCGGGTGTGTCAGATGTTCCAGTAGTTAGGGATTTCCCGATGTTTTTCCAGAAGAATTACCTGGGTTACCACCTCATCGAGAAGTGGATTTTGAAATAGAAACTATTCCTGGGGCAGCACCTATCTCGATTGCACCATATAGAATGGCTCCACTTGAACTGAAAGAATTAAAGAAGCAATTAGAAGAATTACTCGATAAGGGGTTTATACGACCAAGTATTTCGCCTTGGGGAGCACCAGTATTATTCGTAAAGAAGAAGGATGGGAATATGAGATTATGTGTCGATTATAGACAGTTGACTCGGATTACAATTAAGAACAAGTATCCTCTGCCACGGATAGATGATTTACTTGATCAACTAAAGGGTGCAACAATGTTTTCTAAAATTGATTTGAGATCAGGTTATTGGCAATTGCGGATCGAAGAAGGGTCTATTCCAAAGACAGCTTTTCGAACCAGGTATGGTCATTATGAATTTGTTGTTATGCCATTTGGGTTAACGAATGCCCCTGCTGCTTTCATGTCGTTGATGAACAAAACCTTACAGTCATTCCTTGATCAATTTGTGATTGTGTTTATTGATGACATCCTCATATACTCTAGTAGTCACGAGGAACATGAACAACATTTAAGGATAGTTTTGCAAATTTTGAGAGAAAAGCAACTGTATGCTAAATTTAGCAAATGTGAATTTTGGATGGAGGAGATTGCTTTCTTAGGGCATGTTGTTTCGAAGCAAGGGGTACAACCTGATCCGGCAAAAGTTAAGGCTATTTTGGAGTGGGAGCCACCTAAAAATGCATCAGAAGTTCGCAGTTTTCTAGGATTGGCTGGGTATTATAGAAGATTTGTGAAAGATTTCTCTGTGATTGCGAGACCCTTGACGAATCTGTTAAAGAAGAATGCACCATTCAATTGGAATGACATGTGTGATAAGAGTTTTGAAGAATTGAAGAAAAGACTTACCTCAGCACCTATTCTTGCATTGCCATCTGGGAATGGAGGATATGTGGTATATACTGATGCTTCACGGCAAGGACTCGGATGTGTTTTGATGCAACATGGAAGGGTGATAGCTTATGCTTCGAGGCAGTTGAGGCCGCACGAATTGAACTATCCGACCCATGATCTGGAATTGGCAGCGATTGTACATGCATTGAAAATTTGGAGGCATTATCTGTATGGAGAGACGTTTCAGATATTTACAGATCATAAAAGTTTAAAGTATATTCCAACACAGAAAGAGTTGAATTTGAGGCAAAGAAGGTGGATCGAGCTGTTGAAGGACTACGATTGTACTATTGATTATCACCCCGGAAAAGCAAATGTAGTTGTAGATGCGTTGAGTAGAAAGACGGTGGACCAATTAGCAGGTATGATTTGCTATAATGTGGAGTATTTAGCTGCCCTCAAAGCCATGAATGTGAGTTTTAGCGTTGGTGAAGATCTTTTACTTGCCACTCTTCAAATGAAGCCCTCCCTTAGGAACAAAGTTAAGAATGCACAGAATAGTGATCCGTATTTGCAGAAAATGAAAGCCAAGGCACAAGAAGGAAAGAACGATCAATATGTAATACAAGAAGATGGTATGTTATTAAATGGGAAGCGTATGTGTGTGCCGAATGTAGAGGAATTGAGAACGGAGATTATGCACGAGGCGCACTATGCACCGTATGCTATGCATCCTGGCAAGTACCAAGATGTATCGAGATTTGAGACCCTACTATTGGTGGCCAACCATGAAGAAAGATGTTGCAGAGTTTGTGGCTAAATGTTTAACTTGTCAGCAAGTTAAGGCAGAACACCAAGCACCAGTCGGTAAGCTTCATCCTTTATCTATACCTGAATGGAAATGGGAAAAGATTACTATGGATTTTGTCATTGGGTTACCACGTACATTCAGGAAACATGATGCTATTTGGGTAATCGTGGATAGATTGACTAAATCGGCTCACTTTTTGCCAGTAAGACAACATGATTCTTTGGATAAGTTGGCTGAGTTGTATGTTTCGGAAATTGTGAGATTACATGGGGTTCCTACTTCTATAGTCTCCGACAGAGATCCTCGGTTTACATCTCATTTTTGGGGAAGCTTGCAAAGGGCATTAGGTACCAGGCTGCACTTTAGTACAGCATTCCATCCTCAAACAGATGGACAATCAGAAAGGACCATTCAGACGTTGGAGGACATGATGAGAGCCTGCGTGATTGAGTTCAGAGGAAACTGGGATGATCATTTACCACTGATGGAATTTGCATATAATAATAGTTTTCATTCTAGTATTGGCATGGCTCCGTATGAAGCTTTGTATGGAAGAAAATGCCGAAGTCCAATATGTTGGGACGTTGAGGGATTAAGACAACTTGAGGGCCCGAATTAGTCCGAGAAACGGTGGATAAGGTACAAATAGTCAAAAAGTGTTTGAAGGCAGCTCAAGATCGGCAGAAGAGTTATGTCGACAAACATCGCCGGGAGATGGAATATGAGGTGGGAGAGAAAGTTTTTCTGAAGGTATCACCATGGAGGGGAATCTTAAGATTCGGTAAGCAAGGAAAGTTAAGTCCGAGATATATTGGGCCGTATGAAATCATTGAGCGAGTCGGACCACTAGCTTATCGATTAGCATTACCAGCAGAGTTGTCCCAAATACATGATGTGTTCCATGTGTCCATGTTTCGTCGATATCGATCTAATCCTAGTCACATTTTGCGTGAACCAGAGATAGAAATATCTGAAGGATTAACGTACATAGAAGAACCCATAGAAATTTTGGATCGGAATATAAAGAAGTTGAGGAATAAAGAAATACCTATGGTGAAGGTAAAATGGAGTCATCACTCTCCCAGAGAAGCCACTTGGGAGGTTGAGGAGAGTATGAGAGAGAAGTATCCATATTTATTCCCTGAACTGGTACGTTAAATTAAATTTCGAGGACGAAATTTTTATTAGGAGGGGAGAATTGTGACGCCCCATAAATTTTTAATCATAATTATGGGGTTAATTGGTAATTATTTAAGAAAATTTAGTTAATTAGTAGATATATTATAAATTAAATTGTGATCATATTAAAACTTGAACGGAGTGAAATGGAGCTTTATATAATATTTGGGAACAAATTATATTAATTAAGAAATTAGAAAGGACGTAAATGGGTATTTTAAAAAATGTTTATTAAAAATTTTAAAAAAATAAAAATAAAAAAATAAAAGGGTAGATAAAGATGGGTGCTGACGCAACCATCTGATTGCTTTACAAACACACACACACACACACATTATAAATTAAACTCACACACACATACTAAACACACACACTTTCGCGAAAAACAGGTACGAAATATTTTAATTTTAATTAGTTTTAATTTATATAATTATAGTATTTTAATAAGTGCATTTATTAAATGTTAATTATACTATTCGATTTAGTGTTAATCGGAAAATTTTATTAATTTGAGTATTTATAATTAGTGCCTGGTTAAATGTCTCAATTAAATTACGGTGTTATAATTAAATTAGCTTAAACTGCTTAATTTACTAATTTAATAATTTCTACAATTGATTGGCTTAGTTTAAATCGGGTTGAAAAAATTTATTTGAGAAATATTATAGAATATATTTGAAAATGTTATTTAGTAAGATAAGTTATATTTTGAGATAAATATAATTCAAGAATTGTTATTATGAATGGTAGTTATAATAGGATGGAGGTTTAATGAAATATTGAGAGATTGGTGAAATATATATATATATATATAAATGCTATTTAATATTTTATTTAGGAATTGACATTCTAGATATTAATTATACGTATTATACCTTATGATAGGACACTGGGGATAAAGTAGATCGATCGTACGACTTCATATCAGCTAGCTAGCTAAATCTGTATAAGATCGAGGTAAGTAAATAATTAGTGCTACTTATATATATGTTCTTCATTTCTATTAGTGTATACGTAAATAATTAGTATTATCTATATATGTTTCATTTCTTGGTGATATTACTTTTATGTGAGCCTATGATTCGTGTTTGACTAATCTATTTTGACTGTACGAGTGGTTGATGATTAACTTTGAAATGATTATGTCGTGAAAGTGAAATGAGGAAGATATGCCATTGGTTGTTTGATACCAATGTTATGTGCTTGTACGTGAAAAATGTTGCTATGTGGTTTTATGTTGCTAGTTGGCTTACAAGAACGGTTGATAATGTGGAATCGAGGGAAGTAATGGAAATTAAATGTAATTATAATATGAATATACCCCTTGAAGTTGTTCTGAATAGCTATGTGGCAAATGAAATGAAAAAGCTATGATGCGATATGAAAAGCTATGATGCGATGTGAAAAGAGCTATGATGCCGAAATGAAAAGAGCTTTGATGGCGAAATGAGATTAATAAGCATGTGTGCATGCCAAGGGATTCATTGTTATAATTATGAATGAATAGTGAGGGTTTGAAGTTGGTGGAGAAATAAACGCACTATAATACACCTTTCTGGTAAGCAACTAGGAACAATACAAAGTTTGATTGGTTATCGTGTTATTGAATGACTACGTTGGGAGAAATAAACATGCAAATGTTGCTTGATTAAAGTTGATTATATTAATATACGTTGCTTGTCTTTGTCTTGTTGAAGTATAATTGAGGTGCGTGTTATAGTGGTACCGCGTTATTTACTTATTGAAGTTGGCAGGTCATTCCCTCTGCTAATAATTTCAGGTGTTAATTTTGCATGCTGTGGGCCTACTTCACGACAGCTAGGTCCACATTTTGCATCCCCAGTTCATGGTCTGGGCCAGTATGCAGTTTTCTCCCTCCTCCTTGTAAAGTAGAAATAGAAGTCTCATTTTGAATTAAAAAGGCGATAGAATTAGGCATGTGAATACTAGTTATAAATAGTCCCATTTTTGGACGTACTTGATATATATTGTATATATTGATCTTGCGGATTGAGATATTAATATTCTTGTTGTGATGATGAGACTATGTGTATATATACTCAAGCAGGGGCTACATTATGTGCCTAATTATACATATAATTAGGGTTTACATTAAGTGTGATATTTAGGGAAGATATAATCGTAGTGCCGTTAGAGGGTGCTACACTCTCCTCTAGTCAACAACTTTCTCTGTTGCAGCCCATTACTGATGCAGAAATCTACGCTGGGCTAAAGAAAATTGGTACTAATAAATCACCTGGCCCTAATGGCCTTAACTCTTTTTTTTTCCCTTGAATATTGAGAGATTGTTGGTCCTGCTATTACTAAACTAGTTCATACCTTTTTTTACTACTGGTAAAATGCATAGTTCATTAATCGAAACTCATTCTAATTGTTTATCCCCAAAGGCCTAATCCATCTTCTCATTAATCATTACAGACCTATTAGTCTTTGTAATACAATTTACAAAATCATCTCCAATGTCTTAGTAGCTAGAATAAAACCCTTTCTCAACTCTCTTATTTCTCCCTACCAATCAGCTTTCCTATCTCAAACACTCATAACGGATAACATCATTTTAGCCCATGAAATGCTTCACTCTATGAAGCTTAAAAAATGTAAACAAGCTTTCATGGCACTAAAATTGGATCTTGAAAAAGCTTTTGACAAACTTGAATGGCCTTTTATTAAATTCTGCCTTTCTTCTTTCGGTTTCCCCTTTCAGTTTGTCAATTTGATTTTAGAGTGTGTTTCTTCTGTTACATACTCTGTTCGTATTAATAATATACACTCGGAATTTTGGTCTCCGAATCGTCGGATTAGACAGGGTGATCCTCTGTCCCCATATCTCTTTATTTTGTGCATAGAACCTCTAATTCAAAATATTCTTATGGATAGTTCTAACAATTTGGTTGATGCAATGAAAGCCTGCTGGAAAGGGCCTTCTATTCCTATCTTATGCTATGCAGACTATTGTCTCCTCTTTCTTAAAGCTAACCATAAATCTATCACTTACTTACAGTCCGTCCTTACCAAATTTTCGGCAATTTCTGGCCTTAACATCTGTTGGGAGAAATCCAAATTTACTGTCTCTCCTAACACCATTATCTTCCCTTAAACGTGAAATCTCTGATATTCTTAGCATTCCACTGGACCTCCTAAGGGATAAGTATCTAGGCTTACCGTATGTCATGGGTCGCATGTCCAAATCCGACTTCTACTCCATCCTCTCCAAGGCAGAAGCTCGTATCAATAATTGGTATAATAAAACTCTGTCATATGCAGGTAAATTAACTCTTTATAAAATATGTTCTCAACTCTATACCTTTGTACCATATGTCAGTTTTTCATATTCCATCCTTAGTCCTACAAAACTATAAAGATCTTGTAAAAATTTTCTATGGAATGCATCATCTGACACTCGTAAGTCTAGTTTAGTTAACTGGAATACTGTCTGTCTCCCTCATCATTTAGGTGGCCTTGGGATACGCAACCTTCGTTTGCTTAATACGGCTTGCACTCTTAAATTAGGTTGGCGTTTACTTCTTAACATTTCCTCTCTCTATTTCAACCTTCTGAAATCTAAATAATTTTCATCCTCGTCCTTCCTAGATGCTCGCTCTAAAGCTCATCACAGTTATATTTGGCGTCATATAATTAAAATTATTCCTTTAGTTAAGTCATCTATCCGATGGATTCTAGGGGATGGTAACTCCATTAATTTATGGTATGATAATTGGATCGGTTGTTTTGATATCAAATCCCAAATTCCCTCTGTCCCAAATTCACTAACTAATATCAAGGTTAAAGACCTAATAACTTGAGACTTTCAATGGGATTTATCCTTTTTACCTTCTTATATCACTCAACTTATCCTCGCCATTCCAATTCCCATCACCTCTCATCCTGATCAAATTTGCTGGAATTGGTCCCTACCTCCTCCTTTCTCTTTTCTAACGTCTTCCCTCCCCTATATGCAGCCTTTGTAAATCCACCCAAGAAGACACAACCCATACCTTTGTTCACTGCTCTCTCTTCTCTAGTATTGCTTCTATTTCTCTACGTGAAATTCTTCTTCTCTCAAATACTAACATCTTACTAATCCTGAAAGACAATCTCTGATTTATAACACTCTTTGGTATATTTGGTATTCAAGAAATAAAGCTATCTTTGATAATGCCCCTATTAGTACCTATCATATTTGGCTATCTGCCAAAATTTTAACTCAAGAAACTTCTCTCAAAAATCCTATCAACCACAACACTCCAAATCCACAATTCTCTGCACTTGGACCCTTCCTCCTCTTTCATGGATTAAACTGAACATTGATGGCTCTTCTTTGGGCAACCCAGGTCCTTCCGGCTATGGCGGTATATTCCGGAATGAGTTTACCACTTTTTTAATCGCATTCTCTTCTTCACCTGGTTTAACCAATAATAACATGGCTAAATGTAGAGCCTTGCGTGATGGACTGTTCTTTGCTAGTAAGTATAAATTTTCTAAACCCATCGTTGAGACTAATTCTCAATTTTTTATCCTTATTCTCAGCAGGTCGAAGAGCCTCCCAATGGCTTTGCTACCTTTAATCAGGGATATCCGGCAACTCGCCAGTGATGTTGAAGCAGTTTTGCTGCGTTTTTGTTATCGCGAAACTAACAGAGCCGTGGATACTTTGGCTAAAACTGCTGCTACAAATGGCTCTCCTTTGCAACTTTTTTTGTCTTTACCACCTTTTGTAGAATCTATTGTACTCTCTTATCCCAACTTTGTAAGTCTAAGGACTACCTCAACCCCCTGTACAATGGAATTCAAGCTGCAATAATATATATAAATACTACTTTCTGTTCAAAAAAAATATATATATATATATATATTGGGATGTGTGATTTGATAAAAATTCTAATTTTCAAATTCGGAATGAGAAAGTATCATTATTGTCAATCCAATTGAGATGCCCTGAATTTTATTTTTTTATTTTGACTAAACAATTACGGACGACTTTACAATTTCAATTTGAATCAATCAATTCAGTAGATTTTCCACATTCATAGGAGTCTGACTATGTTTTTACTTTATTAATATGATATTTTTTGTGCATTTTCAATAATATCAAGTCTTATTCCTATTTTAGCATTTTTAATTTTTGGAATTTTAGCTGCGATTAGGAAAGGGCCAAATAAACTTTCTAGTTGTAAATCGCGTGTAGAACAAATGGACGACTCTTATTCACAATTTTTGAATCCGGTATTATGTCAGCTCTATTTATAGTTAGACAATTTCTCTTGTTTTAATCTAGGATTTTTGTTTGAAAAAAGCAACTTCAAAATAAAATAGAATTTTTACTGTCTTTAAGAATTTCAAATTCTTTAGATTATTTAGAAAGATTTATAAAATAATGGATAGATTTAATTTTTTTTAGAAATAGATGTAGTTAATTTTCTTAGTTATTTAGACTAGAAAAAAAAAAAAAAGCGAGGGGGTGAGATTAGTCACAGCTATTTGTTCTATCTCTGATCTTATTCATTCTTTCCATGTCAATAACTAGAAGGATTAAAAAAAAAAAAAAGAGCAAACCCAGTAAAAAATGATTTATCTCTGAACAGACCTGCTAAAGCCCATAACCCTAGTGTACCCTTGCGGGCATATTTATATGTATATTATTAAATAAAATAAAAAATTACAGATCCATCCCAAAAAGAAATAGATTTGCAAAATACTATGTGTTGTTAGCTAAGCAAATGACCCACAAAATTTTGTATTTTTTTTTTTGTTTTAATTTATGGCTGGTTTAGCTAACAATCTAAGCCACTTTTATTTTATTTGTTTTTGAGTTGGGCCCAATTGTTGTCCCAAGTAAGTTTTAGTTTAATGTTAATTAAATATTAATTTAAAAATCATTAGGCTTAGCCATGAATACCTTGTTCCAGCGAAAAATATCATATTAAATAGTAAGAGCATACTTGATATTACAGATAGCCTCCCTCAAATATCATCTTGGCCACCCTTTCAGACAATAAAGCAAAAAGCTTTTGAGAAAATGGTGTCTAAATTTCAAAAAAACTGTGCCCCAAAATTTCTTCTCAAGTCAGTAGGCTCATCCCCCTCAAATATGTTACTCAATTATTTTCTATCTACAATATGTCCTCTCCAATTTTGCAGTGGGGTCGTGACCAAATTCAAAATGAGCTTTTGCTCAAAACTCAAAAATGACAAGGGTTTTATGACTTGGTTGGAAAATGGCTAAATATCTCAAATGCACTAGATGGATGATTGCATTCGGGGATCCTCTTGGACTAGGCGTGATATTATATATAATAATTGCAACATCATTGATTCATTCAAAAGGGTGTCTGCTTCACAATCTCCACGGTACCAACATCCCGGCAGTTGTTGGATTCATCCCTCCCTCAAAACTCTTCACCTTGGACTACCATCAAGTTAGCAACCTCATTGATCAAAAACTCATTTGAAAAGAGAAGCATATATATATATATACAATTACTTGAGAAGAAGAAGAAGAAGAAGAAGAAGAAGAAAAAGGCCTCAGAGATCTTGGTGGATAAGAATCATCAAATGGAAATATATTTCAATTTCCATCAAGAGTAGCAAATATTATATCACATCACGGGCCCATCAAAGTTAATCCAAAATATTTCTGAATTCTCTTGAGATATAATACTAAAAGATAAAACATCAAGTTGAAACGATGATAATAAAGGTCAGAAGTAGCTGGTTATTGTTATCATGGATTGATATCATTGGGAATCCGTCTGATTTGTTTCGTCATCCCTAATTATCATCACCGACGCACAAATTTATCAGAAGAAAACAAAGCAAATAATGTATCTACCTTGTCACCGAAAATCCTAGAAAAATATAAGGAAGAATTCGGAGCTAAAGGTAGAGACATATATATAGGAATGAATATATATATGCGTGATAAAAGGGTTTAATATGGCCTAACGATAGATCCATTGATCTACACAGAATAAATCAAGGGATTGCAATTTTAGGCTTCAAAATTGGAAAAGTGATTACTGGAAAAAAGGGAAGGGGGAGTTTGAGGTGCGGTGGCTCAGACATCCAAGGAAGGATATAAACAGCATAAGCTCTCAAGCCCGGCGAAGGCGAAAGCTCTTGGGCGGCCACTGCGAATGTTCATGAGAAACAAGCCTTAAGAATTTATCCTCATAGCCACTCACACCCACACCAACCATCAAAAAGAAAATTTCAAAACAGAAAAAGAAAAGCACAGATGAACAAGGGAGGAGACGTCGATTGAAGAGACAAGGGCTGCTCATTCGGTGCTCTCATGCTAGTTATTTATACAGAAGAAATTGATGAGGATTTTTCAGAATTAGGGTTTAAAGGACGACGACAACCTAACTCGGCTTTTACTTAAACCAAAGAATTGGGCTTAATGGAATTCTGAGCCCAGACCATAACTTCATGTTTCAGAATTACTTTTTATACAATTACTTATAATCTGAATCATCCATTTTTTACCATTGAAGATCAATGACTGTTAAAACAAGATTATAACAAATAAAAAAATAAAAAAGAAACAAGAAACAAGAAATTTTTAACTCCATTATGGATAACAAGAGTGTGCATTGTTTCAAAAGATACAGTAAAATATTTTGCCTATTTCATTAGCACGAAAATTTAAATTTTGGATAACACATGGGGTTTTCATGTAGGTACAAAATAATATCCATCCATCTCTTTACTCCTCAAATTAGGATGAACCAACCTTCCTATTCTTGTGAAGTTTATATATTCCATTCAAATCCAATCCAATCCTCTGATTCTGAAACAAACGCAGCAAAGTTGAGTCTTGTTCTTGTAGATAAAGAATACATAATTAAAGCAGTTTTAAGCATCGTTCATCCATTTAAACATGAAAAAAAGAAAAAATAGTGTCCAAGTTGACGTTATGAAATTAACAAAGATCCACTTATGAGTTATAGTTATGGCCCCCAGCCCCAGAAATACACACACATTGCTTTAATTACTTTACAACAACATGTAGAAGAAGAACCATCTACGTACTAGCTGAACGAACCTTCTTCTCGTTACAAAATTTAGCCCTACCTACAACCGATACCCTCCAATTCCTCAGGTTTGCTAAATATCATCCTCCACAAGCTTCAGCCTCCAATGCACATCTACCTCCACCCCATACTGGTTTACCGACCAATTACTTAGACTGTCTGTTCGATTTCCACATTCTCAGCTTCACCATTTTCCTTGAGTTCCTTGAGAAAGTTCCTCAGACAGCCATTTATTATGCGAGGCGCCGCCCCATCACAGAACCGTTTTGCAAGGTCGACCGCCTTCACAAAAGAGCACGCAACACATTTCTTAGCACAAGCCCAAGGACCCATAGATAAGCTCTTTAATTTGGGATAACATTAGCACCAAAAAGAGACCATACTTAAAAAATTATCCACCGAAAATATCTTTAACCTCAGAAATCAGACCCTCCTCAAATCACTCCAAGATGCCATTATTCATAAAACACAAACAATATTCAGGGACCTTGTTGATATTTCAATGGAGAAAACAAGGCTAATACAAATTTCTTTTTCCTGACAAGGTTTTATGTGCATTACACTTTTTCCTGAAAAGTTCAAAAGAGAAGCGAGATAAGCCAACCTCGTTAATGACTATTTGGTGCCTCGTCCCAAGAACTGCCATTTCCGACATTGCCAAGTGAAGAACCGAAAACTCCAAGATTCTACCAGCTGGTTCGTTCTGAACCAAAACGACACAAGTAAGGAGAGTTGTATAATTAAACAGAAAATCAAACTTTGGTGATCCAAAAGATAGTTATAGCATAAATTAAGTGCAAAACTTTTGGCTGGGCTTGGTTTTCAAGGGACCTTTGTAATTTTTTGGCTAACTAACTGCAGAGATATTAAAATAAGAGTTGACATGATTGATAATTATCACAGTCACTGAACAGCATATCGCATACTTCTACTTCAAGATGTAAATACCTTAGTTAGCTTCCCAACAAGCAACTTAGTCCTAGGACCATAACAAACTAAGAAGGTTATACATAATGTGCCACGACATAAGTTTTGAAGCTCTTATGCAGTTATGAAATAGCTACACCCCTCCTAATATAACCAGAACTGTCAGTATTCGTTAGTTTTGAAGCTCTTATGCAGTTATGCAGCAAATAAGAAGAAAAACCAGGTAGAAAGGGTTTTATACCCCCATAGAGTTGCAAATCAAACCTTCCAATTATGAGGTGCAACTTTATCAATTGCAAGAACATTACTATCCCACTTCTCTGCAACCGCTACCAAAAGTTTTCGGGTAAAACTGCAATTTATAGATACAATTATAGCAACTGACTTGTGTAAACGTGTCTGTGCATGGCAAGAATAGAATCAATCTATAATAAAGTGTATTACCGCAAAACTAATTTGCTGTAAACCAACTTCGGTGGTGCTGAAAGAACTTCTGCTTCTGAGAGAAAGAAGTTGCATAGTCAATTCATGCTCTTTGAAGAGATCCGACCACTATGTATGATGGAGTGCATGGGCAATTTGTATGCATACAGAAAATGCATAAATATATACACTCAGAGAAGAAACTCCTAGATGGGAACACGCAGATAAAATATATTTATCCTAGAGAGGAAATTCCAAACATGCGAAAGTTGCAAAACTCTAAATTGTCGAAAGGAATTACCGATGTCAGACTCCTTTTGATCATTTCGCAAAATCTCATCAGCTTCTTCAGTGGTCTCCGCTGTAACCGGAGGCCCTCCAAAACTCATGTGATTGTATTCCATCAAATACGCCTTATCAAACTCATACCCAGTTTCTGAAGGGAATAACATGACAAAAACACTGCATTCTCGTCATCTCCAAGTAGCTAGAAACCAGCAGACAAAGAAAATAACAAAAGACTTGGACGCAAACTCCAAAAGAGCGAAGAAAATGCATTAATCACCTCTTCTAGCATTAAGTCGTTTCTCAAAAAGGCGAACTGGGTCGGACCCGTCTAAACAAGCCGCGTACAGAATCATCCTAAGAAACGGAAAAGAAAGAGTTACAACATTTCCAGGCCAAGCCCAGTAAAGATGGGATGATTTGCAAAAGGACGTCCAGCAGCTTATGACTAAAACAGAAAGTAGATAAGGAGAGGAGAAAGCATTACAGAGCCAGTTCTCGGGCGGCTCTGGGACTGCAAAATCTGCCGCTTTTGTCAATTTTGGGAAGCATATCTTTAGAACTGGAAGTAGTAGCAATAAGAGAGTCTAGCGTAGGATTCTCAACAACCTGAGCAATTGTGAGAGGAGAACTCCTGGGGCAGGAAAAGAGCAGGCGCGGCCATTTGCGGAAAGAGGTAACGTAACAAAAGCTAGCAGCATAGGAGGCCTTTGCCTTTGGGAAATCGGAGAAGAAACGCAAACGGGTTTCGCGGGAGTTAAAGGAAGCTGAAGAGGAGCTGAGAATCGAGCCTGCCTCCATTTTCGCCGCTGAGCAACTCTCTCTCACTCTCCCCCCCTTGCTTATCCTTTCGCCCTTTAAATATCTAATTGGCTGACGAGTGATTTAGGAGAAAATTGCATTTTGGTACTATAATTTAAATTGCTTGCAATATTGATATCGTACTTTTTTAAAATAGCTTAAAATGATATAAAAATATAAATTTTGCTTGCATTTTATTACTGCCGTTAGATTTTTAACGACAAGGTAAGTGCACCAAATGTGGTTGTTAAGTATACAGCCAAAGCTGCACAAAAAATGAGAAAATTGATCGATTATAGGACAAAAGACCTGAATTTTCATGGTACGCATAGTTGACAGATTTACACAAATTTCAAATATTTTCTAATGCTATCAAACATTGCTAGATAGTACCCATGTTAACGAGTACCTCCAATTAAGGGGTTATTTGGAGGGTGATTAATTAATTTGCAAATGAGTTGCCAAATAAATTGTATATACGATACAACCTCAAGTACAATTAAAATTGTATCTAAAGGATCACACAAAAACTCTTAAAAAATTGAAGAATATAATACAAATATTGTAAGATACCTAAATTGTAGTACTGAAACAAACCCCTCTTTTTCTTTTCTTGTCCACTCTTGTTGCATGACTTAACAACCGCATGCAATTTCCTTGTTTCACTTGTTGCGACTCGTGAGGCTTTGCCTGCGCTTAATTTCCTTGTTCATAACTCGTGAGTGAGGCCATCTTATCTTAATCTATATATATTTGCTCTCATTTCCAGTACTGTAGAAGCCGCCTTTTGCTCTTCCCCTAGGCCAAGGCTTGTTTCTACTTACTATCAACACCCACCCCATCCTCCAAGCCTCCATATATATCTTCGACAGTAAAGGGAAATGAAACACAACTGATTTTATTTTATTATTCTGTGGAGAAACAGACACAAGCGAAATATATACTGTTTGCTTGTCGGATTCTCGCACCTTTTATTAAAACCACCTTTACAATTGACTGCTCAGAAAACAAAGAACAAGAAGGATTAACAGTTCTAAAAATAAAAAAATATATTAAATGGTGTTTTGCACAAGTACATTCAATTCTTGAAGCAGTATCATCTGAAATGCCACAAGCTTTTTCATCTTTCATACTCAGATTACATTTGCACACAGTCCCAACTCTCTCTAGATGTAATAACTCCTCCAACTCCAACCCTCAGCATTCTCAATGACTTCTTAAAGATAAAAGTAATATTTGGGAAAAAATATAAAACATAAACATCAGACAGAGAATGTTTCTCTTCTTCAATGCTCATGCCCTCCCCCCTCCCCCAACAAACCAGCTTTACTGGGATTCCAATTTTCAAGAGGAGCCTTCATCCCTGAGTATGGCAGATATTGAAAACCAATATCACTCTTGTCAACAGGCACTGACCTTAAAGTCTGAAGGCCCAGCAGTGTGGACTCCTGACTAGCAGTTCATATGGTGATAGCATTGCTTTGACATCCGAGATCTGCCTGTTTACAAGACTACAAGACATGTGGTGTATTAAGAACGATTAATCAATGTGCTGATTCATTTCCCAGTAACCTATGATTGAGTTCCTGGTTAATACAATGAACTAGTCAGCAACAAAAGAATCCCTTCTCGTCTCTCTCGTATCATTTGCCCCAAAATGGGGCTTTGATGGGTAGACAAAGACAATTGATGATGCAGGAGAGGTGTGTAAACCAGCAGAGTATCTCACTGAGGTCACTGTAACTCTAGGAAGCTGCAGAGATCCTAACCCCAGAGGTACAAGCATGTAACTGAGAACATGCGTCGACCGTGGAAGGACAAAGATCGTATCATTGTGGGGTCCTGACAACACAAAACTCTGTGAATCAGCTATTGAGAATTTGATCTCCTGGAGGAACTCTGTCTGATTATGAATTTTAACAGAATATGCAAAGGGATTCCCAAGAGTGGCATGAGGAGGGCATTCTAAACTCACAACTAATGGAGGCAGTTCAATATTCACATCAGGAAGTCTGTGTTTTGTAACTTGAGATGCATTATCACAAGAATCGTATTGCTCCTCCACTCTTGAATCCCTTTGCCATCTCAGACAAACAGTACCAATCTTCAGCCTAGTACAATTTAACTTCGGAATGACAGTAAAAACCTTCTTAAACTCTTCTCCTGGCACGTGAACAACAGGGTCTCTGAACTCCTCATGCTGAGGTTGTACAGCGCATGCATCATTATCCTCTTCCTTCTCAATAGACACAGACAGCAACCGCAACGGCACCTCTGAACAATTCTTAGCACTAACGATAAGCATAGTTAAGTCATTTAGAGCTAGTGATGGTATCTGATCAGGCTCAGAAACTGACTTGACTTTTGAGAGCAGAAGAGGATCCTGCCGAAATGGAAGCAGGTACCGATGGCTTATTGTAACAGCAGTCTTGCCTTCGATCTGCAAGCTTTTATGCACATGTACTTTCTGTAAATTAGGTTCACCACTCTGATGATAGTAACCCAATGAGGCATAAAGCATGATAGGTTTAGGACGATTCCACTTAATTTTGAGTTTGCAGGACCATGACTCACCCACATCTAGAGATGGGACAGAAATCAATCCAAAAGATGGCTGAATTTTCTGAATGTTATCGGGAGGAGCTTCAGTCTGATCTTCAGGTACATGGCAAGATATGTCAACAAGCTCAACATGAAGATTGTCGGCTGAGAATGGTTCCTCTTCTCTCGGACTAAGCAGGCCACCGCCTCGTGTATCAACCAGGTTAATCTTTAATTCACCTGAATACACTGCATGTCCTTTAGAGGAAACTGTCACAGGCAAAATAAAGCTCTCTCCAACCAATGCAGGGCCAGATGAACCTAAGATTAGATCAACTTGTGGGTCTGGCTCTTCAACCTGTATAGCCTTCTGTCCAGAGAATGCCAGACCAGGATCCTTAGTGGGAATCGTTTCTACTAGGTTTTCAAATTTCCAAAGTGGTAAGTCGTTCATTGAGGCAGGACTCTCTGCTCTGCAACATATTGTGAAGTGTGGTCCTATTCTTGCAATTACATATATGCATTCAAGCTTTCCACTATGATCTGCATAAATCATGATATAATCTTATTTTGCAGCATGGTAAATATCATCCACCACTAAGATAAGAACAAAAATGGCACAGCATAGTATAAGTACATACTGTATATGAGAAGCTATTCTTACCTACACCGGAAGTTTCTATGCTAAATCACTTCAATGCCGGAACCTATATGAGCTCGTGACATAATTCTCACCGTTGAATGTGAAACACCTGTTTTAGCCTAGTGTTTTTCATAAGAATCTTAACATAGATACCAGGAACTTTTGGCTAGGAGACTTCTAATTAAAATTTAATTGTTATGTGAGTTTTACTTTGGAGTCCTTAGTCGAAGAGGATTAGGACTATAATTAATTAATAAGTGGTTTCTTAGTGGGAATGCTACCAACTTACCAGATTTTATCTCATATGTCAACCGCAGCCATTTGTTCGTAGCAAGCACCAGACTTGGAGCTGTCTCAACTCTGCGACCCGGTTGTATGTTGGAGATTGCAGCTATGTGTGGCTTCTTACCATTCCCAATGATAAAATTACACTCAGACTGATTAAATTGCACCTCCAACTGATCAATCTCCACATTTGTTGGCAATTGGGATCGAAGTGATATAGTGATGAGAGACGGAGCACCTGGCTTAACCACTGGTTGGTGAAAAGCAACCAAAGCAAGAAGTACAACTCTTAGGGGACTGACAAGATCAATCTCAAGATAAAGAGGATAATCACTGTTTACTTTTAGTTCATTGTTCTGTTCTTTCAAATTAAGCTCTGATTCCCCCCTGGCAACCTCAAATGCTTCCTTATGTATCTTAGCTCTCTGTGAAAGCGTTGCAGGCCCAGCTGGACCGCAATCTTTAGAAGATGGCTCAAAAGCATCCGATGTCACTGGCAGAGCAGCCATTTCAAGTGAATATTCTATGAAGTCTTTTGCTGAACTAATTCCCCTTGAGCACTCTCGTAGATAACCCAAGACCTCCCACAATGACAATAGCCAACCTTCTCTTCGGTAAAGACTTGCAACATTGTCAAATATTTGCTTAGCATTACAAAATTCACTTACGGCAAAATATTCTCTAGCCATCTGCAATCCACAATAGGCAGCTGTCCTCTCAGCCTTCAAGTTACTGTATGCTTCAAAAGATCTCTTTAGAAGAGCAATAATTTCAAAGGAATCCTGGAATCTCTTCCCTTCAGCAAGTGTATAACGGACATATTCATCATCAGTCAGACTGCATCAAATTGATTCAAAGAAAACATTCAACACTCTAGGGAAATATTGCCTGCTATAGGACATCTTTAGGTATACACAGGGATATGGAGGGGAGATAGATAGTTGGGCCTGTTCTACTCACGATTGCATTATGCAAGTGTCCCCATGCTCAAGTAGCCTGGCAAACTGACCAAAATACGCAGAAGCAACCACAGACTCTGAACTCCCATCAATTGGACCAACATCCTCTGACATAGATAAGGCAAATTCCAGAGATACATTTTTTTCTTTCAGGTAGCTAGCTGCCAACTGCTTGAACACATGTCAAAGTAAAATGAAAGTGAGAACTAATCATTAGACATTAACTAAGTATATTTTGAAGTTTCAATATGGATGAGCAAAATTACCTGATAATAATAAGCTGGATGAAACTCCCATTCAGTTGGTTTCTCTGCAGCAACTGAGACCACACTGGGAACATGCTGGACATCAGCTGAGCTTGTCTCCAACAGTTGCGCAAATACCAAATATTGCCTGCTTAACCATTCCCAATGAAGAAAAGTAACTTCTGGGCTTCCCACAAGTCTCCTATAATTAGCAGTGTGCTGGCGGAACCATGTAATTGCTTCTACAACTTTTCCACTGTGGAGCAATAAGGTTGACATCTTAAAATGAAGTTGTTCAGCAATAGTCTTGATCTCCACTATGCGTTGGATAGGGGGCATTTTTGTTGACATTCCAACCATCTATGCACAACCACGTATGCATATAAGACAAGAAGGGATTACATGAAGAAGATAAAATACATGTAAATCAAATGTGAGTCTGCGGCTATGATTGACGTAGTACCTCCCGGAGTGCGTGGTAGGCATCCTCGTATAGCTTTAGAGCTTCAAGCCAGTCTCTTCGAAACTCTGCATATACAGCAACCTAGCAGTTGATAAGGTTTAGATAGCATAAGGAGGAGAGAAAATCTTGGAGTAAATAGAACAGATAAAAGAGAATAATAATGCCAGACACGTATTCTGTTCCAGTGTGTTTAGGAGGAGTAAAGCAGAGATAACTAAGTCAAATACTGAAGAACTCATGGACTCAAGGAAATAACATTGGATATACCCAAGCTTTACATATAGTATTAAATTGCTCAAGATAAGTGAAATAGTAGACATTGACATTATTTCATATTAAAAAGCAATAATAAAAGATTGTCTAGCCATTAAATTTAGTGGTAATACACGATTGTAAAAAACTCACACAAAATGTTGTAGGACATGGAATTGCATATTTGTTTTTAGGAGAAAACAGAAAGGAAGCACCAAAAAAGGACCTTACTTTGAAACAGTAGCGCACATTTAACTCGCTTGAGCTGAAACTTCTCTTTTCAAGACGAACTTTTATTCTTCGTCCTTCATCTCTGTAATATGCATTTGCCAGATCTGCCACTGCAGTCCGAAGCCTGCACTGATATAGCTAGTTAGGTTTCATAATCTGCAAGAACTTATTGGCAAAAGAAACCAGTATTTGATTTTGCATACCATTACGTAATCCCCGCATTCATTCAGGAGGTTTTTACGCGCATACTTAAAAAACTATTTAATTTTTTCGTAACAAGATCATGATCATCCTTTGTTTTCTTCCAAAACCAAAGGAGAATATTATAAAAATGACAAAAGGGTCAACAGGAAACTTGCATGAGAATACAATTAGAGCGCCATGCCTGTTTAGAGATTGTCCAAGCTCCAATTCGTCATCTGGTACAAAAATGATGAGGTTCTTAGAATCTACTTCTGCACGTTTCCTCAAGGCAATCATGCGATCCTCACTTGTGTAATCTGCAACAGATTTTTTTAGATGACAAGTTAAATTGTCAATATTTTCATTGCTCATTAAAGAGGAGGAAATAAGAGCATCTAGCATTCATATTGCTATTTCAGTTTTCGAGCTCAGGGAGAAGTAGGCCCATGTAGTGGACACAAGAAGCAAGTTTTCTAGGACCTACTTCAAAGAATATTTTCAGAAGCGCAAATGGAACATTGAGAAACATAGCTACTAATAATTAATATTTCGTGATGTTCAGTATCTTAGTTGTTGAACGCCAATGAGTGATTATTAGTGCAGTAACTAGTAGAAAAAAGACAGCTTCCTATATATTCCAAGAAATAAGTTCAGATTCCAAATCCCTACAAAACCACAAGATTCAGTATCCTTCTATGACAAGCAGAACAAATAGCCCCTAAAAACATTCAGATAACTAGATATTAAGTTAATGGCCCAAAAGCAAAGGTCTGAGGCAACTGAAATTTCTATGCACATATAAATTCTCCAGTAATACAAGAGATGGATCACAATTCCAAGGAGATGAAAGTGATTGATCTCACCAAGATTCTCAAGCATTGGTGAAATCAAAGAGTGAAGTCGAAATTAAATAACAAATATAAACATAGATCAGCCAAATTTCTCATGTTCAAGTACACATGTGAAGTAAACTCAGAAATGTGGAAACTCACAGACCTTTGTGACCTGACAGAGTGACAACCACCACCACCAATTTGATGTTTCTCCCACGAATCGTGGCCCTTCACATTAGTTGAAATTTCACAAGAGAAGAGTCAACATGACATAAATAGAATATATTAGAAATGGTTGAGTCGTAATTTTTTCAATAATTGAAGAGAAAGAGAATGGTTACTTGAGATTTTCGAGATCGGTGCAGACCTGGAGCCACTGAGCGGGGTCTCCAGATACATTATGAGAGCTAAAAAAAGCAGCGACAACTGCGGGGATCCTGGTCCGATGCTTGGAAAGCCAATCTCTCCTGAAGATGCCGCCGACAGGCTCGGAAGTCTCCCTAGGAGGCTTTTTTGGGGGGATCATAGAGATCTTAGAGAAATCTGGCAATGCGATGGTATTGATAGGGGGCTGCTGTGAGTGGAGATGCGCCGTGATGAGGCCGTGCACCTCGGCACAGCCCACCAAACACGCTAAAGCTACCGGCGGCGTGCGCAGCTCCTCTGGGTATTCTTCCATTGATTTTGAATTGGATTGAGTATAGTTGGGGTTTGGGGTTGGGATTAGGAGCAGAAGACTGAAGCTGAAAACATCGCGGAGGTGTGGAAAGAGGAACAAGTATAGCAATTAGCAAGCACAAGCAGTTTGTGTTGGTGAGTCATGAGTACATTGAGTAGGCCCGCCTTAAGGCTTTCTAATTTCTATTCTATTCTTCAGTTCTGGCCCAAAATACAATAAGCTCTGCTCCAACAAAATATAACCCATTATTGTTTTGTTTATTTTGGACTTGTTTTCTTTTGAATGTACTAGCAGTCGTGGCACGCCGTCCCTGCGTGCATATAAAATAATATTGCACACTTTAAAGTTATTGTAAATAAGAAAATATACATATTAATCAACACATTGCATTTAAAAAAGAAAGAAAGAAAGAAAAGAAATAAAAACTAACTTAGGGGTATTATCGGTATAACCAAAAAAGTGGTGTTGCAGTGTAAGTAACCGTCATTTATTAGTAAAAACAGGGTTCGCTTTATATAATAGTATAGATAGATAGATACATAAGGGATATTTTTGGTAATTTATAAATTTGGTGTCATGGTGTAAGAAACTACCATTTGTGAGTAAAAAGAGGGTTTCTTTTATATATTAGTATAGATAAAATTTTCATTAAATCTAAAATGTTTTCTTTATAATTTCATGAAAAATAAATACTTTATATTGAATAAAGTATGAAAAAATTAAAATAATTCTAGAATCACAGTATAAAGATTAGTGACTGTAAAAATTAAATAATAATGTTCCTAAATATATGGCTTAAATATCAAAATACTTAAAAAATTTATTTTTATCAAATATCTTTATGTACAATATTATTAGGTCATGATAAATTATTGCACATATTTTACAAATGAATCCTCCTTAAAATAATTTCTTAGGATTTATTATAATATAATTGTAAGTTTTTAAAACCAAAATACATAATTTTATTTTTAAAGGTTATTAGTTATTTTGAAATTTTATTTTTTCAATTATATAATTTATAAATAATTGTTTTTACTCTAGTTTAATTTGTATGTTTTATGATGATATTACAAAATAAATACATATTAAATAATTATACATAAATAATATCTATAAGTATTAAATATATTTATATGTCTATTAAATATCTATGGAATGGGTGCGGTGGAGTAGGGGGAGGTTCAAAGGGGTGGGCGACAGGGGATGGGTTTCAGGGGTTGTGACGGGCGGCAGAGGGGCTGGATTTCACAGGACCGGGGGTGGCAGGGATTAGGTTTCCAGGGGTGAGTGTGGCGTGGGATGGGTTTCGAGGGGCGAGGTGGAGTAATTAGATGAAGAGGACAATTAATTTTAGGGACAATCACGCCTATTTCTATTGAAATTTTGTATGATTTAAAAAATTATATTTAATATCCTTGGATTTATTGTTGTCTAATAAATAGATATATTCGTAAGTTAAAATTCACCAAATTTGTTTATATTAACAATTAATTGAATGGAAGTCGATATTTACCTTCGATTAACTTATTACTGACAATATTTTTATTATCAAACTACCCTTATACGTTCACAGTTTAATGTATGTGATGATGTATATATTTCATAGTCATAAGGTTAGTTTATAATTTTTTTTAATGATAATCGTTTTATTTATTAAATTTTATATATTACACTTCTAGTAAAATATAGGGCCTTGGTCTTAAAACAAATCTAATAGTTGAGAAAGATTAATTATATCATACCACTTTTATACATTATGGTCTCATTTGATTAGTGCGATTATGCATTATAAGATTGTTTAATCACATATTTGGTTGATGTTATTAGATCCCCTTATTAATCCTACTTTAGTAGAGCTTGGTTTGGTTCCGCAAAAGTATGATGAAGTAGACAAGAGTGGTTGATAGAATTTAATTATGATAGATAGATAATATAGAGTTAGATGAGGTTCCACTAAGAAGAAGAGAAGAGGCCTTCCATTCCAATTTGAATTTGTAGCTGGACAAGTCCAGAAGTGTTCACATTGCAATACTATGTAGTAGTATCAATTCACAGGCAGGCACGCTCACTCGGCTTTAAAGAGAAATGTAGTGAAATTGGTGGGGAATGGGATGATTGATCAAAAATTCATTTCAAAATGCGCACTATACCCACACCCACAACCAACTCAAGAAATTGAAAAAGAAAGCGCACAAAAGCAACAAACAAACAAAAATGAATACTCTGCCAAACAAAAGCCCCCACCTCCTCAAACACTACACTAGTACACCCCATCAATCCATCATCATCATCATCATCATCATCATTGCCATCAAGAAGAAACAAGACAACCATTCTTTCACACCTCTGCAACACTCTGTCCATCTCCACCACTTTCACAAGCTCATTTCACATTGATTGAGGCGGTTTTCTTTATTCCCAGACCCACCAGTACCACCACTTTCTTCTTTTTCCATTGAGTGCTGAGATTTCTCGACTGAATGTTGGTCCTTATTTGAACTATTGAGAAAACAGTGGGGGCTGGGCTGCTATTTTGTTTGCTTGACTTTCTTGTCTACCGCCTCACCCTGACTCATGGGGAATTGCTGCTGCTGTGCCTGCTGGGAAACTTCAATATACAGAGTCTCATCCAATGCAAAGTCAGGTGACTTTTTACTTTGCTTCCTCTATTTCTTCATTCTTGATTGGTTTCTACCTTTGATCTCTCACAATTCACTTTGTTTTTCATGGCTGTTTGTTGTCAAAATCTTTAATTTGATCTCCTGTAGAATCTCCAAAGGAGCAGAGTCCTTCAGAAGCAGAGAGGAAGGCTCCCAGTAAACTACCATCAAATCCTGAAGAAGTGGAAGACCTGCGCCGTTCTACCGCCGCGAATCCCCTAATTGCTTTCACCTTCAATGAGCTAAAGAGCATTACTGAAAATTTCAGACAAGATTACATGTTGGGTGGAGGCGGCTTTGGAAGTGTCTATAAAGGCTACATTTCTCAAGATTTACGACAAGGACTCCAGCCGATTCCTGTTGCTGTCAAGGTTCATGATGGAGATAATAGCTATCAAGGTCATAGGGAATGGCTGGTCAGTAAATAAATTGTGCATTTAGTTATCCTCATCATTTCAGCTCAGCTCACTGACTTCTCTCTCTGATTGATAATAATAGGCTGAGGTAATCTTTCTGGGGCAGCTCTCTCATCCAAATTTAGTCAAGTTAATTGGATATTGCTGTGAAGATGAACATCGGGTTCTAATGTACGAGTATATGGCACGAGGTAGTGTCGAAAACAACCTATTCTCAAGTAAGTAGGAATTTTCTCACCTGGATATTATTATGTGGGGGCAACATTAATAATGTTTATTTGTATAACAAGTGTCTGTATACAACTAGTTGATCATAAGAATTATTCAAATCTGCTAGGCAGGCACACTATATCATAGTGCATATTTTGTACCTTTAATACCATGCCCACCATGTTTTTTTGTTTCTACATGTTATGATTTATACCCTTATTAAGCGTTCTCCAAAGAGGTTGATGTTCTTGAGGCACAACAAGGCTTCAACTCTTTTATCCCAATAAGGCATAACCATTATTAATTTACATATGTAATGTTGACTTTGAACTTAACTTACTCTACTTTATTTGACAGGTTTTCTGTTTCAGTCATTAGTTCAACTTCAATAAAATGATTCCTTAATCCTTATTTCTATCAGCAAGAGTGGCAAAATTTAATTGTCTATCATAAGTGGCTCCGAGAATTTAATGTGTGAACTGTCATGTGAATTCAAGAATATACCAAGAGGCATATATATATAATATCTTGTTACTGAACTTTATAGAGATTAGACTTGAAAGAAACCAAAACACGGTGTAGGCGGTGATATACTTATGTCATTTTACTACATCCTTTATTCAAATGTTGTGTGATTCATCATTCAGCCTTGAATGCCACCTAGCATTTCATTAGAGATGTTTAAATATCTGTTAGCTGGATGCATGTGTTGTTTTATAGTAGAATGCGGCACTTAGATGCCTGCACTTGCTGCAGGAGTGTTGCTTCCTCTTCCTTGGTCTACTAGAATGAAGATAGCATTTGGTGCAGCAAAAGGACTTGCCTTTCTGCATGAAGCAGAGAAACCAGTCATTTACCGTGATTTTAAGACATCTAACATCTTACTGGACCAGGTCAGTTGCTGATATAGGCTCTGGAAAAACATCAACTTAAACTTGAATATTCAAGACGACTGTTTGAAATCAGTTTTATCTTACACAAACATAAAATAGGACTACAATGCAAAGCTGTCTGATTTTGGGCTAGCTAAAGACGGGCCAGTTGGGGACAAATCTCACGTTTCTACTCGTATTATGGGAACGTATGGGTATGCTGCACCAGAATATATAATGACAGGTATTAAAGAAAAGAATCAATCAAGGATAGACTAGTTTAAAAATTCAAATGTATATAGTAACATGTGGGGTTGATTGGCACAGGTCACCTGACACCAAGGAGTGATGTATATAGCTTTGGGGTGGTTTTACTTGAGCTTGTAACGGGGAGAAAGTCATTGGATAAATCAAGACCGGCTCGGGAACAGAATCTTACAGATTGGGCAGTGCCGTTGCTTAAAGAAAAGAAGAAATTGGTAAACATTGTAGATCCGAGGCTGGAAGGGGAGTATCCCATAAAGGGTGTGCATAAAGCAGCAATGCTTGCTTATCACTGTTTAAATAGGAATCCAAAAGCAAGGCCATTGATGCGAGACATAGTAGATTACTTAGAGCCTCTACAGGACAACTCCGACTCCAACTCCAACTCCAACTCCTACACTTGGAATATTTCTAGTTCTACTCACAACTCCAACTGAGGATGGATGAAATGATTGAATTATTATTATTATTATTATTATTATTTTCTTTCTATTTCTAAACTCAGTTAGTTCTGCTGGTGGTGGAGTCGGGAGTGTTTTTTTATGTATACAACAAGAATACCGGGAGGGTACTGAATATACATACCAAACCTGTAAGGGAGAGTTACATATTGCGTATTTAATTTTTATTTGTAATGATGTTGATGATAGAGTCTGTGTATTCATTATGAGTAATTCTTTCTTTTTCTTGGTTATTATTATTCATTTTTTGTGGAGGAAACAGAAAGAAACAATTCCAATAAATGCAATCAAAGTTGTAGAGAGATGGAGGTCACAACCAAACAGACCAAGAAGCTTAACCACCAATCCAACGGTTTGATTTGATATAAAGAGAGCCGAAGCGGAAGCGGAAGCTTCAAGAGAAAAAGTAACTTAAAAAACCCGAGTCAAGTCATTGTGAAATGTCAAAGTGAATGAAATGATCTACCCGCCCCGCAATCGCATCGCTCCAACAACCAGCTAGTCTTTCCTCTTCTCTTGTCGTCCCCGGCCCCGGCCCCGGCCTTCTTCTATCAAATATCACTATCATCCTTCATCTTCCGGTGGGCCGATCACTTCCCTCATTACTCTTTCAATCTACATCTTCTATTGCTCTCATATCTTATGGTTTACTCTCTCTCTCTCTCTCTCTCTCTCTCTCTCTCTCTCTCTATTGAAACCTTGTTCTCCGGAAACCACACGGTTCTCAAATAACACCCGCTGCAAAGGATTTGTACTTCAACAAGGATGGTTCCGCCATAACGAAACTCCACGTGAGCAATTGAAACTTTTGTTATTTTTTTATGGATTATTCTCTTGTCGTCAGAGTGGTGTGAAAAACAAACTGGCAGATCTAGTTGATGTTACTCTTGGACCCAAGGGAAGGAATGTCATTCTCGAGAGCAAGTATGGCGCCCGAAAAATTGTCTATGATGGAGCAACTGTGGCCAAAAGAGGTATGCTTAATCATGATAACTTTCCATCCATAAGCCTTTTGTTTTTATTGCAGTAGCTATTTTATGTAATCCTCTATGAGAATTTATATGTTGGTTAGCTCATCTGACACATGAGGTCTTACAACATACATACCTATTAATTTCTGTCAATACTTTTACACTGCTTTCGGGTGCTTGCAGCTGATGCGAATCCTGTCCTTTAATCACTCGAGGAATCGAAAGGGCCACCAAAGCCTTAGTGTCGGAGCTGAATCAATCTCGAAACAGGTACCATGCCAATATTATATTTCTACATCGTAAATGCATCAGTGCAATTTCCATTATATGATGATTGGTTAGTATTGAAAGTACTATGAATTTCTCACCAAGTGAAAAATTGCAGATGGAAGATAGTGAACTGGCAGATGTTGCTGCGCTAAGTGCACGGAACAACTATGAAGTTGGGAATATGATAAGCTGAGGCTCTGAGCAAAGTTGGTCGGAAGGGTGCTGTGACTCTTGAAGAGGGGAAAAGTGCTGAAAACAATCTTTATGTAGTTGAAGGAATGCAGTTTGATTGTGGTTATATTTCTCCCCATTTTGTAACTGACAGTGAGAAAAATGGCTTTTGAATATGAGAACTGCAAAGTAGGTATTCTTGTGCCCCTTTCAAGAACAATTTAAACTTTGTAAGAGATCTGTTAAAAGCTCTTCTCATAAATGGTGGATTTGCTTCTGTAGTTATTGTTGGTTGACAAGAAAATAACCAATGCAAGAGATCTTATTAATGTCTTGGAAGATGCTATTAGAGGTGGTTATTCTGTCATGATAATAGCTGAAGATATTGAGCAAGAAGCCCTTGGAACTCTTGTTGTGAACAAGCTAAGGGGGGCATTGAAGGTTGCTGCTCTCAGGGCCCCTGGGTTTGGTGAAAGGAAGAGCCAGTATCTCGATGATGTTGCAATTTTGACCGGAGGCAACTTTTTAGTATAATTTGCTGGCTGGCTATTCGTTTGCTGATGTCATTGCTCTCTCATTTTATCTTCGTCTCAATTGTTTGGATTGCATTCAATTGTTTTTATGTTCCTTGTGTCATAGACATCATTTTCTTACTTTTCATGTCCTCTGTTACTAAGACAAGTATTCCTTGGCATACAGGAACTGTGATCAGAGATGAGATTGGACTAACTTTAGACAAAGCTGACAAGGAAGTTTTGGGCCATGCTGCCAAGGTGGTGTGACAAAGGACAATACAACAATTGCTGGTGATGGGAGCACTCAAGAAGCTTAAACAAACGTGTTGCTCAGATAAGAAACCTTATTGAGGTGCATCTCTTTTGCCTTTGACTTTTTTACTGAATGGACTTTGTTTGGTTCTAGGGCTTCAGTGACACCATTAATTCCAAGCAGGTTGCAGACCAAGATTATGAAAAGGAAAAGCTGAATGAAAGAATCGCAAAGTTATCAGGAGGCGTTGCTGTTATCTAGGTTCCTTTTGTGTCCGGTGATGTTTCTTCATTTTTATGTATGGTCAGGTGAATAATTCCTCTTGAGAAAAGCATGATTGTAACAATGAATTTGAAGGTTGGAGCGCAAACTGAAACTGAGCTGAAGGAGAAGAAGCTTAGAGTAGAAGATGTTCTCAATGCCACTAAGGTCAACTGACAGTTTAAGTTTGTAGGAGTCTCTCCCTGGCAAAGAGAATACTGTTTTGGTGATATGACACTTATTCAAGTTACAGGCAGCTGTTGAGGAAGGAATTGTTGTTGGAGGTGGATGTACTTAGTTGAGGCTTGCCTCCAAAGAGTTGACATCCTCTGGCTTTGGGCACTGTCTTGTTGATATCTGGTGGGGCTGTTTCTGTTAAGCTCTAGTTCTTCAAACTTGTAATGATGTAATGTTTTATGTGTTGGTGTCCACAAAGTTGGATGCGTTGGGAGTTACCAATTTGCATGTTTTGTTGATATAGGTGGTTAGATGTTGTTTGGAACATGCATCCCATTTGGCAAAGACATTTTTTATGTCAGATGGTGTAGTTGTAGAGATAAAAGAGGTTGAGGCAGTTGTTGCTGGGAACCCAATGGACAATTCAGGTGGGGGCGCCCCTTGTCTTAAATATATACATGATGTGTTGTAATACGGTGGTAGTTTCATACCTACCTAAAAAATTTGTGGTAACTGAAGCTCATGTGTGTTTTGGCAGGAGGATATGATTAGTAAGCTAATTTAAGTAGAGGTGCGGTGATGCCTGGCTGGTGTTTACAACTCAGAGTTGGCAGATGAGGCTGAAGAAAGGGGAGTAGAAGTAAATCAGCAAAGTTGGAAGATAGGGATTTGTTTGAAGTAGGAAATCAAATGTATATTGAGGAAGAAACGTGAGATGCATTGACAAATAACTCGAGGGTCAAAGCGGTAGTAGTAAATTATGTTTGAGTTGGTTTTTGTTTTGTTTTTTCTTTTTTGTATACGCTGATGATAAGTAGTGAGTGTAATAAGCACTGTTTCTGTTTGGTTTTGAAATAGCAATTAATAATTTACGACCAATCCCCAACCATTTTTACTTGTATCTTCCAAGACACAAAATTGTAAAAGCAGGTGAAATTTGAAGGTGGCAATTTCAGTCACTAGAGAAAAAGGAACTGCTGAGCAGCAAATATTATTATACCAATGAAAGCTAACACCCAGCCCCAGCATCTATTTCTTGATTCTATAGAATAATAATGTCTGGTTTTATCATTTTCTTTTTTCTTTTATACAAGAAGTTGCGTATGAAGCGCCACGTGGCAGCACAGAATCGAATGAATTTCAACGGCCTTCTAGAGCCACTAGTCACCTCTCTCGCTCTCTCTCTCTCTCTCTCTGTGTAATCTCATCATCTTCAACTTCTCTCCACTCTTGCTGCTGCTGCTTTTGCTTTTTCGAGTCGTCGATCAACAAACGCATTCTCTTCTATCTCTCATTCTTCCACCATCATCATCATCATCATCAAATCAATGGCTTCAAGCAGCAGCTATACTTGTCTATGTTCTTCACCCCCTCTGCCCACTCGGATTTCTCACCTCACCAAGCATAATCCTTCTATATGCTTTTTGCTCAACTCCACCCAGAAGAATCACCACCACCCATTTCTGACCAGTGTCCGTACAGCCCCTTTCTCCAGAACTTCCATCTTGCTCACAAAGGCGTCTCAGACTGACACATCAAAATCAGGAGAGGACAAAGAAGAAGAAACATATGAAGAGTATGAGGTGGAACTGGTTCAGCCATATGGCATCAAATTTGCCAAGGGTCGAGATGGAGGGACTTACATCGATGCCATTGCGCCTGGAGGATCGGCTGATAAGACGGGCATGTTCACCGTTGGGGATAAAGTGCTTGCCACCAGGTATATTAATACCCTTCTCAATCTACCCTTACTATATACCATATATAATAATATAGGGAGTTTCTTTGCATATCCCATAAAAATCTTGTCTCCGACTCCGACCCTTTCAACTATGATTAGCACTAAAGTAATAGGGTGTCCGGATCAATCATTCTCTCTTCCTGACGGGATATACTATATGATGATTTGCAAAGTGATTTAAGCAGTTTGAGAAACTAATGCAGTGCAGTTTTTGGAGATGAGATATGGCCTGCGGCTGAATATGGAAGAACAATGTACACCATTAGACAGAGGATTGGGCCTTTGCTCATGAAAATGCAGAAGAGATACGGTGAGTTTTAATTCACTTGTAACTTGCCCCTGCCAAAAGCTCCATGGATAGTTTGTCCTAATCAACAATCACAGTTGGAATACGTTAGCATTGGATGATGGAAATATGATGGGTGGTTTTTGTGTGGTTATAACTTAACAGGAAAGGTGGACGATAAGGGTGAATTGACCGAAAAAGAAATTATCAGGGCTGAGAGGAACGCTGGGTTCATTAGTAACAGAGTTAGGGAAATTCAAGTGAGTCCTATCTTTCTCAATATACAACCAGAATTTTCTAGCGCAGCTTGTTTGCCTTTCCTCATTTGTGCTCCAACTTCAATGCTAGATGCAAAATTACCTGAGAAAGAAGGAACAGAAGGAACGCAGAGAGAAAGATCTTCGTGAAGGATTGCAGCTTTACAAGTAAGACTTGGTGGTTCTCTTTAACAATGCTTTTTTGCTAAAGCAATCAATCCTCATTTGAATTCTGCTCCTTGGTTGTTACTGCAGGATTGGGAAATATGAAGAGGCTTTGGAAAAGTTTGAGTCGGTATTGGGATCAAAACCAGAAGCTAATGAAGCTGCAGTAGCAAGTTACAATGTAGCTTGCTGTTATGCAAAGCTTAATCAGGTTAATACATGGGAGCTTAAACCAAACTTTTTATGCATTATTGGCTTAATATAGAACTAGGGAAACATTTGATGGTTCTACATATCCTATTCAAACATCATCATCATATGGCATATGGTGTTTGGACCTCGCCCTGCCTAGTCTCACTTCTCTTATATTGCTTTGTATTTTAGTATTTTATTTTGTCTAGATTCTTTTGCAAAGCATTGACTTGCTTCAGGTCTCATTGCAGTAAAAGGACTTTCTAGTCTATATGAGTTTACTTTTGTCCTGCATAAGACTTGCACTCCTTGAATGAACCCATAACCTTCTCTGAGTTGTCACAGATACAAGCTGGACTCTCCGCCCTTGAGGATGCTATGGAAGCAGGATTTGAAGACTTTAAGGTAAGTTCATAGGCATCAAATCCCAATATGTTTTAGTTCAGATGACTTGAGGAAATTACATCCATTTGTGCCACTTTGTGACAGAGAATCCGGACAGACCCTGACCTTGCCAACATAAGGACATCAGAGGACTTTGGTCCTCTTTTGAAGAAGTTCGATGAGTCATTCATAAATGAAAATGCCATCAATGCTATCAAATCATTATTTGGATTCAACAAGAAATAGAAGCTGGGGTGCATGTACACATCCAATGAGCTAGGATTCATTTGTAAAGAGGTCCCTATCATGGGTTTGTTTATAGGACTAGCTCAGATTGAGTATTCGTTCATATTCTACTGTTTTTTATATGCGGTTAGTTGTTTCACATTGTTCATCAATTGAGTCAACCTCGTGTAGCTATGGTGACAGAAAAGATATAGAAAGGATTAAACGTATGCCACAGTTTTCTTGACCTCGTTTCTGCATTGATGAAAAGTTGATCTCAATGCAGATTCTGGGAACAGTTTCAGGGACAGGGGGTGACCTGAAGAATTATGTGGCTGCTACATCCCCTATAGTGGGAGATCAAGAATTCTATCATGTGTTAAATTAAATCCTCTTTCTTTATAATCATACCATATACTTTATATAGCTTGAGACATACTGTTTCTCATGATTTTATTCAACTAATGAGGAACAAGTCTAACAGTAAACGTCGGTAAATACAAACTGCCTCCATACAATAACACACATATCATCTTATGCTTTATGTGGATGAAGACGGATTGGAAGTCCTTTCTCAGGTGTGGGAATGGGGTCACATATGATTTTTTCAGCTGGAATCAGTAAATACCACCTAAAGCGTCCAATAACATTGTGTAGAAATGTGAGTATCTCCAAGCGAGCAAACTCTTTTCCGAGGCACATTCGAGGTCCTCCACCAAATGGAACAAAAGAATATGGAATAGGAGCAGCATGATCGAATCTTGAGGGATCAAACTTGCTGCTGTCTGGAAAGAGGCTAGAATCTGTATGCGTCAACAATGTGTTCCAGTAAAACTGTCACAAGAGAGACATTAATATCATTACTGCAGATCTTGAAGATGATGTAAATAAGTAAAAGGAGAAATGTAGCTACCTTCCATCCCTTTGGTATGTCATAACCTCCATATTTTATATCCACCAATGCTTCTCTAAAGGCACCAAATACAGGTGGCCAAAGTCTCAGTGTTTCAGAAACTACATTCCAAGTGTACTTCATCTTCTGTATATCCTCCCATTGAAGACATTCCCCACCTTCTTTTGATAATGCAATTTCACTTTGCTCTGTTTGCAAATTCATTTAGTCAAGTCTATCAAGATTTATTTAAACTTGTTGTTGAGAGGAGAAAAGCAAAACCAAAGGGGAAACTGACCTCTCAACACTTTCTCATAGACTTGAGGATGTTCTGCAAGAGTTTTTATCAGCATGGTTATGGCAGAACTTGAAGTGTCATGTCCAGCAAAGAGCAGCAATAATATATTATTTATGATAACTGATTCAGACATAAACTTCCCATTTTCGTCAGGGCAGACAAGCAAATGCGACAAAAGATCTTCGGGAGCATCAGCATCTCCTTGTTCCAAGCGCTCTTTCCTCTGTCTCAGTATTACTTGGAGTTCCTTCTTAATAGCGGCGGTAGCCCTCTTTGCTTTATAGAATCTTGTTCCTGGGAAGTTGAGAGGTATGGAGATAATTCCACCCAAGAAAATGTTGAAGAGAGCAGCAAGCCTTTTGATCTGTGTTGGTTCTTCAATGCTCATAAACAATCGACAGGCCAGTTCAAATGTATATAATTTGATTGCTGGGAAGACCTTTAACTCCTCTTTACCTTCATAATGCATAATTGAAGTATAAATTTTGTTATCTGCATTTGATGAGAAGAAAAGAAGCATATAGTAATAATAATGTGTAGGTTCTACCTTGCCAATGAGTCTGTATATGTTGTTGAGATACAATATCCATAGTTTTGATGTATCGTTTGGTAAACGCATCAGGACTAACAAAATAAGACACCATCTTTCTCATTTGTAGGCCTTGAGTCCCTCCAGTTGTGGCTAAGCATGTCCCAAGTAGCTCCCTCACAGAACTCGGCCACCAAACTGTGACCAACTTATTTTCGTTGCTGAACAAAAACTTATTTCCAGCAGGTCCGCACAACACAGCAACAGACTCCCCCAAGAGGGATGTCTTGAAGACCTGCGTCTTGTACTTGTCCATTCTTTCTTTGACAAACTTTTCTGGTGATCTATCGATACGTCCACCGATAAATGCCATTGTTTCACCAAGAATTGGCCACCCATAGCTGCCCGGAGGAAGATTCAGAACTTTGTTTTGTGATTTACTTTTGCTTTTGATGTGGATATTCCGGATTATGAGGAACAATACAAGAAGGATTAGGGAAGCTGTGACTATGGAAGTAGAGGTTGTGCCCCAAGTCCAAGTCCAAGTCCAAGCCCAAGAGAGGAGATAAGATGAATTTCCTGCCATATGGACAATGAAATCTTGTATTGCTAACTATATTTGATGCCAGAGATTATTGAGGATCGGACTTTAGTATGAAGGCTGAAGCCCTCCTCCGTTTCATCTCATCTCTCTCTCTCCTTTTTCTTGGCTAGTTTTTGTGGATAGAAACTCTAAGGGGTTGACTTGGATTTGAGCAGCCAATTAGAAATATAATTGAGTTGGTGGGGGTGGGGATTGGGATTGGGATTGGGTTAAGCTTCAAATTATTTAAATGGAGGGGAAGCAGTGTCTGGCAAACTTATTTTGTATATTATAGACAGAGATCTGACTTAGCATCATAAACAACTCCATTACAAATAAACCAAGTCTTTTTAAGTATGATGACTATGGGTGGTATGTGTTTTTCTATGACAAGGTGACAACCACTTGCCAATGCAACATAAAGATTCCTTACTCCATATATATATGTGTTGAATTAATGCTTCAATCATACTCAATACTCTGACTTATCTGGACTAGAAAGCACCTGTGGCTGTGGTTTGGCTGTGGTTGGTCTTTTTCTTACATTCACAACCAAATTGTTTATACTTGGTCACCACCAATCTCTCCTATTTTTCATTAATAACTCCTCACACATCTACCAATGTATACTGACTAGTCTTTTTTTGTTGCCAGCAAATTTAATTTTAGCATTCTAAGCTGTATGAGAGTGAAGCTCAAGTTGAAGTCCTTCAACTGGCGTGGGCATCGGATCATATGCAATTTTCTCATCAGGAATCTGTAACTTCCACCTATATCTCCTTATAACATTGTGTAGAAATATGAGTATCTCTAGCCGAGCAAATTCTTTTCCCAAGCACATACGTGGCCCCCCACCAAACGGGACATACGAAAATGGAGCAGGCCCTGCCCCTTCAAATCTTGATGGATCAAATTTTGCATTGTCTGGAAATGAGCTACCATCTCTGTGAGTAAATGATGAGCTCCAGTACAACTGTCAGCAGAGTATAAATGAAAAGGGAATTAATTATATATATGATCAGATTCGGAAATAATTTAGACAAAAGTAAAATTTTCCCAAGTACCTTCCATCCCTTGGGAATGTGGTAACCTGCATAAGTTATATCGACTAATGCTTCTCTAAAAGCGCCTATGATGGGTGGTGATATTCTTGCTACTTCACAAACTACGTTCCATGAGTACCTCATCTTCTGTATATCCTCCCACTGCAGAAACTCCCCTTCTTCCTTTGACGATGCAATTTCATTTTGCTCTGTTGCATGCATACATGTCATCAAAGACACTAGTAACATTATTAGCAAAACGAGTATCATCACCAGACTTACCTCTCAGCACTTTTTCGTAAATCTCAGGAAGTTGTGCAAGATTCTTCATCAGCATCGTTATCGCAACACTAGAAGTGTCATGGCCAGCAAAGAGCAGCATTAATATGTTGTTTACGATCACAGGTTCAGACATAAACTTGCCATTTTCGTCTGGAGCCACAAGTAAATGTGATAGAAGATCTTGGGAAGGTACAGCTGTTCTCTGTTCCAAGGCTGCTCTTCTTTGTCTGACTATCTTCTCAAGTTGATTCTTTATAGCAGATGTAGCTCTCTTTGCCTTGTAGAATCTTGTTCCTGGGAAGTTGACAGGGACTGATATTATCCCCTTCAAGAAAACATTGAACAGAGTAACAAGCTTTGAGATTTGTTCCTGGTCTTCAAGGCTCATAAATAGGCGACATGCAAGTTCAAATGTGTATAACTTGATGGTTGGAGAGACTTTCACTTCCTCTTTACCTTCAAGATGAAAGAAACCAGTATTTTAAACAAGTCGAATGGCTTTTTTTTCTTTCTGTTTCATTTTCTAATCTTCATTTCTCATAAGTCTACTGTTGCATCAATTTTCAACAGAAGAGAAAAAAGGAAAAAAGAACATACACACAAGGAAAAGAATCTAATGTATGTAGTGCTTACTTCTCCCACTTGAATGGAAAAAACCAAAATTCACAATACCTTGCCAATGAGTGTTGATATGCTGCTGGGAAACCAAATCCATAGTTCTGATGTAAAGCCTTGTGAATGCATCAGGACTCACAAAATAAGACACCATCTTCCTCATTTGCTTGCCTTCATCCCCAGCGCTCGTTGCTAAGCAGTGTCCAAGCAGTTGTCTCACAGAGCTTGGCCACCAAACTGTTACCAGCTTATTTTCATTACTGAACAAGAACTTGTTGCCTGCTGCCCCGCATAGCACAACCATAGGCTCCCCCATCAGTGAAGTTTTGAAGACTTGAGATTTGTATTTTTCACTTCTCTCTTTGATAAATTTCTCAGGTGTCCCCTCCAACCCAGCACGAAGAAATTCCATCGTTTCACCAAGAATCGGCCATCCGTAGCTGCCTGGAGGGAGATTCAAGGACTTTGTTGTTAATTTCCTTGTTATTTTTATGGTGAGATTGAGAAGCAGGACAAGAATCACGAAAACTGGAACGATCAAAACTGCAGCCATAAGTAAAATTAAACACTTTTTTGGCTGTTTCAAGCTTAGCTTTGCATCAATAAGTAATGCCTTCCTAGCACTTAATACTAATGTGTTTATATTCATTTATCCACCGGTTTCTGTCGGTAATGGAAACCAGGCTGCCCCCACACCAATGACTTTGCCTTCACTATGTCCATTTGTAATAAAATTTTATCTGGTGTAGAGCAAAATGAAGATATTTAGGGAACTGTATAGTATAGTCTGATGTGAAATTAAGAAGATCTTCATTGATTTCACTAAGAAGATCTTCATTAATTTGAAGTTGACTCTAGTAGATAACTGACAAGGCAAGCAATATGGTGCCTTGATAATCAGGAGATGTAGATAAACAGCATTATCATAGTGGGAGGCAGATATTGACTATATATATATTGTTCCGGACAATTAAATGAACAACTTTAGTTTGGGAGATGATATTTGATAACTCAAAAAAAAAGTTTCTCTTCCGTTTATCGTTTGTCTTCATTAGAAAGTAGGCTTGTCTTTGCCAGTTGCAACCAAAATCATGGTGCATATAGAGGAGTTGAGCATTTCCTTTATCCTCCTCCTCTAGTTTTACCTCTTATCACAACAGTGCCTCAACCAGGATGCCTGTTTCTAATGTTCTATTACGAGGATGTTACATCAATTGCTGCTATATATACAGGCCAATAATCCACACATGCTTGCCGCTCAAAATCATCCTCACCAGCAAAAATGCAGAAAAAATTATCTGCAGTTCATATTCGCTGGACAGTGTGTTAAATAAGTTAAAGGACACATTAATGGTCATGAGGACCATTGCTTCAAGGTACAGAAGGATACATAAGCTTTACTCAATGGTTATAAGGACCATTTCTTCAAGGTACAGAAGGATATATAAGCTTTACTTAACAAGATACAGAATAGACAAGTCCTCAACAAATGGATGATGCAAGAGCTAAAGAAATCTGAATCAAGGATGATTACAGATGAAGGGGAAAGATATCTTCACTCTCATCAAAGAGGTGGCGGCAGTTAGTTGAAGCTCAGCGCAGATTTTGGGTTTGATCACAAAAGAGCCAATGGTAAAACAAGTCGCCATACCTTGCTCCAGGAAGCATGGGATCAGGCAGTGAAAATCAATAATTATTGCGTATGATCAAATCTGATACCCAGTGAATTACATTCATGATAGTAGGGGCAGAATCAATAAATGAATCAAATTATGGATAGAGCTCTTCTCAGAATCACAGTCTTGTAAGTAGAACGAAGCCATTAACTAGTATCTTCCGTTGTCATCATCTTTCTGGTCAAAGCTGAGGCCACTAAAGATGTTACGAAGGAGCTGGTCTAGCAGCATTAGAGAATGGCACAAAGACAGCGGCTGCTCTCCTCTTCATTGTCAGTATCCACTACTTCACTGAGGCAAGAATTGGTATCAGATAGAAAATAGCAGTTAGTGTCATGGTCACAAACAAGAAGCAAGAAAATTAAGGTTGATTTTAAGGTTTTTTTGCCATACATATCTGCTGAAAGTAGATCTACACAACCACCACATTGCAGCTTAAATTATTTGAAAGTTTACATGAAGTAATTCGATAATGCTATATCCTCTTGGAGAAAAAAAACTAAATTATAGGCCTTATGTGAGACTTGAAACATCTGGCATTGTAATTTCACTATCTCAAGAACAAACAATGCTCAAATGCAATGTGCAGTTTTCAGTTATAACCAAACGAGCGAGGATCTGTTTTTCGTTTATCTGCTTCCAGTATAAACATCAGAGTCAACCAACCATTAACCCTCTCTTCCCTTTATGTTGATTGAAACATTTAATATCCCGGATTGCTAGGAAAAGTCTCAAATTCTACATCTTAACTGTATTCTACAAAATCCATGCTGACTTGGCTTGTGGCAAAACCACTAATAAGTAATATCTGAAAATCCATGTAAGATAAATACTTAGATAGAAGGCAAGCACACAAAGTCAACAAAAGCATGACAGAGAGAAACAGACAAAGTAAGCACCTGGATTCAAACTCCTTCATCTCAGCAAGTTGTTTCCCTAAGCTATCCATCCATTGCACTCTTTTCTTCCCAACCTCTTTGTTGGGTTCGGACCGATAAGGGATCTTCCTAATACAGCTCTTGAGCACATTTTCAGCTTCTTGCTTCCCATTTAAACCATCTTCTTTGATCCCAGAAGATGATTTATGAGATGCACTGGGAATAGCAAAAGCTGTGGAAGGAACAACATGTGGGCTATTTTCCAATTTCAATGGGCCTGAAGTGTAAAGATGAGCAGCAGAGGATTTGCAGAAGCAGACGAATGGACAGTGGATCTTGCAAAACAAAACTCTCATCAAACTGCCTTGTTTCATCAATACCTCATTTGTATCTATGATAGCCCATATCTTCTGGTATAGAAAAATAGTACAACTTTTGTCTTTCCTTCATATAGTTAGTAATAATTCAAACAACCAAACTGGAAACTTTTTCAAGAAAGAGTATGATGGATGATGATGATGATGATGAGAATGAGTGTTTCCTGAAGCTGGAAATTCTTGCAGGATTTTGAAAAAGCATATCTTATCAACTCTTGGAAGCCAAACAATGTAGACCTGAAGACCCAATTTTTGCAGATGAGATCAAAACTGAAAACATTCTCTCCTAAAAGAAAAGCTGAGAAATCTTGCTTCTTTTATTTGTTTGAAGTAAAGGAGAATTAAGAATAGTTTAGAGGCAAGTGTGATTGTTGAATGTTTCTGATGCAGAGTTCCAACAATGAGAAAGCTGATATTATAATTATCCAGAAGCACAAGTTATTTGAGTAAGAGTCAGAGAGATAGATTCATCTGTCAGGGAAAAGAAAAAGACTATCCTGCCCTCTTTCAGGGACAATACAATGAACTCCATGATTCCATTATCAAAACAAGGAAGCTGTAAAAAAATAATAAGGCAGCAGAAGAATTCAGATAATCAGAAGCCAGCAGAGAGTAGAAAGAACAAAAAGAAGGGGAATGCTTAGCTGGAAAATCCAGCTACAGGCAGATGATGATATTGATACAGATACACCAATTTCAAAGGCACCCAACTTTCTAACATAACATCATCCCATAACAACACCCAAATTACCACCCCCACACCCCACCAAAAAAAAGGAAAAGTATTTTAACAGTAAATAATACGCTTGATTCTTTCATCATTATTATTGTATTCTTAGCAACCTTTTGATATTTAAGTGCTCCTTTCTTTTCTTGGCCTTATTTAATCCTTGTGCACACCCAAAACAATCCAATTTTAAAGATTATCTTTCCCGATTTCTCGTGCATTATATATGTATATTGTTATGTTTTGCTTCCATAAGAATTATATCAAGTGTGAGAGTACATCAGATCAACTGATGGTGCTATCACATAAAAAAGTCTACATGCATTATAATAAGCGATATAATAATTATTATTATTTCTTTTTTTTTTAATTAAAAGAGATGGTCCTGAGCCATATGGGAAAAGTCGAGATTTGCTTGGGATAAGAAGAGGCCTTGAGATTGAGATTGAGATTTGTTTTCTTCATTAATCTTTAAGTAATGATGATGATAGTTTGTCTTACATGTCTGTTTATTCTAATCACTAATAAGTTGTTAGGACAACTTAAACATGTTTAGGACAACCCAAAGGCAAAAAAATCAATTATTCTTTTTTTCAGGAATGAAAGGATTGACCTTTACATATGTGAGTGAATTCCTCAACCTCAACCTCAACCTCTTCCCTTTTTTTTTTCTCTTTTTTTCTTAGTATGACCACACCCGCACCAGATAGTGAAGAGGGTGGAGAAATTACCTGCTTCTTGTAATAACTAAATCACCGCAGAGTAATTAGATGGGTTGGTTATAGGAAATCTTAGGATGGGTTGCTTGTCCTTTCCTCTTCTTAGAATTGTATCCTTAGGATTTGAAAAACGTAGAGAGTGGGACATGCCATTTTCCAATGTGAGAAGGGAGAGGTGGACATTTAGTGCCATCATTTGACTCCAAAATCCACTTAGTGATCAATTTTTTGAAATCTTGCTTTATATCTTTTACCTCATGTGCTTCAGCCATAGGCAGGAAGGAGTGGACAGACGCATGCTGTCAGTTCAGATGATTGTGGGGACAAGCTTCCTTCCCTCTTGCTTCTCTGTCTTTCATTACACCTACACTCACCATTCATTACTCACAGATCTTAATCATGCCTCTAAACTAAAGTATCCTTGTCCAAAATCAAACCTTATTAATGAGAGGAGAGACATCCCCCATTCCCCTACTCCACTACTTTTACATCCCATTATCACAAATATCAGTCTGGAGAAAACATTTGAACTCATAATCAAGTTTTTACACGTTCCCAGCAATTCCTCTCTCTTGTACTGTTTTCCACTTGACAAGTTCACACGGAAAACAATCCTAACCTGCCGGTCCCATCAAATACAACCATTACTATGAGAAAGCATCTTCCTCCCATCCCATGTAGATGTAGAGTGCATTCTCACATTTTCATACTATCTCCTCTTATACACCCGGATGGCCAAAATGATATACTTCTTTAGCTTCAAAAGCCAACTGACAAACACACTCAATATATCACCCAAAACAGCATCAGATCTTAGGTCCTCAGCTTCCACAAACCTTCACGGGACAAAATCAAAATACGGTTCATAACCAAAGAGCTTAAGTTGCAAATCTAACACACCCAACACTGAGTAAATCTCTTCTGATGCTGGATGATAATTATCACAAGCAGCAAATTGGTGCATCTTCTTTTTCACTTCAATCCAACTTGAGCCAGGCCATATTTTCTGCACTCCACGGTCCTTCATGATCACCCTAATCCTTGCCACTTCATTCCATCTATTTGCTTCGGCATACATGTTGATCAAAAGGGTATAATATCCACTATTATTTGGTTCCAAAATCATTAATCTATCCACAGCAACTTGAGCAATCTCTAAGTTCTTGTGAAGCTTACAACCACCCAACATAGCACCCCAAATAACAGAATTGGGCTGCATTCTCATGCTTCTTATCAAGCCTAGCGCTTCTTCCAGCAAACCGACTCTGCATAAAAGGTCAACCATGCACCCATAGTGCTCAATCCCAGGAAGGATAGAATATCTGCTAGTCATTTCAAGGAATCTCCGTTTACCTTCTTCAACCAATCCAGCATGAGTACAAGCTGCAAGAACACTGACATAGATAACATGATTTGGCTCAATGTTCTCCTCCTCCATTTTATCAAACATTGACAATGCTTCTTCTGCATATCCATGAAATGCAAGGCCATCAATCATACAACTCCAACAGAAGAGATTTTTCTCCTGTAATTTGAAGAACACCAGAAGTGCTCTCTCCAACAACCCACACTTGGCATACATATCAATCAATGCAGATCCTACATAAACATCAATATGGGACCTGGTTTGCATAACATACAAATGCATCTCCTTCCCTTGGTCCAGAGCCCCGAGATGTGCGCAAGCAGATATTACAGTTGACATGGTGACTTCATCAGGTCTAATTTCAGTACTCTTCATTTCATCAAAAAGTTGTATGGCTTCTCTGTATCGCTCGTATTTACAGTAACAATTGATCATGGTCGTCCACGAAATGACATCTCTTTTAACCATCCTGCAGAATAACTCCTCTGCGGACTCGACATCTCCTGCTTCCACATAACTATGAATTAAAGTATTCCATGTAGCAGTATTCTTTTCTGGCATCTCATCAAACACCCTCCTTGCAGAATCCAAATCGCCAGCACGAGCATGTGCAGAGATCATTGCTGACCAAGCAAAACCATCCCTTTCAGGCATTTCATCGAACACTTTCCTGGACTCAACAATCCTGGCCAAACTGGAATAAAAATCGACCAACGCAGTTTGAACATGAACGTGCAGTGAGAACCCACTTTTAAAAACCTGACCATGAACACTTGTACCAACTCCCACAACAGATAAAACTTTGCAGCTCTTAATTACTGCAGGAAATGTATAACTACTCGGACGCACGCCATTCCTCAACATAAGCACATAATACCACAAACCGTCAAGGGGGCGAAAGTAGTTTACAAAGGCTCCGATCATTGCATTATAGACGAATACATTAGGATTTTCCATGCGAGCGAAGGCAAAAAGTGCAGAATCTATACTGTGGAGGTCGGAACAAGAAGTGATGTACTGATTCATCAAGAAGCAATCTTGGGCTGTGCCGTTCTTGAGCAACAAGGCATACCATGATTCCACCTCCTTCAAACTGGAACAGCTTCTCAACTGGTCTGCTATATGTCTGACTATGAATCTTGCAGGCCATTGCATGGAAATGAATCAGAAACTAATCAACGTCGGCCGTAGAGCAAAAGGGTCGTAAAAACTCATCACCACATCTAATCTAACTATAGTAAATATTCAACTTACAAAACCCACTCTAATTATTAAATTGAATGTAGTTGTGTGGTTGTAAATGATGATGTTAATATTGGAGTGGTTGAACTGAGTGAGTGCAACTAAAACTGGTGCATTGCTTAGAGAAAAAGAGAGATTCTGGTTGGAGTAAAGTAAATATAAGAACAGAAAATATATATGCCGGAAAATGCAGTCCAAATAATATTAAGAAAAAACTTACTGATTAATGACTTCATCTACATAGCTGCCTCAAATGGAATCTCCAAATTTAATCAGATGATTTGGCATTTTTTAAGTTTTTTAACAAAAAATCCCTACCAACAAAGATGAAAACGTGGAAAAAGTTATGATTTTTCTTTTATATGTTGGCTAAGGCCTAAGCAATTTTAATTCTAAATCTGTTTTTTTTTTTTTTTTTTATAATTTCAGTCATTGCAGTGCAAAATTGAATTGAATTTTGCTGGAGCAATTGAGGATTTTTTTAGAATTTGGAATATTATCCAATTTCGAGGGAACGTTGCACATGAAAAATACATGAAGAAGGCTGAAGTTAACTTATGCATTCATGAAAAATACATGAATATTATCCAAATTTGGTGACTCCGGTTGTCAAATTGCATAAAATAAATATAATTTAGCCTTGTTTTCCATAAGATGTTCTCCAAAAGAACTCTGAAGACAAACAAAAAAGCTTCTTTCAATCAAGCATACACCAACACCAGTACAACACACATGTATCATGAGGAAATTGATGGAAATAGCTGCCTCAATGCCCATCATAAACTGATAAGGTTGGCATCCACATTATCACTGCATCATCACAAGTAGCAGTCTATGTCCTACATATCCTACCAGTATTCCTGAGTCTTGAGAACGGGGAAAGCAATAACTACAAGCCTGTCAATGCCAAGGCCCTGAAAATAGAATACCTTCATCAGCTAACATAAAGGACGATGCTAAAAGAGAGAAGCAGTCAGACATTGATCAAATTCAAACTCTAAATACTCTTCATGCTACCTGGCCCCAAGGATCAGTCACTTCGGAGAACGCATTTGCCAATTGCCATCTCACAACCACATATGAAGAGCTCAAATCTCTCCGTCAAGCCTGCATGCCTGAAGACCAGATGGTAAGTAAGATACTTCAGAAATATCCTCCATGGTTTCTGCATATAGATAAAACAGACAAATTTCTTATAAATTACAATTGATTTAACTTCAATATTGACCCTGCACTGCATAGAATTTGTTAATATCCGGATTCTGCTCATCTGCTGCACTATAAGGTAAAGAAGAGACTGGAAAGAGCTTCAGAACCCAGCTTTATCATTTAAAACCAAATAGCTCTTAAGGTCAACTTCTAATTTGCCAAATATATTGGGCGCAACAAGTTAATACAGATCATACAGAGTTTTAAAGTGGTACAAAAGTACGACATATTAAAAGCTTCTGCACCTTCTATGTGGTTCGGCCAGTGGAGATATTTCAATTGGGAAGTCCAAGACAAAGGCGGGCTGCAACAACTGTGGCTCTCACCACTAATTCAAAAACCTGGATGGTACAGTAGAAGCAGTATTCAGAATTACAATATAATAAAAATTAATAACCAATAATCATTGATTCGGACAATCTAGTATTCATAAAAACATTTTGCCATAAACCACAAACAGAATAATTCTCATATATACGGCATGATATTATATCCAGCTGCTGAGAAAAGCTGTGCTGATCAACCTCATTAAGTACATGATCAACAGATGGGCATGCTTCAATTAAATTTTTTTTTTTCACTATCACCACCAATATCTAGTGTATGCAAAGCAATTTCTTTTGCAGCAATAAGATCATTGCCACACTTGTTAAAATCAATTCCTGTTGTTTCTTTGACAAGATTGTGAATTGTCTCCCTCCCCCAAGGTCTTTCTAAGCATATGTCCGCACCCTGCAACAAACAATGAAGATTCATTTATTGGAACGAAAATAGAAATGGGATTCTCTACAAAATCAGGTAAAGCAACATCGGACACCCTATAAATTCAGCATATGTGAATGAAAAGTCAAAAGCACATTTATGCCAATATGTAGAAAATGAAGAACGGAGAAGAAAATGACAGTTGAGTCCTAGAGTGCCATTCCCAGATTAGCTTGCCCCAGAAAGAATCTAGCTTCGGATATCTCAATAAACCTGGTATGGTAGTACGAAACTTACAATTTGAACAATGATTAGTACATCAAAACCCAAGCACGATTTCATTTGAGATGTGGAACTAGCCCTCACATCCAAATTAGGAACAACTTCAACTGCATTAGGAACCAATGACTGATAAAGTTTATCTCAAGTAGGTGCAGGCAGTGCAATCACCAGTAATCGTTGCAAGAACATATTCCCTCCTTAAAATGATGAAATCTATTTGCATCCCTCAGGATGATTTCACGCCCAGTGAGTTTTGCAATTAATTTAATAGCCGTATGGCAATCCCCACAAACTCTCAGGTTTTTCATTACTCGAATAGGCACCCCTTCAGGTAACTTAAGAAGTCCAAACGCCACAGCCAACTTCTCACTGTGATGTCTTAAGCTTTGTGCCTTCTCTTCCTCGTCCACATCATGGAGCGCAAAGGCACCATCAGGGTTATATCCAGCTTCTCTTAACATTCCACCCAGCTTCTCCCACAACTTCATAATTTCCATATGTTGAGGGTGTGCTTTGCTCTCTCCACCAGTGAACATATGCACTTCTTTCTCCACCTCAATCCAGCTACAACCAGGTGACTTGCTCACCTTCCTAGACCTCATGTTTTTCCTCAACTTGGCAACATCCCCCCATCTACCTTTTGAGGCATAAATATTTGATAGTAGGACATAAGGACCAGCATTGTTGGGCTCAAGGTGAAGAAGTTTCTTAGCAGCAACTTCCGCTAGTTCAGGATTCATGTGGTTTCTGCATGCACCCATCAGAGACCCCCACACAACTGCATCTGCCTCTACGGGCATCTCATTGATCAAATTCAAAGCCTCATTCAGCTGGCCAGCTCGCCCAAGCAGGTCAACCATGCAAGCATAATGTTCAGTGGTTGGCTCAATCCTGTATTTTGATTTCATTGCCTCGAATATTTGCTTCCCTTCTTTGACCTTTCCACTGTAGCTGCAAGCAGAGAGAACTCCAACAAATGTAATATCATCTGCTTGGACGCCTGACAAAGACATTTCTCTGAACACTTGTAGAGCATGATCACCTAAACCATGTTGGGCATAACCTGTAATAACAGAGTTCCACATTACTACATCCTTCCGAGAAAATCTATCAAAAACTATTTTGGCCTTGACGACATCACCACATTTCATATACATGGTGATCAAAACAGAAGACAGATACATATCATCATCAAATTTAGACCTTAACATTTGGGCATGAATCTGTCTGCCATGATCCAGCGTGGCAAGACTTGCACAAACTGACAGAATGCTGATTAGTGAAGGGAAATGCGGTCTAACTCCCTCGCTCTGCATCAAACGGAACAGACTAAGAGCCTCCAATTCAAATCCTTTTCGCTCATAAATCTTAATCATAGCGCTCCATGTTCCATCATCTTTTTCTCTCATCAAGTCAAAAACTTTCCTTGCTCTGGAGACCTCTCCATTCTCCCCCAACCCAATAACCATTGCATTGCAAGCAACAACTGGTTTGGTTGGCATAGCCTTGAAAAGCTCCCACGCATCCTCAACCCTCCCACATTGAGTGTAACCCATTAGCATTGCAGTCCATGTAACTTCGTTCTTTTCAGGCATGACCTCAAAGAGTTTCCTAGCAACATCCACCTTCCCATTCTGTGCATAACCTGAGATCATTGTCGTCCAAGAAACAACGTTTCTCTGCCGCATGCTATCAAAAATCTCTCGTGCCTCATCCAACTGACCCCTGGAGCATAGCCCACCTATCATACTAGTTCTCGTGACAACATCCTTCACGGGCATCGAATCAAAAAGTCTCCTTGCCTCATCAATCCTACCTTCATGGATCAGCCCACCCAACATAACTGTCCATGATATAACATTCCTCTCTGGCATACGCCAAAACAATGCTTCTGCCTCGGAAACCATCCCCTCCTCCACATACCCTCTAACCATGGCAGTCCAGGATATGACATTCCTTTCAGGCATTATATCAAATACTTCTCTAGCTTTCTTTAACATCCCATTCTTTATGTACCCGGAAATTAGTCCATTCCAAGAAACAGTATTTCTCTCAGGCATTTCATCAAATAAACGTTGGGCTTCGATGGGTTGGCTGTTCTGAAAGTATCCTGAAATTATAGAATTCCATGCAGCAATATTTTTGTCAGCAATCTGATCAAACATTTTTCGGGCAGCTTCAATTTCTCCCAGGCGAACATAATAGGCAATTTGGGAAGAAGATGCAATTGCAGTGCTGGAACAGTATCTTCGGTACTGGATAGAGAAACAGTGCATCGCCTAAAAATTTGGTTAGATGTTCAACTTCAGCAAATCAACTTAACTGTTAGATCTTAAGGAAAAAACAAAAGAAGAGATCAAAAAAGATTCTTGAACATCAACAGTTTCTATGTCCTGCCTTCTTACCCTATGTTCTGAATCAGTAGATATCATAAGGTTTGGAATTAAGCATAGGTAATTGATTCCAAAGTAAAAGTGCAAAATGAAATATTCTTTCAAACTTTGACATTTGTTGAAGAATGGTGAAGCTTTTTCTGGAAAAATTCATATGTTGACCAGAAATGGCAATACTGAAGTAGATAAGACATTGGAGGAGATACAACAACCTTGTTAACACACAGACACACACACACACACACACATATATATATATATGTGTCTTGATGCTGCAAAACTGACAGAAGCAAATATACTAAACTATAGGACATTGATTCCAACTTTAACAGCCGGATCCTCTCGCTTATTTCAAGCAATCATCAATAACGTCAATCAATTAGCTATATAGCACTAATCAGTATCATGTAAATAGTAGACCTTTTTTATACGGATGGCGCGAACGGCCTCTCTTTCGGAGGTGGAAGTGGCTGCAGTGTGCACGGAGGAGGAGGAGGAGGAGAGGCGGACAATGAAACATGGTGGGAGGTTAGAGAAGAGAAAAGGATTAGTGTTGGGTTGGGAAGAAGCGGGGGCGAGATGAAAGAGGCGGTTCAGTCTGGATGGGTGCAGCGCCGCCTCCATCATCGCCGCTACCTTCCTTGTATGCTACTACAAACTTGTTTGGAGCGATTTTTCCAACTCCAAATTGCGATTTCAAAACATATTATTATGATTACCTCCTACAAACTGAGTGTGCTGCCTGGCTTTTCATTACTCTTTTTACCTTAGTTAATAGAGAGTGGGCCACACTCGATTCATTTAAAATTTATGTTTACTTAAAAATTAAATTGTATTTTAATTTAATTAAAAAATTATGACTAATAAAAAAAAGGAAAATTTACGAAAAGTTAAAGTCAGTGAAAATTGAAAAAAGTAGATAGTTTAACGTTTATACAAGAGGGATAAAATTAAAAAAAAATGAAATAATATTAAAAATAAATACTTAAACAAAAAAATGAGACGCCAAAATGGTAATTTCACTTGATAATAAAGTATAAATATATATATATATATATATGCGGAGCGATTGGTCCATATCAGTTTTTGACCTAGACTTGGTCCATTTCTGGTGAGAAAAATCAGCTAGCCTCATCTGATTTTTTGAAATCCTTCTTGCTACTATCTCTCAACAAACCGAGGACTATTCACTATAAATAGAGCCTCGATTTGGCTCATTTGACAAACACAAATTCTTCTTCCTCTTTATTTTTTCTCTATTGCTTCACTTCTGTCTATGTTAAAACTCCGTTGTTTCAACTCTCTACAACGAGTGCACGTGTTGGAGAGTATCGTGTTAACCTTGGGAGGAAACGATTCTTACAATTGCACCACGGTCGTACCGCATTTTGCTTTCAAGGCAGTGAATCCACCATGGCACAAAAATTTTCGTTTATGTTCTATTTACATGTTGAACTATATATATATATATATATATATATATATTGTATTATAATTCGTGTCCTCGGGCAGCCATTTGGTCATGGTCATGATCGATGATCCCTTTCACTTGCGGATGATAATGATGATGATGATGATTTATTTAGACTCTGATAGATCATACATACATTGATGATTGTTGTTAAATCATCATGTCTTGTAAAGTTATACAAAACAAAACTCAATTGTCTCTCTTCTATCTACGTCAATCATGCATCTTAACTAGCTACTATCCTGCTTTTGTTTAATTACTTCTTCGTATTCCTAATCTAATTTACTTCACTGCTTCATCCATAATTATTATATGGCAACAACAAATAGCAAAGCATCAAAAACAAGCGCTGATTGCAGCAATCATACATATTTGTATAGATGAGGAATTAATTAATTGGGTATTTTACATCCACACTCCAACTCCGATATTTAATATAATTATAAATGCATCCCTATTAGATAGTAGTAAATCACACATTTATCCTCCTTAAGATTTACTCCGTCTTACATATAACCTTACCAATAGAATTTCAGTTAATTTATCGCGTGTTGTTTCAAAAATATTCATGATAAAAAAAAAGTTGAGTATAATTTGCCCATTTTTTTCGGGCCAAAATGTCATTTGGACCACATTGTAAAGTTTTAAAATATTAAGAATGTTAAATGTTATACTTTGTGCTTAAATGTTAAATCTAATATATATTTTTGGTTAAACTAACCATTTTTTAGGTGAAAATATTTAAATAATACAAAATTATTTTTTTTTTTATCAAATTAGTGCTGTTTTAAAATATTTTGAAAAATAGAAACCCCGACTCTGATAGAAACTTTTTTTAAAAAAGTAGATTCTGCAAAAGACGGGATCTTTGCAGACATGCATTTTTAATCAATTGGGTTGGGTTACTCCAGCCCTCATTTTCGTTTTTTTTTTAAAAATTATTTATTAATTGTTAATTAAAATTTTAAATAATAGTTATTAATACTTAATTAAATTTAGTTAATAATACAAATTAATTAAAATAAATAGTTAGTATTAATGATTAATATTATTCATACTTAGAAATTAATAGTTAATATTATAATATATAAAAATAAATAAGTTATTTATTAATTCAGTATGACTTAATAATATTACATTATGTACGAAAAAATAAAACATATTATAGAATTAGTGTTTATAATTTTCACTAACTTTAATATCAATTTCATAAACTAAATTAATACTAATTAATTTGATAATACAGTTGTTAATATTAAATAATTTGATATATATTAATTATTAAAAATTTGATAATATTGTTATTAATCATAGTTTAAAAAATAAATGAGTTGATAGAACTAATAGGACGAGGAAAAAAAAAGAATCTCAACAACAATGCCAGCGCTATACTTATGGGGCTTGTGGTCATTATTATAATTTATAATTATTTTTATTTATGTAATATTTTTTATTTTATCGTACGGAATGTAATATTATTAGGTCAATATTAATTAATTTAATAATATAATTTTTAATATTAATCAATTTGATATATATTAATTATTAAAAATTTGATAATGTAGTTATTAATCATAGTTTAATAAATGAATGAGTCAATAGAACTGATAGGTAAGAAAAAAAAAGTATCTCGACACCAATGCCAACGTTATACTTGTGCGACTTGCGGTCATTATTATAATTTATAATTATTTCTGTTTATGTAATATTTTTTATTTTTCGTACAGAATGTAATATTATTAGGTCAATCTTAATTAATTTAATAATATAATTATTAATATTAATTAATTTGATATATATTGAATATTAAAAATTTAATAATATAGTTATTAATTATAGTTTAAAAAATAAATGAGTCGATAGAACTAATAGGCGAGGAAAAAAAAATCTCGACACTACTGTCAACGCATACTTATGGGACTCATGGTCATTATTATAATTTATAATTACTACTAATTATATAATTATTTTGTAATTAATAAATAACTAACAAAAAATAAAATAAAATAAAAAAGGGGAAAATGAGAGGGCTGGATTGCTCCAGCCCAATTCATTAAAAAAGTGCCTGCAAAAGACGGGGACTCGGTCCCATCTTTTGCAGAATTTTTTTTTTCTTTTTAATTTATGAACCTAAACTCTACCTATTTTTTAGAATGTTTGAAAACAACACCAATTTGATAATTTTTCTTATTTTATATTATTTAAATAATTTTACCCATTTTTTACCCTTTATAACCGTTATAATGCTTCTATATAATTTTGGTCCAAAGGTTTTTTCATACAATTTTTACATGGCTTCTCAACGGAGCACGTCATAATCTAGTGAATTTAGACTGAGATATCGAAAAGAGATGTATAAGAAACATGGAAAAGAGATGTGCAAGAAACATGGATTTGAAGAAAATCATTGTTATGGTTTTTAAACCAAGTACTATTCGTCCGATGTCAATAAACGACTATACGTATGAATATTTAATAATAACCTGTTGACAATAACTTGTAATGTAAGTTGCATACAAAAAATATTATCAATCATGAATTGTCTAGCTACATATATCAATTGGTGATAAATTTCATCCAACTTTCATCACCATCAACAACATAAAAAGTAGACCAGTATTAGTCATCAATAAGTTACCAACATATATATCTCATGGAAAAATTAGAAACAATTCACATGACGGGGCAATCATATCCATCACCTTGACCTGATGGTGGTCTGTCAGCAAGCGAGGGAGTAGGTGGTCTTACAACAAATGGTGCTTCAGGTTGCAATGTTGGTGGTCTTGCAACAAGCCTTCAAAGATCTGCCCAACATTTCTCAAAGGACTCAATGCTGCCCTGCTCTTTCTACATTAGCGAGTCGCGGAGTACTAAAAGTTTGAGCTAACATTGAATTGAGATGGTTATTTATTTATTATTATTATTATGAACGTCTAATTAATTCTTTGCAATATGTATGTGTCTGCATTCATATGAGTTTAACTCATTCCTCCTACTATCTTCACCCACATCACCAACAACAATATCATTCATTATTTCAACAAACAAATCAACAAATCAAAGTCACTTTGTTATAGACACTTTTTTTTTTTTCACTATAACCATCTATACCACATATAACAGTAAAATATAAACTCCCAAATTCATACAAGTCTATAATATCGTTGATTATATTATATTTATTTGGAGCAATATTGTGAAGTTTGTTTTTGTACAATAATATATCAAATAATTTATTATCCATACATGTAAGAATTGAAAAGGAAAAGGTATTAATAAACATAAAAAAATCACATATACGAGAGTGTTTGTTTTTTTAATAATAAAATTGTTTAATTAGGAGGTTTCTACTGGAAGACAATGGTTTTTTACTCCAAAGAAGAGTAAATATTATTTATCTGGCATGGACCATGGTTTGGTGCCTAGGATGCCTGTCTCCGGTAGCATTAGGTCCAATACGTACGGTACGGGGGGGTGGTGTGAGTGGGACGAGGGGCCAGCTGATTATGATAGTGGTGCACGTGTACCATCCCTCAGGACTTGAGAGGAGAGGCGTCGCTCGCTGCTGTACAAAACCGTATACTCATCATGGTATTTAAAATATTTGAATGACAAAATTAACCTTTTACCATACTTTACTTTTTTCTCTTGGTCTACTGCAATTCACTATTCACATCCAATTTAAACTTTTACATATCTTAATTGTAATGATCTCATTATCTTTCTTAATTCCAAAAAAAAGAAAAGGGATTTACATTGCCAGTGGGGTGGAACGTTAATTTTCATAATAATTTTTATTATGTGTATAATGAAATAGATAAAGACAATTGGTATTAATTAGTACAATTGTAATTATTCTGTATTTTTGTCAACTACCTAAGGTCAGTTTTGTCCATTTCATTTCACCTATTAATTCTTTTTTTTTTTTTTTATGGAGATTTTGGAAATTGTGTTCAAACATTGACCAAATTATTAATTATTAAACAAACAAAATAATAATAATAATAATAATAATAATACCAAATTGAAGCTCCCTCTGCCACTGCCAACACCAGTAGTTAAGAAATAAAATAATATATATATATAGTTGTTATTTTCCATTTTAGTTTTTGGGTAATTAGGAAGCATTGATGGAGCGTCACGTGAACACGAACCAAACAAACATTGTTTGTAAAAAGTTGTTTGACGGAAACCATGAAATGAATTGATCAGTCAAAATCAAATGTAAAAAGGTATTTTGACCACTCATTATATCAAAGTTGCCCAAAAAAAAAAAAAAACTTCTTTAACTTTTTTTTTTTAATCTAATCTCTATTATTTGTGAAATGGAATATTGCAATTCATATAATTTTCTCACCCAATATCTGGAATTCTATAAGGTAATATAAATAGCATATTCATTCCAAATTTGATGCAATGATTTCTATATCTATCTTTTCAAAAGCAAGTTACATGATTGCTTGCTTAATGGTAATAAATATATTTTTGGATTCTTTTACAATTGACATACATGATACAAAATTAAATATAATATCAACTTCACTGATTAAAAAAAGAGGGTAATATCACTAATACTGCTTTAAGTAGTTTGGGTTTCACATCACTTTATTCCATAATGTTTGATTTGTAACTTTTCAATCCATGTGTTCCTAAATTATGTACCGTTTTAGCCCTTTTAGACATCATTTATAAAGGTTTAGGGGCAAAATTATCAATAGTAATAAAAAACTACCATGTGTTTTAATTATGGGAATGTTTTCACTATTAAAAAGGATGAGCTTAATTTGGAATTTTTTGTCGTGATAAATCTAAATGTTTGGAGTTTTAAAAAAAATATATATAACTTTCTCATGGTAATTAATTTTATAACTTTTTTACAAGCTTAATTGCCCACTAATATATTTCATTTTCGTTTGATTGGTTTTATTAAGTATTGACAAATTTTCTTTAAAAAATGAGTGAAAATTTGTAGATAAGAAAAAAGACAAGTTATGAAAATTATTGAAAGGAAAAAAAGGGAAAATAATTATGAGAGGCAAAAAGATGAATATGATAAATGAACAAGGTTGTAAAGCTGTAGTCCGACCGTTAAGAGTTAGCGGGTTGGGTAAATAAAAGTATGAATGAAATTGAAAGGGGGCCAAATTCAAACCAGAAAGAAGGGTATAATCGGAAACTCAGCCTGACAGAGTAGGCCGAGTGCGACGCCAGATTCTCCCACTTTTCCACCCTTACCCCTTTTGCCCCTCCTCGTCAAAACTATAACAATAAGAAATATGTGAATAAAACACACACACACACACACACACATCCCTTACTCTTCTGCACTTAAAATTGGATATTTGGAAGCAGCCCCCACCCCCACCCCCACCCCACCACCACAACCCCAAGAGAGAGAGAGAGAGAGAGTGGAAGTGAAGGCGTAGGATAAGCAGAAGCTGCGGGTGGGTTTTCTTTTTTTCTCCTTTTTGTGGTTGTCCATGTTGCGCCGCTGATGTTTTAGAATCTTGGCCTCCTGCTGCCGCCGCTCTAACCTACTCCTCGGGCTTCCCAAAAGATTGAGTTGGGTTTTTCGTCACTTACAATGGGTGCTGCTTCTGCGGAGTTCAGCAATGCCCACCGCGGTCGAAAAATGAGAATGCTCTTTTTCTTCGCATGCTTATGCTGTCTGATGTCGCTAACTTGCGCCGGCAGGCTGTCTGCTTCGAGGCAGAACCTTCAAGTTCAGAAGCATTTGAAAAGGCTCAATAAGCCTCCCATTAAAACCATTCAGGTCCCTCTCTCTCTCTCTCTCTCTGCACAATTACTTGCATGTTTTGCTTACACTTTCTCGACGGATTTTATTTTTGGTGTCTCTTTTGCTTTTCACTAAGCAATAAATTTTCAGCTTGTCCATTAGTTTTTCTTGATTTTACTACATTATCCTTTCGACTTCATAAACAATCAAGGGGATTTCAGCCGCTTAAATATTTCTAATACTTTTCTACCTCTCTTTAACATTCTTACAAGTTTATGCAGCATCAATCATTTCCTTATGGTGCATATAAATAGATTTTCTGGTTTTTTCAAGTTAGGAATCAGCAGTATAAAAGGTCTAATAGTGTATTGTGTTCTGCCATTTGTCTTCTTGTTATGATTTAACAGAGCCCAGATGGTGATATTATCGACTGCGTGCACATCTCTCACCAGCCAGCTTTTGATCATCCTTTTCTCAAAGACCACAAAATCCAGGTCTGTTTCTTTTCTTTGGTGTTTTTTTTCTACATGTTTCTTTAGGTGTAAATTATAATCTAGTTTTTTGCCCTGTTATTCCGATGGTAATGCTATTTTCTTTTTTTTTTTTTTTCCACAGGCAAGGCCTAGTTTCCATCCAGAAGGCCTTTTTGGTGAGAACAAGAAGATGTCCTCCATGGAGTCTAAAGAAACAACAAATCCAATAACTCAACTGTGGCATATGAATGGCAAGTGCCCTGAGGACACCATTCCTATTAGGAGAACAAAGAAAGAAGATGTGTTGAGGGCTAGCTCTGTGAAAAGATATGGAAAGAAGAAGCATAGAAGCGTCCCCAAGCCCAGGTCTGCAGATCCTGACCTCATCAATCAAAGTGGTCATCAGGTAATTAAAGCAGTAGATAAGAAACAACTCTTTATCAACAATAACAACTTGTACATGCTTTTCTTCATTTTCTTGTTTAGCTTTTCCATGGATGGATGATGCTCATTTGCCCAAGTAAAGTTTTCCTTTTCTTTGGCCCACTTACCAGCATGCTATTGCATATGTGGAAGGAGGCAAGTATTATGGAGCAAAAGCTACTAGTAATGTGTGGGAACCCAAAATACAACAGCCTAATGAGTTCAGCTTGTCTCAAATTTGGGTCTTAGGTGGTTCATTTGGTGAAGACCTTAACAGCATCGAAGCTGGTTGGCAGGTATATTATCCTCAGCAAAGATGTTAGTATAACTTGTGTGGAATAATGGATGGATGCACATGATTTCAGGTCAGCCCGGATCTCTATGGAGACAACAACACTAGGCTCTTCACTTACTGGACGGTAAGCTTTAACTAGATTTGCTCTTACTTTTTATCTTATAAGAAAATGAAGCATAGATACAAAATTTTTCTTCCTATGATTTTCTAATGTGTACTCTCTCTCATAATGACAACAGAGTGATGCATATCAAGCCACAGGTTGCTACAATCTTCTTTGCTCAGGCTTCATTCAAGTGAACAGTGAAATAGCAATGGGCGCCAGCATCTCTCCTGTTTCTGCATATCGCAATTCCCAATATGATATTAGCATTCTTATCTGGAAGGTAAATCCAAATTCAGTACAGAAAACTGTCTTCTGTAAGGTGATGGGCACCAACCATAATTTGTTGGTCCAATTCCATTGAAAAGTGAGGTTGATATATATATATTATTTGTGGTGGAAAAAAAGTTGGGTGACTGAATAATAGTGTTAAAAAAGCCATCATTACTTTTCATGACCACCCTGAGAATCTTTTTAGGTCACACTATCTTAGATTGTCATTTCCTCTATTATGTCACTGAGCTTGTTGTACCTTGTTTGTTTTTTACTATAAGCTACTGACTGGTTCACGGGGCGTGTCTAAGTAACAATTAAAGTGTGTTATTTTGGAATTTGGCTTTCTTGTTGTTGTTGTGTTCATCATTTATCTGTTATTATAGGACCCAAAAGAGGGACACTGGTGGATGCAGTTTGGGAATGACTATGTGTTGGGGTACTGGCCATCTTTCTTGTTCTCCTACTTGGGAGAGAGTGCATCCATGATTGAGTGGGGTGGAGAGGTAGTGAATTCAGAGGCTGATGGAGAACACACTTCAACTCAGATGGGGAGTGGGCATTTCCCAGAAGAAGGTTTTGGCAAGTCAAGCTATTTCAGGAACATTCAAGTTGTAGACAGCTCCAACAACCTCAAGGCTCCCAAAGATCTTGGCACCTTCACTGAGCAATCCAACTGCTATGATGTCCAAACAGGCAGTAATGGGGATTGGGGGCGTTACTTTTACTATGGAGGCCCTGGAAGAAACCCTAATTGTCCATGAAAAAGTTTTTTTTTTTTTTTCTTTTTTTTTGAGCCTCTGAAGTGAAGAGGCAGTGTATAAATGAAATGTAGGCAGTTAAGTTATTAGCTCTTTCTTGGGTTAGATGTAATGATGTGTGTGTGTGTAGTGGTGGGGAGTTTTGACCCTTTTTTGTGTTTAGTTTACCTGGACAAGTAGTGTCCTCCATCCATGAAAAGAAGGAGCAGCAGCAGCAGGCCTTTGTCATTTTATTACTTGTTTAATATTTACTCGAATCTTGGGTGGTGTGCTGCTTCTGCTTTCTACGCGACTAAATCAGATGAATATTACAATATTATATGATAAAAAGAAAAAAAAGAAAAGGTTTGAATTTGAAAACTTTTTGCTGTGATTGAATTGTTGGTGGTGGTGGTGGTGGTGGTGGTGGTGGTGGTGGTGGGGTGGGTGTTGCCTTTCTGTGAAGACCCCCACCCCACCACTCCTCTATTCTTTTTCTCTACTTTTATGTTTATATATGCCTAAGTTGTTCTTTCATTATCCCATTATTATTATTATTATTATTATTATTATTATTATTATTATTATGCAAAGCAAGCTTTTAGGGGCTTTTATTTGATTCCTTCATTCTTGTAAAGTTGATTCTATCTTTATTTTCTTCAATATGAAAGGGAAAAAAGTAGGGAGAAAAAACATTCAAAGTTTGCTTCAGTAGCAGTGGTCAGAGAGCATGTGAACTGTCAAGACCTATTTTTTAATTACTCAGTGCCAAGATATGGGAAATATTTTCAATTTAAATTGTGATTATAATAATAAATATTTAAAAATATATATTTATAAAGTTGAACAAAAATTATCTATCTCTGTATATTAGTTTTAATGAAAAAATATTTAAAATGTAAGTTTTTTGAATTGAACAAGTTATCGTTAATTATTTAGAAAAATATCCATACAATAATAGATTCTTATATTTTTTAATTACTTTGATTATAGATTGCTTATGTTATATTATTGTATGGAGTGTCGATAACTTGATATGTTATAAAAAATATATTTTTTAATCAATTATATAATCGCGGTTCACTTTATATATTTGATCTTCTATGAGTGTCGATAACTTGATATGAGCTTCTTAATTGATGTCTCCATAATTGCAGAAAAATACATATATCAAATTTTTTCAACAATAATTTGTTTTGTGTTTTATTTTATTCATCAATAATCCTTACTTTAAATATGTTATATTTCATTTGAAAAAATAGAGCTCATTGAAACGCATACGTGTGGTTGGGTGAATAATTTTAATAAATCTATTTTATTATATATAGATAAATAAAAATATGGTGTGAACGTCAAACCTGAAAAGTAGAGTAGTGATGAGTGGTGATGGGCCTCATAAGAATAACATAATTGGAGAATTTTAGTTGGAAACTTGAAAGGAAAAAACAGCCAACCCAATATATATGTATATATAGAGAGAGAGAGTGAGAGTGAGAGAAACTGGGCCTATCTCATAGTGGGCCACTTCAAGTAAAAGGTTAGGCCCAATCCCTAGACAAAACAAAACCTCTAATAACTTGAAACTTGAAAGAGAGACATCCCCCAGGTCAGGAGTCAGGACCCTCACCTTTTTTTTTCTTTCTAATATAACTTGAAAATGAAAACACATTGATCTCATTTTTATAAATATTTTGAGAAATAACATATTCAAATCTTCACATTATTAACAACAAAACTAATTCAACTCTTAACACTTTTCACTTTTATTATTAATTGTCTGAAGCAAATCCCAATATATAATCAAATCAAACATTTCTTTCATCATCTTTAATTAATAATCTTCTTTACATACATACATACATACATACATTATTATTAATTAATTCTAACTAATAATAATAATAATACCTTATTATTATTATTATTATTATTACAAAGCATGTCTATCTATCTAAGTCTTACTGTAATTCAGACAGATAGACTCATGTCTCTCTCTCTCTCTCTATACACACACACTCACACTCGCACATGAGTACCTCACCAACCAACCCTTTGATCCTATTGGTTCGTAACCCCCACGCTCACCCTCCCCCAAATTCCCAGCTGTTATTTTTTTTATATTTTTATATTTACAACCACAGACACAGACTTACTTCAAAATCTTCTTTTTATTTATTTTTATTTTTTAATATCCAAAACTCCCCACACTTTACTCTTTCTTCTCCACTCTCTCTGAAAACCTAAAGCCCTGCTGCACCTGCACTGCATTCTTTCTTCTCCCACATTTCACTTCTTTTTCTCATAAACAAACAAAAAAAAAAAAAGGTATTATATTATAGGGTTTCTCAAACTCTTCTCCCTTCTCCTTAACTCTCATTCTCTAACCAAATTTCCTCTTTGCTTTTTTTTTTTTTTTTTTTTTTTTTTTTTTTTTTTCCTTGTGCTCTGTTGGATGTGGCGAAGCTAGGAAATTAGGGCAAAACCCTAGCTTTCTTCTTGTAGATTATGGTGGGGGCACACCTTCTGCTGAACACACAGTAGCTGAAATCCTGCAAGAAATGCCTCAATTCCACTGAAATAGGTAAACTCCTCAACGACTATGCTCCAAAATTTTCTTCTTTTTGCTCATTAGAGGTGAAACTATCTGCTTTTACTCTTAATCTTAATGGACCCCTGCAACTCTTGAACACCTCATTTTCTATTTCTTATTTTTACTTGTTAGGGTTTTCATTTTTCTCATATAGTTCTGGTTTCTTTCTTTTTATGGTGGCTGTAGTTGAGGGAGAAAGGGGAAGAAATGGAAGAGGAGCATGGGTTGATCCTGGCATGCGTAATTTCAGGGACCCTTTTCTCTGTTCTGGCCGCAGCTTCTTTTGTCATACTCTGGTTGGTGAATTGGCGGCCTTGGCGCATTTATAGGTGACCACTTCTTGCCCTCTTTTTCTCTACCCACTTGTTTTCTTTTTTTCGGGTTTAGGAACCATATTAATTTGGTCGGGATGCAGTCTCGTTTTTGATTGACTTGACATTGGTGCTTACATCAGTGCCCATAGTAAATGCACCTGAGTGGTAATGATGCCCTACTCTAATCGATTTACTAAATGTTGATATTGTCGTTATCCATGTGTCTTCCTACCTTGGATGCTCCAAGTGAAAATAGGATCGCCAAATGGGATTAATTTATCACTTGCAACCACGTCTTACTATTGAAGAAGCATCATTGATGTTAGGTGGAACTAGAATGCTTTAATGGCATGCAAGACAATAAAGTGTTGGTAAGTTGATGTGAGGTTAGTCTTCGTTTGGACAGTGTTTTTATCCAAAAAAATCAAGGTAAAAGGAAAAATCTCGCCTAAAATTTATTGCAGCTCTGAAATTTGTCTAGTATGCTTCCTTGTCTTGGTACCTGAGGTTCTGTATAATGTTTTGAGACTAATATTGCTTACAAGACTAACAATTATTCTTGATTACCATTTATATTCATCAAGCAGATGTACTAGACTAGTATCTGTACTCTTCTATTATTTAGTTGCTCGTGGTCACTTGTACATTTCTATATAGCCCGTCTGCTGTGTTGTGCTTCATTGGGCTCGGATACAATCAACTGCTACCTCTCTGCCAAGAGATGACAAAATTAGAAAATGAGGCATCGAAATAGTGAAAAACAGTATAATTGTTTGTTTGGTTTAATTTATCAACTGGATACCGTTTTTAGAGACATTGGAATGAAAACTTGACAAGTTCTTTGCTGGAGGTCGTTCATTTCCCAGGTTACTAGGTAAATAGAGAGTGTTCTACCACTTCCGGAATGAAGATACTTAAGATTCTCTTGCCTTTTCTAGGATTATTGTGTAAATGGAATTCGTTTTCATGTTCTCCAGAGCATTGATGTCTCTCTTTTTGCCAAATTTTGTATTTACATGATTACCTTGTCAGTTTCTCCTCCTAGTCCTAGGCCAAAGTTATGACACCTTCCTTATTGCATTGTGCAATTTTCTAATAACTCGGGGGGGGGGGGGGGGGAGGCATCTAACACCGTATTAGTTACTAAATGGATCATTCTTTTGGGTTTCTCTAATTGTTAAATGCTTATGTTTTCTTACACCAAAGTTAATCCACTGCTTCAAAAAAATCCAGAAGTTTGTTCTCATTGGATGTTATTGGCTTGTTAATCCCTAATCTACATTTGTTTCTTTGGGTGGTCTAGTATTGTGTTTGAAATGAACTGGGTTCTTAGTTAGTTCACTTTTGGACTTAAAGAGGTTCATGAATTCATTGAAGAAGTAAAATGAATGGATTTGCAAGAACCAGCTTTAGAAGTAAAATCTGGTGGATTCATTTTCAATTGCCAGTCATTGTTATCACTAACTTCGGAGGAGAGAAATTTATTTATCTACTACAGGGTGTACCCATATTTAATTATAAAACTGGTTTTCACCTTAATCAGCTACTATTTGTCTAAAAAGCAAATTTCTCTACATCTTCACCACCCTTCTGAAGTTTATGGCTGTACTGAATTTAACATTTTAGGTAGATCCTAAAAGTCGAAGGTTACACTTAGGTGAATGCCCTGTGAATCCTGAACTGGAGATCTAGAAAAGAATTATTTTTCTATAATTTGGTAATATGGTATTCAATTACGATCGCTATATTTAATATCTATGAGATATGCTTCTCCCAGCTTGTTTTGTACGGCTTGATACTGTTTCTGATGCGTCTTTTGTCTATCCTAAAACAAGAGGCTATCTCTGAGGACATGGTCGTGTACTGAGATATATCATGTAATACTACCTATGGCTTAAAACGAAGGTGGTTTTGCCGAGAGCTTGTAGTATTTTTTGCTATTATTCGGCTATTGAGACAAGAGTATGTCAAGCTTGATCAGAGATTTTTGGGTGGTCTTAGATTGCATGTGGTTAATTAGTTCCCAGGACCTGAATGAAATCCATTACTTGTCAGGAAAACCTGAATCACTAACCAAAGAACATAGAAGTTCATATCCAAATATAAAGGCTCTCTTTTTCATTGTGAAAATGATGCATTTTACACAAGGGTTCTGGGACAGAGGTCTACAGCCATTATGTGGCATAGGGGTTACATCCCGTACAAAAGTTAATAGTATCCCGGTTCTACAAACAGCTCGTAATGCTGCATGTCTTCTGAAACCGATTAGGAGAATCTCTTTTTCCTGATTACTATGGATTCTCTCAAGTGACTTATCTGTGTATATGCATACTTGTTCTGCAATTTATGTGGTAAAGCAGATAAAGAAGTTGAAAAATAACAATAATGCTTCAGCAGCTACTTAATGTGATGGCATTTTACTACTGTGGTCAAGTTTTCTTCAGCCTCTTTTCTCTATCGCACTATTGTCTAAGTTATCCTTGTTTCTTTCACAAAGGCATTATGGTGTGGTGGTTGATATTTTCTGATACATATGTCTCTTTCCCTGCTTTTTAATGCATGATTAATTTCCAAACCCATGTTGATTTTGTGTCGAATGTATGTAAGGCTCTCCAAGAGTATGGCGTGTATAATTTGGCTCTTGAAGAACTGATATTTTACCTTGACTGAATTCTTCTTCGCCATTGCCTTTTCAGTTGGATCTTTGCTAGAAAGTGGCCGGATATCTTGCAAGGACCGCAGCTGGGAATATTATGTGGTCTTCTTTCACTATGTGCATGGGTGATTGTTATTTCACCAGTCCTGGTGCTTATTGTATGGGGATGCTGGTTAATAGTGATACTAGGGCGAGATATAATTGGTCTAGCTGTTATAATGGCTGGTGTTGCTCTACTCTTGGCCTTTTACTCTGTAATGCTCTGGTGGAGGACACAATGGCAAAGCTCAAGTATGTACTTCCTAATCTACTGAATCTTTTGACTAAGAGGAGATGAGAACTTGCATTTACAAAAGTTTTGTTGTCCATTCAACGACACTTGGAAATGGTTTACATGTCTAACTAGATTATTTAATTGAAGAAAGTTCTAAGGATAGCAAAGACAGAGGACTTGTCCTCTGCATAGAATCATTTCAAGATAGAAGAGATGTCCTCTATATCTACCAACTTGTAACTCCAAACCTATCACCCCTCATTATATTAAACTTTGAGAGTGTGCACCATCATTATTTTTTCCTATATTCTCTACCATCAATGTGGATCTGCCATCACTGCTAGTAGCCTTTTGTACCATGTCCTTGAGGTTGGTATCTGCTTACATCTCCACCATTCTCCTCAATATCTTCCGATAATGCTGTCTGACCTCCTGCTTTAGATTTCTCACAGTTTATGCTCTCATATCCTCCAGATCACAAACACAATCTACTGAGGCTAACGGAAATAAGCTGAGATATCAGTTTGTATGCATGATTTCATTGGTGCTTGATGTTGTTGCCCACAATTCAAATGTACAATAAGAAGAAAAATCTCCAGAAAAATGGTGGTATTATTGGAAAGGCTGGCGAGGACTGATGGGAGATAGGAGCTGTTGGACTATTTTGTTGAGGAGAGAGAAATTCTGGCTGTTGGCAAAAAGAACTGAATAGGACTGTTTTTTGTGACTATGACTGACCTTTCAGTAACTCGCCTTTTCCTAATACTAATACTTAACCGTACTTTTCCAGAGCTTCACTCAAAACACCAATAAGGCTGAAAACAAATGCAACTAGTCAGTAATGCTTCCAAAAGGGATTTACTAATAGATGCTCATACTTTGTTCATAGATTGACTGTCCAGTGAATACTATATTTATGTTCCTAACCCATCATAGCAACTGTGTACAGGGGCTGTTGCTGTTCTTCTTCTTCTGGCTGTTGGGTTGCTTTGTGCATATGAACTTTGTGCTGTATATGTTACCGCGGGTGCGAAGGCATCCCAGCGGTATTCCCCTTCTGGCTTTTTCTTTGGTGTGTCAGCAATTGCCCTAGCAATCAACATGCTCTTCATATGCAGGATGGTTTTCAATGGTAAGCGTCAGTTTGTTTTCTCTAGAGATCAAAACCTCATGTTAACTCAGTATTTTATTATTTCCTTTTCTTATTTGCATTTTCTTAACATAAATGTGGCAGGCAATGGTGTAGACATTGATGAATATGTGAGAAGGGCATACAAATTTGCTTACTCTGATTGTATTGAAGTGGGTCCTGTGGCTTGCTTACCTGAACCACCAGATCCCAATGAATTATATCCTCCACAATCTAGAAGGCAAGCGTTACTTTTAGTTGTTTCGTTAATTTCAAGTTTGACTTTGCTTATTGGATTTTCTTAAAAATGTTTTGCTTGTGGATCTTATTGCTGAGGCTCTTTTGCATTATCCTTTGGCTTTAATATGAATCCTCAAATATGGTATGCATCCATGAAATTTCTTCATTTGATAAGTCCATTTTATGATGCATATCTTGAGCTTTTAACTTATTCATTGTTTGTATCTTTCTCATTCCATTTGATCTGTGCAGGGCTTTACACCTTGGACTTCTCTATTCTGGTTCCCTTTTGGTTCTGCTTGTATATTCGATCTTGTATGGCCTGACAGCCAAAGAATCACACTGGCTTGGAGCAATTACATCAGCTGCAGTAATTATTTTGGGTATATACATGAGATGTACAAGTATATAAGTCAAATTTCTGCAAGTTGAAATTTATTATTGTCGTAACCATATTTTTCTTTCCTGCTAGATTGGAATGTGGGAACATGCCTTTATGGGTTTAAGCTTCTTAAAAGTCGCGTTGCTGCACTTTTTATTGCCGGAACTTCTCGTGTCTTCTTGATATGTTTTGGAGTCCATTACTGGTTTGTTTCATCCCTTGCGGCAGAAAATTCTAAACTAAATAGACTTCATTGTTCATCTGATGCAGTTTCTCATGACTTGTACCATCATTTCTTCATTACAGGTATCTGGGACACTGCATTAGCTATGCAGTTGTGGCATCTGTTCTACTTGGAGCTGCCGTTTCTCGTCACTTATCCATTACTAACCCATCAGCTGCAAGAAGAGATGCCTTGGAGAGTACCGTTATTCGCCTCAGAGAAGGATTCCGTAAAAAAGAGCAGAATTGCTCATCCAGCTCATCTGAAGGCTGTGGCTCAAGTGTAAAACGGAGTAGTAGTGCAGATGCTGGTCACCTTGGTAATGGTACAGGACCTAGCACTGGTGATCTTACTAGCTGGAATAATGTCGAAGGGATTCACAGTGAGAAGGGCATGGATAGTGGAAGGCCAAGTTTTGCATTGCATAGTAGTTCTTGTCGTTCAGTAGTTCAAGAAACTGAAGTTGGGCCTTCATATGTTGATAAATTTTTTGACCATAATAGCTCTTTGGTAGCATGCTCTAGTAGTGGTATGGAAAGCCAAGGCTGTGAGTCTAGTGCATCTAATTCTGTAAGTCAGGCGCTGGATTTGAATTTGGCGCTTGCATTCCAGGAAAAGTTGAGTGATCCGAGGATTTCATCTATGTTGAAAAGAAGAGCAAGACAGGGAGAACTTGAACTGACCAATTTACTGCAAGATAAAGGACTTGACCCTAATTTTGCTGTGATGCTGAAGGAGAATGGGTTGGACCCCATGATCCTTGCGTTGCTGCAAAGAAGTAGTTTGGATGCAGATAGAGATCACCGTGACAATACTAACATGACAATGGTGGACTCAAACAGTGTTGACAATATGGCACCTAATCAAATTTCATTTTCAGAAGAACTTAGGCTCCGTGGTTTGGAAAAATGGCTTCAGCTCTGTAGACTAGTATTACATTATATAGCAGGTACCCCAGAGCGATCGTGGCTTCTCTTCAGTTTTGTCTTCAGCATGGAGACCACCATTGTGGCCATTTTCCGCCCAAACACAATTAATCTTATAAATGCTACACACCAACAGGTACATCCATGGTTCATAATTTATTGCAGCCTCTGACAGTGTTTGTGACAATATGATTAGATCTTTTATATTTATGGTTATTACTGCTTTTTAAATTCTCACTCCAAGTTTCATATCATCCTTCTGCAGTTTGAATTTGGCATAGCAGTTCTGCTATTGTCTCCTGTTGTCTGGTCAATCATGGCTTTCCTTAGGTCACTTCAATCCGAAGAATTGTCTATGACTTCAAGACCTAGGAAGGTAATGCTGTCATAAGTAGTCTGGGTAATTCTAATGCTGATGCGTTTTATTTGTTTATTTTACTGGTCCAAAGTATTAGATTGTGACTGATTATTTGTTGCAGTGTTCCATTTGTCTATATGCTCAAGATACTTATCAGAATCTCCTTTCTTGTTCATTTAAAGAGCTTGATAGGGAGGAGTACAATATTTCAAGCCACTGTCCCGTTTCCTTGGTCTCTCCTCTTATGTTGACTTAATACCAATTAACTCAATCCACAGCATTTTGTATCCATGTGCTTGGCCGTCAAATTATTCCTTTAACCTATGTAAATGAAACCAGCTGGAATTGAAATTATCCTGAGTTTTTTCTGCAAATATGATTAATTTGATTGTTAATACCACAAAATATTTCTTATTTGTTTCCCTTGTCTCATAGGTATTTAGTTTTCCTGATCATGTAACTTATCTAGTGTCTGTAATGCACAAAATTTGTATTCCACTAATTGTTACTCCTTTAAGTGTTATAACTCCTCATTTTCATGACGTATAACATCTTTGTGTTCTATGTTGTGCAGTATGGCTTCGTTGCTTGGTTAGTAAGCACTTCTGTAGGATTGTTGCTTTCCTTCTTGAGGTACAGTTTTCATCCACCGACTGTCAATATGGTAGTTATGTTAGTTCTTGACATAAACTCACTTCTCATTTTAAATGTTACTGCAGCAAGTCGTCAGTTCTTCTGGGCTTATCTATAACCGTACCTCTTATGGTGGCATGCCTATCTGTTGGGATTCCGACATGGATTCGCAATGGTTACAAGTTTTGGGTTTCAGGTGTTGGTAATGCAACGCATGCTGGAAATCATGCTATTATGAGGAAGAAGGAGGTAGAACCTTTTCCTTTCTCTGGGAATTTGTTGTTGTTTGCTAACCAAATATGACTAGTTTCTCATTTCTGATAGATTAGATAATTGTTCTATAATCCTTCATCTTAAGGCGTGTTTGAGATGCAAATTGTCTGGGCAGTGAACAGGATTATTCCTTTCTTTTTTCTGCTTTCATTCTGGGCAGCTGTGTTGTCCATTGCTTTCCAGCCGCCACTATCAGAATGCGTAGAAGTCATTGTTGGAATGTGGATTATGGATTATAATGTAGTTTAGCCTCATATTATGAGAGGCATGCAGTAGGTCTCCATTATTTATTTAGTTTCAGCCCTGAACTTAATTATTCTTTGTCGTTTTAGTTAGTTGGGTAATGCTTGGAATTTTCCTATAACCTGTTTATCTGAGAAGCTTGCTATTATCCCATCCTTTGTTTCTTTTCTACTCCTGACCATAATGGCAATTGTGTTCATTTTAAAATTTTAAAATAAAATATATGGTGCCAGCATTAATCTGAGTGGGATCCCAATGTTTTTATTATGAACACTGTTGTGTAACACAATTGGTCCACTTCTTGTAATTTATTTATTGTGTTTTGTGGAATATTTCTACATGCTATTGTCATGCGTGGCTTCCATCATAAACTTCAGTGGGATTCAGCTGTATAATGAGCTATTACGGTAGGATATCTAATTTTGCTTCAAATATCTTCTGCTTGTAATTGATGAAACTAGTAAATTTGTTGTCAGGGTATTGTTCTTTTCATTTGTATAGCCTTGTTTGCTGGATCTCTATTAGCACTTGGCGGAATCATTTCTGCAAAACCTTTAGATGATTTAAGCTACAAGGGGTGGACTGATGATCAGAAAGGTGTTTCATCTCCTTATGCATCATCTGTGTATCTTGGTTGGGCAATGGCTGCTGCAATTGCGCTGATAATTACTGGTGTGCTGCCGATAGTTTCATGGTTCGCGACATATCGGTTTTCTCTCTCCTCTGCTGTTTGTATTGGGTTGTTTGCAGGTGATATTTCGTATATTACTTCATTATCCGTCTTCTACCCAAGCTGCAAATTATTGCTCTTCTCATTTCTATTATTTATGGGTTTGTTGCATTGCATTACTAAGGTCTGCTTCCTGCCTTTTGTAGCCATCCTCGTGTCGTTTTGTGGGGCATCATATATGAAGGTTGTGAATTCAAGGAGTGACCAGATTCCAACAAAGACGGACTTTCTTGCTGCTTTACTTCCATTGATTTGCATGCCTGCAATATTGTCACTGTGTTCTGGTTTGCTGAAATGGTATGTGATCTTATGGGCGCATAATTTAAGCAGTTCTTGCCTAAAAATTATTTGCAGGGTCTCATATGTTTAAAAGTGACTGACTTTTGTTGTTATGTGATTTGCAGGAAAGATGATAACTGGAAAATTTCTAGAGGTGCTTATATATTTATAATTATTGGCCTTGTTCTATTGTTGGGTGCAATTTCAGCGATCACGCTTATAATTGAACCATGGACGGTGAGTAAGTGATTTATGGAATCTGTGCGTGTTATATGTCACTTTACATCAGCTAACATGGTTCTCTCTGCTGTTACAGATTGGAGCAGCATTCCTTTTAGTTGTTCTTCTTCTGGTCCTTGCAATTGGTGTCATTCACTATTGGGCTTCAAACAACTTTTACTTGACACGGTTCCAGATGTTATTTGTTTGTTTCCTTGCATTTCTTCTGGCTTTGGCAGCATTCTTTGTCGGTTGGTTTCAAGGTAAAAGCAATTCCTCATTGACCCTGTACCTGAATTGACAAACTGCACATCTTGATTTGGTTCACCTACATAATCGGATTTCTCATATTTGGGAAAGTGAAGTATTCAAGATATATGACATTTAATGTTATGCTTGCATTTTCCAGATAAAGCTTTTGTTGGTGCATCTGTTGGTTACTTCTCATTTCTTTTCCTGTTGGCTGGAAGGGCCCTAACTGTAAGTAAACATTCCCACCTCAAGATGGTGCTTCAACTTTCCCGACTCTGGCAATGTTATTCATCTTTTCTCCACCGTGTGATATCTTGTTTTATCTTGCTGCAATTGTAGGTGCTTCTTTCTCCTCCTATAGTGGTGTATTCTCCGAGGGTTCTGCCTGTATATGTTTATGATGCCCATGCAGATTGTGGAAAAAATGTCAGGTTTGTTAAGTTCCTCTAATATCACATTCCTTTCTTTCTTGAGGTCTGGCGGCAAGTCTTTATATCATTTTTTTTAGCTCAAATTGCTCTCTTTGAATACTTACAATTTTTTATCGTGTTTACTCTTATGTCTTCTGTTCAGTGCTGCATTTCTTGTACTTTACGGGATTGCATTGGCAGTTGAAGGCTGGGGTGTTGTTGCCAGTTTGAAGATATACCCACCTTTTGCTGGAGCCGCTGTATCAGCTATTACACTTGTTGTGGCCTTTGGCTTTGCCGTATCGCGCTCATGTTTAACTCTTGAGGTTTTATCATTTATCTTAAGCTCATTTTTACAATTAGCTTTTGAAATATGTAGCAACAACATTAATACACATATGAATCCTCTGTATTGAAGAACCACCTTGGGGCATCTCTAGATTTTACAGTTGTCACTAACACTTATCATTTTGTACGTTTTTCTTTTTAATACTTAGATGGTGGAAGATGCTGTTCACTTCCTAAGCAAGGAAACTGTTATCCAAGCAATTGCTAGATCGGCAACCAAGGTAGTTCATTTAGTTGCTTTTCCTTTTCTGAGTTCGTTATCTAGAATGAGGTTTCCATGTCAAATTGACTTCACGGGCCTATACTTTGTCATACTTATAAATAATATGTGTGCTTGATTGGATCTGAAGTTGAGATGTACTCCATGCAGACAAGAAATGCTTTATCTGGAACATACTCTGCTCCTCAGAGGTCAGCCAGTTCAGCTGCCCTTTTGGTTGGAGATCCTACTATTGCGAGGGATAGGGCAGGGAACTTTGTGCTTCCCAGGGCTGATGTCATGAAATTAAGAGATCGTTTGAGAAATGAAGAACTGGCCGCGGGATCATTCTTCTCCAGGTTGAGAAGTTGGAGGATATTACGGAATGAAGTTACCAGCGATGTAGGTCACAGGAGAGAAATGTGTGCCCATGCCAGAATTCTCGCTCTGGAAGAAGCTATTGATACTGAATGGGTCTACATGTGGGATAAGTTTGGTGGTTATTTACTTCTTTTGCTTGGTTTGACTGCCAAGGCTGAAAGGGTGCAGGTAAATATGAGTGATTCTGCTTAGTAGATGTACTTTATTTATTTATTTTTTTGGGTAAGTAAATTGTATTAAAACCGAAAAGAAACAAATGAGTAAGTCTAATCTTACAATCACAACCCCAAATCGCAAATCAACGAAACCAAACTCAAAAGAGCATTGCATCACGGTAATCAAGCAAGAGGAAAGCCTGGAAAAAATCACAACATCTGCTCCCTGCATAACCAATGATCCTTTACTTGGTTTTACCTGCTAATGATTTTCGACACCTTCTTTCTGTTTGTCCAGGATGAGGTTCGCTTGAGACTGTTCCTTGATAGCATAGGTTTCTCGGATCTAAGTGCTAGAAAAATTAAGAAGTGGATGCCTGAGGACCGTAGACAATTTGAAATTATTCAAGAGAGGTTAGAAAGTTCGAGTTATAAATTTAAGCAATTTCAACACGTTTCCCATGTATTCAATTCCTTTTTCGATACTTGTAGTTATATAAGAGAGAAGGAGATGGAAGAGGAAGCTTTAATGCAGAGGCGTGAAGAGGAAGGAAAGGGTAAAGAAAGGAGAAAAGCTCTCCTGGAGAAGGAGGAACGCAAGTGGAAGGAGATCGAGGCTTCTCTCATATCATCTATTCCTAATGCCGGCAGCAGGGAGGCAGCAGCCATGGCGGCTGCTGTTCGTGCTGTAGGAGGTGATTCAGTACTTGATGATTCATTTGCACGTGAAAGGGTATCAAGCATTGCTCGTAGAATACGGGCAACTCAATTATCTCAACGGGCATTGCAGGTAACTATTTCTAATGCTATTCATTAAAGCTTCACTTAAGCTCTATACTTTTGAGAATCTAATCTGTAGCCTGTTGTGTGTTGAATTGTGGACACTAAACAGGATGTTCATTCTACAGGTTATTGAGACTATCTGTTTCTTTTCTTTTTTGAGGTGGGTGGGGCGGGTGGATTGCTTGGTTGACTTGATGTAGGCTATTTGTCTAGTTTGGAGCTTACGGATGACTTGTATAGAACGCTGGTGCCCTTTTATTCCACTCTTTGAACTTCTATACTTTTACAGACTGGACTTGCTGGTGCTGTATGTGTTCTTGATGATGAGCCCACAACAAGTGGCAGGCACTGTGGCCAGATTGATCCTACTTTATGTCAGAACCAGAAAGTCAGCTTCTCCATTGCTGTGATGATTCAACCTGAGTCTGGACCAGTTTGTCTCTTGGGCACTGAATTTCAGCGGAAAGTTTGCTGGGAGATTCTTGTGGCTGGTTCTGAACAAGGCATTGAAGCTGGACAAGTTGGTCTGCGTCTAATTACAAAAGGGGATAGACAGACTACTGTTGCAAAGGAGTGGAGTATAAGTTCATCCAGCATTGCAGATGGAAGGTTTGTGTCTCTTTTATTGTGTCAACAGTCTACAGTCTGGCATATAAACTTTTTGGAGTTTTGAAGTTTAGTATTCTCTGGTGCCCCCATCTCCCCTTTTTCTTTGGTGATCTTTTTGGTTTTCTTTCACTAATATTTTGTATTTCTGTTGTTTAATATTCTCCTTGTGTTGCATTTAGACCTAATAAGTTTCAGGTGGCTTTACGTTGCTTGAAAAATTTCTGTCTTGCAGGTGGCATATTGTCACAATGACCGTTGACGCTGATTTAGGTGAAGCAACTTGCTTCATTGATGGTGGTTATGATGGTTATCAGACGGGACTTCCACTTAATGTGGGAAATGGCATATGGGAACAAGGAACAGATGTTTGGGTTGGTGTTAGACCACCAATAGATATGGATGCATTTGGGAGGTCAGATAGCGAAGGCACTGAATCCAAGATGCATGTAATGGATGTTTTCCTTTGGGGAAGGTGCTTGAATGAGGATGAGGTTGCTGCTCTTCCTGCTGCTATGGGTTTTGGAGATTACAACTTGAACGATCATCCTGATGATAACTGGCAATGGGCAGATTCTCCTCCTAGGGTTTGTGCTTGAGTTTGCTTCTTATTCGAACTTCCTTACAAGTATCAATCCTTTTGTGCTATCAACATATTCTCTGATTATTCTTTTCTCCCATTTAATTTAGGTTGAGGACTGGGAGAGTGATCCTGCAGAGGTTGATCTCTATGACAGAGATGAGGTAGATTGGGATGGACAGTATTCTAGTGGGAGAAAGAGAAGATCCGATCGGGAAGGGTTAATTGTAGATGTTGATTCTTTCACTAGAAGGTTGAGGAAACCTAGAATGGAGACTCAGGAGGAAATCTATCAACGTATGCGCTCGGTAGAATTGGCAGTTAAGGAAGCTCTTTTGGCAAGAGGAGAACAACATTTTACTGATCAAGAGTTCCCACCAAGTGATCGTTCATTATTCGTTGATCCTGACAACCCCCCATCTAAGTTACAGGTAACTTGTCCCCTGAATCTTGAGGCTGTTGAATAGTTCTCTTTGGGATTGTTTTGCCATTTCTATTGTCTAACTCGGCCTGATGTTTATAATAGGTTGTTTCCGAATGGATGAGACCTATTGAAATAGTCAAAGAGAAGCATCTGGATTCTAGTCCATGCTTATTTTCAGGAACAGCAAATCCTTCTGATGTTTGCCAGGTACCGCCTGTTTTGTGCATCTCCTCTCACCTTGTCTGTGTGCTGTGTGAAAAGTGTATGGTGTATTTATTGATACTGTTGTATCGTACTGCATCAGCATATTGTGGCTTGGGGGACCCTCCAATTATGGTGTTCATCTTGCTCGCTATTTTATTTCTCTCAGTGCTCAAAATCTAACTTGAACAGGGTCGATTGGGTGATTGCTGGTTTTTGAGTGCGGTTGCTGTGCTGACTGAGGTTTCGCGAATATCAGAAGTCATTATTACTCCAGACTATAATGAAGAAGGAATTTATACAGTTCGTTTTTGCATCCAGGTGGTTCAGTTTCTTACATAACATTTTTCTCTTTTGTTCTTCAATTTTCACTTTGCTTTAACGGTCTGGAACCGTTCGAGGACTTAATACATGATCTTACTTTACATAAAAATTTGGCATAGCCAGCTTCCACACTAGATTTTATAAGCACTGAAGTTAACTGATGCCATTTCAGCTGTGTCAATTAGTGGGTTTTGATCAGTGCTCGACTGTCATCTAATTATTTTGAGTCTCGACAATTAATGAACTTATGTTTCTGGCATTATATGATACTGTCACCGTTTGTATGCATGTCTTTCTTTTTTTCATTTTTAGTTCTGAATTCATATTGTCATTTGCTGGTTTACCGTTTGGATCCTAAATTGCTTTTCTTGATTTCAGGGGGAATGGGTTCCTGTTGTTGTGGATGATTGGATCCCATGTGAATCACCTGGCAAACCTGCATTTGCAACCAGCAGGAAGGGGAATGAACTATGGGTGTCAATATTGGAAAAAGCGTATGCTAAGCTTCATGGATCTTATGAAGCATTGGAAGGCGGGCTTGTCCAAGATGCTCTTGTGGATCTTACTGGAGGTGCTGGTGAGGAGATTGACATGAGAAGTGCTCAATCCCAAATTGATCTTGCTAGTGGAAGATTATGGTCTCAACTATTACGTTTCAAACAAGAGGGGTTTTTGCTTGGTGCTGGTAGCCCTTCAGGTTCAGATGTGCATGTTTCGTCTTGTGGAATCGTGCAAGGACATGCTTACTCAATATTGCAGGTACGCCAGTGTATTGTGCCCACTAGGACATTCCAGTACCAATTGACGGTCCTAAGAACACATTTTTATGTTTCCTCAGGTACGAGAGGTAGATGGTCACAAACTAGTTCAGATCAGAAATCCGTGGGCTAGTGAGGTTGAATGGAATGGCCCTTGGTCTGATTCATCACCTGAATGGACAGATAGGATGAAACACAAGCTCAAGCATGTGCCACAGGTTAACTGAATTTCGACTCCCTCTAAGTGCTCTGTTTACTGTTCGGGTTCAAGAACTAGCAATAGCATCATATGCTTTTCCAACTTACATGAAATATTATTATTGATAAAAAGTTTGTGTAGCTCATTTTGGAAATACTTTGTGTTGCAAACTTGGAACAGGCAAAAGATGGCATATTTTGGATGTCGTGGCAAGATTTTCAAATACATTTCAGGTCAATATATGTATGTCGTGTATATCCACCAGAAATGCGTTACTCTGTCCACAGTCAGTGGCGTGGTTACAGTGCTGGAGGCTGTCAAGACTATGAAACTTGGCATCAAAACCCACAATTTCGATTGAGAGCCACTGGCCCTGATGCATCATTACCTATTCACGTATTCATTACCTTAACTCAGGTTTGATAAGCAAGTTATAAATAGTTGGGCTTAGTGGTGATTTAAACTATGCACCTTTTGTTCTAATGCCAAACTAATGTGGCCATTCCCTAATGGCTAGGGTGTGAGCTTCTCGAGAACAACAGCTGGTTTCAGGAATTACCAATCAAGCCATGACTCGATGATGTTTTACATAGGGATGAGGATTCTCAAAACTCGTGGCCGTCGTGCCGCCTACAACATTTACTTGCATGAATCAGTCGGGGGAACTGATTATGTCAATTCTCGGGAAATATCATGTGAAATGGTCCTGGATCCTGATCCTAAGGGGTACACTATAGTGCCGACCACGATCCACCCTGGGGAAGAGGCGCCCTTTGTGCTTTCCGTGTTCACCAAATCGTCAGTAACTCTTGAAGCCTTATAGCACTGGGTGATGCATCAAGAAGGATTTCACCTTTGCTTGGTTGTGCCTTGGCCAGTTGGATGAACACAAAGTTGGTGGCTTGGTAACATGGTAATTTCCTTGAGCTATTAATGCCGTGATCTTAGTCTTTTTCCTGAATCAGCAAATGTTGTCTTCATAATTTTATGGGTTCAAGCATCTGTAGGTGAAACAGCAAATCTAGTCTTGTACTAATTTCACAGGTGATTGCATAATTTCAGATGGGCTCCCGGGCGATTGCATCCCAAGGGTCATTGCTGTGAAGGTCAGTGAGTGAGTGCTGGTGTGGGTTGATGTTTGGTAAATTGGGATGAGGGCTTTGACCACAAGGAGCTGTCGGGGGGATGGAAACATGTGTACATGAGTAGATGTTGTAAGAATATATAGGAAATTGCGTTGTAAATGAGAAGTAGAGGAAAAAGGGTTGATGACGATAGGAGTAGGATAAAAAATAGTTAGGTATACAGAGGTGTGGTTGAGAAATAGAGAAGAGAATAGCAAATGTGGCTGGGACATTATTTGAAGCTTCAGCTGCAATTTTGAAGCTTTGGGTAGGCGGATCTCAATTGTATAAAATTAAATATGTTTCTCTCTACTTTGCTGGCTAATTGGAAATACAACTTCCCCTGAAATAATGTGAAAACCATCTGAATTTAATGAGTTTGTATTTGGTTTGGTAAAAGTTGGAATCAACAAGTAGTGTGCAAGATATGAGTTAGAGATAGATACATCTCCATCCCTACGAATGAGATATATATATATATATATATATTTTCTTTTCTCTCATCAGATCTCCAATTGCTAGTCTAAATTAAAATCTCTGTCCCCTCTAAAAAAACACAAGTAGAGGAGTGGATTCTCTCACGTTCTCTGCCACTAAAATCACTCTGAATCACCTTCCATAGCTTTCAGTGTCCACTGAGTTTAGTAATAATAGGGGAAAAGGGAAAGAGAAGATTACAACAAGAAAGCACTCTTCTTGGCACTTGTCATTTGAGAGAGAGAATTATAAGAATTTGAAAGGAAGCATAATAATGGCGAGGCCACCCCACCCCCCGACCTTCAAATCATATTCTTTTTAATTATTATTATAGAAACTTTGCCAGCCGTTCCCTGTTTTTTCTTTTTTTTTTTGGGGGGGGGGGGGGGTTCTTTAAGCCAATATTATTCCGATCGAAAAATGAAAAAGCAAACAGAAAAGAAAAGGAGGGAGAGAGAGAGAGAAGAAAAAGGAGACATTTTAGTATTAAAAGAACAATAACCATTAATACTAATTAACCTTTTCATTAGCCTCCTCACAATTTTTAACATCTATTCTCTCTCTCTCTCCTGTTTAATTATATAAACTGCTCATCTTTCCACACTCAAATCTCATCTTTATTAACTCTTCTTCATCTCATCAATCTCTACTATTTCTATTCCTATTCTCTCTCCCCCAAAACAAAATAAAACAAAACAAAACACAGCACAACAAAATACGTAGAATCTCAATGGAGGCCAATAAGAACATGAAGGTCGTCGCCATCATGATCCTCATGCTCATGGCACTCTCCACCGTCTCAGCCGCTGCCCATGACCATGCTGATGCTCCTGCTCCCGCTTCCTCTCCTGTCTCTGCCCCGGCCTCCGGGCCCTCCTCTGATGCCTCCATCTTCGTCCCGGAGGCTTTCTTGGCCTCCTTTGCGGCCATGGCTTTTGCTCTTCTCTTCTGAATTAATAATAATGATATTATGATCCATGCATGCACCTCCTACCTACCTACCTACAATATCTTCATTCTTTTTCCTTTTCTCAATTTCTTCACATATACATATTTTTTGCTATTTTCTGTAATTTAACTTATTACTGATGTTTTAGTTTGTGAATTAAGTTTGTATTTTGTAATATGGAATGTAGCTCCTCATATTATTATTAATATAAGAGATATCATGATCTTCATAATTTGTGTCTAAGCTATGATATGAATATTTGGAGCAGATCGCCCCTTGAATCCATGATTGATTGAATTGCATGATGTGCAAGTAGTCTCATCTCATGTCTATATTGGTTAGAGATTGAGAAGAACAAGTCTCAAGTATGCCTTTGAATTTGATAGACCCAATGGCCAATACTACTACTACTACTACTACTACTACAACTCCCTCCCACAAATTACTTTCTCTATTTTTTCAAGTGGCCATCATAACACAACATACAACCCCCATCCATGCACAAACAATACAAATAGGAGAAGCAAAAACAAAAACAAAAGGGATATGAGTAGTGATGAGGTAGGTGAAAGGTGATCCCTTGTGTATATGGAAAATTGACTGCCTCAGTCAAGTATGCCTTTGAAAGGCCCATCATCATGCTGCTGCTGCAATCAGATCAATCGCATCCTGCATTACACAAGACAATCGTCATTTGCAATTATTCACATCTAAACAAAGTTTGTGGGCTGGGGGTGGGAGTGGGGGTTTCTGTTTCTCAAACCAAATTACAGATTTCACAACCCTTTCCTTGCTCTCCCTCTCCTACTAGTCTGCTACTTTATTATTATTTTTTATATATTAGTAATAATGACAAAATTTGATTATATTCAACTTAATCATATTTCTTGGCCTATAGCTTCAACAATTCATTATAGCTTTTGCTAATATTCTGATTATGTATTATTGAGTTGAGTTGCAACTACTCCAAATATGTATAAATGTAATCCATCACCTCAAACTCAAACACATCAATCATCTCTATTTTTAATCAAGACAAAAACAGATAATAAACAATACAGCATCATATGAGTTGGATTTAAGCACATTTCCTATTCTAACTTCAGATACATACAGAACAAGTTACAATCCACAACCCTCACAAATTATGACATGTCCACGTTTTCTCAATTCACTATATAATATACACTCAACCACTTTGTTGTGAAAATTTACATGATTCCAAATATAATCACTAAAGCTTACAAAGAAGAAGGAAGAAAAAAATGGAAGCCAAAACCTAGTACCACTTTCCATCCGACGCAAACAAGTTCCAGTTGCGAGGTCCATGGTAACAAGGCACAGTACTGGTTCTTTTACAAGTCTCTCGAAGGAAAGATTCTTGATGAAGATGTCTCACCCAAGGAGACAGACGCCAGGGATGATGCCCAAACTCGAGCATTTCTGGCCCCTTTATGGAAGTTCCTAGTTTTACATAGCTTTAGCTTGCTCCAAATCCTCTTCACATCAATCAGATACAGCAACCGACCTATAAGCTGCCTTGACTCTCCAAACATCTCTATATTCAGATGAGGAATACATGCTGCCCACATTGCCATTATCTGAGATGCAATCTCTGGGAAGAAATATAGGAGAGCCCTTGACAAGACAAATATTACAGAAAGTGCTAGATAAGGTTCCCTTAAGAATATCTCCTTCAATGATGCTCCATGCCAAAGCTGAAAAACTTTTGGCTCCATCTCCAAATTTTTAGATGATGCATCTTCAATCCTATCCACCATAGGATCCAGCCCTAATCAAACAAAGGAATTCAGGCATGAGATGGGAAGGCAGTTGTATTCAATCTCCAAACATAGATAAGAAAAGATGGATTTATAGCATTCAAGGAATCAGTATTACAGAAAAATTAAGTTTGTGTCATATCCAGAAGAATTCTGCGTCCAGAGGAGGCATGAAAATCAAGCGGTTAGTGCATTCTAAGAATAGGACTTTATACCCAAAGATATGGTGATATGATAAACAAAAACCCCATCTGGCATGCCGACCCACCCTACCATTACACCATCAGGTGAACCATTCTAGTGGAAACTGCACGCAACATGAATCTAAAGCCTATCCGGATCCACAGCATGCTAATCTAACAAGTTCATCGATGATGATTGATGACAAAATTAAAGATGAAGATCTCAACTAAAGTGCAACAACGATTGATCATTTAAGCATTTACCAAGTTTAACACAAGAACATATTCAACTGAATATTTTCAAACTGGACTACGAAATTTACTCAATCAGGAAAGTCCCGTAAAAGGCAATGCAAAAGTATGTGATGGCGCAAGCATTGGATAATTATACTCCAGAACCCAGGGGTCATAGCTATCTTATTAACTCAACTCAAGGCCATTTTTAGAAAATAGACTTTCTGCCATGGGTGCTACCTGTGGTTCTTTTGTAGAAATTTACAAGAGATTGGAGATCTTTTCGACCATGATATCTGATTTGTATTGTCTGGTCCACTATCAGTAGTGCGGGTACACTGTGGATACCATATCTTGAGAAAACACTGCGCACAAAAGAAAAGTTAAGAGTTAGGCAAAAAGGGAGTATTCAACAAGGAAAGCATGTAATAATAACCTTTTGAAAGTGTGCATGCCTGTCCGTAGGCTTCTTAAGTGAATTAGTACATAGCACATATCAAATAGGAAGGATCATAACTAAATGATATCCAGGGCTCCTAAGAAAATTCTGCAAAAGTGTTGCTAAATCATTCCAAAATCGATTAGTATATCAACCCAAGTTATATGTCTGAAGAGTTAAGTCCTTTTAATCAAACTACCAATGGAGCATAGTCCACCATACGGTACTATGGATAAGCATGAGGTGCTGCCTAGAATCAGATGAATGGAGTCTTATAGGTTGACAATTTGGAATTTATTAATGTCCTAAAAACCAGCACTTCAGAGATTGGACAGGATGACAACATAGGGAGGGAGCAGAGACTAAGAACACCCACCTGGGCTGGACTGAAGTTTGTTCAAGCATTAGATGTCTGATCTGTGGATACATGGAACTGAGAGTAGAAAACTTTGACAGAAAGATGCTTGAGAAAGGACACCATGAAGCATAAAAAAGGACAGCAGTATATTCATTCTTCTGACTGGAGCTCATGGCTCTTTCAAACAATTCATCATCCACCTTCAATGCCATACTAAACGCATCAATGAATGATTGACAACATAAAACAAAAAATATCTTTAAGAAGTCTGCATATAGGAAAGAATAGGAACAATTATAAGGAAATTAAAATTTCACAACATGAGTAACAGAAAACTAGGTTAATCATGCAAAAAATTTAAATGGCCAGAGTCTAGCAAGCAAAGTTACGACCACCCACTTTAACTCGACTCGAGCTCTCTACTTAAACCAGTATAGTAATAACTAAACTTGATGTATTAACATACACTTACTTTAGTAGAACTAATCAAGAATCAAGATGCCCCTCCAAGAGGCTCGTAGCCAAAAGAGACCATTCCTGATGAAATTAAGTACAGTTTTGAAACTCAGTTCCAACCAAATAGGGTTGTCTCTTTCGAGCCCCATTATCCAGTTGAAGACATAAGCACTAAAATTTGGTATTGGGATGATAAAAGGAGCTCAAAATGAGTTGCATGCACATGACATAAGGAAATCAAGCACACCCTAAAAAACTTCAACAACCGAACATAACACATATAAAACTAAATAAATGATCCAGAGAAAGGAATAATAACATCACCCAACTGCAACATTTCCTTAAAAACAACAACAACAACAAAAGAAGAAGAAAATATTAGGGCACAAGAACAGCAAGTTGATTATTAATAAGTAAATAGCGCAGCGCAAAAAGGGAAGAAATACGCAAAATATGAAAACATTAAAAAATAAATAACCTGGATTGGGGAAGAAGAGGTGGGGATGGAAGAGGGGCACTGAGAATTCAGATCATAAAGAAAGGTTTTGAAATTATGTTGACAAATGGAGGAGGTGGGGGATGCTGCGGCCAATATAAAGATGAAGATACAGAGACATTTTGTCATCGGAGCAAACTCCATTGACAAAAATCAAGAATCTGCGCACCTTATTACTCTCACTCTCCAACAAATATTTGATTCCACCCGGGAAAAAAAGAAACAAAAGGGGGCTAGCGATTTAAGGATCAATAAAACAAAGGTAGTGTTGTAATTTGAGGAGCAGAAAGATATATATATATATCTTCTCTCCTATTTCTAATCTCTGTGTATCAGCAGCAACTTCCTTCCTTCCTTCCACCTACGCTTTTCCATATGCTTTATTATTATTTCACTTTGTCTTTTATTCATCTTTACATTATATTAATATATATAAGTATTAATAATTAATTGACGTGGCACATCTTCCTATAATAAATAATAATTTATATTATAAAATATATTATAATATATTTTAAAAAAAAAGAAATTAAAATTAATTTTTAAAAAAATTCAGAAAAAAAAAAAATAAGAAGCTGAAGGTTATAAATAAGATCTTTAATTAAATAAATTGTATGATGATGCTAAGTATTTTTTTCCACTCAACTTCCAAATTTACCCTCTTCCATTCCATGCCTGTCCGCTCTAATCTAAGTATAAATCAGAGCTACGCTAAATACGCTGTTAGAGCCAGACTATTCGAAAATGCGACTCCTCCTCGCTAAACGGATTTCCGCCGCTCTCCGCTCCCCCCCCGCCGCCGCTGCTGCTTCAGCCTCAATCCCCCGCAACCGACAAACTTCCACGACTTGCTCACGCCCGATCAAATTTCAGCTGTCAGCTCAGGCGCCGGGAGGACCCCTACTTGACTCTCCATGGTCCGCTACCCAGCTTCGCCGCGCCAGATTCTCCGGTGCCGATGTATGTCTATATTCTTAGTCATGCAACTCCTATCTACTTCTTTTTCCTTATTTGCGCGCATATGCTAATGGTTACTTCTCCTATGCCTATCCAACAATTTGATAGAAAGGCATGAAATTCTCATCTGCTTCAGCCATTGAGTTCGTTGATGTCCTTGTTGCCACAAACTTACAATTGTGGTTTTCATGTCTACTTCCATTTTGCCGCAGGTGAGGCCAGGAAACGTCATTGAAAGAAAAGGTCAGCTTCTCGACATTCACACTACAGTGATGATTTTTGAATAATTAACCATACATATCGAGAGATTATGTTAATGTTCTTTCTGGATCGCTCTGGACAAAATGCAGGAAAGATATTTGAGGTAATTATTCAGCAGTAATTTTTATGTTTATGTTTCATCGTTATTGATTATTGGGATATTATTATGGCTTAACATAACATGTACATGGAATTTTGTTTAGGTTATAAAAGCGCAACATACAACCCAAGGAAGAGGAGGAGCTATAATACAGGTTTATGCTAATATTTATTTACCATGATGTCATTTGGTCTTTTTCATTTATTTCTTCCACTAAGAGTAAAGGGATATTGTGCCTGTCAATAATTAGTCTTTTACCGTTCCATGTTGGATGATTGGTTTTTCTTAATTCTCTGCTTTTAATATTTTAGACGAGAATCAAGCAAGCACTAAATTAAGTTGTCTCTCTCATCCTTTTATGTATTAGATGGTTGTCCGGTGAAAGATCTTTGAGTTTGAATGCCTGGAAAATTTCTTAAGTTTAATGCCAATCAAAAAGTATTGACTTTAAATCCTTCTATTCTTCTTGACCAATTGCTAACAGGTGGAGCTCCGTGATGTTGATAGTGGAAGCAAAGTGAATGAGAGGTTGCGAACTGATGAGCCAGTTCAAAGTACGCGTCTTCTGTCATATTTCTCATTTGAGTAGGGACAAGTTTGCCTAGTTGTATAATTATTTCTTTGGTTAGTTACCTGATGTCTCTCAGTTATATCATGTCCGGGAAATTGAGGGTAAAGTTAACTGCAAAGGATGTAATATGTTGCCTTTGCCTGTTAGTAATACTTCGAGCTTCCTGTCTGCGTCAATTGAAGTTCAATTCTATATTGTGAAAGAGAATGACTAGTTTTGAGGCAGAGCAGATTCTGGTTAAAATTGTGCATTTTTCTCTTTTTACCGATGGACTGGGATAAGATCACAAATAAGATATATAAGAAAAACTAAATCTACGATTTATGATATTTCATTATTCTGGTTCTCAGTCTTCCTCATTCTCACATGCAAGCTCCTGGTCAATGTCACACATAAACTGGATGATTGAATTGATTAAGACTTAGGTTTTGGAAGCACACGATCAGTCAGAAGGTTTTGGTACTGTGTTGCTTTTGACATAAAAGTGTCATTTAGAGTTTCTGACAGCTCTTACCATTTAGTAAACAATTCCTGTAGCTTTTGCACCTAGTCTAAACCCATTTGACGAAAGCTATTGAATTGTAGGAGAAGTTCTCTAAGCAATTTTCAGGTGACAACCAATTGAAAGGTTCTGTTGTAAATTTTGATGCAAATATATTTGACACTGAGTATCTGACTAGCAAGCAGATTAGAGAACCTTTTGCAGCTTATATGTATATTTTTCTTACGATAACGCTTACATCTAGAGCCGTGATCATTTTTGAAAAGTCTACATGTCTATTTGAGTACTTTTTGTGCACTGAATAAACCTATGGCAAATATGAAAAAGATTATTCAAGATATAACTTTCTACATGTGATATCATCTTTGCAGACCTAACCTTCACCTTCAGCCAACGGCAATGCTCCCAGAGTGGTCTGTATAAATAGTAATTCCTATATTCCATTTAGAGTCCACTGATTTTGGTACTGCTGTGCAGAGATATTTGTTCAGGAGAAGTCATTCACGTACCTTTACACTGACGATGAAACTGGAAATATTGTGCTAATGGAGTGAGTCCTGCTGTTTGTTTTCCATTTTTGAAGTAAGCATGATCTAATTTCATTAGGGTGACACCCCATGAAATGAAGCCACACGTGTTTCGTTCTGTTATCTTTTCCAGGCCCAAGACATACAACCAGCTAGAAGTGCCAAGACACTTATTTGGTGAATCTCTTGTCTATCTTCAAGGTAATGTTATTTGACATCTAAACTTGGAATTTCCCTTTTACCTTCCACTTTATGTTCAACTCCATTGTTTAAATGCCTAACCGAAGTGGATACAAACTAAAACACAAAATTGGAAATCAAGGAAGGGGTCAGATATAGAGCACATCTCCGACCCCCTCTGAAAATATGAAACTTTTGCCCAAAGAAGTTTCAAAATTACACTTACACCCCCTTAGAAAATTCACCATTTACACCTGACCCCCTTCCATTAGGGTTTGGACGAAAAATGCTGACATTAGCAGAAAAAATTACATAAATTTCCAATGTTGCCTTTATTTAACATTCCTATGTATATTTTTGTACTTATAAGAAAATAAATGTTAATATATATATATATAGAGTGAGTTTAACATCATTACATTTTTTTCCCTTGTAAGTACAAAATTATTACATAGAAATATTAAATAAAGGTTAAAATTGGAAATTTATGTAATTTTTTTTGCTAATGTCAGCATTTTTTGTCCAAACTCTAACGAAAGGAGTTCAGGTGTAAACGGTGAATTTTCGGAGGGGGGTGTAAGTGTAATTTTGAAACTTCTTTGGGGGTAAATGTAATTTCGTATTTTCAGAGGGGGTTTAAGTGTAATGAACCCTAAAATTAAATTATTGGTAATAGTCCTGTATTACTGTTGGAAAGCATGACGAACGTCTCTGTTAAAGGACTCGAACAAGGTCATGGCCAATTAATGGAAGCATTTTACTTTAGCGTATGAGCAAGGTTATTCTAAAAGGCAAGAAGTTGTAACGTAGAGTTGGTAGCTTCAAAATGAAGATTAGGATTTCTAAATGGTTACTGAATATTAGATAATTGTGTCATTGGATCTTAAGCCTAGGATCTAAGACCCTTTTTATAATTGGAGAAGGTAGTTTGCTTATAATGAATAACATCTATGATTGAATGAGCTTGTTAAATTGTTTGACATGTCCTTCTGCGTATGGATTATAATTTGAAAATATAAGTGCACCGAATACATAGGTGATTGATAAAGTTATTAAGACATTCCCTTTCCCATTGATTTGATCCTATTGGCAGTCACAAATAAATACACATAATTACTACTGGTGAAATAATTTTGGCCTCAAAAAGTTTTTGTTGCTTTCCACATTTTACATGTTATGGAGAAAGTTGAATCAGTTGTTATATCTTCATCTTGTTTGAGCAGCAGCATGTTCTACATATGAAGTTGCACCTCTGCCTTATTCCAATTGGACATTAAGGAACTATCTTGTTTGTAGATTACATGTTATAGGGTAAATATTACTTGTGCACCTTGATCATTCACCTTTCAATGTACCATAAGATATTTCTCTTTCCATTACATGCAGATGATATGGAAGTCACTGTCCAGCTTTATGATGAAAGACCATTGTCAGTAAAAATTCCGCATCGAGTAACATGTACAGTTACTGAAGCAGATGAGGCACTAAGGGGAAGTGGACCAACTGCGTAAGTACACCTGCTTCAGTGTTCTTGTTGTCAGTTCGGTTATCTTGGACCCTGATGTTTATTATTGATTGCTTGTATTTGCTTGACCTATAACTAGTTGCAGATTATTAACATATTTCTATTCATTCTTCACTTCACAGTTATAAGAAGGTTTTGTTGGATAATGGTCTTACCGTGCAGGTAATATACTCAAATGAATACTCACTTTTTTGTTTCTTTCTCCTATAATTTGGATAATGGTCTTAGCACTGTTATTGGCTTCCCTTTACTGGAAGGAATGTTTCCAGTTGTACTGACTTGCCTAGATCTTTATGTGCTCCCCAAGACTCCTGCCAGTTTTGGGAGTGTAAAGAAAATGGAAAAGATGATACATAGTCAGAAACTTTTAGGGTTTTTACCATGTTGGCCACTTGTCCACAATCAAAGTCAGAAACTCTGCCACTTATGAATATGTGAATGAGAAAAATGAAATTTGTTATAATTTTCAATCTGACCTTTTCTTTCTTTTGGCTCACTCATGTAGTAAGCATATTTTTCTTCTTATTAGTTATTCAAATAATTACAGTAAGCATCTTGCTAATGCTAGTTGCATGGCCATCTCAACTCAATGTAAGATGACTTCATTTGACTTTTTTGCATATCTTATTATACTAGGTCCCAGCTCATATTTTAGCCGGAGATAAGATTGTTATCAACACCACTGATAACTCTTATGCTAGCAGGTGAGTTGAAAAGCTTGTTTTTGTAATAGTTTTGAGATCCTCTTGTTCGTATGTATGTGTGTATATTTGAGTTTCCATTTTCCTATTAGATACATCAGCGGTGGGACGGACATTGAGAGTCCCCGTATTTCATAATTGATTGCTATTTCAGTTCCTACAAAATCGGGAATCATGGTCCATATGCACGTATAATTCATTGATAGAGTATATTCGATCCGTCTTTCCTGGCGAGTGACTAATGGTGAGTGCTATCTGGTTCCTCAGGGCTTGAAATAGGATCTTCGTCCAGTTTTGCCCCAACTGGTTCAATTTCAAAGAACAGGTCACCCCCTGAGATTTCTCGTCGGCGGTTACCTTTTGCAGTTTCAAGGTTTCACAAGGTTGGCATCCATAATCAGTAAGTATCTTACTGCAGATGGGAAACAGATGTAGACATCAGGATTTGGTATCTTTCTGCCTTTTGTGTAAAAAGATTGTTATAGAGTTGATGAGACTGGGTGGATCCATGTTTTAGGGTGAAAAAAACATAGTTTCTCCCTGAACTATCACAATTTTATCAGAGATCAATAAATAACTATTTAAAGAATGCGTCCCCACTGGCAGGTCAATGATGACATTGACTCAATGAACCAAGTTTTGCGCCTTTGGTTTGGAATCCCCAATGGATGGATGGATGGATGATGGGTTGGTCCATGGTTGCAATCTTTTACGCATCTATCTAGCAAAAAATGAAGTGTGGTGGCTTTTTCACATGAAATGGTCACAATGATTGTATGTTATAAGAATGCTAATTTAATTCTTGAACATTAATATAAAGCTTGCAAACAGACAACAACAACAAGAAGAAGAGAGTAATAGTATAGCTACATCATGAGTTTCATATTACAGCAAATGAAGCAGCAGTGCTGGAGCTATTCTATTCTATTCTATTCTATTCTATTATTTCAGGGTACCCTGTCTAGTCTAGGAAGTCATGGGAAGTAGCTTAAGGTTGAGAATCTGGAGTGGTAGGATCCATGTATTTCTTCTCCGCTGCTGACACAAGTTCAAAGATGTACCATTGCATCTGAAAAAGAATCATATCCATTTAAAGGAAAAATCAGTGATGATAGATAGAATCACTTCTCCATCTCATGCCTTAAAAAATTCCATGATCAATGAAAATACCATACAAAACCCAGCCCATGAGGAAAAGGTCTTGAGGAAGCTGACGTAGAATCTGAAGCCACTGTGTGGAGTTAGAATCTTAGAAATATAGAGAGGAATGACTGTGTAAGCATGCTTTTCACCAGCATTATATTTCATCTTCACAACATCTTTGATGCTCTTAAGATATTCAAATGGATGGCAACAAGCAGAAGCAATGAATCCAGATATGATACTGGCACCTGAATCATCATCATCATCATCAAACACAATATTCAACACAACAGATGTTTCATTCATACATTTCCAAAAACTTAGAAGAAAAAAAGTGTGTGTGTGTGTGTGTGTGTGAGGGATGGGATATTAATAATTACTCAATTGAGCGTCCCCTTCGGAGAGACCTCTAGACTCCACGAGGTAATTGAAACTTCGGTGATAGGATGTGAGCATCCCCATGCTCCCTACCATTAACTTGCCTCTACCGAAACCTGAACATTTCCACAAGGCCCAAAATCCTCCTTGTTTAACTGTTTCATGGAGGGTACAGAACAAAGTTCTGTAACTAAAATTATGTGGAGGAATTCGGGAAGATGCTAATGAAAAAGGTTGCCAAGTGAAAGCTGCAATTGCGCCAGCAGTGAGTCCACAGCAAGCTTCTTGGTACAGAGAGAGTGGCCTTCCATCATTAGTGCTTTTGAGTTTCTTGGTCAGAATCCTGTAGGAGAAGCAACATTATTAATCTTGCTCCTGCACTAAATATGAAAGCCCAAACCAATAATGCAACAAAAAGACTACATTAACATATGCTACCACATCATAAGTATGGCAAATAATCCTTATACATTCGTCATGTCAAACAACAAACTAAGTATGCTGGAGCCTTGACTGGAGTATGAGAGGAGAATAATAAGCCTAAATGGACAGTATTCATAGCTCAATCTTCGATTCAGAAAATCCAGTAGACACATTTGGTTGGTTCACTAAAAGACTTGTGTAGATAATCTTTTTGCCCACCTCCTATTATTCTCCACTACTAGTACAAATCAGAATTAATTTGTTTAAAAAAGTTTCATCTGGGAGCCAATCAACAACATGTCAATAAAATATAGCGTAACAAAAAGGCTTTGCTGTGAGTGTGAGAGCAACAGATATGAAAATAGATGTTGACATGTTATTAGAGATCAATCATTAATGTCAGATATGGAAATGAATAATTAGAAAGATGAGGCTGAATTAGAGTGTGTACTCACTCAAATACTCCAAGTGATGCTGGGGAGTAAGTGGCTCCAAACACGAAATTGAGTCTCCCCCTCTGCGTTTAAGTTTTGAATTGATGCAAAAGATACAATTAGGCATATGATCAAGCAATCAAAAACAACAAAGTAGAGAGTAGTAGGTAGTATATATAGGTAGGTCACTTTTAAGTTAAAACTAGTACAAGAAAATTCCCTTTGTATGTGTTGATGCATGCCAAGAAAGCATTTTGTTTCTAACATGCATTGACAAGCTATATATATATGATGCAGATCTCATCAAGTCCAAGACTTGACAAACCCAGTAGTATGTTTCCTCCAACTATACTGCAGCAGTTACTTTCTTGAAATTGGAACGGGGATTCTTCACCAACTAAAAAAAGGAAAACTGCCCATTTTGGAGAACCATAAAGACATAATGACTATACAATATGCTGCATAGTGGTGCTGTATAACTAGAAAGTAAAAGTAGGAATGGGTGGGGGAGAGAAGGAACCTTGATGTTGTTCATCTTAAGATGATGGAGTGATTGGAATTGCTTGTCGACAGTGGGGTCATAGATTAGCTCTCTAAGACGACCACCGAGTAATGCAACTAGAGCATGAAGCTGTCCAGTAAGGAATCCTTTTAGTATATCTGAATAAGGAGGAGGAGTAGTAGTAGTAGTGGTATTGCTGCTTCTCAACAAGTAGACAGCATTATTAGACTTAATAGAGGCGGAGGCTGCTTCTCCTGAAGTCATTATAGTAGAGGAGTTTGCTTCTCCTTGTGATGAGTAGTTACTCTTCATCTTCAGTCAACTATATACTTAGCTTCTCCTTCCTCATAAACAGGGACAGGGACAAGGTACTCTCTCTCTCTCTCTTTTTCTTGGAAGGGTGAATGTGTATATGATGCGTAGTAGATGTGTGTGATGAGTGTGAGAGTAGAGGTAATAATAATACTAGTTAGTGTGTGTGTGTGTTAAAGAGGTGAAAGAAATAACTAAGCTTTCGTTGTTTGCAGGTAAGATAGGTACCTAGTTAAGGAAATGTGATGGGTTGGCAACAGCATTCTTTTGTACTAGCTACCTACTGGCAACACTACACTATGCTTCTGCACCTGCACCTTACCCTAAAAAGCCTGTGCTTCACACACATTCACACATTGTTAAGGATTTGGTAACAAGAATTGAACTAGTTTTTAGGCTTCTGTTACTAACTTGAATTCACTTTTCTGTTTCTCTCTCCCTCTCTCTCTACAATGTTATTCTTGTAAACATTGTATTTGTTCTCTTCTCTCTCTTGTTCAATCAAAACTGTCCGCTCCTAAGCATCACTTGTGCGTGCTTGTTCAAAAATAATTTCGGTGACTCACATTTAAAGCGTGTTTTTCTTGAATGAAGGAAATGCAAGTTTTTCAATATTGAATGGATTTTAACCAACACTTGTGAATAATTATCATAAAGTCTAGTCTAACATTTTGCAAACATGTTTTTTAAAGCTTAGAGAATTGATATAACTTTTACTACTCATGCCTAATGTTAAATACCACTTGAGCCCACTTCTCTATTTCCATCTTGATTAAGTCAGTCAGTCAAAATATACTCACTCAGCTAGCCAGGAGCGTGGAATGGGGAGATGATCATACAAAGTTTATTAGGGACAACTACAGACCAGCTATAAAACATACCTTGTTCAATCATCTCAGTCAAATACTACAACAAAATGGGCTTCTTGTACAAGAGTAAGGCAACCAAAATCAGCTCAAGAAATCAGTAAATTCAAGTGCCGACCGCTTCTCCGATCAGCAATTCAAACTACATTTATTGTTTCCCTAAAACAATTTTCCTGAGTTTCAAAATCTGGCAATCGTCCATAAAAGTAACCCAACAGAGTCCTATCCTAATATGATCAAGTTCAATACAAAAATAATGTTGGTTGCTGTAAAATTACCCTCAACTTCAAGGGTGTGAATTACCAAAAACAGAAAATTTGACATGCCAAATCATTATTCTGATTGGAAGCTCTCCAGTCTCCACTTAGAATTACAATCCCACAGACTTCTGGAATTTCTGGATCTGGTTCAGGAATATCCAGGTCATCTGCATGAACAAATGATATTAGAAATTTAATACGAGCATAAGTGAAGATTACTAAACATTGGGTGCAAATTTGGGAGGGAATGTTGATTGGTGAATGCCTCATACCATGACATGAGGGGCAATTCTAACACAATATACTGGAAATCCAGTATAAAACTTGAAGGGTCCACCAGACTTGAGAGTTTTCATAGCACAATCCAGAGAACCAGTGTATGGATATTTCCCCTGAGCATCTGGCTGCATTTTCTGTATTTGGGTTTTCACATAATCAAATGGCAAACTGCATGCTGCAGCGAAAAATCCTGATACAGTACTGGCCCCTGAAAAGAGACAGGAAAAAGCTTTAAACCTCGGAAAATCAAAATACCAAGCTCTCTCTATGTATGATGACCAGCAATGGACGACAGTGGAAATAAAAATACTGGTAAGGGTTGTGCCAAGAGAATCTCACCCAGCACTGTGGAAGCCTCGCCAAAACCAAGTGAGTCCTTGAAGAACTCCACACTTTGGTCATAAGAAGCAAGCATACCCATGTTGAGTGCCATAGCCCTCACCACAGTTGGGCCAGCACCTTTCCAGAGTGCTAAAACTCCTTCATCAGCAACAATTCGGGATAGGGCATGAAATGCATTTGTGTAGTTCCGCCGCTGGGCAGCAGGCAATGTTGCATCAGCCTGCATACGAATGAGAGCCAAATCGGCAGGACTGCCCACAGATGCTCCAATTGCTCCTGCAGTCAATCCACACAGAGCCTTCTGATAAAGTGGCAACGGTTTCCCATCATTGGCCTCTACTGCTTTGTTCGTCAAAATCCTATTAGAGATTTCCAAAGTAAACAAATGCTATATCATAATTTAAATCGCAAAGGTTATGAAATTATTCCAGTATTCTTGGGTTTACAACGGGAAGGGAAAGATACCGTCACAATGTCATGCTTATAACACATTACATGCAGCGGAATTATAAAATGGAAAACCAAGGTTTAATAGTTTATATGATATGGTTATAACAATCAATTGCAGATAGAGGGAACAGGAATGGACGAAAAGCAGAAGAAGAAAATAAAAATATAAGCCATGAAGACTGCAATCAACTTAATTCTAAATGATTTCTCCAACTGCTAAATGGTCATACGAGGTTAGTAGAAGCAGCACTCACTTAAATGATCCAAGCCGAGCAGTTGTATATGTAGCTTGTCTAAGAAGCCCAGCAGACAACCCCTGTAGAAACACCAACAATAATATTTTAATAGGCAAAAAGTATGGTATGTCATCACGTGCCAAGAGAGTCATTAGGATTCTATACTACAAGATACGGCGATTGCAATATTATCCCATTGACAAAGGATAAAAAGAGGTATGGCATTGACCACATTCTTGAAAAATAAATAACCAGTATTATTAAGCAAATCATAATACAAGAATGAGATGTTGGCAGGCAGATCAAAGAAACGTACGCTCCCTCAGCCTATTCCAGAGCAAAACAAGGTCAAAGAAACATCTCTCTATCTAGTCATAGTAGAGTTGAGTGTTGGGGAAAAAAATACCTTGTAAAAAGCACCAAAACCCTCATTTTTAAGCATGTTCTTGGTGACATCGGCAGCTGAACCCTGGCCAAGTTGTATTCTCACCTGTAATAAGAAATAAAACGCATAGATGAAGACCAAAACCCTTTCGGCAGCTCATAGGAAGGCTTCATTCAATTTCAGTCCAAGTGATGATTTGGAGATTCACAACAAGCAGTAAAATCAGTAGATCTAACAACACCAATCTTACATGAGGGTTGAAAAGAAGAATGACGTGGACACAATAAGAAGTAGATGATTAAACTAAGTAGAGGAACAGATAGGAGATCTAAAACCCAGGAGAAAAGCATTTGAAAAAAGAAAATTATATGAAGACCTTAACTAAGAACAACATTAATGTTTTTTTGATAGATTCAGAAAGCAAAAGACATTTTATGTAGGATCTGATACACATAGGGGGGCAAGGAGAAAAAAAGAAGAAGAAGAAGAGTTGGAATAGTGAAGACCTTGATCATGTCGATGGGCTGAATAACACAGGTGGCAAGCATACCAGAGGCACCGCCATTAACGAAGGGCTTGACGGTGGGCCAAACACCACTTGATTTGGGTTTCACCTCTCCCATTCTACTACTACTACTACTACTACTACTACTACTCCTGGTTATGCAAATTGCAAAGAAGACACAGAGAGAGAGAGAGAGAGAGAGAGAGGGTGTGTGGAAAGCACGAGGGAGGGAGGAACTTTGAGTGCGTTTTGTTAAATGCTAATGGCAGACGAAGCAGCCATAAAGCCAGCCACTGCAGCCACCAAGCCAACCAAGGAGCAATACCATTAAAATATAGGGTAAATTTTACCTCCCAGAAAATTTAGTATAACTATAAATACTCCTTGTTATTTAAAAAATTATAAATATCTCTTAAAATTTATAACCATCTAAGAAATAATCTATTTTCATTAATTTTTATAGGTGAACTGATCAAAATACTCTTATGCACTTAATTCTTTTTATTTAATTTTTAAAATTATTTTGAACTACAATGTACAGGAAGAGATTTCTTAAATTTTTTACACAGATGAGCAATAATGCAATTTATCTTGACCGATTTTTCTACAATTTTAATAAAAAAATCAAGGACAAAATGGCCAATTCAGACTTTTAGTTAAAAATTACAAACCTTAGGGGTATTTGTAATTTTTCAAACAACGATGAGATATTTGTAATTATGTTAAACCTCGGGAGAGGTAAATATAATTTACCCTAAAATATAAATATAAATTAAACCCTCTCAAATCAAATCAATTAGGTTTCCTCTCGCCTTCGGCCTTACTACTACTTTTTGCTTTTTTTAAAAAAAAAAAAAATAATAATAATAATAATAATATAATAATAATAATGGTTTGTCATTTGCTGATTATTATTATATGATAAATAAATAAAATGGAAGAGGTAATTAATTTATAGAGTTGATTGGTTGGTTGTGGTGGTGTGGTCTTCTTCTTTGCTTCAAAGATTCAATTTTGGCGTAGAGAATATTTTATAGTCCCCACCGCCACCATACCCAACTCAATGCGGATTCGGCAGTCAATAAAGAAGAAAAAGAGGCTTACTATGTATTGTAAAATGGTGAAAACATAACATGATGATACCACCATAATAATATATACCAAAAACCAAACAGAAAAAAGAAGAAGAAAGCAATATAGCAGCATTACCAGCATCATTCAGTAATGTTGTAATTCCTATTACTTACACAAGCCATCAACCATATATGTACCAACCCCCCCCCTAAAACCAAACACAAACTTCCCACTAGACATGCCAACGATGCCGATGCCGATGCCACCAACATCAACCTAACTGTACAAGAAAGAACATCCATCCATCCATTCTCACCCACCTGCATTGCATCCATCCATCACATATAATATAATCACAATGGCATCACATTGCATTGTCTATGGCATAATAATAGGTGAAGAAATATTATACCCATTCGAATCTTCTTCATTTATATTGTCTACCAAAACTTGGATAGCTCATACTTTCAGCTGCACCCTCCAACCTCTGCACGTCTCCTGCACCTGAAAAATTCAAATACAAACCCCATCACTAACCTCTATCAACAAAACAACAAAACTCTAAATCACCACACTACCATGGGGATTCACAATGTTGTTGCCATCTGTTGTTGTTCCCAGGAATGGCTGCCTCCCCAGTAAATCTGTAATGCCATAACAGAGTGCAACACTCAAAATACAAGCTCTCAACTATATTTTATGGCATTCAACAAGGATACTAAAACTCATGTCAGTAAAAGTATTTTTTTCATAGGTACACCCAGATGAAGATAAAGAATAATTTCTCCAACCCAAGTCAAAAATCCTACTAGGTTTTATACCACAAAGCCCCCAATAATGCTAGATGAGAGGGAGGGAGAGCGCAAGAAGAAGAAGAAGAAGAAGAGAGACCAGGACTAATAGTGAAATCAGCTGCTGCAAGTTCAGGGGCAATATTTTGCTCATCTTGTTGCAAAGGGCAAGTATCCCAGTCAAACAGAAAGTTGCTTGGATTAGACTCTACACTTGCGAAAAGCGACATATTGGCATCACCCATCAGAGGACGTGATTCTGGAAAACTGTTAGGTACACCGAAATTGCAAGCTGATCTGCCAACATAACCACCAGCTTTGGCTCCAACAAGCTGCTGCTGCTGCTCATTGGGCTCTACACTTCTGAAAGCCGACATAGATGCATCCCCCATCAGAGGATGTGGTTCCACAAAATTGCTAGGTGCACTGAAATTGAAAGGTGGTCTACCAGCATAACCAGCCTCTGCTCTAACTAGCTGCCCATTCATTGTTTGAGCCAATCCCATGTCTGGGTTTCGAGACAAGAACATGTTTGGTGATACATCAATCTGTCTACTATGAATAGACTGATCAAAGGTTCCTTCAGCACATGACTGGATTGGTGTTCCATAATTGTGAAACACATCCGGCTGCTGCATATCCTCTGTTCTCAGAAGCCCGGTATTCTGTGCAGCACTTGGTATAGGCATATGCTGTGCTGTAAGATTGACATACTAATAAGCTCTTCAAACAGGAGATGGTATTGTAATACTCAGAACAAGTTCCAATACACAAGAATAACTGTCTTGAACAATATACGCGGACTAACTTGAGAACTATAAAGTCTCGGAACATTTTCTCCCAAGTTCCTACGTGAGTGCGTTTGTGTCTTTGTATGCATAAAACAATATAACACACTTATTTTTTCTGAATAAGATGATACAATCACGTGGGCATAAAGGTGACTAATTTAGTAGTCAGTCTAAAATTGTAACAACTCAAAACAATGGAAGAATCGCCAAACCAGTACGATGATGTCTTAAAACCACAAAGTAGTTACACAAACGACATCCAATATACCTATATAATTGCCCGACAGAAAGGGAAAAACATTCTTGTGGGGTCATGGATATTCAGTATATAGATATCAATTCAACACTCATGTACCAACAAATCCCAGCTGGAAAGACACATCTCAAATTTTGCTTTCCAGATATTTCCTATTCACGTTCCGTTTCCTTTTTATTGAGTTCTCGATATCCTCACAACTTACAAGTAAAAGACTTGCCAATCCATAAGTGACAAAAACTTTATGGATCAGTTACCAAGAATAGTATAAAGCTGTCTTACTCGAGAACATATGTGATCCATTAGAAGTGAGGTGCTGGTTAATCCCAATTATTCCACTTTGACGCATCCGCTCCGCCTGTTCCGTAAGCAATCTGTTGAATTCCAGTATTTGATCCTTCACCACCAACTTAACATAATAAGCGTTGAAAAATTCCTGATTTTCTCTTTCAAGCCTCTCCCAAACTGAAAAACAAGAAGCAAATTACAGAAACTGGATAGAAACATAAAGCTAAAGAATTGCAAATATGTGAAAAGGCACAAGAAACTGAATGAAGTGAAAATGTGCTTCATTCAGACATATCAGCAAAGAAGAAAGTGGCACCATCGTGAAAAGAAGTCAAACAAGGCTGATTCTATAGAAAGTTGCCAACAAACTGAAACCAACTATTTAAAAATAACCAAGCTTTCAGACAAGACTCACAGATGAATGACTTACAAACACGGTAGAGAAGTTCGAGTACGAATTATGACTGCAGTACATCATAGTCTTCCACTTTACCTACAATATAGAATGCACCTATACTCTGAAAAATCACCCCTCATAACACGTGTCAGTCACAACATTAGCATGGCTCCAACAACACGTGTCATACATGCCATTTGGGGTGTCTAAGAATTAAAACAAAGACAATTTTAGACATGGCAGAAACATGGGAGGGTACGACAGAGAGGGGATTTATAGTATGTCTGACAGGTTTTGGATACGGTGGATTTATTTTTTTCATCTTCATATTATATAAATTTAGGGGTTATAAAATTCAACAAAAGAAACTTTCTACAAATTAAATTCAAAATAGTATAACCTCATCAAGATTCAATTTTTCTTTTTGAACTTTTCTTTCTTAAGGTTATAATCTTTTATTCCCATCATACCAATACAACTAACACTACAACCAACATGAACATTTCTCATTGTACTCATACTTATATTTCGAACCCATTAGAAATTACATACAAATATATATAGCTATATATACATATATTGTATACTTTAATTTTCATATAAAATTTATATCGGACAGGACACAGACCCCTATAATTTTTAAGTATTGCTGTGTCCAGTGCCCATAAAGTGTCTGCGTTCCTAATGAATTTAATTATAACTGAAGTTCATAAAGTACATAGCACTAGCTCATGCCCTTCGATAGATGCTAGTAGACCATTGGGGCTAAAGTTGCGCGTCATCTGAGGCAATGCAAATTGCAAGGGACATGTACAATTACAGAAACTGAGATTTTTTTCCGCATTTGAGCCATAGTCGGGTTGAAAAGGAAACCATTAGATCACCAAAGATGAATGACTTTTTACAGAATTAAATCCCCCATGCACTGTTATTCAAGATTTATCATCAGTAAATATTTATGAATTAAAAGTGGGTTAGAACACCTGTTTCAGTAAAACGTGGCTCGATGTTGCGCTGGCTGTTGAGAGCATTTATGGCTTCCTTTTTGTTCATGTAGTTCTGGATGCACCATTCTATACAATTTTTCACCTGAGATAAGAAAAGTCAAATGAAAATAATTAAGAACAAAAAAGTTACTTTTTGCAGCTAAGAGGGTTAATGCATAGAACAGCATGAATAACACGTTTTTGTGGCGGAGATTGTAATTAGTATTGATGAAACCTTGAAGGAAAAGACGGTTATTCAAAGATATTCACTATTCTTAGGAAAATAAACTATTTACAAATTCACCTTTCAGAGCTAATTCTAGAAGACTTAACTCCCTAAATATAAACCGCCACACATAAATTGCACGTCTATGTGAACAAAATACATAATTCATTGTGATGCACTAGTTGCAAGAGAAAAGGGCCAAAAACAAAAGGTCTTTAATTCTTTACCTTCTGTTTCAAAGCTTTTATAGAAGAATACCAGTCGGGTTTCCATTTGTTTTCTATTTTCGTTTTGAAACAAAATAAAGTAGGTAGATTTAGTCATGCAAACAGATTGGAGCTAAAAGACTTACAAGTTGTATATCTTGATCTGAGGGTAATCTGCCCTCCCCACCAGACATCTTCCTGGTTGCCACGTCGTAGTTCTATTGCTAAGGTGGTATTAGAGCTCCTTTTCCACCTCAAACTTGTAAGAGGACACCTATAATTCAAAATTAGAATTAGTGAAACAGAGGAACAAAAAAGCAATACGTACATGCAGCTTAGAAAGAAGTGTAAACGCAACAAGCATGAAATACCACCAAGAAGTAGTAATGATTCAACATATATCCACAAGACACCGACTGGAAACTCCCTCGTAAGTAAAGTAGTCAACAGTTTGATTAAATGAATTACAGCTACACAACTCAACACCGAAACTCATTCCCTTTCGATAGTTTAACAATTATTTTTCTCATCCACGTAAAAGGGTTCTTGGCTTCAGAATTGATAAGAATAAGAACACCAGTCAATCAAAGAATTTTCATACTTGAATCCCTTAACCATAGAAAGAAAACACAAAAAAAGAAGGAACATCGGAAGAATTCAAGAAAAGATTCACGAACACAGGAAACTTGTTGAGTGAAAAAAGGAAATCCAAACAATATTGGAGTGTGAATACTGATTATCAATGTAAATTCAAGAAAATCAAGCTCATTAATGAAGCAACCGGCTTTGTTTGTATTTTGTGACTTACCGAATTTATTTGAACGCGGGAGGAGTGGTGCAATCAATAATCATCTTCATCATCTCTAGTAGTAATTAGTAGTATAAAATAAATAAAGAAAAATGAAGTGAAAGAGAGTTGTGTTTGATAGCAACAATTGGAATTTGGAATTGAAAGTGTTCCTTCTGTGTGTGTGTGTTTGTGTGTGTGTGTGTGTGTGTGTGAGAGAGAGAGAGAGAGAGAGAGAGAGAGTTGGGGAGAGGTTTAGAGTTATGGAAGGAGAGAATTTGATTCAAATGTTTCCTCTTTTTATTATAGAAAGGGAAAGGTAAGCTGATGATGTGGCTCCTCACCCCCACCCCACCCCCCCTCATTTATTAGATTTAGATGCCCCTCCTCCATCTCTTTTTTCTTTTTTCTGTAATTCTATTTTCACCCCTCTATTTCTCTCTTTATTTATTATTTTGACCCACAATAGTTTGCCCATCTGAAAAAATTACTTATTTTATGTTTAATACATGATCTCAATCAAGTATTAACAATCTACCAAATTGGTGTGAAGAATTTTAATAACCATTCATATGTTGATATTAATAATTGTACAACGTGTCATGTTACATGTATATTTTGTTGTAATTTGTGTATACGTATTTATTTTTGTTTTTATTATATTTCATTTTGATATTCAATATTAATGAGTTTACAAAAATGACACGCCGCTTGTATCTGCCTGTCGGTTTCTCATACATAGCGTGTTCTACGTTTAATGGTTGTGCAATGTGTCGTGTCTAATGTACAATTTGTTGTGTTTTGTATTTGACACGTTATATTTCATGCATAGCGTGGCATGCCACATACATGCATGATATTTTTATTGACGTGGTTCGTAGCTATATAACGTGTCTTCTAATATATATATATATATATATATATATACACGTGGTCATACGTGTCATGTTTTACATAAAAATCATATCTTAATATTGAAATATAAATAATATAATAATTAAAATAGTAATTCTTATCTATGAAGCACCATGTGTTGAGATTCAACAAAGAGATCAATCAACTAAAACATATAATGTGTATCATCTCAAAAAATCTTACTAATATTTATTTATTTGGTTTGGTGCATTATCAAATTAAAACTTTGTTCCCCATTCAAATCTTATATTGTATCTTCTTCTAATGTGTTTTTGTGTGGTGTGCCAGCCTTGTGTTGTTGCCCAAAGGCCCAAGTGTCTATGGGCCTTGATACAAACAAAGTCTGTATGATCACAGTCTTCACAGAGAGACAGGACTAGTCATAGGTTGACAAAGATCCACCACACTCTCTGTCTCTGTCTTAACTTGGGGCATTTTAGTACTAGCTAGAAAGACTTTTTTTTTATCTTAGATTACTTGAAAACTAGTAAATATGCAGAAACTTATATGTTGTATGTTTGATGATCATGAACATGAAGAGACCACTTTGATATATATGGCTATCTTAGTCAATTTTTTGATCAACTTGTATTGTCTTGTAAGAGTTGAAAGCTGGGTTTTGGACAAAAAATGGCTAATCCAAAGAATGCATAATCATCATTCTTTCCCAACTTTGTGACAGTGGAATTAGGACAAGACGGCAGAATGTATATATGTGGGGGTGGGGGGTGCTTTTCTCCACTAAAAAAGGTTTGGTAAAATGTAAAAATATTGACCATTTCTACCTCCTCAAGATAAGCCATTTAGATAAAGGCTGAGGCGTACATGCAGCAGACAGTTTTGTATGTATTATCTGGCACCGTTCCATGAAGAATAATAATAATAATGCAACACATTCTCAAAACGTACAAAATTGACATCATAAAAGCATGTTTTGTTTTCAAAATCATGCAACTCATAAAACATATGTACAGCTGATTTATAAATGTGTTTCGCCTTTGTCTCTGTCGTATTCTCTTTGTTTCTCCGTTGGTTCTCAGTTTAGGACAAGCACAATTTGGGATGGGACTATGCTATCATTGTTGCTTGTTATTGTTATTGTCGATGTCTCTTTATCGTGATTGGATGCATGCTTTAAACTGTGAGGTTGTTCTCATCATTTACAATGTTTCTCCAGCTGAGACATAGGTTCATATCATTGAGAATTGCGACTAGAAACATATATAGATGCAGGATATCTGTATCACCAGATAGTAAGCCAAGAACATATGAATTGCTTCTATTTTGAAGGTAAGGCAACTTCTTCATCTTTCAAGAGTAGGTGAGAAATCCACATAGTAACTAAACTACTGAGGTACAATGGATCATCCCCCTAAAACTTTCTGTTGAAATCTTGTTTAGATTTCTGCTAGAACAAAAAACTGAATCACTTGTCTCCTAGTACATTCGAGGTTTTAACTTGGACAGAACATCTGACAGAGAGTGGGAATATCCCAGAAAAGATCATTGGAATCATTGATGTTATCCCAATATTCATTTATCCCGTTCATTGCATAGAGTGATGCTGATATCTGTCTTTCCACCTGCATTCGTTCAAAGTCAGGAAATTGCGCGTCGTTCATGACCGCATCAGCTCTTTTTGGGACAAAGATACCATCCTGTTGAAGAGAAATCTTGTCAAAATCCATTGCATAATTAAAGCCCTGATCACAATGGTTGACATAAGAGGAAGACATCTCGTATCCTCCCATGAAACAGCTCAAATCCGGCTTATACCCGTCATCAAAGTTAGCCCCACAAACAGGAGAGCCATCCATATTGTTGCTGCTAAAACTGCCACTAGAAGAACTACTGCTAGGAGAAATAGTCTTTTGATTGGTGGTGGTAATTGAGGGAGCAATTTGAGTACAAGGGTTGGCCTTTTTAAGCCCTCTCTTTTGGTTGAGAAGGTTTCGGATTTTCAAGGAGAGGGCCGGATTGCAGGGGACATTGTTCAAGAAGTTGGTTCGTGTGTTAGAGCCACGTAGGAGGCAGGCGGCTTCATCATAGGCCTGAGCAGCCTCCTCAGCCGTGTCGAACGTCCCCAGCCACATTCTGATCTTCTGAGTTGTGTTCTTGATTTCTGCCACCCATTTGCCGGAGGGACGTTGCCTCACCCCAACAAACTTGTTCTTGTTGGGGCCTCTGGTTCTGGACTTGCATGTGGTGTGATGATTGTTGTTGGAAGAAGTGGTATGGAACTGAAGTTCCATGTTGTTGAGTGGAATGTTTAAGGCTGTGGGGAAATGGATTGGTGAGTAAAAAAGAGTAGTTATTGATTGTCCAAAGAGGAAGTGTGAGAAGGGAGATTATATAGAGGGGATGAGGATGTCTTATTTGGTTGTCTGGTTTTGTTGTATGTAAAAGGTTGACTGATTTTTCAATGATGAGTGGATGGAAATGTTTTATTTCTCATTTCTGCTTCTGCAAAATGAAGGCATGCCTACTCCCATTATTGCTTACCACGTTCTTTGCTTTTTTTCCCGGGCAACTTTACATGTTGCAGTGGCTAGTCTGTCTCTTTCGGACTAATAGATTAGACTTTAGAGCCCAGAAACTGAATTATGAATATTATAAAGAAATAGGACATGGGAGGCATTTCATCCTGGACAAGAAACTAAAGTCAAATGTAGTGTAGATGAAGACAATCCATACCTTTTTATGTTGGTTTAACATTTGCTGCTTCTTCGCATCACAAAAATACTCCCAACTGAGTTGCAATCACGAAGGCCGCCTGCCAAGATTATTATTATTATTTGTTTCGAAAACATTATAATATCTTGACATACATACCCTCAAAGCCTGCCACTTGGATAAACCTGCCAACTGCTCTTCCTATAATAATTAAATCATAATTCAAACAACCTTACATTGGATTGGAAGAAGATAACAAATCCCTGTTTGTGGGTGTTAGGTAGCAATACAGAATCTGGAGAAGCCTCGAAACCACCATTAATTGTTCCCTCTAAAACAATTATAATTAATTTTACTATAACTGATTTATGATAAAAGGTTTTAGCTTGTGGGTTGTTGGAACTGTTGAACTACAGCCTCGTCCTGCTTAGATTCTGTCAGCATGGTTTTATTCTACCTCAGAAAGATAAAAGAATAAGCATTCCGAAAAATTGGTTAAGAGGGCTGGGTCTGACGTCTTAGCAAACACATTGAGAGATTCTTGCACTACTAGAATTGATGGCACTTGGAAAAATCTCTCCATCTGAAATTACCAACTGCAAGTAAGGAAACCACTGGCAAATAGTTCAGACTTCTATAAGGCAATAGGAATTACATGAGAGGTTGACGTTTGGAGGCAGTTTCCATGCTAGAAAGAACAATAAAAGCAACTACAGGCCAACAATGAAATTCAAACACCAAGTATCATCTCTTATATAACTCTCGGGGAAACCATAATTTCATTATAGTTGACAAATAAACGAAATAAATAACCATGTCTCGACCAGGATCCTTCCACTATAAGAATCTCTGATGTAAGAAACAACATTAACATCATGAGACCAAAACTGCAACAGGGCTTTGCCGCTCTGACAACCCTCAAGTATCACAATGACCAAAAATCTCACAGATCACAATAAGCACCCCCACCCCCACCCCCAGAAGAAAGAAAGAAAGAAAAAAAAAAAAAAAAAACAATCATTTCCTTCTGTTTTTGGAAATACAGAACTTCCTCTAATATACACATCTACAAAGTCTTTTACAATTTCTCGCAAAATGCATTCACACTCGACCAACAACAGGTTGATGCATAAACCATATGCAAATGAATGCTGTGAGCATCTCTCATCAGAAACAATTGAGGACAAATATACCATTGGCACAAGCGACCACGCACAACCAATAACTCGATATGAATGAGTTGCTCTATAAGCCATGACCCCTATGATGACAGAATTGACTGCAAAGCGAGCTGCTGCTGAGGCTGCAAGGATGACCATGTAGAGGCCAGGGTGGATGGAGGTAGTGTCTGTTGCAGCTGCCTCAACAAATTAACCATTCGACTAGCTGTTTGCTCCGTGGCAAGATCCTTGCCAGCACAGAGAACCTGCAACATAAGAGATTGACTACTGACCACAGTGGAGAAACAAATTTCATTGCATCTATTCCAAATTTTAGAGATCAGAGGCGACTGATAATGCAAAAACAACCAAAGAAAAGAAATAAATTTCCATAGCATGGCTTTCAAATTGTAGAGATCAGAGGAGACTGATAATGAAACACCTAAAAGTCTTTTCCAAATTTTAGAGAGCAGATTTGAATGATAATGCAGAAACAACAAAAAACATCTTCCAGGAGAATCTTCTGAAACCTACAAATTCAAATCTTAGGGACCTATAATCTAATATAATCGATCATTAGAATTTTACAAAACCATCTGAATGTGCATTTATTATACTAGACAAGTATGTTGATAATGAAGCTTAAATGGCCTAGATAACTAACCTCAGCAAATATAGAAACAATTTTCGGGAGATACTGATTGTTGGGACCCAAAAGCTCCATATCAGACCTGAAAGCATGGTCATTGTGTTGTTAATACAAGTAACAGAAAATCCATATAAATGCAAAAAGAAACATAAATTAAAAAAAAAAAAAATGAAACGCTGAACTAAAGCAGGGTCAAGTCCCCACCTCTCGACCATAGAGCAAAGCTGGTCATGAACAACTTTTGCTTCAATAAGATCGCTCCTTATTGGCAAACAATTCAACCAGGCAGGGATGACCTATTAGCAACTTTCAGCGGTAAGAATGAAATGAAATTTGCAAAGAGTAAGAAAATACCAAGCATAAATCCAAAGTAAAAGTCAGAATTTAGAGACTCAGAATTTAACTGAAAAAGTAAAAGCTTATTACAAGAAAATAAGAGAATGCTCTTAAGGATGAACTGCAAATTGAACGTGTTCTCTTCTTAGGATCAAGTGCAAATTCAGGTTCTGAGCTAACTTTATATAGAGTTTTGGTGTCAGTTAAAACAACAAACTCCATCATACTTAAACCTCTTGAAAAACAAAAACGTTGAAGTAAATCCATCATTGCAAGAGAATATATTCAAGTCCATAATACTTCATATTCATCAAGACAAGAAATGTAATAGCTTGTCTTTCCTGGAGGACGACATTATTTGGTTCATAATTATCTGGGATAAGGTTAGTCAAGTAGCAGATAATGGCATAATCCTGGTCTACATTTCTCCTCATTTAACAAAATCTAACTATAACATAAATACATATCATTGCTAATCAAACAAGGATTGAGCCAAAAAAACAAATACCTGAGCTGAATCTATGCTGTCACGATGAAATTGACATATCTTTCCCAGAGCTGACACAGCATTATCATATGCCATAACATTGTCAGGCTGCAAAGCATTGGGATGCCTGATAACTACATTGAGCCTTGAAAGAGCCTCTGAACAAGATAAATAAAGGAGATTAGCATACATATATCAAGCTGAAACTTCAATTGTACGAGCCTGTGTGCAAGCACATCTTACCTCCAACAAGGGGTTTAAATACTGAACCACCAAACTCCGCACACACCCCAAGTCCATATACAGCAGCCTGAACAGAAAAGCGACAGTTGAGATATTCTCAAGAAGAATTATCAAGAACAGTAAATATACTATGCTGGAAGCTTTTATGGACCTGTCTGACATCTGGGCTTTCATCATTGCATGCCTCCAAGAGGAAAGGAAGATATGTATCATAATACCTGGTTCCCATGAAAAGAAGGAACTGCATAAGAATTACAGGATTGAGACCAAATTCAATAAAGTTTGTGGAATGTGACATACTTTAGAGCTGCTTCACGGCATTGCTCAGCTAAATCATCAAAGATGCAAATAGCAATTCTTCTCTCTTCGGCTGTCTTATCCTTTCCCTACAAGAAAATAACCTCAATCATGAGCAAGTGGAAATTAACGTATATGGATTGACTTCTAAATATGTTCTAGTTCTCTGAATCAAATACTTTCTGATCATTCCACGCCAACAAATTAGGAAGGAGGAATGAAGAGGTTGGACTCACCCACATGGGCATCAAGTATGATGACAGTTCATCAAAGAAAGGCAAGAACGAAGCCTTGAATGTTTTGATTAGAGTTCCCAATATTTCACCAACCTGAACCAGCAAGACCAATAGAAAAGCTTAGAAATTCTCGATATTGAATTTTATGTGATTCAACAACCAGGAAAGAAGGTTCAATATGATCAATTGTATCCTGAACATCCAGGTGTAACGAACTAACTTGGTCAAATACTTCTTCTTCTTGCTCATTTTCCTCTTTAAGCAGTTCTCCCTCCTCTGCATCAAAATCTTCAGCTTTGGCTCTCTCAGCTCTCTCTCGCTTTCTACTTGAGCTAGCTGTGATCACCTGTTTTATCTCATCCACAATGCTTCTAACCTGACTCTCATCTAGAAGCAGTCCAGAAATCTGAAAGAAGACTATATGGTGAATGATGGATAAAGTGAAGCTCATCAAGTAAACTGACAAATATTCAAATATTCTTGAGACAATGAAGTCCCATTAAAAATGAGGTTTTGCAAATTTGCAAGCAATCACTATATCAAATTATAAGGCCTCTCAACAATTTGTTGCAATTCAAAACTTGAACATGCCTATGACTGAAAGTTTGTAATCTGATTTCACAGTGCAGAAGGATTCATCCAATCAATTGTATACAAGGCAGCACCGGCTGTTAGAACCTCTCATAAAAGATATCTGGCAGCCAAGTAAATGATAACCAAGGAAGTGCATTTGAATTATAGGAAGATCTTTATAGAAACCATCAGTCCATTCAGGAGCTCACAGATAAGTTCCAAAGGCACAAAACCACATCAGAGAGACAATGTCGAAACTGTAACTAGCACTTCATATAATATCCATATATTGTACACTTAGATTACCTTGTCCCAGAAGTTTAGGACAGAACAAAATAAAGTTAAGTATCCATCTTAGCTTGTACTGGTACAAAATTTGAACAGTTTACAAAGGTGAAGCAATTGAGTTTACATTTTAGCAAGTCCATAAAAGTAAGTCAACTCAAAATTGTAAGGTATGACACAGGAATATTCTAATTATGTTACCCACCTGCAGACATTCATTCAGTGCATCCAGCATATTTGCACATATCTCTGTGTCTGGTTCCTGCATGACATGAGAATTTATATCTATCACTGCCCAGATACTAACAGCTATGATCATTAAAAAAAAAGGTGCATAGTTATATTTTTAATAATTAACTATAACTGGCACCTTATGTAACGCTTCCACTAGAGCAGGAACTATGTAGTCAGACAGCTGTTTAACATATGTCTCATTACGGCCCTGAGCAATCCCTTTCTCCACAGCCAATTTTGCAGACCGCAACAGCTCCGGCATAGCTAGAAATAATCAATGAAAAACCAGAACATGTATTAGCAATTTCAATATTTTGTATACTGAAAAATATGCTAAGCAGAATCTGTATACCAGAAACAGCAGCCTTCCTGACTTCTTCATGGAAATAAAATTTCAAAAGGGGAACCAATGTTGGAGCAACCTACACAAACCGGAATGTGCCATGACACCTTTAAATTGTTATCTACCACAGAGATGTTAAGCAAAAATAAATGGTCTTTCACTAACCTGATCAATCCACGGGTAAAAACCTTCCTTCAGCTCATCAGCATAGCAACACAGCATATTGCAAGCAGTGGCCTTTTCTTCTAGGACACTCGTCTTAATCCCAATTCTTTTATCCCCAAGGGTGATGGTTTCCATGCTGCAATATGTAAAAATGTTAACACTTAATGGATACAAAGTGAAACTGATGTAAAGTACACAGGTAAGGTTCTCCATTATAGCATTAAATCCAAGTACTGATCGAGATGGTGTACAGGCATATTGGTTCTTATTAAAAATGTGTAAAGGAAGAAAGAAATAAGAGAGCTGAAAACAAGAAACAAAACTATAACAGGATCAAGTTCCAGATGCATAGAACTTTGTTGGAGCTCATTAATGATGCAGAAGACTCAATCCCATTGGACTGCAAAAAAATTTCTCTGCCCAAAATATCCTTATAGACATAATAAAAGCTTCATGAGGTCACAGAATGTTCAAAAGGAGAGGCTTGTGAAGTTCATTGATCAAGTTAAGTCTAACAAATTTGTGAAGTTAATTGATCAAGTTAAGTCTAACAAAAGAGAGAAAGTGACTGGCAGGAAATAATTGATCCAGGAACAGTGTCTTCTTACAGCATAATATTCGAAGCAACCACCGGAAGGAAAGAACTACTTAATCATTGTTACCACCCAGATCACATGGAAACAGTACCATGCATGGAAGCCACACAAAAGCAACCAGAAGTAATGTATCCCAAGGTGAATGAATAAACATAAAACTAATTAATTTGGTTAATCGCAAAAATACAAAACCAAGTTTAAAGATACATTCAAAATCTCTTACATTTGCTTTTACGAAAAGCGTCAATAGGGTGAAGTAATTTCATCATAAGACAGACAATTGCTTCGCTATTTGAAATATCTTTCCCAGAATAGAATTTCCCACCAACTTAGCAAAGACATTTCAAGGACAAAAATAAGGAAATATAAGAATAAAGGACACCTCTCATCATCTGATTCATCAATTTCATTGTCGGAATCAGCAGAAGTAATGGTCACATCAGGTTTTAGCTGAGCAGACTGGAGCAAAGGGGGCATAACCACACTCATGTAGGGAAGGAATTCCTGCCCCAAGCACTTGCAAAGTCTAGCCCAAGCCTACAAAAGAACAAAAGAAATAGTTAGGACTTGGATATCCAAACATCTATAGGCATTAGGACCATGCACTTCAAGGGACAACGGCATACTTGTAGCATGTAACTGGTAGTGGGATCATCTGTCTCCATCTGTGATCCTTGCAATGACATAAGCACTTCCATGACCTTGCAAAAAATGAACGAAATAACATCAGATTTACAATCATGATAAGCTTGAAGCAGATGCTGATAACCAACTACAATACTAGTTAGGCCATCAAAAACAAAAACATATCATGTCCATGGAGAAAGTATTTACAAAGTACATTGCATGATGATGAAGCACAGGAAGAACATAGGATGGGAAACAGTACATTCACCAAGAAAACAACAGCCACAACTTAGATTTTTAGACAGTCACCTGCTTAGCGTCCTCCTTGAATTTCTCTTTTCCAACTGCCATTCCAACCAAGCTGATGCACTCCATTGCTTTCGCACGAAGCATGCGGTTAGACTTGTCTGTGGCATTCACCAAGATAGCTTTCAAGTAAGGCATAACTGCATCATAGTATTTCTGGAAGTGTTCCTGTGATAATGCATTCCGTTAATGGACTCAGCATGCATGAAAAGGCAGCAAAACTATTAATTTAAATAGGGATTGCAAGATTGTTATACCTGAGACGAATCGGCAACTGAAGCTAGAGCAGTTAAGGCACCCTCCTGCACCATTTGTTTGGAGTTCTGCAAGTTGAAAGACAAAAATCAATTTAGGATTCTCACACCACTCTAACACAAGCATAATACCCATGCATGTGTCATAAGCATATTTTTTGTTCTAATTTCAACAGCACCTGTAGAAGTAGAAGCAGCTTGTGCACTATCCCATCTAAATAAGGTGTCAAAAGTTCTGGGGTGCAGTTTTCACTAAAGTTTAACACAGCTGAGGCTGCATGCGCCTGCAAAAGAAGCAATTAGTTATGAATTGGATAGTGGATTATAACTATGATATAGCACACAGTGCGCAGCATCAGAACCAGAACTTTGATTAACACAAGGTCACGATGGAAAGACAACTTAACGATACTAGTTACATTGCAAAATATAAAAACAAATAGCACGCAGCACCACCACCACCAAGCAATCTCCCGTAACTGACGCACCATTGCTAACTATATTGAGCCCAAATGTGTTCCCTACAGCTCGATAACTGGATACAAGTTGACAAGAAACTGCTGCTCTATAATTCAAATGATATACTCCTAATCCTCCACACTTTAGGCCTCCGGGAGCAAACTAGCCAAGCTTGTTTGCAAACGGATGTTATTTGGCATGAGGAAAAGAATTTTCATCGTTGTCCAACATTTGGGCAGCACAACATATAAGTTTACCGGATGACATTTTTATGAGCATAATAAGTAAAACATTCTTACAACTTCTATCCTTTACATGACGAAAGTAAACATATTATGGTCAGTCTGCAATTTCCTCAACGCATTATGCTAATAGAGAAATGTTTCAATTTGAAGTACGTTCCAAAGTTTTAAAGTAAGTCTTGAAAGACAATATAGTTAAATAACACCTCTGCCGAGTAGAGGAAAACAAACACCGTTCTCACTTTTACTTATGCGAATAGATATGCTGTGGTCTAACGACCACATGTTAGAGCCCAAATTGGGCCCAGTGACTTTATAACAGCCAAGGTTATGATTTATAAATAAAATATCAAGTTTCCAGGAATTTTGTGGCAGGCCATGGAATGTGTATTATTCCATAGCACTAATTGATTTTCTTTCATCTTTTCAAGTATCACGACTACATATTAAGGCGCATTAGGTGATCTCAAACCTAATTAGCAATTTGTAGACCTCGTCCTACAGAATGATAACAAACAAGTAAAAAGTTTACAATGCAGCCGCCAAAATACAGATCAAGAAGAAGAAATTAGGACATGATATCTACACCATACTCTCGCTAGTACATGTTAACAGTCAGAGAGAAAGCAGAATCCTTGTCTTCCTATATAACCTAAAGTCCTATGCACACCATCAGAAGCATAGAAAAGAAAAAACGGGCAATTTGGCTACATAAGAAGTCATCAAGCTCACATTGAAGTGATGTGGAAAGACAATGACAGCTCCAAATAGATAACCAACAGAAAATTACAAACCTGTACTCGAGGATTTTGGAAATCATCCATAGCTGAGGCTAGTGCAGGTAGTACACGCTGATGGTACTGAACTTGCAGATCTGGGCCCAAGTCTGTTGAGAGCTGACCAATTGCATTAATAGCTGCCCATCTCACGCGTGGATGAGGATGTTGAAATGAAGTCAAAACCATGTTCACCACTTGCTCCAAATTCTTTATCATCACCTATAGTAGTAAAGTAATAGGAATCATGTTAACCAACAAGGGCACTGTAATAGTTTCTGACAGATGTAGAGAAAATTCCTACTTGACCAAAAGCAAAACAGAGAAACTTTATGCCTTTGACAAACCAAAAATCAAAAGAATATTCTAGCAAAATGATACTTTTAGCTATACAGGTCCATTAAGTTCCTGTAAAATCTAGCAAGCAATTGAAGTTATACAAGAAAATGATACTAAACTGGCACGCTAATACATGCTAGGCAACCAACAGACTACATTCCATAAGGAACTTACAATTTTGATTAGGTGATATGGCCATAATTACTTACAGAAAACAATTAGTCAGAGTAAATATAGATATTAAAATGGGCACTAAACTCATCTCCATATTAATTTCACCGCGATGTTAACTCTATATGCACATCTAATAATATGTACAAGAAATGAATTCTCAATCAGAATCAATAAATTAAAGCAAGAAAGTATTTTAACAAAAAAGAATAGGTGGTAAAGGTTTTGCCAGGTACAACTTCAGTAGTGTCAACCAACTACACCACATAAGAAAGTATTTCTATAAAGCAAGAAATAACTCCGTGAATGCGACAATTTTTAATGAGATCATCAATGTTCGGCATCTAATTCATAACATTGGTGAAAGTAAGATATTTACTAGGTCGGTATACCTTTTGACACCCCTCCGCTATTTGCGCGAGTGCAATGAGGGCCGCATGATGCTTCTGCCACTCAGGAGCAGACAGATAAGCCGGCAACTGCTCAGATGCCACGGGAACAATAGTATTCCCACCAAGTGCTATGGAGAGCCTATCTAAACATTCCTGACCAACACTATAGTTACTTGTCTCCCCGGCATCCTCGTCCTTGGCCTCCGCACTGTGCCACGCTGGATCATCCTCCACATCCAAAAGCATCTTCATTAAATTGGCAAAGAGCCTGCTAATGAATTGTGGCAACTTGCGCATCATCCCAGGCGCTCTTTCCCTTGCTTCTGCTAGTGTAATGACAAATTCAATCGCCAGGTGCCGAGTGCCTTCCTCCAAACTCTCGGCCTCAGCTATCTGCAGCATGGACCCCACAACATCCACAATCTGCCTGCGCAGAAACCTCGGCTCTGTCCCAGCCAACTCAATCAACAGCTCCAAAGCCTCCTGTGCTGTTGCCTCCTGCCCCGAGTTCAGTGCCTCTGTCAATGTCCTCATCATAGACGGCAACAAATCCTGGAACCTATCACGATCGTTGGAACTTGACAAGCACTGGATAAAGTTAATAACAGCACTCAAGGCTGCAATCTTCACATCCGGACTGGGGGAAGTATTGAGTACATTTAAGAATACTGTATGCAAATCAGTTATATAGGGAATCAAGAGTTCTCCAATGAATTGCGCCAATTGGGAGAACATCAAGAAGGCGGATTCCTGCAATTTTGGGGAATTGGAAGTTACACATTGGAACATGAAGGGCAGAATTTCGGGCCACTGGTTATCAGGTAAGAGCGAGGAAGCAAGCTCCGATATGGTGTCGCAGAGCTTTTTGATTATAGATTTGGACTCCTCATTCTGAATTGAGGATAGCAGAATGTTTTTAATAGCGGAACGAGTGGATTCATTGAGTTGGGGCCAGATAAAGGAGTCGTCCCGAGTGAGCTGCTTGCGGAGGAGAATGGTGGCCATGGCGCGCGCCTCAACATGCAGAGAGGATGAGAGGAGGTGGGCGAGTTTGAGGGCGAGGGAGTTGGGATCGTTCTGCTTGAGCAAATTGAAGATTGACTCGGCCTGGGATCGCTGGTCGTTGGAGGAGGACATCAAATGGGAGATGAGGGTTTCGAAGGGCGCCGGGTCAGGACCCAGAATGGCAGCCAATTGGGCTTGCTGAACCTGAGTCGACTCGGCATCCATCCTGCTGCGTTCGCCGCGTTAGTAGACTAGGGTTTTTGATACTCTTGTCTGTGTGTGTGTGTTTATTTCTCGGGGTGGCGCTCTGTTCTGCTCTGCTGCTTCCTATATCTCTAATAATAATAATAATAATAATAATAATAATAATAATATAATATCCTTCTCTCTCTCTGTCTCTCTCTCTCTCTCACTCACTCTAAAATAATGTGCGAAACGCGACTCTCTCTCCCTCTCTCTCAGTGTGTGTCTCTCTGCGCTTCCTTATATATACAATAGAGAGAGAGAGAGAGAGAGAGCAGCCGCAGAGAGGAGAGCCCACACGCGCGCGCACACACACACTAAAACACCAGTTGGCGGAAAGGATATTTTCGTCTATTTGATGGTTGGAAGTTGGAAATGTGTGAGGGCGAATGTACAAGTATTTGTAGCGCGGTGTACAGTACAGCCCAAACTGAAGGGAAAAATATAAAGTAGGGCGCATGATGATCAATGTGGGGCTAATTAGGGCAAAGTAGGATACACGGTGGGACTGAGGGGGATTCATTCATTTGTCATAAATAGTTGGTGTGTGGGCGCCTAAATAAATATGTTTTCTACTCAAAAATACATCTTTTTTTTAAATTATATTAATTGAAAACAAGTGTGAAACAAAACTTTATCAAAAGTATAAAAGTATATTTCTTTCTCTCTTTCTTTTCTATTTCTAGATAATAATAATAATAAAAAGTGTGAGTATTTGGTCTTCATAATTTATTACCCAATAAAAATATTTTCTATGTTGGTTTATTAACAAAAAAAATTGAGTATTTCTATTATCTTTCTCTCTTTTAGCCGACATAAAATTTAATCATTCATCTTTTTTTAAATATTTTATACATTTAAAAAATAAAAACTAATAATACAATATAATCAAAATAATATCTGTAAATATACATTCTTCAATTTGTGGTCTAAAAATTATTCAATGATCATTTAAAATGAATCTATTGACGTTGGATTCACAACTTGTGGGTTATAATAATAATAATAATAATAATAATAATAATAATAATAATAATATTATGATTTTTACGTATTTGAATCACAAACTCAAATCATCTAATTAAACACAAACTCACATCATTTCTTATCAATCCAATAAGTTAAAAGTAATTAAGGTAACATGTTTATTTTCTCCTTTTATTTATTAAAATACTGTAAGAACTTGTTTAAATGAAATGACCTTATGTTTGTTGATTAAATAAACCTTGTTTTAGAACATGGGCTACGTGGAGTGTACTACAATTTACCTATTTATTTAAGCAAAATACATATGAGAAAATGTGCTACTTGGACTTGGACTACATCAATTTAAATGTTTGATTTGATCATATTCATATTTAGTGGGCGCATTTAAATATCTCATGTATTATAAATATACCATGTACTGCATATATTACTTACTATTTAATTGGCATAATTAATTGATAATTTGTAATAATAAATATGATCTAAAATATTGATATAATTATATATTAATTCATAGATTAAATTATGAAGATAAATAAAAAAATGTATTTGTTCCACATAGAAATATGAACGGAAAATAATGGTATTTGATAGGTATACAATAGGTATGTGAGATAGAACGTAATAATTATGGGAATAACAATGTAATTTACCCTATTGTAATAATTTATTCCACTGACACTTACATACTTTTGAAATGATTTAAACGCAAATAAAAGAATATCCTCAACAATAATTTTGAAAATAGTGGCCATACTGAATAATATATCAAACAAGTGATAGAAAGTGTTAATAATCAAATCCACGCTGCAAAGTTATTAGGGTTAACTCTAAATATGTAAAAATCGGGGGGGTTCCATGCAATTTTATCTCAATCACTGATGCGACCCGTTTATGTAGACCCGACTAGTCGGATTAAAAAATCGACCCACCCAATTTCCCCCAGGCGCCTTCGTCTCATAACTCTCATTCTTTATTATTCTCATCTGCCCATTAAACAAGACTGCTAAGTGAAAGAGCAACGCGCCACTCCTCGCCGCCGACCACCACCGACCTGCCGCTGACGCAAGCTCCTCGTCTCTTCTACTTTATCGCGGCTGTCTCGCTTTACCCGCTCCCTCAGGTAAAACTATGCGAGAAGCTTTGGCATGCTGAAATTAAGGTATCTTAATTAGGAATTTCGAATTGTATTCCGGATTAACTGAATATTTTTCCTGGAGCGGATTACTATAGGGGTTTGAATAGATGCTTTTTATGTATTTTTAGTTTTTGGTTAATTTGTTACGTAGTTGAGCAGATTTCGAATTGCTCTTATTGAGGATTTTCCTGTATGTTATTTCCGCAGGATTTTGTGTGAATTTGATCTCTCACTTTGAGCATTCCCGTCCCAGAATTTCATGTGAACTGGCACAGACTTTTGGTCCCAATAGGTATGTCTGTTGCAAATTTGATGATATAAAAGAATTATATGGCTATGTAAGCATACCAAGTAACATGTGAACTGAAAGAGTCATTTCAAGCGAGCTGGACATCCCATTAGCTTTCACCTCTACCACCTGATATCCTCCCTTTTGTTCTAATTCTTTTAGTTCGTCAAAATTGTTGCAGAACGGTGAAAAATGCTTCTAAGCAAGTTTCCGAAGTGCTGCTTTTGCAGCGCCACTTTGTTTTCCAATCCACGACCATGGCTTTTTGTGGGGTTGGGTAATCCAGGGGATAAATTCGCAGGCACCAGGCACAATGTGGGGTTTGAACTGATTGATGCATTTGCCAACTCACAAGGAATCTCAATGGACTCCGTCCACTGCAAAGCCATCTTTGGAAAAGGCCTGTTACACATAATTGCTATCTGTCCTCATGCTTTTTCATACTTATGTCTATACCTTCATCAGTTTGTTTGTGTGTTTATTTTTATAACGGGACTGGATTTCGGATGTTTCCCTCAGGTTTTGTCGATGGGGTTCCAGTTTTCTTGGCAAAGCCTCAGACTTACATGAATTTAAGTGGTGAATCTGTAAGAAATAGATTAAAATTTCATAGGGAAGAATCTCTGTGTGAGGCCGTGTGACTGAAGTACTTCTCATTTTTCTGGCAGAGTGGTCCTCTTGCAGCTTACTATAAGCTTCCTCTTAATCGGGTGCTAGTGGTACGGTCTTGTGGAGAGATTGACATCCCATACTCACTTTTTGATTGGCTGGCTACATTCTGAACTCTGACGCATCATGCTTTGTTGTTCTAGTTTCATGATGACATGGATTTACCTTGTGGGGTTCTTCGTCTTCACCCTAAGGGAAATCATGGAAGTCACAATGGGTAAGAATAGAAACTTTATGTCTGAAGTCCTAGAAGATGGTGTAAAATTGCATTATCTTGACAAAGTTGTTTATTTACTTCCAGGGACTCCAGTCTGGTATGTAGTGGTTGGCATTGGCTGTTATTATACAAATATAAGGATTTATGACCCGAAACACTTTATTCAACATATCAATGTCTGCCTGGTCTCTGTCCTTTCAACTAATGTGTAGACTATGAAATTTTTGTTTTGTAATTGCTATCCTTGACTTACAAATTTCTGTTCCTGGATCTGATTCTTGCAGTAGTTTACTGTTCTCAGTAGTTGACTGAATCAAGGCATAATTCGTGATACAACCTAGTTTCGAGTCTAATCATTCATATTATTGGTGCCACAGCAGTAGGGTGTGAATTGCCTGAAAATTAGCATGCTTTTCGTGTTGCAGAAATATCTACTGTTGGTCTATATATGAGAATTTCAGAAGAACAACTGAGAATTGACTTGCTCTAGACTTTAGAGGGGTTTACTCTCTCTTGGGTGAGCTTTATGATCCTTATTTTATCATTTTGCTAGGCTGAAAAGTGTGATCTATCATTTTCGCGGGAATAGAGAATTTCCGCGGCTAAGAATTGGTAAGTCTGGATCCCCAACTTTAGGATTTCGCTGCCCGCTGACCTATAGTTCAACTATAAATAAGCAAATCAATTGTAATTCTTTTGTTAGGTATAGGGAGGCCTCCTGGTCAAATGGATCCAAAAGCATTCTTACTCCAAAAGTTCAATGCCAGAGCTCGAGGAAGGGTATGCCTGTGCTTACATTTGCTTGTTTTCAGATTTTTGTTTACTTAACATGGAGACCCCTTTTCCTCATCAAGCATCTGCATATGGCAAAATGAAATAAAAAGGAAAGAGATTTGTCGGTCATGCTGTCTAATTGTCTCTTGTTCCAAGATCATGAGATATTTCATTTGATGAGCAGGAGCTTCTGGTGATATTCTAATTGCTAAATCTCCACCTTCCTGCCTTAATAAATTACTTTCAAATCTGGCTTGACCAGTTTCAAAGTAGACTACATCCATAGTCCACTAGGTCTTAGGGTGGACAGAACTAGAACTGTTTACAAATAGCTGAGGTTCGCATCATTGACATCATAGAAACTCAACTTTGAATTATCTTGGCATGGTTTATTTGCTGCAATAGTTACTTGTACTTGTTTTCACATGCGTAGATGCTCAAGGAAAAATCCCTACTCTTGTTATGTAGCAATTACCATTATGGAAAAAGTTTATTCACATACCTTTTTAAGGTTTACAGATTGATGCTGCATTACAAGAAGGTGTTGATGCTCTGAAACAAGTCCTGTCCAAAGGCTTGACGGAGAGTGCGAGGTGCTTCAATAAGGAGCAGAAATACAAACATATAAGGCTGCAAACCATGCCCGTATGAGTTTATCTAAGGTATTTCTAGCTGAATTGCTTGAACCTTATTAGCCATTTGATTTTCTTTTAGAAACCTGAGAACTGAATACTATCACCTGCCACTGCTTATGTTTTAACTCCATTTCATTTATAGATAAAGAAATTATACCGAGTGAAGCTAATCAAGTGAGCAGCCAATGGGTGGCCGTTTATATAACGCACAGCTAATCATGTACCTGATTGATTGATTATTGCAAGGGAAAGCAGCTCGTCAGGTTACTGAAACTCCCACTTGTATGTGGGTCTCAAGGAGATTAATAGCCAAGGGAGAAATGTGGAAGCACAGTATGGAAGGCTTAATTATTTGAACCATGAATACAGATGATGCTCAAGTGCAAATTCTGGAATCACTTTTCCAGATATCAAGAAACCATGTCCAAATGAAGGGGTCTTTTATACAAGTAAGTTAGTTAGTGTGTTAAAATCGACTGGCATTTCGTATTAATATTTGGAAATGCTACGGCCCAGAATAGTATACATACTTCCATACGGGTATGTATCATGTGTATGGACATGGGCCTAACTGTATTGAGTTTGGGTTTGGGTTTGGGTTTGGGGGGTAATTATTATTAGCCTTACTTTTTGAATATCTGAACGGGTAAACCCATACCCATCTGCGTTTCATTAATTATTATCCAACACATTTATTTATATGCGACAACTACATAATATTCCAAAGAAAATAATATAAAAAAGTTTCGCCATAAAGGTTTTCACACTCCCATACACCACAGCAAACCTAGCTAGGAAATTAAGGAAACACAAATTTCATCAAGCCCTCTCCACCTTTTTCTATAAATGGGTTTAGAGCAATGTTAAAATTATCGAGCTTCTTCAATTCACAACCAATAAAAAGAGTTACCTTTTAACTCGCAAAGACAAAATTATTACCGTATTTTCACAACTTCAGCAAGAATTTTGTACACTCGCGGGTGACTATAGCATGACTACTCTCACAAACCTATAATACCATAGAAAGAACAATAAGTAGCATGCATCCTAATTAATAAGATAGAGAGATATTAAGAGAGAAAGAAAGACAGATCATTTTGAGAGTGACAGTAAAACCAACAAATGCGAAGCCCATCACTTTCTCCATCAAAGCAAACGCCAGAAGCACAAGGAGGAGGCGGAGCTAGTGGTGGTTGTTCTAGCAAGAAAGCGGAGCCCATGGCATGTTGCAGCAACCTGGGGCTGAAAAGGGGGCCGTGGACGGCGGAGGAAGATGAGCTGTTGGCTGATTACATAAAGAGGGAAGGCGAGGGAAGGTGGCGGACGCTCCCGAAGAAGGCTGGACTGCTCCGCTGTGGGAAGAGCTGCCGCCTCCGCTGGATGAACTACCTCCGCCCCTCTGTCAAGCGCGGCCACATCTCCCCTGATGAAGAAGACCTCATTCTCCGCCTACACCGCCTCCTCGGCAACAGGTATATCTATGTATATGTACTACTTAATTTACACTCAAAAATTAAAACGCGCACACACACATATATATATATATATGTATATCTCAAGTACGTATAGCAGCATGTGTTGATTTTCTTTTTTCTGTTTAACAAATCATTGCTTTACAGAGAATGATGATTGGCTTTAGATAGTAATAGTAATTGCAGTGTTTCTTGATCTCAGTTCATCAATTTCATCATCATCATCATCATGCCTTTATTTCTTCATTATTATAATTGTTGAGGAAGCTGAGCTAATATATATTTATGTATGTTCCCCTCTCAAATTCTCATACTTTGTCCTCATCATCATTAAGTAGTCCGTTTTCCATATTTATGCAGCTTTCTGAATTTAGGGTTTCACTATTTTCATCCACAGTTGTCTATGTTCATTGTCTGAATCAAATTGTTTTTCTCTGTCCTCTCTGCTTTTGTTATAATGAACATGACTCTTTTTTTCTGCTACAGTACTTGTTTTGGTAATATTTCTTCATTATATGTATACATATATTTGTAGATGGTCCCTAATAGCTGGAAGAATTCCGGGTCGAACCGATAATGAGATAAAGAACTACTGGAACACTCACCTGAGTAAGAAGTTGATCAGCCAAGGAATAGACCCAAAAACTCACAAGCCATTAAACCCTAATCCCTCCATTCATGATCACAACAAGAAAGATTCTTCCTCAGAAATTCATCAGCAATCTCTTACAAGCACTTATGTCCCATTTGCCAGCTGCACCCTTGGAAATGCTATGATCAGCAATGGAGATGGGAGCAATAGTCATGATCATCAGTTTGTTGGTACTGATCATCATCAGCAGGCAGCTGTTCCCAAGAAAGATTTGATGAGAAACAACGTCATTGATGAGGGGATGATCATGAGTATTAGTAAAGATGGAGATGATGATGATATGATGATCAATTGCTGTCCTGACGATGCATTTTCTTCCTTCTTGAATTCGTTGATCAATGATGATGTGTTCAATAATCAGCATCAAGATGATCAGGATCAACATCTTGACATATAGCATGCAGCCGGCAGCCTAATAACTCCAACGTGCATCGTGATTTCTAATCATGATTACTTTTGATCGTATATATGATCTTCCAATTAATGGATTGTTCATCTGGTGCTAATCCCAGTATCAATGAATACCGCTAAGCTAGCAAGTTAGACCTTGATCAGGCATTAATATTAATATGGTAATCAGCTAGCTGAAAACTTATAATATATTGTTTCAGACATGCATATATATTATTGCTAGCTGCAGATGGTTATTAAATTAATTACATATATATGTAAGTTTCATAATTATTTATGTTGTGGAAGTGAAATGTTAGAGAGAGATGTGTACTGGTGTGGTATTAATGTTTGCTGCCACAGTTTGCAAATCCTTTATATGCATCCAAAGTATATATATATGCAGTGTTAATTTTTCACCTAGTACATAAAAATTATGCTCTCTGATTATCATGATGATATATAATTATTTACGCGCGGGCATTCAACTTAATTTTGATTAATATTCCCCTACCTATATAGCTTAATTATTCCATAATTATTTATATATATATGGACGACCCTTTTCAGAGCTTATTAATAATTAATGAACTTACTGTATAACTAATAATAAGAGGCTGCTAATTCATAGCAGTAAGAGATGTCGACTTAATGTAACAATAACTATAAGAGAGGTCATCCATCAATACATTACGAAGTTTGTATACATGGTATATACGATCATGCCATTTTCATCCATCCTTTTAATATTCCCATTATTTTTATGTAAGCCTAATTAATTTTGAATTTTTCATAATGAAAACGACTATAAAAGGTCATCCCGCGTGATTAGTCATCATTATATATTTTAACATAAGTTATCAATAAGAAATTCAACATTAATTCACTATATACGCATCAAATTAAATACAATAATTAAGAAATAATGTGACTAATATATGATCATACGTACGTGCATTAATCTGCAGGACAAATAATTAGTGAGAAGTCATGCATTGTATAGTACTAATTGTGATGTATCAATTTCAAATGTAGTAATAAATAATTCAGGTAGGGAGGGAATACATATATATATATATATATATATATACATGATGTATACGATCGAGGAGTATACTCAAAAACCTTTAAGTACTCATTCCCATGACTTAATTTTGACCTAAAATTGTTGCTAATTAATGCGAAAGTTGAATATATATATATATAAAGCTGATCAATTTTTAGAGAGACTACAAATTTCACTCACATGCTACAAAACAAGAAATTAAAATTAATACATATATAGTTAATGACTTCCAGTTTCACCTAAAAAGTTTGTTGAGATCAATATATATACATATATGAGTTGAAAGGCAGGTCTATATATATATGAGATAAAGTTATATATATTTATTCATGATTTTTGATCGATCATCAATATTTTCTAGAAAAATATTTAATTTACTTACTTTCTATTCATATAATTTTTCAGTCGAGACTAAATGTTTTTCACTTGATATATATATATATATATCTATATCTATATCTAAGGATTGAGAGTAAAAATATATATATAAGCCGGCCATCTTGATCAGATCTTATATATTCATGACAAAACTAAATAAATGAATGAGAGAGAGAGAGAGTCGACAAGAAGTTGATGAAAAGCACACGTACATGATGAACCAATTAAGATATATCTGATCATATATAAATTAAAGTTAATGGATCAGCGATATAATTATAATTATAATTATATATTGTTCGAAAAAGATAAAAATGAAAGATATATATACTCATCAAAATTAAAACTCACCTCGAAATCATGATGATCAACATATATATATAGCTGAAATGATGTGCATTTTTATGCAAAAGAGAGATGATGAGCAGCTGCATCTTCAAGCTTTTCTGGAAATAATATTCTTAATAATTTCCTCGCACAAAAGTATATATGTTACCAACAAAGCAGAAAAAGTATTGGAACAAATGTGAAAGAGTTTATATATATAGAGAGAGAGAGAGAGAAATTAAATAGCTGTTTCGAAAGCTATATATGCAGCTGCTATTGGTATGCGCATCTACCACTTTATACTTTATATAATAATCACACACACACACATACACCAACAAATTAATTAATTAGGATAATTATATATATGTTTGATGAATGTTTAGTCGTCGCTGAACGATTGTTCAAAATTGTACAGTCAAAAAATATTTCTAATTATAATTATATATAGGTTCAAATTAATGTTGTTGCATGCATATGGTTTTCTTTTCTATCTAGAATTAATTGACCGGTAGATTTTCACCCCATATTTGTACGTAAATTAACAAAATTAATTAATGTTACTACTGCATTGATATTAATTGATACCATTAATTACCGGCCGCCTGTGAACAAATTAATGAGTACGCCTCCACTACCAAACATTCTTACCAACAAACTTAATTTTAATTTACTACATTAATTTCATGCAAAAAACAAATATTAATTTAAGATGCATGATGCGCCAAAACTATAATTTTTCAGGGGACCTTAATTATATATACTTACTATCTTTCTGTACCCTAATCCCTTAATTCTTAATTTGAATCTCCAACTACCAATTAGGACAATAATATTATAGTAGTAATCTCTAATTAAAACCATTAAGTAAATTCAAATTATAATTATAAGCAGACAATTAATATATATATATATATATTAAGGATAGTAAATCTTAAGCACAAAAGTTAAATTCATTGAAGATACATATTGTTGAAAACATGCACGCAATTAATATTAGGATTATTATAAAAAAGAATAAGTCTTTTGGTCAAAACTACTCTTATAATTAATAGAAGAGTAACTAAAGCCAAATTATGCGTATGCATAATAAAAAAAAATAGGATCTATCTTTGTGGCATATATATCAAATTAATAGTGAAGTTACATATATCTTTCAGAAAATGATCTGTGGATGGAACATATGCATCAATATTTTTCTCATCATAACCAATAAGAAACTTAAACTTAATCATAATAACTAATTCATTTGATTATTGCAATTAACGCAAACATCTAATTATCATCAATATATATAATTTACAAGTGAGCTTAATTCAATTAATTTCTAGTGAAAAAAACGAGGATCCCCGGCCCCTAGCTCCCTCCCCTACATATACATGTATCTATATGATATTGCATTATTATCTTTTGGGCATTAGAAATAAATAATTAATATATTCATCCACGGATATATATATCATGCATACTCATGATTATCGAACCACCCAAATAAAAGCATGAGATATATCATATGATGGAATATTGGTGGCCCCTTTCTCATCATACCACCTACTGCACGCTTCCAACTAATATTTAATTTAATTCTTATTCTCTTAAGCGTCCCTTTTTATTAATTAATATTTTTCAATATCATCATGGGATATATATATATATATATATATATAATAGTTGATTAATTGATAATTATCAAGACATGGATCCTTTGTGAGTTAATGCTAACAAGCAGAAAATGATAAGATTTATGTGGACCGGAGAATCTCACTTTCTCTCTCAACTCATCTAACTTGGTCAATAATATGGATCATTTTATTTTGACTACATTTAATCATCAGTTTACTAATTTTCCTCAACATATATATATATATATATATATATATTCATGAGTACTGTTTACTTCATATAATAAGACAACTGATTAAGGTAATTTATAATGATCATCTCTATACATGCATGCATGTATCATAGTAATTATAATCATCTGATCACAGTAATTAAGTGTTAATATAATTATAAAAGAGTCTGTATAGGCTTATATTATAGCAGTGCCAAAGGACGGTATAATTAATTAAAGAAATATATGGCCCAGAAGAAGAGCTAGCTAATATATATATATATATATATATATGTAGAGGAAGAGGAGTGTATTTTCAATGAAAATGACCAATCAACTGTTTGAATCTAAAAGAGAAGATGAATCTATCTCTAAATCCAAGAAGAAGAAGATGATGATGAGTAGTACTGCAGATTGATTTCTATGATACAAATTGATCAACATATATAAACAAAGAAAGCAGTGGTGGGAGAAGAAAAGTGGAATGTTGTTTGACAATTAATCATGTTGTTCTCTTCATGTTATGGAGATGGACTGGACTGGACTGGACCCTCTCAAGTTTTGACATGTCATGCATACATACAAGTCAATCATTAATATATAATATAATAATTCTTCATTGTTTTATTCTTCTTTACCTCTGTTTCTATTAATTCTCAACTGTATATAAATCCACCACCACTCATGTGAACCTGCGGGTTCATATATAATTAACAAGAAGCTACATACACTATTACCTCTCTGCTGTGCTGTCTAGCTAATATGCTCAAATTCAAAAGGGTTTGTGTTTTCTGTGGAAGTAACTTGGGATATAGACACATATTCAGTGATGCAGCACTTGATCTTGCCCAACAACTGGTAACGTACTACTGTTTGTTTTTGTTTTTTTTTTTAATTACGTACCTATCTCTCTTTCACTACTATATATATATATATATATATATATATCTTTTGTTGTTGTCGTCGCCGACTTCATTGTGTTGTTGTATGTTGCCGAGTTAACAGTTTTAGATGCAAATACAGGTAAAGAGGAAGATGGATCTTATATATGGAGGAGGAAGTATTGGTCTTATGGGTTTGGTTTCTCAGACAGTTTATGATGGTGGATGCAACGTTCTTGGGTACTAAAATTTCTCATGCATCTAGACTTGTTTCTGCAATTAATTAAGCTTCTATTACTTGATGTTTCATTGAAATCTTACCTCTTTCTTTCCATCCCTTTTGTTACTTCTGGCTAGAGTTATCCCAACAGCTCTTGTTCCAGTAGAGGTATATCATATCCAACTCTTGAATCTTTCTTTGATTACAACAATATAAAGTATTCATTCCCCCCTTAACTAACAATGGAATGAATGCTAATGATATTTGTACAGATATCAGGCCATGCAGTGGGAGATGTACTGGTGGTTTCTGATATGCATGAAAGAAAGGCTGAAATGGCCCGTCGGGCTGATGCTTTTATTGCTCTTCCTGGTAACCACATCCCTAACTTCTGGGCACAAGTGAGAGTTTGTCTTTAACAATGACTTGAGTCTTGACCAAGAAAATGATTCTCTTTTGATTTCTTTCTCAAGGGGGTTATGGAACTATGGAAGAGTTGCTTGAGATGATAACATGGTCACAACTTGGAATCCATAACAAACCAGTAAGCCCCTTTTTAACTTCAGTATCACAACCTTCTGAACAACCATATTGTCTAATATATATATACATACATCAACTGAGATCTTATTGTCATTTTCATTTGGTTTTCTTTCTTTTTTTCCCCTTAAAAGTATCATTACTGCAGGTCTAATATTCCTGAACTAACTTCAGCTAAACTATGTTACTAAATCTTGGAATGGGCTTTCTTTCTTTGGCATGTAAAGACCCACACTTTTCCTTTAGCACCAACTGTAATAATAGGCTTATACTGCTCACCTTTACTTAGTTTAGTAGCTTTTATGTCTAGCCAACAAAAAAAGACTCAAGGACAAGATCAATTTCAGCTAGGAACAACTCTGTTTCACATCCGTCAACAGAACTTGCATTTTCTTGAATGGTGAAATGTCATAGCAGTCAGCAAGATAAGCCTGGCTAATAATTGTGTGCATGAATGCCTTTGTATTTGCAGGTCTTAAAATCTCATGAGTGTGTGAGGAAAACACAAATCAGTGACAGTACAAGAATCTTCATCATTTGCTGTCTTTAGGGGTCATTTTTTTCAATGGCTTTTATGTGATAATGCCACCAAGATTTGACTACTTCCAAACTTGATAGAGGTTCATGACATAGACGTTTCAACAAATATGCAGTCATGATGATGATCAAGACACATTATTATGTCTATAAATAGAAATCAAATCAAATCACATCAGTGGGTCAGGATTTATGGTGAAAGGAATCTAGATCAAACAAAATTACAAGTGCTAAGCATAGAACATATGGAATACTTTTCATTTCACCTTCATCATATTTCCCGGACAAACTTCTTGAGGAAACTGTCTCCAATATTACAGTAACTGCAATCACATCAGATGTTTGTATTCTTAATAAAGTTTAAGAAAAGTTAATGTTTATCTCAAACAGGTAGGCCTCTTGAATACAGATGGATACTATGACAGCTTGCTTGGAATATTTGACAAAGGTGTGGAAGAAGGATTTATCAAACAGTCAGCAAGAAATATTGTGATATCAGCCAAGACTGCTGCAGAGCTGATAGAGAAGATGGAGGTACTACTCTTAACACTTTTTCATGCTAAGCATGATTTCACCTCATTTCAAGACACAAAAGAATAAAGATACTAGTAGGCAGTAGTAAAAGTCAAGGTTCCTACAAGTACAGCTGATGCTCAACAGAAGAAAACTGGAGAATTTTCGACACAGCATCACTTCAAACTGACAGGAATTATTTGAAGAGAGAATCAACAAGAATGTGATGTTTTGTGCATGTTTTTGTATAATCATTCTATTGAGAAAGCAATATCATCATGGTATGCAATTTTTCTAATTCTGAACTGAAATGCCGTCTGACCAGCATTTACAACTGATGCAGGAGTATGTACCATTGCACACTCAAGTAGCACCAAGTAGAAATTGGAATGCTGAAGATCCTGGAGCAGAAAACTTGTAGCCATTGATTTGTGGATCATTCGCAAGAATATCAGTTATGTTAAAGCTTTTCTGGTTGTGGTATAGATTCATTTACCTGTGGAAGGAAGATGCAAAAAGAGAAATAGGTGGATTTTATTGGCTCTGCAATGACAATTTGCTTCTTAGGCTACTAATTTAGGACACCAAACTCCATTTTGTGCAAGTGAGGAGAGAACAACCCCCTCTCCTCATCTTCTACTGATTGTCCTCCCTTTAAATGAATAAAGAATGGTTGTTTAAAGAGTAAATGACATGAATTTTTTAGATGTATATTGATCTGTAAAGCATTGGCTTTCTATAAGATGCACAAAAAGAATATGGAAGCAACATTTATCTTTTTCCATTAGAAGCAGAAGAAGGGCTTGACAAAAAAAGTATACAGTACAGATACATGACAAGAACATTTATGAAGTTGATACAATAGGTTCTATAAGCACTTTAACCTGTTTAGCATGTATTGATCCCATCCTTGCAATCTTTGGTCAAGTTATAGAATGTTTCTACCCTTGTCTTAGCTCTATAAAGAACCTCAGTGTCCACCTCAACTCTCATATAACCATCAAAGTCGACCGGGCGGCCACCATTCAAAAGAGTTGTTTCATTGTGCCATTCACTCGTATTTCCCCACAAATAGCTGTAGTCATCAAGTAAATGAACTTTGTAATGAGATCTCAGCTTATCGAAGAAGTTGTAAAAGGGTTCATTGGTGGCAATATACAAATTTCTCCAAGGTGCAATTGTCCCCTGAAGCTTAGCAACGAGGGCATCTGGCGAAGTATCAGCATCCAAATGAGGCCACAGCTCCTTATTCCTTGCCTTCTCTCCTCGTACCACGTGAACTGCATCAAAATCCCAGTCCATGCTCCCACTAATCGCAGAAACTATATTCATTAATCTCTTTGATTTCCAAAGGGCTTGCCACGGCCTCTCAATGTACTTAGCGGCTGGACCTTCACATACCCTATACCAATAATTATCTGGCTCGGGAGCATCAAACTGCCTCCATATAATCGTGCTTTTATCTTTCCTCAGTTGCATTGGTGTCACCTTATAGTTTGCAACCTTCCTTACTGGAATCTTCGTCTTATGATTCTTGTCCCATCTTTTCCAATCTCTCAGAAAGTCGCCTTCCTCCACAATTGGAGACACCTCTTTCAAATGTTCAAAATCAAAATAGAACCTAAAATCTTTACCCTCCTCATCCTTGTTGCTCTGTGTGTAAGCAGAAGCCAAACAAATACTCAAATCCATCACAAACGTCCTATTCAAGTACTGGGCCTCACCAAGAGCACACAAGAAGCTCCAGATATAGTGATTCATTCCTTTGCAGTAATCCCCTCCCCTTGAATAGTACAAATACCTCCCCTTCCTAAAAGCTGAATCTGATCCCAACAAAGGTATCGTGTCATTGATCTCATCGTCCCGAACAGGGGGAGCAATTCTACCCTTCTGCCAATTCCCAGACGGATTGACTTGAATTCTTGGACGACGAGCATTTATACCAGAATGCCAGCGCCCAGGATGAATCACCTTGTAACTACAATCATCCTTAAAGCCCAACCTAAATCTCCGGAAATCCCTATACTTCCTCCAAGACTTGTCTTTCTTGTTCCTGAACCTCCATGCCACATCACACTCATCCGGCTTAGACCCATTGACTGGAGTTTGATAATCCAGAAAAGCAATTGCCTTGTATGTCCTCAAATTAAACCTCTGAATCGCGATCAGAACTCTAGGGTCCGAACAATTCACCACAGAAACATCCTCACAACCCGACTTCAACGTCACATTTGAGGTAAGTTCCTCTTCAGATTTCTGAATTGTCGATTCAGTAATAGTTGATAGTGAGCCCTCAGGCATTGCCACTGGAGCAGTAGCAACATCCTCTCCAGTTTTAAGCACAGAAGTGTCAGTTTTAAATGTGGCATTTTCGACTTGAGTGAAAACCATAGTGAGGGCTCTGGAGGACTCCCACGGGTCAGGGGGTTGGTAGGTGATGGCAATTACAGTGAATATGAGCACAGAGAAAACAAACACTGAAAAACACACATTGCTTATCAGCTTTATTATGTTTTGGCCAATGGGATCTGTTGGATTCGATTCTTTCATTTGAGCGGAAAACCTGAATCCCCCCCCCCCCCAATACACTCAAATTGAGTTCATAAAAATGAATCTTGACCGCAACTCTACAGAATTAAGCTGAAAAAAAAGATGGATCTTGAAGCTTAAAGAGTAGAAGTGAAATCTTTTCAAGAAAAAGGAAAGCAACCTTCGAATCACCTGTGATCTGAGAATGGCCCTCGTTTCCGGAGAGAAGAAAAATGGGATCTCGAACTTGACTGAGACGAAAAAGAAGGATTTGAAGGAAAGAGAATAGAGTGAAATTGCAGATAGGTAGGGAGAGAGGTAATGCAAGGAAGTCGAAGCAGAAGAAGAAAGAGAGGAAAAGCCCTTTACCTCAAGAAAACAAGAAACAAACAGTGAATAAGCAAAGATTGGATCTTTGAGATGGTGAAAGTTACAGAGAGAATAGAGAAAGGTAAAAAGATTAGTAGGTGAGTTGTGAGCTGAATGTGTTTTGCTTAGAGAGGAAGATGAAGAGAAGAGAAGAGAGAAGAGGGATTTCACATTTCAGATTTGATTTCTATAGAAAGATTTTTGTTGGCCCAAATCCAATATTCAAATTAAATTTACTTTATTACCACTGTATCTGTATGAGAGACAAAGCCAGTTGAGCTGTCAGTGTCACCACACCCTTCAGAGTGTGTTCGTGTGAGTGTGTATCCTTGCGGTCGCCACGCATTGCCACGTCAGCTTTAAGAGTAGGACCCACCAGTGATTGCTATTTGGTACACTTTGCATTAATAGCATATTGCAATTTGATGATTATTACATTCCAAGTAGAGAGCACTTAATTAATTGCATTAAAGGTGCTAAACTGTTTTCTAAGATCGATTGTAAATTTGGATTTTTTCAGATTAAGATAGGAAATGATTCAAAGAAATACACTGCATTTTCCACACCTCATGGACAATATATCTGGAATGTACTGCCAATGGGACTTGCCAATGCACCCCAGATATTTCAAAGAAAGATGGATAATCTTTTCAAGGACTATCTAGAGTTTATGTTTGTTTACATAGACGACATCTTGATTGCATCTAAAAATATACAGGATCATATTAGACATCTTGAAATATTTTTTGATGCATGCCATAAAGAGGGATTGGTGCTTTTTGAAAAGAAAGCTATCGTAGCTGTCAATAAAATTGAATTTCTATGAATTCTTATTGACGAAACATGCATTGAGTTGCAGGAACACATTGTAGAAAAGATTCGCAATTTTCCTGACATTCTTAAATATAAGAAGCAACTCCAAAGCTTCTTGGGAGTTGTCAATTGTGCAGGAATCTTTATAAAGGACCTTGCAAAATATAGAAAGGATTTTCGTCCACTTGTGAAAGAAACAGAGAGTTCAAAGTGGAAATGGGAGGAAATTTATACGCAAAGGGTTCGTGAGTTAAAACAGATCTGCAATAACTTGTCAAAGCTTGCAATCCCACAAGACGAGGATGAGTTGGTAGTCTACATGGACGCCAATGATTACATATGGGCAGCAATACTCATGAAAAAGACAACTACAGGTGAAGAACCTTGTAGATACACAGGAGGGTTGTTCACCGAGCAACAAGCCAAACTATGGCATATCAACGAAAAGGAATTCTTTGCGGTTTGGAAGGCTTTCCAGAAATGGCCTTTGTTCTTACTAGCCAAAGAATTTATATTAAAAGTTGATAATATGAATGCTAAAGCTTTCTTAAAAAATAAACTTGAATCAAAGATTGAGAAAACTCGTATTATTAGATGGCAAGCAGAATGCCAATATTATTGTTATAATATTGTCATTATCAAATCTCATGAAAATGTTCTTGCAGATTTCTTGACAAGAGATAGAGGCAGCTGAAGCAGACTCCGTCATCATCAGGCTTAGTCATCTCAGGGAAAACCTTGAGGAGATTGATAAAAGATTTGGACAGCTAACAGTTAAAGCCCAAATAGCTGGCCAAGTTCAACGAACTAATCTGGACACTGTCCAGACCGCCATCAGGCGTACCAAACTTGCTGCAAACTCGTTATGGGATGACTTACTGAAACCAATTCGAAAGGCATCATCTTCGGTGATAGCCCGAGAATTGAGAGAGCAGGGTTCTAAACCTGCAATTAGAGAACAGGGCTCTAAACCTGTAGCAGCAGATTCAAGTATTGCTTGCACAAGGCCATCACCAGACTCTAGTGAGAAAGCAAAAGTTGAGTTACAGGAAGTGCAACTCCTGATAATTCAAGTCAACCCAACACCTCTGGGGTAAAAGAGGAAGAGATTAACCTTAGGCCAATGACGGGCACCTCTAAGGTTAATACTAATAAAGCTCTATCTTCTGTTTTCGCTTGGTAGGATTATCAGAGATCATGGAAAAAACTTGTTTCCCGTAAAGGCATAAGCCCAGGCAAGACCATCGTAGACACATCCGAAAGATATAACAGAATCTGGATGCTCGAAGGGTCTAAACCAGAAGAGGTACGAGAATGGTATGATTTTGGAGCCCTTGCTTCAGTTCATACTATGTCACCAGCTTTCCGAAAATCTCCAAACTTTCGAAATAGATCAGTGGGACGGTATATGACGCATGGCAAAACAATCCCCACCTTAAACGAGGAGATATTTTGGAGCTCAAGTTCATTTCCATAGCTCCAAAATTTGCATGAAAAGGGTCTCATCCAGCATTCCATTTCATCAAATTACAGAGACCTGACATGGTAGCATTTAACAAAGTAAAGGCTGCCACAGGAGAAGCTCCCCTGGTATCTTCCCTCAGTGAAGACGACATATCCACCAGAAGAGCTTGGGGTTATTGGATCTGTCTCACAGAGATGGATAAAGTCAAGTATCCATTTAAGATATCCTCCAATAAATTAAATGGATCATTCCTGTTAAACTCCATGACGGGAAGAAGCACAGAGTTCGCGGAGAGTTTGTTTTAAAAGAAACGAATGCTTATTTGGGAAAACAAGCTACCAGCGACAAAGGCCACAAGAAAGAAGGCCTGCAACATGATGCATGTTGGACAATGACATAACCATGTATGCCCTTCCTGTGAAAAACAAGAAAATCCCTTGTTTGGGACAAGGATTTAGGTAACCCAAAATAAACCCGAACCGAAACCAGAAAAGAGTAAAAGAAAGGATTTTTACAAAAAGAGGTAAAAATCTCAAAATGCAAAAAGGCAAAGAAAGGACTGTCGGCAGAAAACGACAAAAAGTCAACAGTCAGATAAGACAGGAAGCACCAGCTGGAGAACACATGGCCGACAAGCCATAATGACCACAGCTAGAAAGTAGAAAGACAAAATGGGTGACGAACACAGTGACGACATCGACACCCAAAGCAAGAATAAAGTCCGGGTTTGAAGTCCGCGGACTATTATAAATAGAGAGCTAGGAAGCAGATGGAGGACATCAGAAAAACTTCTCCAACTCTTCAGAAAAATAAACTGTGTCTTTAAATTTTCTAAGTATTAGAATATCCAGTGTATGCGGTTATCCCCAACGAGTCAAGTCATCTTATCCATGAGAGGCTAAGTAGTTTTCTTCTCCGATAGAGGAATAAAATATCTATATAATATTTCAAGTATTTCTTCAATAAAATATAGGCTTCTGTCCAATTTGTTTGTCCAAAATTTTATTAAGTCTCTATTTTGAGTACTTTTACGCCCTAAGGTAGGAAACGAAGTAGGGTTGTGCTGTTTGTTGCTAAAGGAGCCAAGTACCTGCGAACCATCTGCTGCAGTAGTGTGGTTGGAGAAAGAGCCGTAAAAACAAGGACTTGGAATACCCGGTGGCAAAGCGGTCAAACCAATGTATGAATTTATGGATGCTTAATTTTATTTTCGGAAGCATGTTGGGCCTGATCAGAATTGAATTGCATGGGTGCTATTTCTGGAGAAAAAAAAAATTGGAACCAAATCTGATACTTTCTAAAGGTTGGGGGGCTAAAATGAAAGGAAAGTACCTTATTTGCAAGTGTCTGCAAACTACGGTATCAAAATTGGCTATTTTAGAAAATGTGGTACCAAATTTGCAAGAGCCCCTATAGTGTGGTACCAGAAATGCAATTTTCTCTTATTTATAATATCAAATTTAATTTTAGTTGTAAGTAAATTACATTGGAGAAGCTTTAGTAGAGCAAGCGACTATAAATTCAAATAATTGAATATTTTTACACATATCATATCAGTAAATTTCCTAAAAGAAAGAAACACAAATGAAAGTTTTTCAACCATAATTGTGAGGACACCCCTCGAATTGTTAATTCTTTCACTTTTACCCCTCTTCACAGTACGTACGTATGTAGCAGTATCATAGAGCCGCTAAAGTTTTATAATTTATTGCATCTGGGATTGGACACAAGTTCAATAACTAATATACTTCTTGTGGTTGATCTTAGCTATATATCAACCCAGCAACAATGATCTTAGCGGAAGGCATGGTCATAGTCATGGTAACGGAATGTCTTGTAGATGAACTGCGACAGCCATTTTGAGGCCAAGAAGCATATGATAGCCATGCAAACCAGACCATATCTTGCTGCAACTGAGACCATTCCCTGTTTCGCCGCTGCAACTATTCCAATGCAAGATATCGACATAACTTGCAATGCCGTCTCAAACACGTTAAGACTTTTATGTGCAACACTGCAACTGCTACAATTCACCGTGTGTGTCCAGTACCTGAAACCATTTAAGACAATATCGTCTTTCAAATGTAACTATTTTGAGTTTTTAGCTGAAAAGAGCAACTTAATAGACATGGTCATCAAACAATAGCACTATCTTGGAATAAAGCAGTACTTAAGTTTGACAAGTCCCAACTCAGCTGGGATTTGTTTGATTTACCTGTCAAAGAGCTGCTCTCTAGGAGGAGTCGGTGGCAGTAGTCCACTGAATTTAGTTCCCCAGTCAACTCGAGTGCCTCCATACTTGTTTAACCACCTTCTGAAGGACACCACAAGGGCATCTGCCTTTGTTGGAACATAGCAAGATTTGTGCCAATTAATAGACCCAACATCCATCAGCTTGCGTTCCTAATACAGTGTATACGTTATTGAATGATTAATATCTCTTACTTAGTTATAAAATAAAGTTTAGCGTACAGAACTAACAAGCTCAATTAAGAAGTAATACAATATTTAATGTGCAAAAAGGAAAGAGCTTATGTTCACCTCGACATGGAGAAGATAGAGATCTGAATCTAGAATTAAGTTTTGTCCAATATGGAATATCCATCGGGGGAAAATTCGTTCTATCAAGACTGCAAAGTTTCTAGGAGATGCAAAGATCAATCTGCTATTACCCGGGCTGACTGGGATACAGTAGAAGATAAGAAGCGCCTTTTTCTGGGGGGGAACAGTTGGTATCACTTCCTGCATCAAAGAAAACCACATGCTCCTAGGAAAATGCAGAGGAACTACAAAGACTAGCACTTAAGAACTTACAACTATATACAACAACAACAACAATATGAGCTACTTACATCTTTGGTTCCAGCTGATGATGTTTTGTTCTTGCTTGGACCCGCTCCTGGACTAAAATATCCATAGTAGAGACAAGGTGGAATGAAAAAGTTCTCCCCAGCAATTTGCTTTGCAGTGAATCCATTTTGATCTAGTCTTTTTATGCTTATTTCAAGTGGTCTGCCCCCTTCCCTATCAGCCTTCAAAGTGCACGACAATTACTGTTAGCCATGTGGAATTCACAAAAATAATGAATGACACGCAAGCTTGAATAGATTTACTTATCTCTCTGGTGTTTTAGGCATTCTCATTATGCCATAATGTGCATATGGAACATGCGAAGGGTCCATAAGATTTTCAATCAGAACTTCATACCTGAAAATCAAGTGCCATTAGCTACACATGGGATGAGTCACAATTTGAACTATTGGTATATAGCAACTTAGTATGCTCATTAATGTCATGATTAGTTGTCAGCAAATAACAGAAGTATTAGGTAGAGATAACAGATATACAGCTTCAATTGAGTGATACAAACAGACTTATTCTTTCTCATTTCCCCTGTTCTATTGATATTTTCATTTTGAGGAACAGGAAGTTTTATATTGGATAACTTTTAACTTTTCCTTAACGAAATAGCACTCAACCAAGTCGACCAGAAAGATTTGGTAGAAACGACAAGAAGAAACATTACATACCCGTATGGTATGTCTCTGCATATCATCGTATTGGTGAATGATGGGTCATCAAGTTCTGGGATGTAGTGAGGCTTTTGCTCTGAATATATGTTTTTGTACTGCGGATCAGTATTTGGCCAGAACCAAAGAATGCCATTTTGCACACAACTCGGATAAACAGCTACACATGCTTTCTTGGAAGTGTGAATCTGCATCATTTGTGGAATTTAACATGATACAGGAACTCAAACACACACCTACACAAGCCGAAAGTTACATGTGCAACAGGCAGGCTAGAAACCGGCCCTAAAATCTTTCAAACATCACATAATATTACCAGTTCTTTCTAAGAGGGTCACATACTGATTGGAATTCTGAGCTGCTGCAAAAGTTTTACCCTATGATTTTATAGTTGTTTTTTCGTTTTTGTTATTGTCATCAATCTCATGATCATACATTGGCTCTGCCGAGTTGAAAAATAGTCACTTGTAACTGAGGAAAGTAGTCGACATCAATTTGCTCTAGCCTCAAGTCAGCGTGCATCAACAAATATATGAAGTGATCAAGCAGCAATGTAAGCAGAAATTACGGTTCACTATTTTAGAATCACTGACTTTTTCTAAGGAATTATTATTTACCGGCGGGCCATCCCGTGGAGCTTGAGGAATGAATTTGCAGTCACCAGAGCCACCAAAGCACCAACCATGGTACACACACTGCAACCTGCCCCATTGATCAATCCTCCCTTCAGACAATGGAGCCAATCTGTGAGGACAACTATCATCAAACACCTTCCATTCATTATCATTCCTATCCCACCAAATCACTATATCAATTCCAATCACTTTCTTCGCATGTGGCCTTCTCTTGTCAAGATCACACAGAGGCACCACCGGGTACCAATGTGCGTACCAATCAAACTTTTCCTCTATCTTTTCTGATTGAACTTGTTGATCAGACGATAAAGATTCCTCAGTTGATAGGGCAGTTGGGGAAATAGCAGTGAAAATCTTGAAATTCGCTTTCTTGCTGTGAATTATGAGGTGGGATGTAGTTATCTCTTGAGTAGAAGGAATGTGCAAAATGGGTCTATCAAATACGGTTCTTGGATTTCTGGTTGAGATGAGAGGGTGGCGAAACGACGGAAAAGAGGAAGCTTTGAGAGCTTCCATGGCTGACAGTTTTTTCCTGCTACGTAATACCGGTATCAGTGTCCAAATTAAAGGGAGATAAATCCTAAGTCCATAGGGAATTTATATGGATGATAATTACGTGCAGAACTAAGAATTTATGAGTGGATAGGATAGAAAAGGTAAAGATTGTGGCTTGAAATATTCCAGCAAAGCTTGTCTGCTTTCTGCATTTATTTCTAGATTGAAGCACACGTTTCTGGTTGTTGAATAACTAGAGCCGCTTATATTTATTATGTTAAAAGAAGAAAAATTGAGGGTGAAATTCTTGAATTACTGGGGGCATATTTTATTTTATGATTTGTTCTTTCTCCTTGATGCTTGATTTGGGAAAGATGATAACTGCAGAGAATTACTAAAAATATTTATGTCGAAAAATTTATCAAAATAGTTTTCAACTCAAAAAAACCATTTCATTGTGAAATATATCATTGTAAAGAGTTTATAGAATAAAAGTTAATGCTTTGATTTTTTTTTAGATAGAAATATTTATTTATTGTGAGGAGATTTGGTAACCTTTTGATGGTGTGAGGACTATCAAGAAAGAATGTTAAATTTCTGCACTAGCAATGACCCTTCAGTTGCATTCCATGTCCTCAAAATGGAGCTCAAACATTACAAGAAGGTTTTAGTTTCATAACAGACTGATGTTACAATGAGCAAATTCTCCAGAATCAAAATGAGAACATTAGAATTCATCCAACTGAAAATTAGAGGTTTTTTACACAGACAAGAAGATTCCATACATTCAAGAATCTATCTGGGAAAAACAAAGTCAACAACTCAGAGAACAAAGCACCATCCCTTAACTAAAATGATGAGGTTGGAGCCAGACACAGTTAGAACTCACTCCTCTATTACCCAGCAATGTCAGTCATTCTGCCTCTATTTCTGTCACAATTTCTGTGTCGATCATGCTATCATGCCTACGAGCTATATGTGATGGAGGCCGATCTACCGAAAGTGTCCCTTCTAGTACCTTAACCACCTCTCCAATCGAAGGTCTCAGAAATGGTTGATTTTGCATGCACCAAAATGAAATTCTTGCAATCCTTTCTATTGCTTCCAAACTATCACGCCCCACGAATTTCTGTTCTTGACTTACCTGATCGAGTATTTGCTGCATGTTTTCTCCAAGAACCTCCCTCTTGCGAGTAACGATTTGCAGGAACATTTGTCCTAGCATGTACATGTCTCGCTCTGATGGAGACTCAGAAGACGAAGCTGCTTGCTTCGTGAGGAAGTCCTGAAGTCCAAAATCTGTCACTTTAGGGACCAAGTTTTCATCGAGCAAGACGTTTTCTAGCTTCAAGTTGCCGTGAGTTATGCATTTTTGACATTCTGAGTGCAGATAAGCAACAGCACGTGCCACCCCAAGAGCAATATCGAGTTTTTGCTGCCAAATTTGTTCATTGTGTTCCTCCTTGTGGTTGAAAAGCCACTTGTCCAATGAGCCACTTGGAACGTACTCGTACAGTAAAACCTTGTTTGCTGGTTCGAAGCAGAAGCCTTTTACAGACACAAGATTTCGGTGATGTGTACCACTCAATGTAGAAACCGTAACTCGAAACTCCTTCTCTGATACAATCACATCCTTCAAAACTTTGGCTACTATAGGTGTTTTGTTTGGAAGCACACCCCTGAAAACCGAAGTTCCAAGCTGATTGGAGAAATTGTTTGTCAGTTCCTTTATTTCCTCAAAGGATAATCTGATGAGTACACTGTAATGTGGGTTCATTTGAGCATCTTTCCCAAAAGGGATTCTTGTCTGAAACTTAACTTTTCGTCTATGGTACAGAAGCCAAAACACTAGAATCTGAATGCTCAAAATCAGGGATACTGTCAGTAAGACTATCAGTGTTATAGCTCCAATTAACTTTTTACGGCTGGTCCGTCCAGCAGTAAAGCCACCAGTTGAGGATATTGATTCAGCATTGCCATGCCGGTTAGCACCTTGAGCTGCAACGGCCTGTGGAACGGAGCATACTTTCAAGAAAGATACAGCAGAGATATAAGGAGTCTTGTATCCACTAACAAAGCTCGTCCTCTTGATGGTGCATCGACCAGAACCATCATTCATAGAAGTTGCAGCAATACAAGTTGTATCATTCGAGCAATAGTCTTTGCAAGCCGTCTCACTCAAGAACATCTCAAAATCGTGCGAGGGGTAAAGACCATAAAGAACCGTTTGCTTCATGGTCAACATGCTTGTATGCAGCCTACAATTCCCCAAATCCACCATTTTCTTGCACCCTGAACCACCGGAATCCGCTGCAGAACTACTGATCCCCCATTCCAACGAATCAGAGTACAAACAATCGCATATCGAACCCGAGGAATTATACCCACAAACACTATATAAACCACAAGAACCAAAAACATCACACTGATCCTGGACAGCTTGCCACATGGCTTTCCATGTATGACTTACATTGTCCCACGAGTAAATTCTCAAATTACCGTCTCGATCAATCCTTAGGTGTCTCAATGTTACAGAAGGATCTCCATAATCCTTTGGAGAAACAGACCAGACAACCTTGTTATGATCATCATACAGTCCCAAAACACCATCAGAGTCGAATCTCGCTTCATTGGAACTAAAATGACTTCTCCAATAGGTCACATTGTGTTCCCACACGAGTTTGAGCTCGCCGGTCTGGCTAATCACAAAATTGTAGTAACTCGAGATTGATCTTGTTGAAGGGGCTCTAAGGGTCTGAGGGTAATGTAGTGACTGGCCTGGGAGCAAAGTGTTTGTGGGACTGCCAAAGCTCTCCCAAAGCACTTCATTATTGCTACTCAAAAGAACCAAGTTTCCATTATCCAAAAGACTGGCTTTCTGGACACCTAAAGCGGAGGTATTGCTACTCCAGAGAGTAATTCCAGTTGGGTTTTTCATCAAAACAAGTCTCCCATCCATGTCAAGTCTAAATGTGGAGTTCAAAGGCACCCTAAGACCCCCACCAACAGTCCAAACAGGCAATTTTGAAGCTTTATCACCTAAGTTATACTTTATACCAACCACATATCCATCAGCATCATCACCATCTATCTCCAAGAAACCAAATGCAAAAACCCCATTTTCAGACACCCAAATTTTATCTCTATCAAAAGCATTAACCTCAAAACCAAGAGGAACAGAAACCATAGTAAAATCATCACAAAACCCTCCAGGAAATAAAGAAGACAGAAATAGTAGCACTAGAGGAACACAACAGTACCTTGTCAAACAGCATTTCCTCAACTTCTTACCATTAAAATTTCTGACTGAAAGAAGCAGCTGATTGAGCCAAGAAACACACATTTCAGCAGCCAGAAACTGGTGAAAAGAAACTATTTTTTGGACAAAGTTTACCAGCGGTATCAAGTGGGATTCAAGAAAAAGAAATCTGAGGTGGATATAATTATAAAAACAAAAAGAAGAGAGAAAAGGGAGAGAGGATATCTCTGGGTAGAGTCCCTTTTCATGAGAAAGTAACAGGAAAGGGAGAGAAACTTGAAAAAAATAAAAAAATTGAATCTTGAATGGGAAAAAGCTGTGTAATAATGGGAGAGTTGAAAGAAAACAAGATTCAAACACTTTATGAGAGAACCAAGATTCTCATAGGCTGAGTTTGTTCCCACTAACAACAGTGAGAAACCAATCTCTACCTTTCATGTGATCTTTTTCATTTCTTGGACTAAGCACTCATTAGCATGCTCATAAACAACTTTGACAAGAGCAGTCAGCCACTCACCCCTCCTCATTAAATATTATTATCTATCTCTGTGTCAAATTCAAAGCATTTGATTTATACACCCATCACATTTTTTATTTTTTCAAGAAACTAAAACCTTTATGCAAGATTTTCAAAAAAAAGATAACTGATTTTTATATAATTCATTACAAAAATTTATTTGTCAACATTTTCAAAAGGAAAGATTTGCTATTAATTAGGGTAGGGTGCTAAATTGAGAATTGAGCCTCTAATTAAATAGTATGCTTAAGGCATAGAAACAAATTCCTAGAAAAAAGAGCACTATTATGGATTTGTTAATGTAGCCCACCTAATGTGTATTTGTTCTAACAAATATTCTTATTTAAAGTATTTGGTAGCTACTTACCACTAAAATGAGAAATCATTGTTTTATTTAAGGCAACCCAAGTCCCATAACTCATAATTGAATCCATATATGGTCACATGAAAAAAAAAAAAAAGAGTAAGAAATTAAATAATTGTGACCCCATAGACTAAAACTGGGCAAAAGCATGATTATTATTCCCTTATCCACAAATAATAATAATTCAGAAATTATTGTTGTAATTTTCTCAACTGAAATAATTTGGAATAAGAAATTGAGAAAAGGGGTTGATATAAGTTAAAAGAAGGGTAAAAGAGTAAAAGAATGTTGAAGGGGATCCAATGCAGTGAAAATAAATAAATAATATTTAAGGAAGGAAAGGAGTGGTTTGGGGGGAACAGGAAGAAGAAGAGGCTCCATTTTACCATCAATTTATGTTTTTGTTTGTATGCAAATGGACACATACATACATACATATGTGTGCTGCATTGCCTCTATTCTCACCCACTTGCTTCCCACTGCCTCTACCTCCCTTTTTTTTTATTTTTTTAAAATTATTATTAATATAAATAGATTAAAAAAAATAAAAATTATTGAATATCTATGCCTTCCATTTAATTATATATATATATATATATGAGAGAAAAGAAGATAAACTTTTGGTAATGAATAATAGTAGGCCCATAAAATGGGCTTGGGCCAACCAAGACTATATCTATGGACCCAATTGATTCATGGCTTATGTTAAGACCATCAACATTGATATAATTAACCTTTTTCTTCTATCCAATCAACCCCATGTTGTTGAGATCATTTTTCTTTTTTCTTAAAAAAAAAAAAAGAGTATAAAATGGATAACAGACTGGCAAGCTGTAAATAAAATGAGGAAGATGTAATAATAGGAAAAATATCTCCTCTAAAAATTACAAATCTGAATTTCATTGTTTCCAAGGGGTCTGTATGAAGACATGTAAATTTGGTTTTAAGATGCACATGAAATCTTTTTTGGCTGGAGAAAATCTAGTTTATATTCCATTTTCCACGCTCTTTAAGGATTTGATAGATATGCTGCTGTCTTGCCTCTTGCCTCTTGCCTGCCCTTCACAAACTTCATTCAGACTCTACCAGAATTTGTCACTTACCCTCTATGGATGGATGCATGCACACTCACACAAAAATTCAAAAAGAAAACACATGATTCACAAGGCCAGCAAAGCACCTATTGTTTTTATATAACTGAAAACTGAACACAACATTGAAACTAGTTCAAGAATGGATGAATTTGTAATGATTGATTGACCAATTATAAAAACAAAAAATAATATGGAGCAATAATGTGCATTCTTTATCCTTTAAAATGATGGGGTCTACCTATTTAATGTGTGTGATTTACAAAAAGACTACGTACCAAACAAACTGCAGGTTTTGTTTCCTTACAATAATTGGGAATTCATCATCAACTGATCAGTCCATTAATTATCTACTCTTATTACATTGGTTTTTATTAGAGCAGATCTTGATGGAATATATTCTGCTACTCAACTTGACTCTGTACTTGTAACTGTCCTTGGTTTTGGATCTGCATGACAGTACAACCTGCTAGTTTGCTAATAATTTTTCTTGAGGAGGAACAATTTTTTCTTAGATTTATGTTTGTGTCTGTACTTGCTTCTTGCACGTCTTGTGTTTGTGTTTACACTAGCATCACAGCTCAGTTTCCAACTCTGAAATCTGTGCATCTTGAGCAGCACTTCCTTCTTTTTTATATATATATATATATATATATTCAGACTTATATATTTTAATGAAGTCAATTTCTCCAAGTAGCATATGATCTCTGATATAATATGGTTTTGCTCCTCAGTTCCCTACAAACTACTTTAACGGGCTAGTCGAATTTCGGGTCATTTTCTTTTTTTCTTTTTAAATCGCTGATTCAACATTCAACAACTTTACTCCAAAACTTCCCTCTTGGACCAGTTCCTTAGCTTCAAATTCATAGTATCAGTACTGTTATTATGGAGCCTTCCTCTGTCATTACTCAGGGTTTCTTAGCCAATGAAAATGGAGCAGAAAATACAGTGATGGTCCGATTACTCGGTTTCTGAAACTTGCACCTCACACAAACAACATTTGTCAAACACAACCTTTGACTATGAAGCAAATAATATAAATAGACAAAATTAATGGAAAAGAGTCAACTGAGTGACAAGCCTTGGTTGTTAAGGATGTAATGTCAACAGGGCTTGTGCATACTGCTGATAAAGACCTACTATCAATGGCTGTCAGCGACCAAGCCAACAACCAGCACCAAATCGGCTTCTTATCCAGTAGTTGACCCTCACTCTTGGACATTAGTTCAACTTCAAGGGGATTGAACAAGTCATACTCAGTTCAAGAAACGCGGGAACTTGACGATGCAAGCTTGACTTGTCGATCAGTTTAGTTTATCAATCTAATAACAGACACATCATAGCTCCAATGAGAACCAAAGAAACAATTCACAAAGCTACCACACTCAACAACGTGGAAAGTTAGAACGGAAGCTGTGCTGAAAAAAATGATGATCTTTCTATTTGAATTGTAAGGGTATCATAACCCACAAAAAAAAAAAAAAAAAAAAAAATTACTTTACAGCGTTCACCCTGTTTCGTACAAGATGAAGAAGAGCAAAATTGTGTTTTGATAAATATAAAAAAAAAAGATAGCCTATCCTATCAAAAAAAATCCTCTAGTCTATTAAAAGAAATGAAGAATAAGGAATGGATTAAGTAAAGAATCTACACTGCCTCACTATGGTTCAGAAACTGGAGCTAGTAAGTCTCTTTACAGGTGAAGAGTCCATTGTCAAATAGCGACTACGGCTACGAGAAAGATTGCTGCCGGTTGGCGTTGATGCCCGAGGCGGGAAGTCTAATCTTAAGCGGCGTTTACTTCTTGGAGACAAGTCTACTTGCTCTAAAGCATGACATTGGAGGCCCGATGGATAGTCTCTCAAGCAGCTAATTCGAGGTCCAGCTCCGGTGCTCCACTTACAAGATAGTTGCTTTCCCAGTTGATAGGAATTAGTTTCTTTGTGGGAATTGATTCTTTGGAAAATGGACTCTTCTGGGATAGTCTCCTCTTTTGTTTCGTCGTTGTCTGAGGACATGCTGTTCCTTCTGCACTCGGGGTCTGAAGCAAAAGCCTCTTCTGCTGTTTCATATCCATCCATTGGTGACCCAAGGGGGAAACTATTATTGCTCGATTCGGCTTTTTCTTCAGTCATCAACTCCACTAACAGATCTTCTTTACTTGGTATCTGAAGAGCAGTGAGTTTTTGGCCGAAGCCATTTGAACAACTAGACTTTGGTGTCCTTACTGAAGCAGCAGTCTCTTCTTCTCCTGAAACAAATTTATTGGACGTGGATTCACTACCATTTTCTTCCGTCTCTAAACGATCTTTTTCAGCCAAATCGTCTTCGGAGGAATTACTTCTCAAGTATGCACCGCCCTTCTTTCGAGCTGATTCTTCTTCCTCATCATCAGTGGACTCAAGCTGGACGAATGAGATTATTAGATTATAAGTTCTGATTTTTCTCATCACGGAAACATGAAATAAACAATTAAACTATAGAAGCTTTTTTGTACCTTAACATCAGTGAGATCCACATTGTTCTCCCGGAGAAACGATATGAAATCCTGAAAATTTTCTGGGGTTGGCCGATAATGACCACTGTGAGGCCAGACTGCCTGTTGAAATCCAAACAAATTAAGTTAATTCTCAAAGGGGTACACATAAAGCAATATAGAAAAGATGACATGGGGTGAGTGAGAGATCTTGGTAAGAGTTGAACAGTGTGAATATACCTTTAAGACTCCTTTTTCAGCTACTATTCTTCCAGCAGCCAGTGTAGCTCCTCCAGCCAAAAAACTCGAGTGCTGAAATGAGCCTTTCTTTTTCTTTCCAACGTATAAAGTTTTGGAGGTGCTTAGGACGAAAATCCACTTAGAACCCTTAGGTTCTTTGGTGGTATCCAGAAATTCCCCTGTTTGCTTGTAAAAGAGCTTCCCATCCTCCACTGCGACTTCATACGCTTTTCTTTCCATCTGCGACATAAGATGAAGAAACTCAGTAAGCGAATTCTCTGGAACAGCTCAACAAAATATGAACTTAAAATAGAAATTTGAAAAGATTGAGGGAAACAAGGACGCACCGGACCGAGATACTTGATGCACTGTTGCTGAAGCTTTGAACGAGGGCACTTCTCAATAAGATTAACCTCCTTTCCTTCTCCAATGTCTAGCCTATATGATTGCAATGAGTTAGTCATTATAATGCAACACAAATGTTGTCTCTGATAGAATATAGTTCAAGGAGAAAAATAAATAATACAAGAGTTTATAGATGATTACCAGTAGAAGAAGGGTTCTTTGCTTTGCGAATTCAACCACTTGACATAATAGAAATGAAGATTGTGCCCATAACGGTGTCGAGGATCAATCTGCTCAAAAACCAAATTTGATCAAATCAGTACTAGTTCCTGATTACTCAGATATACTTAAAGCAAGTAAACATTTTCGAATTACTTACAGCTTCAAGCCAATGCTGTAAAGCGAGTTTCTGAGCTTTCCCATTCTTCGACAAGCCCTTTCCTACCTGCAATGTATAAAAGGTAAGTTATGCTACATTAGAAGAAACCTTAGGATTACATTGATAGAAATGCATAATTAATTTATCGAAATTTACCTTGGCAGCCCTTGTTCTTGCTCTTGACCAGCGTGAAACGGCAGTTTCATGTTTATCATTATCGAAGAAAGAAATCGAGCTATGCTTGAGTTCTGCAAAATCTAACAACTTCCACCAGCTCTGCTCAATGAGAACTGCACAATCTGCTAACTTTCTTCTCGTACGGAAGCTTTTGTAAACCTTTTGCAACTTAATAGCTGCCTCATGTTTGGGGCTGCTTGGATCGAAAATTGGAGAATGTGGGATTCTCCCAATCGGGCTGCCTGATACAGGCAACGGACAGACCATTTCTTGGCACATATATTTATCTTGAGCAAATCTTATATTTTGGGACTTTGCAGGTTCAGAACATTTGTCCTCAAAGCTAATGGGTTGAACCATCATACTCTGATCATCGTCCCTAATGCCAATTGAACTTTCAACGACCGAATCAAAGCCATTCTCTAAGTCACAGTGAACCGCAAACGGGCATGAAAAGGACACCCCCATGCAATTTCAAAACGGATTTGAAACAGCCTATAAGACCTGGATTGCTGTAAAGAGAAATAAAAATTCAAAATGATTACTTGAGAAAATATCACTCAAATTATGGATTGTCTTAGTTATGGTACATAATAGAACAGGCATGTATGAGTTGAAAAAAATCATATGCTGGAAACTGAAGTGACCAATAAAAGCAAAGATTGAAAAAGTAGTAGTCAATCTTGGGTGAGCCACATTCATATAAAGATCCCACAGCGAACCAAAGTAAAGATTTTTCTACCAAAACCCATCATTTCAACCATACGCACACAACATAAGAAATGGAGTTGCCAATCAAGCAAAAAACATAAGACATGAGCTAGCTTTTGAAAAAATTGACATGTAGCGATAAAGAAAACCCCATATATCCATCATATGAAAGCTGCAAATACATTAAAAAACAGGGGAGCCCAGAAAAAGAATGTAAAGAGGACAAGTAAAGGTGAAAACTTTTACCTGAATGCAAATAAATCTCCCTCTTAATAGGTAAAGAATGTGCGAGTGGGGAATCCAAAATAATGGGATATGTTAGAGAAGTAACAGAGAAATCTTGGAAAAGAGAGAGAAGAGAGAATGATTGAGCAGTGAGCAAAGAGTTGTTTATTTTGTGTGGCTTCTTGATTTGCAGGCTTTAATAGATGGATGGATTACAAAGAGTACTCTGCAATGTACGGATACCTTTCTTCTTGCTTTGATTGATTGCTTACAGGAGGAGGAGGAGGAGGAGGAGGAAGGATGTGTATGTATATATATATATATACATATAGGAGGCTAGCATCAGAGAGGGAGGGGTGGGGGTGGGGGTGGGGGTGGGGGTTGAGAGAGAGGGGTTTAGACTTGAGAGAGAGAGACAGAGAAAAGCACGTGGAATGGACTTGTGAAAGGACGATGTACTATTATTGTTGCACCAAAAATAAAATTATAATATATTCCTTGTTTGAAAAGAGGAAGACAAGCACGGTAAATAATAATAATAATAATAAAAAATAAAAATAAAAAAAGAAAGGGGAATCGAAATTTTACCATCTTTATCAGCCTCTCCATCCTCTTTGGGGGGAGGGTGTTTTTTTTCTTCTACTATTTTCTAAATTTCAAGAAATATATATATATATAAGTGTCAATTCTTTCCATTAGGAAAAAAAGGATACTTGTTGACTTTTTATTACATCTTTCATTCAATATTCTTTTTCTTTTTTCGTGTAAAATTATATTTTCATCCTAATATGATATCCTTTTTAAGATGGGTTATCCCCTAATTAAAGGACTTTTATTGTCCCATAATGTAAATGTTCATGTGTCCAAAAAATTATTATTTCTACTCAAATATATTTACCTTACAAGGTACTTTATATCTTTTCTATTCTAAGTAGTGAATCAAAATGGATCCTTTTTGGGGGACAACTACTAATAACAGAAAACTGAAATTAAAAAAACAATACAGAGCATCAAATATATGTTATTATGGATTTTGGAAATCAATCAAAAATTGGTTGAGTCAAAATAAATTAAAAGTATATATAGTTTTCAAAGTTGAATTGAATTGAAGGGGGTTGGATTGGGGCTTCCTTAAAAGAGTAGTTGTCGCCACCGCTGACGTAAGCAATTGCTTGTTCACTACAAACTAGAAACAAACCCTTGCATTAACTTATCTTGCAAGCCTCTTCTCACTAACCCTAATCAACTATTTTCTTTTTCCTAAAAGGAACAAATAATAATAATAATAATAATAATAATAATAATAATAATGGGCACCAATTATATTGAGTTGGTTTGATGATGTATTTGCTTATGTGTAGGTGAGTTGTTGGTGAATTAATACTAATTAAATAGTTCACGTTAGTTAATTAATATATATATATATATATATATATTATTGGTAAATATTCCCCGGCCTTTTCTCTTTAACTTGTTCTATATAATAGAAATGAAACATAAATTAGAAAATTGAGAAAGGAAATTATTTGCAGCACCAATTCAAATAATTAAGGATGGAGATCAATCACTTTATATATATACTGATACTGCAGGGTACATATAAAAATAATCTACAATTATAGTATATACAATATTATAATGAGCCATGAGATATGGTACTCATGTACTAATTTAGTACTTAAATGCAAAACTAGCACTAATTTATATAGTGAGTGAATCAATTAGTGCGTAACACTTGGCAAATTAATTAGTATGTCTGAATATTTGGTTAATTAAACTCAAAGGGAAGGGTGTGTGTGTGTATGTGAGTGTGGTGGGAATGAACTTCCATCCAATTCCACACAATTGGGGGGTGTTTTTGGATATTTGTTTATTGGGGTTGCCATGCCACCTTTATTATTAACCATTAATCTTAACCTTAACCTACCTATATTAATATTAATATTAATATTTGGAAACACATCCAATCCATCAAAGCAAGGATGAATGATCCGGCACAAGATGAGTTCCAATTATATCTTAATTTACCTGCTCTGCTCAAATAGAGATAGATATTCACAAGATACCATCATCATATATTTAAGTCATTCAGTACCCAATGAATAATAGCCATGCACCGCACACTTTAAACTTTTCGGGCCAAGACAAATTAGTGCATGCCAATTGTCACTAGGCTTTTTGACAATTTTGGAAAGAATAAAATTGTTATAATTAGTAGGTTTGTTAGGTGTAAATGACAGATTAGAGGCCTAACTCTCATCATATATTTATTTTTAATAATAATTTGTTAATGTGAGACATGCATGCTGCAGCAGCAGTACGTTGTAGCTGGGAAGCAATTAATAATTTGTGTGTGAATTATAATGATATTTTGTGTAAGTTGAATTGTTTTTGTTTGGATGGAATGGAAAACACATGATCATGATGATGATTGATGATGATAAATACCATTCCTACTCCTTTGTGAAATATCAGTTTGCAGAGTTGGAACGCGTTCCACAAACTCACTTTGAGTTGTGCTGCTGCTGCTGCTGTGTGGGAAAAGTGCAACACGCACACACACATAATACTGCCTACACACACACGGTGTGTGGTTCTCACTTTGGTTGATATTTTTTGTACGCAACGGCTGCACCCCTCTTTCACAATCACATTTCTTCAATTCAATTCATTCCCACATCACCAAACTCACTGCAATTTTCACTTATTTATTTAATACTAAACATTCTGTTTCAGATTAACATAATAATAATAATTATTATTATTATTATTATTATAATTATAATAAACAGTTCAAGTACCCACAAAAAAATATATATAAGTTAATTATATACTAATATAAACTCACTCGGCAAATTGACCTTTCTTTTTACACCTCATCATCCTTCTCTAGAATACACTCTTATAAGAAAGGAAAGAAAACAAAAATACTTATAGAGAGAGAAGATTTGTAGAACAAGCTTTGTCAGAATCAAATACAAACAAGAGCTTGTCAACCAAGTTCCATGACTCAAATGTCAACTAACACGCACGCACACACACACACACACAATAATACTAAATTCCACCATCCATTTCCCATCTAAAATTTGAAACTAAAAGAACATCTAACTTGTCACATCATATTCATCACTTATCATTACGCAAAAATATCACCCATGCCATCATCCACACAATATCTATCTCAAATCATTTCTCAATGTCTTCATTTTCTTAGATAAAACCAATCAGAGTCATCATCCTTCAATAATGATAGAGATCCCCATATATGAAACCTCCAGTCAGATAAAGATTCTCGCAAGTTGCCATGTGATTTTTAGGCTTCAATTATAGTTTGGATAAACCCCCCCACATTTATCAATAATCAGCCTAAACGCCATGTGAAAACTTTAAGCATCAATTATAGTTAGTCTAAACCACCGTTTAATCAGCCTTTAGCCAATACTTCAGCCCCCATTGTTTCTCCCAATCTCTGGTATATATTACCAGTAAATCCACACACCTAAAAATAGATTCTCTAATCTCCACTCAAAGTTACAATCCTCCATTATCAAACACAAGTACCAAGTTGCAACACATTTTCCCAGTTCCCAAAGTCCCTTTCCAGCCAAAGGCTATTTATTTGACTTTGTGGACCTCTTCTCAGTCTTAGTTATATTCCTTAACTATCTGTAAGGTACACCACCAAAGTTTGAATTTTAAACAGATGTGAATATAACTGAGTCCAATCCATCCTAAGGCAACACGCATTTCAGAAACGTGCACAAGCCCACACGTACCCAGAGACTAAGAAACACAACTTCATTTGTCGCACAACTTGCATGTATTCACACCCATTAAATATCCAGGGAAACACTCATCAATTACCTACTCAACTAACAAACACCAACTTGTATACTAAAACAGACTTTAAATATTAGAGAACCTCAGAAGCACGGTGATGAATAACTGTTGTATCTGCAATAGATTTAGCCGCGAAAGTTTCAAAACCATGCTAATGGGCTTCCAGCAAGCCTTTCTTTCCATATGACTAGTTCTAAAGAAACAAGATAACCTCTTTTCTTTGTTTTCCTAAACAAGACAAAATACTTTCTGCAGGCATACCAACATATTACACAAGTTATCAACTTACCATCTAACTGCAGAAAGATCAAACTACAAGATATGATAAATTTAAGAAAGAGACCATCAGTATTTCCTGGAGGAGGTGCCAAGTATCTGTCATGAACATCAACTGGAGAATTAAAGAGACATTGGGTCTGCATTAGCGCATGGACCTTTATAGCCAAAACAAGAGACAAAGTAACAAAATTAAGCAGTATGGTTCAACTTCCATCACTATATAGACCAAGGAATCACATCATGTACAAGTAACTCCGGTTCTATCAAATTCCACAATGTTGGCTAAAAGACAGGATGATAAGCTCCTTATCTGCCAAAACCATCAATAAAAGCACAAAAAAAAAAAAAAGGAAAACAAAGAAAAGTTACCTACTGTAAAGGCTCAGGGCCTAAGAAGGATTAGGTAGTCGGTATAATAACTTTCATACTCTATCCACCGAGAAGAAGAGAGTATAAAAATTAATTCCTTCAATGCTCAGTGCTACTCAAGAAAAAGACATAAAGATAAATGGTGGCAAATGAATTACTTGTATTTGAAAACAATTCATACTGCAATAGTCTAACATCACACAGGGAATGCCAAAATATAATTGCCTCGGATTTCGCCATCTGTTCATCGGAGTTATAAGAGAAGCTGAAATAAAGTTGCCGTCAAGACGATCATAGCAGTGGGAGCATGAAACCAATGGGGTCTAACTGGTGAAGGGCCAAAGTGAATGTCAAGACACATACAAGAAGACCACATTGCAAAACATAGAAACAAGCAATTCTAGCAAACAGTAATGGCATTGACTGAAACTTCTAGATCAAAAAACTATTCAGGAAATATGTTTCCAGTCATACCAGCTACATATACACCAGTAACTAATGCATAATTGTCATTAGCACCAACCCGAACCAAATACCAGAAAATTTACACAAAGTTTACTAACTCAGAGTAGTGCAAGGTGGAAAGGAAGATATTGTACAGGGCTTTCACAGTAGATTTAGCATAACAGAAAACAAGGATGCACACAACATAATAGAGCGTTTCTGAGCACCCAAGTATGTTGCCAGCAAGGTATATAAAGACTTTCTCATCAGACAAGAAAAGGCCCTAGTTATATTTCAAATTATACAACATGCTGAAACCTCAATAGAAAAAGATGAAAAAAAAAAAGTTCTACATGTGAAATTCTATATGCAATAATGTCTACGGCTCACTACGTTTCCAACATCTTGGCACTTTTCCACGTCACGTTTAATAGAACAAGTCCCATATATAAACAGAAGAAACCATGAAATACCCATTAGAACCTTGAGGAGACGCGGGAAATAGAGACAAAACATTTCCAAAGCCACAGAAGAGAAGGCAGGCACGTCATCCCATCACCAACTCAGTAGGCAAAGAACAGTTTTCCCAGTGTACGCTGGATCAGTGCTTGTGTCCAATTTGAACACTTTTGGTTCATATGGAATCATCAGACTCCTCAGAATCACTCCCATCCGGCTCTCCGCCAACAGCTGCGGCTTCAGGCACATCCGGCTTTGCTGAAGGTGTAGCAACCGCTTTCTTACTTGCACTACGGGCATTTTCATCACCATAATCCTCGGGCTCGGCCATTTCAACACGTGAATAATCAGTCAAGGAGTACTTGCAAGTATTGGCAATTACACTATATCGAAATCATCCATGAAACACAACAATTAACAATTGCTATCCTTGTGACAGTTCTATGCTACTGAAAAGCCAAAAAGCCAACAATAATGACAAATGATCAGTAATAAAAAGCGTACACCTTTTGTGTGACTTACGAGATGTTCGAGATGAAATAATTATCAAAATTGACCTGGAACACTAACTGTTTAGTTATGTGATAAATTTTTGTTACCTTCTTCTACTGACAGAAAAGATAATGCTGCTATGGACCCATAGAGTTCGAAAGAGAGAAAAACACACAAAGAGAGAGTTAACAAGATAAAAGGATATCAGTGTTCTCAGCTGTTCCACCAGCCATGATGTTCTGCAAATCTTTCTCCACACGGCGCACAACCTCAGGCTGCAGAACAAAAGCAATACATGAGGTACATACAGGCCTAAGGTGTAATATATGAATATTAAATCAAATCAAGCATTGGCATTGCTGAACAAGTAGCTATTTTATCATGTTCAACAAGCTTGTAGGGTGTAGCAAACTTTATTTTCTTGTTGAAGTGGCTAACTAAGAAATACAGTAAAATTACAGGAAACATCTCGTTACATTTAAATCCGGCTCTCGTCGAAATCTTCGCCTTCGAGCATCCCTCATTGGTGGAGTAAGTCCATGTCTATACTCCACTGCTTCTGGGACACTATCACCCTCCTCTCTCACCATTATCATCTGCAAAAAACTAACGGTTGATATACCATACCACAGCTTAATCAGCTATCTATAACAATTCATATGATTGGTAAATGGCAATCAGCCTACTTGACCAATGTCTGCAGTTTTGATCAACACGTTGTCATCATAAGTCTTGTATGATTCTACAACTGTGGGAAGATCCAAGAGAGATGCGGAGAAACGATCATTGCCAACACTGAATGTGCCAGTCCTTCCATCCTCTGAAATAAACAAAAAGTGCATACAACATCAGCAAACAACAAATAGAAACAGAAAGCAGACCACAATGTAATTGTTTTTCCTTGTAATATTGTTAAAACCAAAACCAATCACCAAATAAGGTAAATATTGTTGCTTAGGAAAGTTTATGTATATTACCGGAAAAGGACAAATCCAAGGATTTGTCTTCAGAAGAAGAGGCAGAGTCATTCAAGAGCCGCTCTATTCTCTCTGCAACAGCTGGCGGCACTCTTAGTATAAATTGCTCTTCCATGTCCTTTCTTTTGCTCTCTCAATAACTTAATCCAATTTCTCAATAATAATTACTCCTGTCAGTAAACATCCAAATCCTAAGTAAACAAAATCATGAAATTAACAAAAGCAGGAACTGGGCAGGTGTTGCATATGGACTATCATATACAGCAATATCCACACCTACAATCCTTATCATACAAGCTCCTAGCCTTCTCTAGTGGCTCGTCCATTACACCCATGAAACATCGTATACAAATGAACATACATCGAGCTTTAGATAGTTCGACTATTAGGCTAACACCAGAGCAATTGATAGAACCAAAGTGTAAAACCATTTAACGATCACCTTTCCAAAAACCCAACCCAACGGCAATCTTCAATCCGGGTTAGGAGAAAATTAATTATCATATTCTGGAACTTAGATGAAGGAAAAACGAAACAGACATCCAACAGAATAATCAAGGCATATAATCACCCGGAGAAACCCTAATAGTTATCCTGGTTATACGAATATTCATGAGTTTATAGCTATATCAGTATGCATATGCGGCATGGATATGTTAAGCGGAGAGATTGAGAGAAGCGCGCACCTGCGAATTCCAGAGGATCACTGCTGCTCGCACAGTCGCGGCAATAGAAGAAGCTGGAGCTTGGAGCTGTGTTTTGTGGTCTGAACTCTGAAACTCCGGATATAGGATTTATAATGGGCGCTTTGCTCCAAAGTCCTTAGAAAACAGACAAATATTAAATACTAGCAAACCAATAACTTTAACACACTTGATTACTCCGAAATATATAATGTTAATTAATACTAGCCAATCTACACCTCTTGTTTTAAAATATTGTTTTATAAAAATTCTTATTACTGTTATTGATTTACTATTATAATTAAAAATACTCACGCTAACATTATTATGTAATAATTCTTGCTGAAGTTTATCATATAATAGCACTTATTATGTTTTATTCGTATAATGAAGTTGACTTTAATTTCAACTATAAATCTTGCCTAAATATTTTGTTCGATTATATATTTTGCATTATGGATATAATTAATTATCATAGGTATATTAATATTTATAGCTTGTTGCTCGTTCTATTTTCAGAATGTTTTCTCATTTTCATGGAAAATTACAATAACATGAAATATTCGTAATTCGGTACTTTTAATTAAATATATACGACATGCCAAAAAAAAAAAAAAACAAAGTTATAGCTTCTTTATATTGCTCATACTGAAATACCAGAAAAATAATAATAAAAAAGAATAATCCTCAATTCATTAAATATATTAATCGTCATGGCACGTTGTTTTTGTCTACATAGAATAAATAATATTCAACACTTTAAAATATATAATAAATAAAGAAAAATATATATAAACCCACACATGATTTCAAATGAAAGAAAGAGATAATAAAAAGAAACCTACTTAGGGATATTATCACATAACAAAGAAATTAGTATCATTGTGCCATAAATCGTCATTTGTGAGTGAGAAAGTTCTTTATTTTTCATATCATAAGCTTCTTTATATTGCCCACACTGAAATAGCAAAAAACAAAAAGAAAAAGAATAGTCCTCAATTCATTAAAATAAATTAATAGTGATGGCACGATGTATTTGTGTACATATAATATATAATATTTTATATTTTAAAATATATAATTAAAAAAATCAACACATTTGGTTTAAAAAAAAAAGAAACGAAGAAATAAAATGAAACCTACTCGTGGACATTATTGACATAACAAAAAATTTGATGTTGGACCATCATAAAGTCATCACGTCGTAAAGTTATTTTCTTTTTATATTAGTATTTAATGAATTTAGTATTTGATGTGGGGTTGGGTTCACTCATCCCCGATTGACTGCTCTACTTTTATTCCGCTTATGAATTTATCAAATGAGGCGTGCGTTCTCATCAAATAATTAATGGAATCAAATATTTGACACGTTGTAGACTAATGGTTTGATTATAAGGAATGTGATGCAAACAGACGTTCTACATTGATTTCGTATGAAAAGTTTGAGTGACTCGTGATCTTCCAGAGTTGGTGAGGTGCCTTATGAGAATAATATTGTGAAGTTTGTACAAAATTAAAATGAATCGTGTAGTAAGATAAAAATCGAATCACAAGCGATATCACTTGATGTGGCTTGTGGAAACGAGGTTGTATGTCCGTCCCAACTAAAGAGTTGCGACTGAATCGGTGCGGCGTGTAAATTAATTTTATTTTCTATTTATTATTAGAAAAGAAATATAACATAAGAAATAATATGTATAGAACAGTGCATAAAATTAAAACAAAAATTGTTGAACCGTTTACAAAATAAGTAATCAAATAGCGATATATATACATATATATGGGTGGGTGAGGTGAGGGTAGTCTCACTCTACATTGCCTCTCACTGCTTTTTCTGTCCGTGTGAAGCGTTCAGAATCAGTTTTCTCTCAAGCTACATTACATATCCTTACCATTATTTCCTCTCCCGAATTATTGCAAGAAGATTCTTTCTTACGAAAGTACGTATGTAAATCGTTCCACGCATCATGCAATCAGTACTCATTTTCTTGAGTGTGGTTATTGTTATTGTTATTTGATTATCTTGTTCGATCTTTATTTTGCTTTCTCCGTAAATTTTCTGAGCTCGAAAGGTATGTGCGATCCGATTTCTACAAAATGCTCTTCAACGTACGTTGTTTTTGTTTGATCTTCTCTCATTTTATGGTTTCTATCCAGTCTCCATCGTTGTATGATGTAGAAATTTGCTAATATGTGGAGCACTGTCATCGATGCTCAAACTAGAGTTGTACACGGGTTTAATTCTTTACGTACATTGCCTTCAGATCAGGATCATCTCATTGCACTCATGATTACATTGTTTGTTGTATTATACCTTATGTTTTTCCCTGAATGCGACATTTGATTTGGTGATTTTCGTGAAACTGAAGTTGCTAATGGGTTTTGCTTTTGGAACCTTCTTCCCCTAGTTTTTTTTGTCGTGGTTGAATTGGTGGCTGTTGGTGGATTGAGAGGAACAAGATGGTATTTAACTATCCTTTTCTGGTTTTACTTTAGTCCATCGAAATCAATGTTGTGTTTATGTTTGTGCTTCTATTAATGGATATTTTTGTTATTCACGATACAGGTTGTACTAGCGGCTTCCATCATTAGTAAATCTGGCAAAGGTGAGTTCCTGAGTATTCTGATTACCAGATTTTCCTTTTTGATATTTTTGAAGTAATGGTGTGGGAGGATGCTGCATTTGATTGGTGAACTCTTGGCTTTTATTGCAATGAAATGTTGCCCCTAGTGGAATTTATCTACCATGGTGTTTTATGGACATCAATAGATGAATGAGAAGATGAGAACTACTTCGTGAAATGGGCTTTGGAGTATTTTCTTTTGATTAGAGGTTGTTAAAAGCCTGAAGGTTTTGCTGTGATCTGAATATGGACATCACTTGTATTTCTAGTACTTAGCTCTTAGAGTTGAGAGAGAGGTGCGATTCATGTGCTCAGAAATGTGAGGAAAACTGGCTGCAATGTGCCTTATAGTTATGAAAATGGGCATGCATATGCTCACAGATAACTGAAACTTACATTTCTCATTCTGGTTGTGTTTTCCATTGTAATCTGTGCGTTCCTTTTTAGAGCTAATATTAGCAGAAGCTTTTGATTTGAATTACATATTGTTTCGATGTTAAGTTACCAATCAATGAAAAAATTATTGCAGAAGGTAAATTCGTGCCATAAGAACACATGAACAGCCTCATAACAATCTTAGAGGTTGTTGATAAAGTAACTTTGGGTGTGAAGAACACTCCCTATAAATTGCTATGAAACGATTACTTTCTAAAGTTACTACATTTCCTCTAATATTTCTTACAATTGGAGGTTAGCAGTTGGGATTAATATTTATCTTTTTATATTTCCTTTTAAGGACCTTTCTTTTATGGAGCAGCTTTTTCTTTCCTCGTTGGTTTTACTACTCCCTGTTGAATCAACCGTCCTTCCCCATGACCTTTTCTATACAGTTCTATTTTGATATTTTAATCTAGGTGTACTGTTTCTCCTTTTTACGATCTTTTTACTTTATGTCCGGAGTTGATTGTAAGTATAATTTCATTCAAATGCAATTTTCTGCACTCTGGTAACTATTTTCCATGTTCTTCTATTGGGTGACGTATAACATGTTTGATCATATACATTTATGTCTACCGCAGCGCTTGTTTCGAGGCAGTTTGTCCATATGTCTCGCATACGAATTGAGGGTTACCTTGCAGCTTTTCCAAAATTGATTGGAACAGGGAAACAACACACTTATGTTGAGACAGAAAACGTCCGCTACGTTTATCAGCCAATAGAGTCTTTATACTTGCTTCTTGTTACCAATAAGCAGAGCAACATACTGGAAGATTTGGAGACACTAAGGCTGCTCTCGAAACTCGTATCCTTTTTTGTATCAGACCACAATTTGAATGTGTTTTCCCTTAAGATTGGTGATGTTTACTCTTTGAAGTTAACTCTTGCTTGCTGCCTCTATTGAAATAAAACATTGGAGAAGAGTGTCTTTCTCATCGATTTAAATTCATGGTACTATTCTTGTTCTCCCAGTGAGTCTGGTATTTGTGATTCCCTAAACTTTATTAGGTACCTGAGTACTCTTATTCCTTGGATGAAGATGGCATTGGCAGGACAGCTTTTGAGATTCTTTTTGCATTTGATGAAGTAATCTCTCTCGGGCATAAAGAAAATGTAACAGTTGCTCAGGTCAAACAGTACTGTGAGATGGAAAGCCATGAAGAGAGACTGCACAAGTTGGTCCTACAAAGCAAGATCAATGAAACCAAGGATGTCATGAAGCGTAAGGCTAGCGAGATCGATAAAAGCAAGGTATTTGAATATGCCATGAATGATTGCATGCTTTATGTTCTATCCATCATTTGCATATCAAAATGATGGATGACTAGTTTAATGTGTGAATGCTGTCTAGATTGAGAAGAATAGGGAGAGAGGAGCATTTATGGCTCTGCAGTCAATGGGCTCGGGAAGATTTGATTCTGGCTATGGAAGTGACACCAGTGTACATGGTGGTAGTGGTTCTGGAAATGGCTCGGGCCTTGGTTTAAATAACGATATTGATTCCTTCTCCTCCAAGTCCAAAGGTTTGTGTTTGCGAATTTTCATGCAAAGGAAAAAATGATATCAGAAGGTTCAAATTTGTATTGAAATTATTTTATCTTCACTTGATTTCCCTAGGACACATACACATATTATATATGCTTGTTATTTATGTTTATGTAAAATGTCTGAATCATTGTATTTAAGTATGTTTTTCATTTTCTATATCTTTGCATCTTATTTGAGGGGCAGGGTGGACGGGCATTAACTTTGGACTGTAAGTCAGCTTGCATTCTGGCTTTAATGAGAGTGTTGTTTGCTTAAAATTAAATATATTTATACGTGTTTCCTCACAGTTTTCATGAAATTAAGAAATGGACATGTTGTGACATTGATTTTAGAGAAAGAACACAGTAACTGTTAACAAATTGTATCGGCAAATTGGTTTTGATAGTTGTCATTGCTGCACTATGTGACGCCATGTAGAGATGTGAAATTGTTATAGCATCGCTTAAAGAGTACTTTTAAAAGTTATCAGTTTACTGAATCTTCTGCTGGAGTTAACTTTTTGGTTGGATAAATCCTTGATGCATCATTATCATGTAAACAGTTATTACCCCTCTAAAAATAATTTAAAATATTGACATGATTGGGTGTTAAGCTCCCAAGGTATTAGGCACAAATTTGCGACATGCTCTGCTGGTGGAAATTGTTGAATGCAGATGCTTAAGTGAAAAGCGACCCAGTCCTGGTTGAGAGATATTATTTTCTTTTGAATTTGTATGATTAGGTCGTTCATCTGCAGCTGCTTCAGCTCCACCAAAAGGTCTTGGTATGCAGCTGGGAAGAACACAAAAGACCAACCAATTTTTGGAATCACTCAAAGCCGAAGGTGAGATGATAGTTGAAGATGTGAGAGCAGTTATTGGTCAGTCCAAACCAGCTGCTTCTCCACCAACTGATCCTGTCACAGTAACTATTGAGGAAAAGCTTAATGTAACTTTAAAGCGGGATGGTGGTGTTGGCAGCTTTGATGTGCAGGGCACTTTGTCGCTTCAAATAATTAACCAAGATGATGGATTCATCCAAGTTCAGGTACTCTCTCTTTTTCTCCCTCATCACCAATACTTATGTTCTACGCTGCTTCCAGATTTCTTCACATGCTTTTTCGTTTTCCTATTCATATTCCAGGACTATATCTGATAGCATGCTTTCATTTTGGTCTAATAATTTTATCAGATTGAGACAGGCGGTAATCCAGGTATTCTTTTCAAGACACACCCCAATATCAACAAGGAAATGTTTTCCGGTGAAAACATCTTGGCTCTCAAGGATCCAAATAGGCCGTTTCCCGCTGGTCAGGCTGGTGATGGTGTTAGTCTGTTGAAATGGAGGATGCAAAGTGCAGATGAGTCACTAGTGCCATTGTCAAGTGAGCTTTGTTTCTGTCGTGCCCCCAGTCTTAACAAAACGAATAAGTGTATGAGTTTATGGGCGCTTTCTCATTGATATACATCAACTTTTCTTGCAGTTAACTGCTGGCCCTCTGTTTCTGGGAATGAAACCTATGTGAACTTGGAATACGAAGCTCCAACAATGTTCGATCTGCACAATGTTGTGATTTCTATTCCTCTTCCAGCTCTTAGAGGTCCGCCAAATGTGCAACAGATAGATGGGGAGTGGAGGTAATGGTTCATTTTATGATTTCAAGTACTTTTCGTAATATGTAAAATATTATTGCCAAAATGACATAGCCAAACTTTATTGAAGGTTTTCCAGTCATTTTCTTGTTTGAGAGTGCTTTTTGAGTGTTGCATTTTTACAATTGGAGTTCCATTGTACCTTCTATGTCTGATTGTTAACGCCAAAATTAGTTCCACATCTGTTCTTTGGTTTTGGTGTTGTTTTTGACATAAGACACTTCTGGAACATCCAGAAAATAGAGCATATTGCTGAGCTGCCAAAGGCACTGAGAGTAATATTGAAAATGTTATGTTCATATTGATTGACAATAGTAGAGTCAGAAGACATTAATGGGCTACATTGGATATTATTGGTTTTCCCTGAGAATGATGCAATGATGTGTTCTGGAAAAGGTGATGTAAGGGATAAGGTACCGTAGTTCTTCCAGGTCCTTAGTTAAGGAAAAGGTGAAAACAAACTTCTGCTTTAGTTGAATGGAATTGGATGATGAAAAACTTTTTTCTTAGTTAACATGGGTGGCTAATCTATATTCATTTACGTTTAGTTTTAAACAGGTACACATGAGAATCATGTGAAATTACTGTGATGGTTTTGGTGGAATTAATATTTTCATGTTTATCGAGAAAAGAGTGTTGAACAACTCAAGTGAATAAATTTGCTCATGGATCCCTTGAAGATTGTGATTAGTATGAAAAAGCTTGGGACTCTTTTGATAGGAAATCCTGGATGCTTGTCCCTATATGGTTGTGATTTATTTAGCTTGCCTTCTCATTCTTGATCCAACTTGCAGCATGTTGAGTTTTTGACAAATGTGTATTGCAGGTATGATTCCAGAAGATCAATATTGGAGTGGTCTATTTTACTGATTGATGACTCAAATCGCAGGTTAGTTCACAATATTGATATTTGATTCATCCTCAACTGGGATTTTAGTTTTTGTTTAAATTAGTCTTGATTGGCTATTTGATAACTTTGCAGTGGAGCTATGGAATTCGTTATCCCCCCAATAGACACATCACATCTTTTCCCAATTTCTGTGCAATTTACTGCTACAAGCACTTTCAGTGATCTAAAGGTTCTCTCCGGTCCTTTTTATTACCATGTGTTGCTAATTCTGTACTCTCGTTGGAAATACTGATCCATGGTAAAATGAATCAACTCACGACAGCATATGTAGGATAGATGAAAGAAATTTGAACATAGGTTATAGACTGCACCTAACTGCATGAACACTAGAAAATTTTGTTTGATTTTGACTTCCTTACGCTGAACCGCCTACACAAGTTTTTGCCCAAACTGTTCATTTACTACAAAGCTTAGCAATGTTGTTATTCTCTTGAAAAGTGAGTAACACTGCTTTGGTTTCTTTGAGTACGTCCCACACATTGAACTTGTGGTAAATATTTATTAATCGATTATACTGTTTGTAGGTCGTTAATATTGCACCGCTAAAAGATGGCGAGCCGCCCAAGTTTGCCCAAAGAACAATGCTATCGACAGAAAATTACCAAGTTGTCTGATCATCGTGACAGCAGCCGTGGCTATATTAATTTTGACCTTTCAAATTTTGTTCTTGGAATAAAGAGTAGCAATTCTACCGTTTTCAATTTTAACAAGTATTAGAGGGAAATGATGCTGGTTTTTGTTTGTGATGCAGACTTGCAGTGAACATTCATTTTCTTGCTACGATAGTTTATTTACATAAGCAGGAATTTGCATCTATGGTTATTTGAAATATATTTGTTGGTGTGATGGAAAAGAATTAACAATTTGAAGAAACATTTCAATTTGTTCCTGTAATTTATGTGCTCGTGTGATGGAAAAGAAATAACAATTTGAAGAAACATTTCAATTTGTTCCTGTAATTTATGTGCTCTTGTGAGAAGAAATCTTTAAAATCAAGATATAGAAATAAGTAATCTTTTAACATCTCAAAATGAAATTAATAAGATAAGGATATCGAATGCCAAAATAAACTTTGAATTTGACATTCTATCCAAACAAATTTCTTTTGAACAAAGACGAATGCCTGTATGTGTATTCAAATGTAAAAATGCATACATGTATGATAATTGAGTTCATTGCTATCAACCTGTGCATATTATATGCACTTGGAAATTGAAACAATGTTAAAAAGTTTCCTCTTATTTTTTCCCCTCTTTATTGTTATTGATTATTACATACGTAGCATGACCCTGGCTTCTTTACTTTATTGTATGAGATAGTTGGCTGACATGATAAATCGAGATTAAATATAAAATACGATTACTTATGGATTATTTGTAGGATGTTTATTATCTTCAATTGCAGTGGTAGGATAAAAAGTAATTACAATGCATAAGATCATTGGTGGATAATGGACGAATAACTTATTTGAAATTAAAAGGTGGAACAATCCAATAAATAATCCCAAACTGTAAAAACAATCCCGGAATTCCAATACTCGAGCTCATTTATTTTGGCAGATATCTTATATAATCTGACCCAATATCAGAGCCGATAATGAGTTGGATAAAAAAAAAAAAAAAGAAAGAAAAAAACCAAAAAACATTGTTCTACTTATTTGTCCTTCAAAGTGCAAAAACAACAAAAAAATCGACCAACACATGAAATGACACATTTTACACATATTTGATCAATAAGTTGATTTTTGTTTGGCTCTCCTCGCTAATATTTCGTATATGGAGAACATGGCTCCATTACTGAATACAAGTAAGCTAAAAATTTTAGTTTGAGTGGTGGAAATTAAATAATTTCAAATAAGACTGAAGACAGAAGAAATTTCAATTTCAACCAAGTTGAATACAATTTCGAATAGGTTAACACTGAGTTTTTAGGGTAGATTTGGTGAGCATGGTGAGTATAAGATTTTGTTTTGGAATACAGAGAGAGAAAGCTTAGTGAGGATAAAGGAAATGAGCTAAGACGATGAATACATGAAAGATTCTGTACAAAGCGTATGGGGAAAGCTACAATTGAGGTGACATGCATGCGATAGGTGAAACTTTATCGTTATGCGGCACTTTCTTTTTTTTTCTTTTTAACAATTATTATGCTACACTTTTGGAAATTCAATATGTTGTCCCAAATTTATGTAATACATCTATATTATTATAAAGGAAGAGGATTTATAAATTCAAAGTGGTAGTTTTGATACCATTACATCAAATTATTATAATACAAAAAATGCCCTTCAACTTCCCTACTCATATTGAATTAACTACTCAATTAAATTTTTTTTAAAAAAAATTAATTCCATGCAATTAATATACTCAAAAAATTAAATTTATTCTCATTTTGTTTAAGCTTATTGTTGATTGAAATATAAATAACAGATATTTGGAAATTTTTCAATTTTTAATCTAATTTGAGTAAAATACTTATTGATGATTAACGCATTAGAAAAAATTATCGGACAGTTTTTATATGTGAGATTGTAAGACAATAATAAGTTTTAATATGCAAATACAAATTATGAGTTTTAATAAAATAAAAGTATTATTAAAAAAGGTACTGCGTGACACAATGTCTAATTTGATAAAATAATTACACATCATTCCATGTTTTGTCCAAAAAAATTAAACAGAATCTAATCTAATTCTATCACAACTTATCCTAAATTTTGATTACATATTAAATAACGATTCTTAAATAGTACCAACCATCACCCAGTAAATGAGATCTCAAAATAAACCACTAACTTGGATTTGTTAATTATTTTTTTAATTAATGAAATTACCTTTAAGAAAAATCACTAAATGTTACTGGATTGGGCTGGATAATTTTGCTGGATTGGACTGGGTAGCAAAATAACGAGGCCCAGCCAAATAATAATAATATTAATAATAATAATAAAAAGGGTTACGAGGCTTAAATTTGTTAATTTTAATTTCAAAAAAGAAAAAAAAGAAAGGGTAATGGTAGATTGAAGTGAGCCACGCGCTGGTTGTGGAGCAAGTCGCGTATAAAATCCATTTTACCCTAACAATGCAACGGGTACTTTACTCTCTTTCTTTTATTCGCCGCTCTCTCTCTCTCTGCTCTCCCTGTGTGGAATTCGCGATCCTTTTGGTTTCGGGTAAATAGTTCTCCTCCTTGATTTCATTATTCCAATGCATATTCTTACGAAACTGAACTCTCAATGTCTTCATATGAAATCGGAAATTTATACGCGTATGATTTCAGTTAGGGTTTTCTTCTTTGTGTCTTCAGATTTGACATGTTGGTTTATGTTTTTAGGATTTTCTGATATGTCAAATTTTGGAGATCTTTGACTATGTATCGTTCACCTTGAATGATGGGAATTAATAGATTGTGATACCGACGACTACTACTACTTCTTTTTTCTTTTTTCCCTTTCCTTTTTGTATTTACTCTCTTTGTGAGGAATATTTGGTGGGATTGTTTCTTGATGGCGTTTGTTGATCGTATTAGGTTCCTTTGTACGCTTCGAGTATTAAGTATGTTGATTTGTGGATAACAAGAATGAAATGATGAGTAGAAAAAATTGATAGCTGTTTATCACGTATTAGCTCTAACTGATCATTCTATCACTTCCCTATTATTTTTTTTTTTGTTTTCTAAATTTCTGAATTTTTTTTTGTATATTTTGCCATTCTTGTGCAATATCTTAGAGTTATTACTTCACATTATCAGTGGGAATACGTATATGCTTTCAAGTCATAGAATATAAACATGTAATTGGATGTGGTAAATCAAATTATCTATATATTTATTGCCTTTGGATGAGATGATGAGGAGAAAAATATAGTGATTGCCGATATGATGGCAATTATCTTGTATTAGCTCTAGCTGATCATTCTCTTTGTTTATACCTTTTTCCCTGTAATATTAGTTCTGAGTCTTTTTTATCATTCCTTTTAAGTTGATGGTGGTTTCTTTTCTTTAAATTGTTAAATTGATTCATCTGTGAGAAAATGAAAATCTCTTCCGCCTTATGTTTTTTACCACCAGCTTAGATCTTATGTTGACTTATTTATTATCTTTTTGTTCTTTATTCTTTTATATGGTTTTAGTCAGTTATTTTCATTTGTTATCCAACTGATCTTTTGAATACTTTCTTTCTCCAGGATTTGTGTAACTTGTCCAAATGAGGGGAAGGAGCTATACCCCTTCACCACCAAGAGGAGGTTATGGACGAAGAGGAAGAAGTCCTCCAAGAGGAGGGCGCTATGGTAGAGGAGATGCTCCCACCAGTCTCTTAGTTCGCAACCTTCGCCATGATTGTAGGTGAGCTTCGCTGAACTTTTCCTTTGATCCTGCTTATCTATTTGCAGAGCTATTTTGTTTCACAGGTATCCTTTCAACCTCTCTGCTCACAAAAAAAGAGTCACAGAAGTAAGGTAAGAAATCAAAGTTAATCATTATAAAACTAATGGCGTAATTTTCTGTATACAGGCCAGAAGACTTGAGGCGACCTTTTGGTCAATTTGGCCCTATTAAGGACGTCTATCTGCCAAGGGATTATTACACTGGGTGAGCTTGTGTAGAATTTTGGTCCTGTCCTTGTGTATTTTCAATTATACTTTTTTATTTTCTTTTCTAGAGCACGAATAGGTTATTGTACTTCAGTTTGCCTAGCATTGCCGCTTTTAATTTATTTTTCAGTTTTTATCTTCTTAAGCTGGATGTCTTTATTTAGTGTTTCGGGATTTAGCAGTGAAGTAAGAGTTATGAAGACTTCAATCAAGTAGTAAGAGTTCTATTGACACATTCTAATAGTAAGAGGTCTCTTGTCTTCAATCAAGTAATAAGGAGTTGAAGGTGACATCAATCGAGTAATAAGGAGTGGGAGGTGATTTAATTGGAAGGATGTTTGAATCACTGTGAAGATATCAAGATTTCAAGTCTTGAAGGATTTCAAGTCATCTTAATTATCACTCACAAGGTCAGCTGCCAAGTGCTTGTTTATGCGGTTATCGTGCCCTTCCATATTCGTGGAATTATTTTGAGCTATTAATTGGGTTAGGGCCTGTTTGGATATTTTAGAGGCTTTAAGGTGGCTGTTTCTCCTTTACTTTTCCATGATTAATCCGATTCTGTATTTCCTTCAAACTTTCTTTGGGAATATTTTAAGAAAGATATACTATCTAGATGATTGTATATTTTTGAGATAAATTTAGTTTTGTACTGGGTCTGACCAACACTTGCCGACTGGGATTTCTTATATTCTGTCAAATGTCAATCCAGCATTTTCTGGTCTTGAGTCCATTGAGCAGTCCTCAACCTGCTTTTGAGCTAAGATTTATTTTCTGGATTGATTTTGTATAACTGCATCAGTCTGACTCTCTTTCTTTATCTGTCAAACATGTTCTTTCATGTAGTGATCCACGAGGTTTTGGATTTGTCCAGTACGTGGATCCAGCTGATGCTGCAGAAGCTAAATATCAGATGGATGGTCAAATTATGCAAGGCCGGGAGCTCACTGTTGTTTTTGCTGAGGAGAACAGGAAGAAGCCAACTGAGATGAGAGCCAGAGAACGAGGAGGAAGGTACTTTCAGCATGTGCATATGAGAAGTGCTTTGAATTTTGATTAGATTCCTTTCTGAAATTTGAATAATAGAACTGTGCGTGTCACTATTGATGTGCCCTATAAACCCCAGCTGGGTTTACTCAACCCCCCCCCCCCCCAACCCCCCCAACTCAAAAAGGGAAAGAAAGAACTAAACCCGATTGTGCTCAAGCTACCTTGCGTGAAGTCCTGATCTTCTCCAAATGTACCATCATTTAATTTGGTAAAGTACTGTAGTTGAGATACTAATACTTTGTGTAACTGATATGCCAATTGTAATTAACATAATCTTAAAATGATTTGATTATGGTTAGGCTAACTTAAGTAAGGCATGTTGAATAGTTCTGTTGGCAAAAAACATAATCACAGGTTAATCACCATTAAGGCACTTGACTGTAAGTTGTCTCTAGTAGATGTGGTATAATGATTTGGATGTTTGCCCCTGAAGAGAACAATTCTCCATCTATTTCTGTTTCTTTCCATCAATTTGCAGAGGTCGTGTTTATGACCGAAGGCGTTCTCCCCCACGTTCTCCTCGGTATTCTCAGTCCCCACCACCACGCCATGGAGGGTCTCGATCTCGTAACCGTGATTACTACTCTCCCCCTAAGAGCAGATACTCAAGGTATGATGTCATCTTCTCCTTTTTATTTACTTCACCTTGTATTTGTGAGAACTAATCCTACCTATAATGCTAGTTAGCAAAATTGAGATCAGAAGTTTCTTACATCAGGCTCTTTTGGTTCATTGGGTTAATCCTACCTATCCACTATATTGCATAATTATTGTACTTGGTAAAATTAAGAACCATATTGCATCCAATAAAATGAGATTATTCATCTCACCCTTTAAATGGAATACACATTTTGTAGGGGAATTATTTTTGTATGGACCAAAACTTGCAATATGCACCTGAAGACAACATTAATCAAGTGGTCAAATGGGCTGTTCTCATCCGTTTAATTCTACACTTAACCTGGGCTCTGCTCTCTCTGCTTTTTTGGTATCTCAATACAAATCTATGGAATGTATTAAAATACCTTTAACCACAAGTCAAATAATTAACAACCAACATATTAGAAGTTCAAATTAAGAAATTTAAGTTAAAAAAGAATCATGGTCCGGGACTCCGGGTGATGATTGCTTATGACTTCATGTGGCAAGACATATAAGCGACCTTGCAAGAAATGTCTTTTTTGAATTTTGTTTTGTGGTTGAAATCTAATTGGCATTCTTGGAGGAGATTTTGAGGTTGGTTCCCAACAAGTATACAACTGCCTGACTTGGTGACCTTTTGGTTTTCCTCCACTGGGAGGATGGATCCGAGATTAATGCCATTTTTGTTCTCCCAATATGCACTAAATTTCTTTTGCTACTTGTGTGTTGCAGGTCCATTTCTCCGCGCGAGAAAAGGTATAGTAGAGAAAGGTCACTCTCCCGTACTCCGCTGCAGGAACGTTCTCCTGCCTATGATGGGCCGCCAAGGAATCACAGTGGAAGTCCAGTGAGGGAACGATCACCATATGGTTCAAGAAGCCGCAGCCAAAGTCCAGGTCATGGGCAATCTCCTGTTAGGGCTAGGAGCCGGAGTCGCAGCAGGAGCCCTTATTCTCCGGAGTATACAAGGAAACCCGGGAGGGCAGGGTCTCCGAGCCAGTGAAGCTATTTTGAGAGACAAATATGTTCTTGTGTTGTGTAATGTCTGAACTTCTCTAGGTTACTTGTAACATTTGACTGAAATTAATCCCTAAACGTTAGGAATGGTTGGTAGTATTTGTTAAATATGTTTGGTTCCAGAAGACAAATGTTGGTACTATCATCATATGCTTGGTTTTGGTTGGATGGCATTTGTTACCAATGTTGGTAAGAAAAAGAAGTGAAAGTTGGCTTTATTTGTGATCTGTATAATTGTAGTCTTGTCAGTGAGGTCACCAGTCTGGTGTAAGAGCTGCCAATGTCGAGACTCCAACTAAAAAGTAGATAATTTGAAATAGAAAATGAAAATCCAAGTAATGGTGGTTGGTCAAATGACACTAACTTTAACTTATATGTCTATTTTGGGCATATGCAAATAATGTTTTCAGGCTGGGATAGATCAATTTGAATCGAACGATCAAAAAAGGAAGACCTTGATCTTGATTTTGATTTTTAAGTAATCAACAGGTATAAAAGAAAATATGAAAAGATGTATATAGGTAAGTAAGATAGATGTAAAAGATTGATTTTGAGTAATCTAAATGACATTATTAACTAATTCACGACATTTTCTGGCGACTAGGGTGAACATTTATTTTTATATATATATATATATGTTATATATGTGTGTGTGAGTCCGACCGCCGCTTAACCGGCAGCTCTATCACTTTTTAATGTAGGTGGCTAATTTCTGTCTGTCCGTAAACAAACCCAAGGTCGCTACCTTCTAGGGTTTTCCTCTCTCTCTAAGGTTTTGTAGGGTTTTGCTCTCTCTCTCTCTCTCTCTCTCTCTGGTTTTGTATCAAATTTGAGGGAGATCAACGACCGACATCAATGGCAGATTCCGAGGAAACGGAGAAAAGAATCGACGGTGAAACAGAGGAAAAGCCTCGGACCAGACACAAAGGGAAGCACGACAAGGACAAGCCCTGGGATGACCCCAGCATCGATCACTGGAAAATCGAGAAATTCGATCCCTCATGGAACGAAAGCGGCATGCTCGAAGTCAGCTCTTTCTCCACTCTATTCCCTCAGTACAGAGGTCATTCTTTTATCTGCTCTCTTCTTCTTCTTCTTCTTCTTTTTGGGCGCTGGTGTCTCATTCTTCGTACTTCTGCAAACTCTTTGAGTTATCGTGTTCGGAGTTGTGGTTATGTAGCATACACAGTGATACTATTGTTTTCTTGGGTTTGAATTTTTGGGCCTCTCCTAATGCCAGTAATAGGAGTTCTATTTCGTGTATGTGTTTGGGAGTGCTTTCGTGTGCGGGTTTGTGGTCTTGCTCTAATTGTCTAATTTCTCATCTAATGGGAGCAAAAGCTCTTGCGTAAGACTGGACTGCAATATGCTCGTATTTTGTTTTGAAGTTGGATATTTGTGGACTGAACGCATTTGTAGTTTTAACTTGTAATAGACCAACCCTTCTGATATGTTACTGAAAAAACTGTATTTCCTGGTGTCATTCACTGTCTTTCGCATAGTTGTTCACTCCTGTTTCATTTCTTTTAGAAAAATATTTGCAAGAGTGTTGGCCTATCGTCAAAGGTGCGCTAAAAGAGCACGGAATTGCTTGTGAACTGAATCTGGTAAGTAATTTTACATACAAGGGTTCTCTGTGTTGATGTGTTGCTTCCATTAAGCGTCTTGTAATTGTTCTCAAGAAAATTGATAGTTTTGTTTTAGGAGATTGTTTGGACTAGCTACAAAAGACACTATCACCTTCCTTGCTGATTTTTGTTCCTTTTGTAATTGAAAAAATTTCTAGTGATTTAATGGATGGCTTATTGTCCCTCAGGTTGAAGGATGCATGACTGTTTCAACTACCAGAAAGACCCGGGATCCCTATATAATAGTGAAGGCTCGGGATCTCATAAAACTTTTGTCAAGAAGTGTTCCTGCCCCTCAGGTTGCATCTCTTCTAATTCGTCGTTCTGTGAATTAGTTACTTATTATCTTCTGGTTATAAGATTTTTCTATGATTTAATGTTCTGTCATTTATCATTAGAGGATTTGCCACATCATAGAAATTGGCCATTTCAATCATTTATCTTCTTCTTCTTTTTTCTTGAATTCTATGGGTGATTCCAGTTATCAGATTTTATTTTTTTTTGGTGTTTAGAGTATGGACTAGGAATTCTTGCGGAGTCTTGAATTTTCTTGTTTTGGTACATGAATGACTAGAAATTTGATTTCACGTCTTGAAATTCATTTAATTCAAAGCACTCATGGTGCCTATTCATCTCACAGGCAATAAAGATCCTTAATGATGAGATGCAATGTGACATCATTAAGATTGGCAACCTGGTCCGCAACAAGGTGTGTTTTGCATTGTTTAACCAATGTTGATATGATTTTTATCATAATATGTTCCGGAATTAGGTGGCTTTTACTTATATTCACAAGTAATATCGTTTGACCCAGACTTTTGTCAGGACAGAAAGTTTGATTCATAGATTTATTATTTGTCTGCAGGAACGCTTCGTGAAAAGAAGACAACACTTGGTTGGCCCAAATTCTTCTACTCTGAAGGTGTGCTACTTTAAGTTCTTTTTCTGTGATCCACTTGGAATTAGTTGTGTATAGAAATCTGAAAATGATATAACAAATAAAGTGATGGATCCAGACTGCTGTTGTTTGTAACTTGTCTGACTTAATTCGGTGATATGGTGTAAGCAACACAGTAATATCCTGTAATTTTGTCTTTCTCTAAGTGCGAGTGTACATGCCCAAAAGCTGACAATAGCTAATGAAATGCAGGCACTTGAAATCTTAACCGGCTGCTACATCCTGGTTCAGGTCAATATCTGTGAATCTCTCCTCATTCTTTGGTTGGAGATTATATGAGAGTTACTATTTCATCATTTCATGAATTAAACTTGAGGCTTCTTTTTGTGTTAAAGTTGTAAGACACAAGTTGAGGGCTTTAGCTTTTAAAATGTATAGGGAAACACTGTTGCCGCAATGGGTTCATTTAAAGGGTTAAAACAAGTGAGGAAGGTCGTGGAAGACTGCATTCTGAATAAAATGCATCCAGTATATAACATCAAGGTAAATGGTCAAATCTCTGCAAGTGAATATCATGTGGTAGTTTGGCTGTACTTTTTTCATGGATTTGCCAACCTCACTTCCTTTGAAAACAGATTCTAATGATGAAGAGAGAACTTGCAAAGGATCCTACACTTGCAAATGAGAATTGGGATAGATTTCTTCCCAAATTTAAGAAGTATGTTATTAAATTATTACTGCACATTATGTACTATTAACTTGAAGTGTCTATTGTGAGCGTGATGGAAAACATTTTTCCTTTTATTTCTGATCCCAGGAAAAATGTCAAACAAAGGAAAGTTAAGACTAAAGAGAAGAAACCGTATACACCCTTCCCTCCACCGCAGCAGCCAAGTAAAGTAAGTGGCCCTTTGTGTTGCTGAATGCTATTGACATTGCCTTTGTTATACATTGTGCGAAAAGTGATGCCATATAAGACAATTATCTTAAACCTCGATGATTAAAATTTGTGATGCCAGTAATGTGTGCTTTTGGTTGCTGCATAATACAAGGTTGTCGGTGGAAATTTGCTACTTTTTATTGCGGGCTTGGTTGTTACATAATATGACCATTTAAATCATGAGTTGACCAGCCATTTGTAAGAATCGCTATAAATGGGATGTATGATATTGTGGGGTTCTCGCTTTTTTCATTCTATGTTTTTTACTATGGGGTTTTCCTAGACAAACTTTATTTGCTCATCCTGGCTTTTGAATAATTTCAGATTGATATGCAACTGGAAAGCGGAGAATATTTCTTAAGCGACAAGAAGAAGCAGGCTAAGAAGTGGCAGGAGAAGCAAGAGAAACAAGCTGAGAAAACAGCTGAAAGTAAAAGGAGACGAGAAGAGGCTTTTGTTCCTCCTGAGGTTTGACATAGGAATTTCATTTCTTGCCTCGTCTGTTGTGGCATTTTATTTTTGTTCTCATAGTGAGTTTTGGTTGGTTTTGCAGGAACCAACAAAAGATCCAAGGGCGAGTAGTGATGATAAGAATGATGTGGCTCAGATTGCATCGTCTTTAAAGGTAACTGAGACCAAAAATGTGAATTTTGTTTTGAGGGTGATATTCATCTAGGGAAGTTCAACTTTAAGGGGAATTGGGATTAAACTGTGAGTTTCTTCTTGCAGAAAAAAGCGAAGGAGTTCGGGAAGCGAAAATCTTCTGAAAATATTGATGCAGAAACATACATAGCAGCTTCCGAAGGGCCATCTGGTAAAAAGAAATCGAAAAAGCATTCTCGTACTTCATGAATAGCTTCGAGTTTACTCAAGACGACAAAAAGGTTGAAGGGTTGGATTGCTTTGTACCTCAAACTTCACAAATCAAACCATGCATGGAATTGATAAACTGATGAAAGATAAAATTTTAGGTTGAAAGCAGCTGTGATTAGAAATAGTTCCTTGCCTTGTTGAAGGCTTGCAGTCAACTTCTTTGTCATTAGACCATTTTACTTTACAACGGGCTACAAAACCAGGAGAAAAGAGCTTTGAAACATAGATGGGAGTGTATTCCGGCGATGATTGGTTAAAAACCCATGATTCTTGTAAGCAGTTCTCTTAGAATATCATGTTGGCATGTCCAAATCCAAGCAGGCAATTATATGGACGCTCATTGAAAATGCAAGAAAAGCAGGAAACCGTAATTTGTCTATTTCGGATGGGAAGTCAGCGCAATTAACCATTTGAAATGTGCTTGAGATAAGTTGGCAATGAATGCCAAGAATAAAAATAACAACAGGAATCGGCTAAAACATATCTAAAGCCCTCTTTGTCACTGCTGTCCTACCAGGGAGCCCTACGTCAGGGGAGAGTGAGCACCACCTGGCAATAAAACCCAGATGCCATATCCTCACAGATGTGAAAGGAAAACGAACATTTTGCATGGTGGAGGTACAACGTATGGTAAATCCAAACACGAAAATTAACTTGTTGAAATTACCTGGTGCACAATTAATATGAACAGAAAAATAGTCCACAGACGTTCGTATAATGGAAAAGAATATGGCATAATAGATAGCCAGTGTTAAACTGCAAGACGGAGGGGGGGGGGGATCTTAAATCTGCATTGACTTTCCAATTTGCCAGTGGGTGAGAAAGGCAATGTTGAAAACATCGACCATGCATTAAACAAAGCCCGTATAACCAACTAACAAACTGTCATCGGTCTACATGGACCTTGGCCAGAGTATTTTACAACACTTACAAGTGGCCTCAGGTGCCGCATCTAACACTTTTTCTCATAAAACTTACTATACAGGTACTCTTTTTCCACGATAGCGATCAAAAACCTGCAAAACACGCAAACATAAGATCTCATATGATGAAACATGAATGTGGATGCAATCCTAGCCAAAGTGGGAAAACATATACAGGAGTTAGCAAAATACTCTTAGAGAAGTTATGGATCATCTCTACCACAAATCGCTCAATACAATCTCAGAAACGTTTTGAATACTTCCTTAAAAAATAACTTATTCAGGACATAGCAAGTCATCATTCAACTGTAGAACCTGTGCCTTTATCAGAATTTGAAACATACTTGCCTGAAGTTCAACCAAAAAATAACATTGATTAAATAAAGCTGCCAACACCCTAGAACATCTGGGAGGTACACATGCTTAGTATATGCTCTGGCATGACTGAGGACAATACTAGGCTTTGGCATGGTCTGAAGGTGATTGACCCAAGCAATAAACGCGTACTTCTAAATCCTTACCAGATTGTAGGTTCTAGCTTTACATTTAGATTTTTGGAAATGTATCAACGAGAAAGTATATACCTGTTCGGCATTACAACATGGTGAACCAATGTACTTATAAATGCATATTGAAAAGAAATGAGAGGACCGGCTAATACAGTCACATTGGATATGATGCAGGACATTATAGGAAGCATCACTCTCAGAGAGAAAAGTTACTGGAACAAATTTCTGAGTCACAATCAGGTTGTATCTAAATAAATAATCCATCCAAAACTGTTAACGCGTTACTTTAAAAAAAAATTCAAAAACTCATTGGTTTATCGACGAATTGAACTAATTTTAGAAATAAACCCACACCAACACAACCGACTACAAGGCCACAGCCGCCACACACAGCATTTTGCATCTAAAGTCCAACCTAGCATCATAAATCTTCTCTGCCTGCATTCCAAACACATAACTCAGATGTCAAAGCAAACATACCGATCTCACAAAAGGTTGCTGCAACAGCCAACCAAGAACAGGAATCTTCTGCAGAAAAACAGCCAGCGTTGGCCAGAAGCCACTGCAAATGATGAACAAATAGTAACTTCCTCTATTGAACTTCTAAGATGGAAGTAACCTGAAGTTGAACTAAATTGATTATCCAATATGCATAATCAAACCTGAAGAGCACAACAAATCCATATGCCTCAATAATCATTCCTATTATGGGCCATCCAATGATGACTAAGATAAAGCCAAGCCCAAATGAAACTGTCCCCTGCAACCAATAGGGAAAAAAAAAAAAAAAAAAGTTATAATAAGAAAACATGGGAGCAGATACCAGGCATTAAGAAAACATGGGAGCGGACACCAGGCATATAATGTCTTATCAAACAAAAGACACCTTAAAATTAGAAGGTTTCATAAAGAACTGCATGGATGACTTGAGTCCAATGGTTAATGTCACCCCTGACAAGAAGAGGATCTGTTTGAGTAAAATAGGAGCACATTAGGAACACGAGAGATGAAAAGTATTCAACATGAAACAAGTGACCATCATCTTAAACAATATACTTACATTTCCAATTGCGATCAGTCCCTTATCGAACAAGAAAATGATCCCGAGAAATGAAAAGAAAACTCCAAAACCCGTCAAACCAAGTCCAATTTCTGTTACAACACCAAGGAAGAAACATATTTATTAAAACTCAAACTTTTTTTGATGATTTAGGACACTAATTGAACCGACTATAGTGCACTTAGTGCAGAACAAAAGGAAATACAGATAAAAGGAACAGAACCCACAACTAAAAATGTGAATTTGATCATACAATACAAAGATACAGTCGATTACTTCAAACTTTGTGGTAACTTATATCCAGTTATTTAGAGAATGCACCGAAATATGCATTTGTGCACCATAAAGCACTTGTCACAACAAGAAGTAACATTCACAAAGCAATTGTAGTTTACACAAATCACTCAACTTCAATGAGTCCTCATACATGCATATTTGCACGCAAACTCGCTCCAAAGGCAGAACGAAATTATGTACAATTAGATGAATAGAAATAGCACTGCAAATGGAATTTACTTACTTTTCCGATCGTTCATCTCGAAGGATACCATTGTTGCCGATTAAGATTCAAGATAATATGCTAGGATTTGTCAGCTAAAAGAAGAATCAAAATCCTAAACCACTGCAAATTAAAAAGAAATACAATCAAGACAATTAGGGAGTAGTGGGGATTACACATATACACAGAAAATCATGGAAGAATCGTTCGTCCAAGTTCAGACCAAAAATCGCAAAGGATTGTCGGTGGAGAAAGAATCAACCACAAGAGATCCAAAAAATACCTTGTACTAAATCTCGTCAATCTAAGGAATCACATCCATAAATATATATCTTCAATACCAGCGTGCTAGCGCGCGCGCGGAGACACGCACCCACACTCACCCACCCACACACACACACACACACACACACACACACAGAAAGAGAGAAAATAAAACCTGAAATGATAGGCGATGAGCAGAGATTGATGGCTGGCTATGGATTTTTGAACAGTTCCAACTTCCAAGGCAATGAAGGAAGAAGCAATTGTTGTTAATTAAGAGCAACTGAAAATGGAGACTACTTTACCCGTAGCCATAAGAGGAAATTCTACTCCCATGCGTTGCACTTGGGCCACACAAAACAAGCCTATATTAGTTGGGCCTTTTGTTAATAGGCCCAAAAAAATGATATTGTTTGGGCCTTACCTTAACAATAGGGCATTCAACAGCATATGTTGGGCCTTTCTTTCTTTATAAGCCCAAAATATAATTTTACTAAGTAATTAATTATTTACATTAGTACTCTTTTATTTTCCCACCTAACCCCAAATATATACATGAGGTCATAAGATGCTCCACCTCATCTCCTCCTACTTTACATAACTATAAACCGTCTGCCACCCACCAACCTCCGCCATCATTCCTCCTCCCCTCCCCCCAAAATGCAGGTCAATATCCAAGAATCCGCCGTGGTCCGCCCCTTTAAACCGCCGTTCGACCACGATCACCTCCTCTCTCTCTCCCACATCGACACCGACCGCAATCTCCTCGTCACTCTCCGTTATCTTCGCGTTTACTCCAACACCCTCCACCAACAGGCGGATCCTTTCCGCGTCATCACCTCCGCCCTCTCCGCCGCTCTCTTCCACTATTACCCATTCTCCGGAACCCTTAAACGCCGCCACTCTGACGGTCGCCTCGAGCTGCATTGCCGCGTGGGCGATGGAGTCACGGTCGTCAGCGCTGTAGTTAACTCTCCGTTGAGCTCCGTCAACAACCTTGATGATGATGCTAGCGTGGAAGAGAACTTTGCCGAGCAGCTGGTGCCCGACCCCGATCCGGACGAGGACTCGATTCGACCCATAACACTGCAAGTGACAAGATTCAGTTGCGGCGGGTTTGTCCTCGGAGCAGCAGTACATCATGCCATCTGCGATGGACTTGGAGCGACCTTGTTCTTCAACGCCATGGCAGAGTTGGCACGTGGGTCGGGTCAGATGACTGTCGACCCGATTTGGGAACGCTCCACCTTGCTTGGACCAAGGAACCCGCCCCGTGTAGAGTTCCCAATTCATGAGTTCTTGAGCTTGGACACGGATTTCTTCCCTTACAAGGGTTCGGGCAAACGGGTCATCAAGGAATGTTTTAGTGTGAAAGAAGAATGGTTGGATCAGCTCAAGAGATTGTTATTGAAGCAATCCGGGTTGAAATTTACCACTTTTGAAGCATTGGGTGGTTTTATATGGAGGGCAAGGTAACGGATTATCCTAAATTAACTTTGATCGATCATCAATATACGCATTTGAGGCATTTCAATCTATAATCTTGGTACAGGACTAGAGCCAGCAAAGTCCCCGGAGATGAAAAGGTCACATTTGCATATTCCATCAACATCAGAAAGATAGTAAACCCACCTCTTCCCGCCGGCTACTGGGGCAACGGCTGTGTTCCGATGTACGTACACCTCACGGCGGGAGAGGTGGCGGAGCAACCCATCTGGCGAACTGCCGACGCCATCAAGAAAAGCAAGCACAACGCCACCAACGAGTACGTTTCTTCTTTTATTGACTTTCAGGAGTTGCATTACGAGAAAGGTATCAGCGGTGGGAGGAGAGTGAGTGGATTTACCGACTGGCGGCACTTGGGCCATTCCACGGTGGACTTGGGATGGGGCGGCCCCGTGGCGGTGGTGCCGCTGTCTAGGCACTTGTTGGGGAGCGTGGAGCCTTGCTTTTTCTTGCCGGGGAAGGAGCAGACGATCAAGGTTTTGGTTCAGTTGGAAGAAGACGTGGTCTCGGTTTTCAGGCAAGAAATGGATGAGTTGAGGAACCAGGAAAACGGATTGTTCTCAGCAATATGATGATAAATGTAACTATGTGTTGATCATTACTTGAAAAATTATTTATATGAGCTATCAATAATAAGAACAAATATTTTGCTCTAACTACACGAAATTAAATATATTGTAAGTCTTATTACACTTGATGTATGATTAAATCCTCTTTTTAAATTATACATGTATTATTATGCACTCATCATGTAATATTTTTTAATCTTTTACGTATTTAAGTAGATGATATATTCATAAAAAGCCTAATTATTCTACTTTTGTTCTTGATAAATAAATAGTAATCCCTCTTTAGGAGAGGAACCAAATTAGCATATATATATCAAGTTCAGAAAAACAAATACGAAATCAGTAAGAGTTTAAACTTTAAAATATTATTACAACAGGAATTGAATGAAAATAAAATGGAAAAAAGTAACCAATTGGGCCTTATAGTATATTGGGCCTTGTGGGTAATTAAGACCTCTCCTCCAGTACGATTCTTAAAAGTCACATGTTACTAAAATCATGATATTTTTCCCATATATGAGTCGAAGTCGAGGATCGGCGTTCAGCTCTGGTTCTTGAAATTGCAGAAATGGAGTTACTTTCTTCGAAATTCTTAATTTCATCAATTCACACTCGATTTCTTTCAACATATTCACTTCATGCGACTAATTTTCAGTATTTTCCTCTCATTATTCGTTCGAAAAGGTCGAGCTACCAAGGTACTTTACTCAGAAACCCCTTCTCTTTATACCACTCAAGTTCCAATTTTTATCTGCAAGCAAATTTAAGGATAAATGTTTCTATGGTTCATACTTCCTTATCCATGCATGATTCAATCTTGGGAATTAAACGTGCGCTGCAACTTATATGATTCAATCTTGGGAAAATCTCAAATTGTAATCTGTTTGTATCGTTTACTAATTTTAATTAGTTGCATTGCATTTTGGCTGGATTACTACTTTAATTTTGAAAATATTTGGTTGTTTTTATCGTTATGCAGAATCATCAACTTGTATTGTCTCTAGTAACTGGAAGTATTAGATGTGTAATTTTCTAGTTTTAGAATCTGGATAGACCCTCAGATAAATTAGAATGATCAAACGTTTAAAGGATCATATATATATATATATATATATATATATACACATATATGGTGTTTTCTTCATTTGGTGGCAAAGAATTTTATTAGTCTTTCTATTGGTGCTTGAATCAAACCAACGATAAGGGTCTGGTGTAGATTTTCAGGAGTATGCAAAACCATCCCGACTCCTACCAGCCACCGAAGTGAAGGTTTGCACAGATGCTTCAGCCGAAAAGCTGGTTACTTCTTTAACCTCTGGAGGGCCCGACTGCTTGTACAGAATCAAGCTACAAACAAGTAAAATTTATGGATCAGGTCTCAGTGATACGGCCTCTGGAGTTCTACTATGTTTGATTGATGAGAAGGGATCCTCGATACTGCAAAGATTACCTGCTACTTCAGTTGGAACTGATTCGTCGTCAGAAGACAAGGACATGCGTGATACTTTGCATTTTCAAGGAGGGTCCGTTGATGAATTTATTTTTGAGGGACCTAATCTTGGGAGAATTGTAGCTGTTTGGATCAGCTTGGAATCAGGTTTACTTGTTTGACGAGAAAATCTGTTTTGCCATATGCATTATTTTCATAGACATATAAAAGTAAGGAGCGCTTAGTTGCATCTTTTGTCAAGGTTTTGCATGAGAAAAAGCAAAATTGATGGTATTGCTTATTTGCACAATTGTAACATATTTCTTTATAATTAACTAGAATTAGAAAAAAAAAAAAATGTCTAAAGATTTGCACAATTTGACTCCTCTCTTTCCGCAAATGGCAGGTCAGTGGCGTATAGGCGGTATGAGTTTGACTATGATTTGTGATTCTCAGCCTTCATTAGCAGAAAACAACAAAGAAAGCAAACGGCTTACTGGTTTGCAGTATAACTTTAAGTTTGAGGATGTCTTGCTCGGGGAAAAGAGTGATGTTTCTATGATGGAATTCAGACCTGATTCAGTTACTGCATTTTCCGAGGATGAATTTACCTTGTTCAAGGAATACTCCCTAAATGCATCATCCACACCTGGTAGTCGCCTCACATCAAATGAAGAAAGCATGAAGGAATATGCAGACCTGAAATTCTCCTTGTTATTTTATGATGCAATGCTTATCCTGGCAGGCTCCTCAGTTGCATCGTTCTCGACAGGGCAAAATGCTACATACGCATTCTTAACAGGTGGATTGTGCGGATTCTTTTATCTATTGTTGTTGCAAAGGTCGGTTGATGGACTACCAGCACAGGAACTCGTTCCAAGTGAGAGCGAAGGAATTTTTGGTCAAATGTTTGGAAGACTGAAAGGTCCTATTTCAAGCCTTGTATTGGCATTTGCATTTGCGATCATAACAGTGAAATTTGCTTCAGGAGAGGATGCTGTTAAGCTGACACCAAAAGACCTTATATTTGGAATGATGGGTTTTGTTATGTGTAAAGTGTCTGTGGTATTGGCAGCATTTAAACCAAAGCCATTTAGTTTTAGAGATGAGAAATAGAGTTTGTAGCTTCTTGCATTTGTCTATATATTGTACATAATCACATAGAATTACAGTGGTAAAGAGCTGATATAGAAGTTGAATCCGTTCCGTTTACCTCGGAAGTTCATTCATTCTGATAGCATTATACTTGTTATAGCAAAATGTACGGGATTTGGCACTTTTTCTCACCAATATATTCTGACTTCACCTGCCTTGTTTGTCTTATGAGTCTTGTTACGTTGCAACAGTCTATATAATGCTATCTCGAAAGCAATGTGAGTTTGATATAGCAAATGGTTGGAACTGACAAAACTTGCTTTATATCCTTTCAAGTTCTTTTGTCTAATACTTTTCAACTCAAAGTGAGATGAGCAGACTATATGCAGTAACTGATCCAACAATACACTATCATTGTTACCTTGCTCATATGTTCAAGTTGACATAGATTTAAGATAACAAACTGAGGTGCGAGTCTCAATAAAACTTGCCTGAAAAGAGACCATAGTTTCCATTCCAGTTAACGTAAAACATTTAGCGCAAACCCAACACTCTCAAGCAATCACTGAACACACGTTAGACATGGTTCTCCTGCCGTTTGTGTCACCTTTCTGGATAACCAAGCCTCCATAACACATTTCTGTACTCTGGATAGTCAACGTGAGTTTGGTTTTTTGGATGCTGATGATGATCATTCCACGGCTTTCTCTTCACTGGTATGCGGGCTACCGGCTTCCTTCTGGTGAATGTTGGGTGAAACTGATTGATATCCATGTTCAGTATCATCAGATGGTTCCACTTCCCCTTCTTCTACCGCATCAAAATCATTGCCATGTGAAAGCCTTTTCATTTCCTGGTAATGTCCATCTCCAGCCTTGTTCTCATGCTTAATGAGATGAGAGTTATCATATATGGACTCGCTTTGTTTTCTTTCATGCTTAATCTGCTCATTCTCATCAGGCAATTGAACATCCTCCAGTTCCCTCTCAAGCTCATCCACAGGGTCCATTTTCTGAGTTATGTCTCCACGGGCCTTCCTCCTTTCAAAGGCTGCTTTGAGCTTTTCTTTATCGAGCTTTGTTTCAGCATCTTGAAGTGACTGGCCGACTGACAAATTTCTACCATGATATTTATCCTTCTGTTCAACCATGTCCCTTGCTTGAATTTCCCTAGAATTCCCTTCTTGTTCATCTTCACCGTGTCCTTCAGTCCTAAACACTGGTTTATTCTGAATCTCCCCCGAGTTTGCCTGGCGAGGTAATGCTTGTCGATCATGTTGCTGTCTGCCACTAATCTCATCATCTCCCTTGTGATATACATTACTATTTGTTTCAGAGATTCCACAGTCACTACTCCGCGTTTGAGTCACTTTAGGGGACCCACGGTGATTATCAGCATGCTGCTGATCAGGAACTAGCCTTGTCGGTGTTGGCTTCAAAGATGCTCCTTTTGAAGCACTTCCACCATGGGAAGAACTGTAATTAGCAGGATATTCTGCATTACCACGAGGACCTTTTGAAGGAGGTCGCTGACTGCCTCCCGCTCTCCCTTCTGCTTCACTAGCCTGAGATGGTCTACTTTGTTCATACAATTCCAACATCTGATTGCTAACCTCTGCAAGGAACAGAAATCCAGTCATTTAGTACAATACTTAATCAGCATGCATAATATCATCTCAATCAAATTGCATCATCCTTGACAGGTTCACTTTTCTCATCATCTACAAGTATAAAAAATCATTTCAATTAAAAGCATAATTATCTCATTTAAAGAACATGTTTTAATAAGGTACAACTGGTGCATGATATCATAATATAGCATATAGGTACTAGCTATTCAACAGAATCAACACCATGGATGTAATATGCACAAGCCACCAGAGGCAAGATACGGACCCTCCAATTGATGTGGGGTGACATCAAAGTCCTGCCACCAAACCTTCTCACCGTCTGATGGGAGCTTTACTTTGAGGAACTTAGCAGCAAGGAAAATAGCAGCCGCTGCAATATGGTGGGGCTTAAATTGCAGGCATAGAGATGTCCGAAGCCTGCATGCCACTTTCTCAGGTCAAAAAGAGAAGAGGATGAATGGCCATGAAAGGGCAGTATGAAACTATGCTAAGCACACAAATACCCATCATTCACAAAATTCCATGCAACTTTAGCCAGGGCATTTTGGGCAACATTAAATTTCTTAATTGCCTCAACAAGGGGTCTATACGGATGCTGCACATTAAGATCAAACCCAAGAGTAGCAAGGACAACTCTTTCTCCCAGCAAAATAAGTTCTTTTTGTTTTTCATATACCTCCTGCACAAAGGATAAAACACGACTAAAGTAAAAAATATGAGGAAGCATAGAAACTGAAAAATAAAATTGTATGGATATAAAAATGCATATAACATAATGATGTGACCTGCTATACAAGTTTTTTCAGCTGTAGTCTTCTAGAAAAGGAGTTGCAGTCCTAACTTAAATGAGGAAAGGGAATCAAGTTCAAGTAGCAGTAAGCCAACTTAAAAGTAACAAGCAGGAATAAAGTACATCACCTTCTGCTTGATCCTTTGTGCAGCTGCAGCATCCTTTTTGTGAATAATTTCATATGAGACAAGTATCACATCCCTCAGAGGACGGGGAGTTTCTTCAACCTTACCCGCAAGAAACATACATACTGTGGCAATTGTCTGAAAGAAGTGTGCAAGAATTCAGGCACCAAAATTGCAATTAATTCACGTCAATGTCATCCAAGAAAGTTAGGGTTAAAGAAAACTAGCAAATAGCATATGTTGCCCCAACTCTTCCTTTCTATCACTTGGTCATCATAGTTTCTCTTTCATCTTTTCATCAATTTCACGAGCATTTGTTTTTCTTTTTCTTTTAAAAAGACTGTGGACTCTTTAGCTTAGTGACCTCAAGAGTGCATTTTCACATCCTAAGAAAAATGGTTTCACTTTTGAAAAATGTTATTTCAATTTCAATAGTTTCTCTCTATCTGTTTAATCAGAGAAGAGGTTATATCTTCTCAAGCTACTTAACAGATTATTTGTCTTTCAAGCTGAAAATTATAACTCTGAAACTGATCCTGAACAACGAGCGCATAACTAGGTCTCAAGTTCCAGTGTCCTTTTTTATCAGCAAAATCAGTTCAAACAGAGCTCATCTTTGGGCAAGAAATTATTACGAAGAACTTCTTTTACAGATCTGCAACTTCTTATGAGCCAAGCAAGTTTAATTTCATGGCTCAGGGTTTGTGTAGGCGTACACCTAATGGCCACCTCTAATAGGCCTAACCCCACGAACACTTCACAATTTGCTCAATATCCAGACGAAGATCCCGATTAACTGGGATGACATTTTTCTTGTTAACATGGTATGCAGTCATTCTGCAAAAGCAGCGAAAAACCTAAAGATTTTATCAGCTCCAGATGAATGAATAGTTACTAAATCAAAAATCAACTCACCCTCCTATCATTTCTGGCATGGGACTGTCGAAGGAAGAAACGGTGACAAAATGTTATTGCCGATGCTATTGTTACTTGAGGCCTGCATCATAATGCCGTCACCATTATTTCAGAAGTCACAAGATATGAAGACAAGATGACATCACAACGAAATTAAAATGGGTTATCGCAGCATGGAGATAATTAGCACAGCATCACATTTAGCAAATGGAGAAACTTGTGTCCATAGATTGATTCACGAGAACAATTGTATCTTGCCTTATCATTGTGTACCTGTTGGGGTAAAGTATCTTGAACTAAAGCACAGCCACAACCTCCCCTTCCCCAACACTCTTGGCGGAACTGAACCTGAATAATCTTATGTGTGCACGGAACTTTAGGCCACTAGGCCATTCAACAAGTATCTCAGATCTAAAAGTATCTATGCATATATTTATTCATTACTTTACATATAACAAAGTACCTGTTTAACTTATATTCCTGTGCTCTGAACAAATTTTGCATAATACAAATTCATGGTTGTTTGACGCTTATCATTTATCCATGTGCTTCATGTATCTAGAAAGAATCATAGGTAGAAAAGCTGATTACAAATGGATACAGGTTAAGAAACCAGAAGCACTACGTTCCAGAAAAGCATCGCCAGCAAAAAGAAACTTAGAGAAACCAAACGCATTGCATCATGACAAGAAATAATATAGAAGACACACAAATATCCAAGAGAAACCTTACACTTGCATTTCATCATGACAAGAAACAATATGAAAGACACATAAACATCCAAAAGAAACCTTACACTTTCAGCCTCATCCCTAAATCTTGTAAATGTGTGCAGTATGACTTGCGCAGGTAAGTTTCTTTCTTTAAATCAATGCCATCTTTTCTTGAAGGTGAATTTTCTTCAATTTCCTTCCTGGAGAAATACCAACCCCCGCCACCTTCTTCAGGCTTGTCCTGAGAAACCTTAGAATCTCCTTCATGTGATCCATGATTAGAAGGTTCCCCGGACAACATATCATCCATGTCTAGATACTTTCTCCCACCACAATTTGTGGACAAACGTGGGATGGGATCTCAGAAGTTAATAACATATGTTCAGACAACCTTCATCAGCAACATGAGGTCCCTAAACTAAACAGCAATTAAGAGGGCAAACACAGAGGAACACAAGCATCTAAGTCGAAAGAAAAGAAAATAAACAAACAAATGTAAAATGGACGAATGAGAGCATGAAGTAAAACCATCAGAAACAATATAAACTTATAACTACGCAAGCAAGAATAAAATTATCTCTTATGATGGTGAAACAAGAAGCCCGAGGATCTCAACCTAGTCGGTATTAGGACATTATCAGCCTACCCGGTATTTAGAGTGCACATCCATCTTTAGCAATGTTAGGTTTAATCCTAGTTAATCAAATTTTACTACTCCAAACTTGGCCTGTCATCAAACTTGACTTGTCATAAGTACAATGACCACACCAGTTAATATCCATCTTCAAACTGTTAAATCCAAAAAATGCAACGCTACAGCTGACACAGGACTTGTATCAAACAGTTGGTGTCTACACTACCAAACAGCCATTTAACATTGCAAACCTTTCTTCCTGCATAATTTCCTGTTCCAATTCCACTATCAGTCACAGAAACTTACACCTACGTACACCACGAACAGAAATCCATAATGTAGCTTGAAATCACTTAAGAAGCACGCGATAACTATAAATCAAACAAGAAAAAACTAAGGCCCTCAGCATTGTGCATTGCCAATTGAGCCGAAGAGAGAACTTACACTATAAACCATTTCACACCAGTATCTCCCGCGAATCAGCCCAGGAGCACCACCGTCCTCCTGCTCCTCGGGAAAATTCCTCGCACTCCCGCTATTGAACATGCAAACCGCAGTGGTCTGATCGTAAATACGTGTGCAGTATCGAATAACAGAAAATGGCATTGTTGCAGATAATAATTCCACTAGCGTGGGCCCGAACTTCTCTTATTCGGCCCATTTTTGTTAATGGACTTTCTGTTTGTAAAGATCCACTCTTGGCCAAGATTAGGTCCAACTTTCGTGGACCAAGTTTTCTTAATCAAGCATGGCAAGTTTGGCCCATATCATATTGGGCTTTATTATGCACCCGAAATACATTTTATGCATGTGCATAATTAAATATTTTATATTATTTATTTAATTGAATAAAATTAAGCTATTGTTTGATTAGAACTCATAAAATAAATTAATTTTAAATATATATATATATAAATAAAAAATATTGATATAATTATTAATTGAAAGAAACAAATATGAATAAAAGCATAAGAGTAAACATACATTTTTTCTCTAACACGAATTACCCAATGATAACAATGAATTATGTACTTTGTCTTTTGCCAAAAGTTCTTTTTACTAAGATGAGGACAAGTGGTTTTTTTAAATTGAATCTGCATAGGAAAAAGGCATCTTTTATATAGGGAAACATTGTGTTTGTTTTTGTTGTATTGAGGACAATAATAAGAAATAGATAAGGATAAAAAAGGACAAAAACATTGCAGTTTTGTAAGAACAAGAAATGCTATGTGGATTTATTTGTGGGCCTTACTACAACTTTGATCACCTATGAAATTTTAATTAATTATAAATAAATTCATTGTACTTATCGATATACAGAACTCTTATTAAAAATAGACAATATATTTGATGGTAAGTAGAAATACAATAATAATATTTTTGCAATATAATAATCATTTAATTGTAGCAGAACCTAATTCAGACAAAACTTGGTAGTATTCATTTGAATCAGTTGCTCTAATTTAGTTCCACTTGGCAGTCAGACGACGTACTAAAGCTCTTGGACAGTAAAGTAAAGTAATATTTATTTGAGGACAAACCATGAAATATTAAGGGTTGAAGAAAGGCATCAAAGGTGGCTAAGATCCTTATTCACTGGGATTGGCATATATATATATATATAAGCAGACAAGACAATTTTGGGGGTAAATGCATGCTAATTAAGTTTCAAGTATAAGACAAATTAGAATTAGCATTTTGTGATGATATATATGCTAGAATCTTCGGCCTTGTGCTAAGATGATCATATGTTGACATGAGTTCAACTTCAAACTTAAATATACTTTTAATAAAATATTGGAAATATATATATTCTGTATAACATGATAATTACAATGACAACTTAATTATCTTTATGTCAAACTTACTTATAAAAATGGGCTTTAATTAATTACATGTAACAAATATTGCCTCTTGATCAAACACTTAATCCCTCCCACATCATCATCACTACTATTTCTTCTTCACTTTAAATTCTAATATATATACTCTAAAACTAGCTAAAAATTTGGCAAACTACTCATTTTTTGAATTACTCAGGTTAACCAAAAAGCATCGAATGAAAATTCATATTTACCTCTAGTTGACTTATTATTTATCACTGATTTATTGTAGGTTGAACACATATCAAATTCAGTGAATTTTGGCTAACGTATGGATTTATTTATTAGACAGAAACAAAAATGACAGAGTTACTAAATATAATTTCTCAAACCGCAAGAAGTTTAAGTGTAACAAACCAACCCTGAGGGAGGGCATTGTAATCATCCCTAAATAAATATATACCAAATTCGCTTCTTTGTTAAATTGTATATTAGTATAAGATCTTGTGATTTTATGAGAGATCAATAGCCTGTGGAGACCTCTTTCTCAACATTTGACAACAGAAGTTGAGTCCCTTCCCATCAAACATTCGAGATTTTCCAAAATGAATGCAGCTTTTGGATCTGCTGCTAATCCTTACTCCAAAACAAGCAACTCTGTGTCTGTTTTCTTGCTACGCAAGTACAGGAAAACAAGTGCAAGAGCTGAAGTAGGCATATTTGTTCCCAGGAAAAGGAGAGACTTTGTCTCCCAGACACAACTACTATCATTTCATGGGATTCCTTGCACCGATCCATTGGTACACGAAATCGTCCAGAGACAGTCCCACAAAACCAACTCATCGGATGCTTGTCCGAAGCCTAGTAGTAGTAGTTTCCATCCTATGTTTCTTGAAGAAGCATATGAGAGATGCAAGGACATATGTGCTGAATATGCAAAGACATTCTACTTAGGTAATTCATCATCTTCAAACCTTAATTTGTTTCTTGTTGAATGATTTGATGGTTTTAATGATCCGAGTATGAATATGATCATAATGCAAAACAGGAACACAGTTGATGACTGAGGAGAGAAAGAAAGCAATATGGGCTATTTATGGTATAACTCAATTCTTGCTTACCCAATTCCTAATCCTACTACCTATTCTTAATTATTTGCTTCTTCTTTTTTCTGTGGTATTATGCAGTGTGGTGCAGGAGGACAGATGAATTGGTGGATGGCCCGAACGCAGTCCATCTTAGCTCAGCTGTTCTGGATAGATGGGAAGAGAGACTAGACGATATATTCAACGGGCGTCCCTATGACATGCTTGATGCTGCACTTGCTCATACTGTTCACAAATTCCCCTTGGATATAAAGGTGCTACTAAAACTTCACTTGCATCCCGTTTCTTACTATGTATACACCATCAAATATCAATCATTATATGTATGCGTTATGTGTTGATTTTGTAGCCATTCAAGGACATGATAGAGGGTATGAGGATGGACACTAGGAAGAATCGTTATGCTAATTTTCAAGAGCTCTACTTATACTGCTACTATGTGGCTGGAACTGTTGGCCTAATGAGTGTTCCAGTGATGGGGATTGCACCAGAATCATCACTTTCGACTCAAACCATCTACAACGCGGCCCTCTATTTGGGAATCGGCAACCAGCTCACAAACATTCTACGCGATGTTGGAGAAGAGTAAACTCAGACGAATTCTCTTTTATTTCCAAATGTAACAACCACCTAACTGCTCTATAATCCGGCATTTGTTTTGTTGAATGCAATTAATCAGTGCATCAAGAGGGAGAGTTTATCTTCCACAAGATGAACTGGCGAAATTTGGGTTGTGCGATGAGGATGTGTTCTCGAGGAAAGTGACAGAGGGGTGGAGAGAACTCATGAAAGAGCAGATCAGAAGGGCGCGCTTCTTTTTTGACCTGGCTGAGGAGGGGGCTAATCAGCTTCACAAGGCTAGCCGTTGGCCGGTAAATTCATCTATATAACTTCCATTCTGTCCCAAAAAACAATTGCATCTTTAAGAGAAGACACATCCAATATGACACGCTAATCATACCACAAAATCATCGTTATACAACAAAATTCGGGTGAATTTGCAGGTTTGGTCATCATTGATGCTATATCGAATGATCCTGGACTCAATTGAAGACAATGACTATGACAACTTGACGAAACGTGCATATGTGGGGAGAACCAAGAAACTGATGGCACTGCCTGCAGCGTACGCTAAAGCCCTATCAAGTCCCAGAGCAACTCTCCCATGCCAATCTTGTTGAGAAACAGTCGGTTGGAAACACTGGTTTTCAGTTCGTTCCCTCTATTTATCTCATTCAACTTAAACCACCTTCTGCATTTGTCAAGTGTTACGGCAATGCATAATTTACATAAGCCAATCCATCACCGGACTAAGCTCACATAATCATGAAATGCCTCAAGATCAATTTATCCTATTGCTGCAAGTATAAAACATCTCCACAATTTTACACTCTAATAATATTAGATCCTCACAGCAAGCAAGGCATAGGTATTTTACCCGAATACGAAGTATGAGAGCCCCTCCCCTCCCAACAAAAAGAAAAAGAAAAGAAAAAAGTAAACATACGGATAGAAAAACCAGTCAACGTTGGTAAAATTTGCCAGCACCCACTTAAAAAGTTAAAATTGTGGCGAAATTCTCTCCTTTACAACCCTTATTGTATTTCCTATAATAAAGGATAAAAAGTTTAGGAGGGAGTGTAACAAACTGAATATCATCCACCTACCATAACTGACAAAAATATGGCAAAGAGAAACGGAAGATTTGGGGGGAAAATATGCCACATCTTTTGCATCGGTAATATATGTGCAGCGATCGCACAGCCAGCTCTACTGCCTCTTCTGCGGTATCTCCATTAGTTTCGGGAGGACAGCTGAACCAGATAAAGCACCACCAGCCTCTTTCACATGTTTTTCTAACCATCCATCTCAGTACTTTCAGTTTCGGTATATTTTCTAAACCTTGTAAGCAGCAATCAACACGCAAAGCAGCTTGAAGGCATATGCCTGACACTATTCAGCAATTCTTCCAGCTATATCAGAGAAAGTAATCAGGTGTCCTTCGAGTTACATCTGGCTCACCACGTCTAGGAGCTGGCTCAAACTGCAATCAAGAATCAAGAAACTCAATACATACAAGTCTTTCTTAACACAAGCAGACACCTTGCTCAAGTTCACTCACATAAACATGGATCAAGGGCCACACAGAGAGAGAGAGAGAGAGAGACCTGAATGAAATTATGACCATTGCAGTCATCAACTTCCAGAATAGATGCCATGTTCCCGCAGCGGTAACAATAATTAGGTGCACTAAAGATTGTAACGACCTTTTGGTCCTGCAGCAAACAATACCCAACTGTCAATCTGTAACATAAACTTAAATTAACAGGCATGAGAAGTTTGAAGAATTACATGAGCCCAGTTAAAACCCTCCATAACCAACTGGTGTGCTCTAGCTATAAGCTTCAAGCTGTTCGTATGGTTAAACTGCTCTGATATGTCCTGTTAAATCCACATGAATAAAGTCTACCACTTAATTCTCTATGTAAAAAATATCAAAATGGATGAGAACAAGGTGTTGGAAAGTACTTGGCCAAATGTATATCCAGCACCCCTGGGAGAAATACCCCAACCACATCGATCATCAGGGTCAGACCATAAAAGATCACACATGGGTCCTTCATGAGGAACTTCTTGAACACGATCAAAATTACGAATATTGTCAAGAGTTTCAATGGATGGTGATAATCCACCATGCAGACAAAATATTTCTGATTCAACCTACAAAAGTTTAAAAAGAAAAAAAGAAATACTGAATCGACATTGTGATAACCATGTGTAAGAGAAATGGAAAATACTAGAGCAAGCCAAGCAGAAATCAGTCAAGATACTTTCATAAGCTGATGAAGTGCATGAAGGTAACTGTGCTTTGGGAGAAAACATCACCAGCCTCTGAAAGAAGTGATACAGTGCAGATACGAATAATGCCATAAACAGGACAATCAAAGATACCATGCATCAAATCCCCCATTCTAGTCCTACTGCCGATTTTCACTTTAACACATTGAAAAGTGGAGTGGTATATTGTTTCAATAAAAATAATATACTCACCAACGCGGTAAGAGGAAAAAAGTCAAATAAATCTGTAAAGATCTTCCACACATTGGCGTTGCCGTATCTGTACAATGCAACAACATCAATAAATTTGGTCATCTTAGTGCATAAATGCATCTATGCAAGCTCTTGTACAATGTAAAGAGATGTATCAAAAATCAAAATGAATGTGCATTAAAGCTGATTCTTCTATTCAAACACAGTAGCCAGAACTGATGATTATTTAACAATTCCTACAGAACACCAAGTTTGAGCAATGACATCATCCAGTAATCCCCCATTATCACATAATGCTATGATGCGCTGCACATGGAATAATAAGAAGCTATTTAAATTGATGGAGCCTTTTACAATAATCAATAACTGAGGGGCTCAATCATATGTAGCACCTATGACACAAACTTGCTTCAAATGGTTGATAATAAGATAAAATGCCATTTCAAGATTATCAAGTAGAAGAGAGAGGTCAATGAGAATTATTTTGCACGCTACAGTGTAATCCTAAATTACCTTAGTCTATGTAGAGCATTTTATACTTCAAAAGAAATCAAATAACTTACTTTCTTAGGCATTCATCATAAAACCCATAAACCTGAGTGATCTGCAATAAACAGAAGAATCTTTTTAGTATTAAAAATTGGTGGAATGGTATAGGAACTTCTCGATCAAAAAAAGTTCAAGAAAACTTGCAAACAATACTGAACAGTGAGAAGAGAACAATCATTCCACCTAGAACAGCTGAGTTGAGTAATTTGGAGCTTTCAATATGACGGGTGCGAAACGAAAAGATATAAATAAACATATTGGTGGATTCATGGAGCATCTGGAAAGAAGAAAGCATCCATATAAGTTTACCTGGCGGCTTTCATGGTTTCCTCGTAGAATAGTGAGCCTTTGAGGATAACGCACTTTGAGGGCCACCAAGAGCTGGAAAATATTTATATACTTGTGAAAACAATAAACTTAAGCATCCAAACTCTGCCATACTAAAATGAATCAAGATAACTCGGAGGTGATAAATTTCCCAACGGACGCTTCAGATAGATTTCCATTCCACAAAGTTATGTTGACAAATCAGAGATAATGGATTCAGTACGTTCTTTGTAAATATATTGGTCAATAATTGTTTGCACCATTTACACATGAGTAATGATTCTACAGAGCATACAGGTGTCTGGTAAGATTCTAGAAAGCATCACAAAACTTTCACCATTTATTAATTACTGTAGGTCAAAATAGAGCCAGCAATGAATCAGTTAGCAATATGACATCAGTCAGAGGATGAAAGTAAAACCTATACTCAGCCCAATAAGTGAACTTATGAAGAAATACATAAAAATAAAGCCTGTACTCAGCCTAATAAGAAAATTATAAATAACCTGATGAAAGTAAAGCTTATAGCCTCATACTCAGCCTAATAAGAAAATCCATCATTGCACTTACAGTTATTGGCAATGTATCAGTTGGCAAATGCAGTTATCTATCAGCAACTATGTTAGTTTATAGGCATGCTTCTAGGCACACTTGTACACATCACACCAATCACAATTTTTTTCTATATGCAATCTGTTGGTGCAGTTAGTTCTTTAAGAGATCTCATCACACCCTAAGAGCTAACCCGCACTCAAAAGGCAAAAGAAGAAAGTATTCCGTGACTGATAGTCATCAAAGCAGTTGTCTGATTAGCTTTCACATACAGAATAGGTTATATGAAAAGTTAACTTACCGTTACTGTCTCGACAGAGTAGTATCCTCGATCAACATAATCTCCCATAAACAAATAATTTGTATCTGGACACTGCCATGGAAAAACCTCGATAAACATTTGATTTGACTGAGGTTGACAACTCCATTACCAAGCAGAATCAAAATGCAAAACACTAGAACCATAGCCAAGAAGGGCAATTGAGTATATACCTTCCCGCCAATCCGAAAAAGCTCTGCAAGATCATGGAACTGCCCATGAATATCACCACATATGGTCACTGGGCTTTTCACAGGCTGCAATAAAGAATTAAGTAACTTCCTGGGCCTTTTGTCACCACAAAAGGGAATCGAAAAAGAATGATTGGGAGCCGACTCATGATAACCATCACATGGACTGTTGCATAAGGGAAAGATAGCTACTTAATTTTACTAAGCACCAAGCCTTCATGCCATGTAGGCAGTGTTGAAAATGGTGAACTACCCACTTTGGTAGTAAATAGAATTGTCCAGAATTCAGAAACTTAAAGTTAAGTGAGGACATAATACCAGCATTCGACTAAGACTTATCATTGAAACATTATTAGTCTCCATTTCAGAGTTGCAAACTTGTAAGAAATATATCGACCTAGATAACAGAAAAGCACCCTGAAAAGGAAGTGAGTGTTACGTACATTGTGTGATATCTCCTTTTATGAGAAGGATAAGTTTCACCATCAACAATTACTTATGTTACCAGTAATATGGTGCAAAATGAGATCAAGATAGCAGCTTTTACATTAAAGGAAAAGAACCAAAAACAAACCCAAGCAAGTAATCGTATCTATAATCTGCCATAACAGCCAAAAAAAGAAAATAAACCTGCACATTGCTCTCGTCCATCAGGATCTCCTTGGCCTTCTGGCATAACACCCTTATCTACGCAAATAAACAGAAGCAGCTGGTTAAACAAAACTCATACAGTAACAGGAGAAGATATAAAAGCTGCACGGACAAAAATATCCTTAAATATCATAAACACCCTAATCAGTGAAAACAAAGTATGCCGGAAAAAGGCTCGAATTAAAGAAGAAAGAGAAAAAAAAACAAAAAGATGGATGAGAAAAGATAGTGAACCCTTCATTATCTCACAGTCATTCATGGGAGAACATTTCGGCAAAATCAAAGAAACAGCTCAAAACATGAGAAACTGGAATTTCCAAATGGATCCGACATTAGAAACACTAGATCAAGCGCATCACTACACTTCGACAACCCCATACTACCAGCTCAGCAACGCCCGAATTCCACAAAACATCACCATGAGCGACCCGAAAATCCACGAATCTTACCAAGAGTCCAAGTAATAAATGTTTAATAAAGGGAAAGGGAAAGGAAACCTCTTGGTCCGACAAGGGTTTGCACTGCATCAGCTGAGCGATTTGCTCGTCCAGGTTCCCATTACCTCCGCTGCCACCGGTCGGCGCCACCGGCCCATCCATCAGATACGGTGGAATCCTCAAATTCTGGACTCACCTGTGCGATTGATTCTTCTCACGGCGTCGTTTTCTATTGCTTTTCTTGTTCGGCTAAACAGGGAGCCATGTGGAGAGTGGAGAGAGAGAAAAGATCAGTGGCGAGGAAATCGAAGTGCGAAGGAAGTGCAAAATGACTCAAAAGCCCTTCGCTTTTTCTCCAATCGAAAGTCATCACATTACGACAGTGAAAAGGGTACAATAGTAATGTTGGGAGGATACACAGAAACCAACCATAATAGGAGGGGAAAAGTATTTCTTTGGAACCAAATTCAAATAGAAAAAGGTTTTCCTTTCTATTATTTGGGCAATTAATGAATTATTTCCAATATAAGAATCGCATTAACTAATTCAATAAATTTTGGTGTTCACTTTATCTTACCATTTGAAGCTATCGTCGCAGTAAAATAAAGAATTATGTATTTCAAAATGAAGTGGGGATTGCGTGCAAAATAATGTAAAATATTACATTAAAAATTTGTCAATTTCTGTTTTTATTTTATTGTAAGAGGAAATTATTAATTACTTGGACAATGTAAGTGCACCAAAAATGTTCTAAGAAGTACAAATACAAACTCATAATTTAATTTTCGAAAGAAGCTGCACCAAAATTACGAGCATTTATCAATATGAGTAAAGTAAATTGTTAAATATAGTTTGAATCTTTCAATTTTCACTACCCACTGATTCGTTCAATTTGAATGCAAAAGAAATAGCTCCAACTGAAACGAGACAAAGAGCAATATATTTTTTAAATAATTAAAGTTAGGTCCACGAGTCCACGACAATCCAAAATATAATACAACTATAAATCTTCAAAAATATTTCGAAGGCCAACTTTCATTTAACAAGTATCCGATATACTAAAATGAATTTGCAAGATAAATAAAAAGTTAACATTAACAAAATCAAAATAATAAAAAACCACCAAAAATATATATAATCATTCAAGTCTTCTGAATAATTAATTAATTTCACCAAGTTATTTTATAGGTGTAGTTTTTAAAAATGAAATAATGTATATTTAACAGTTTGATTTTTTGTGATTTATATAATACTAAACCAAAACAAAATTAAGAAATGTAGTGCCCACTTAGTATAAATTTTAAATCGTAATTGGTTTAACAGATCATGATAAATGATTCAACTCGATTTAATTCCAAAGATCGGAGCGTTTTTTTTAAATAATTATATTGTCATCGTTTGGTATAATTACACATAAACCTCATGTAATCAGATAATTACACATAGTATCATAATATTTTATTCTATCTAACAAACATGTCAATTCGCCAATCAAATTTCATCGAATTTGTTGACATTAAAAAAAAATGTAAATGAAGTCGATATTTGACTTCGATTGACTTATTACTAACTTATTGTATGTCAAACAAATATTTTCTAAATAAGCTATTCTTATAAAGGTGAATATATATATATATATATGCTCACATGTATTAACGCGTGAAATAGTATTAGGGTAATTCAATCATAATTTTTTTGTTTAACCTGCAATAAAATAATAAAAGGTAAATATAAATTTTTATCCATATTTATTAATATCAATGAATTTAACTAATTAGACCATTAAATTATTAAATGAAAACAAAACTAAAAATATATTAGATATAATTTTTTAAATCACGTATCAATAAAATATAATTATTCCTGTATATATATATATTTATCAATCCTACAAAAATAAACCCCCCCACAATCACAACCAGCCAGCCAGCCGCAACATTTACATACATACTACATATATATACCCATAAAAATGTACGGAGGCCCCTTAAAAATATTTGTGCCATCGTTTATTAAGAGAGAGAGTGAGAGAGAAAAGGTGTGGACTCTTTTAGAGAGAGAACAGAAAATCAAAACAGCGACACACAAAAGATATTTGTGCACTTTGCTCTCCGATCGCACATTCTCCGCCCCCAAAATTAGGGTTTCTTTCTCTCCTCCCTTCAATTCCGTTGTACCTTCTTCTTCACTCCATTCTCTCTCTTTCTACCTAGTCCAGGTATTATGTGTGTGTTCCTCATTGCTTTTATTTTGTGATTTTTTTCAGGGACTCCTGATCGACTTGTTTTCATTGTTTTTCTTTTTCTTTTACTGTTTCATGTAGCCTTTTTTTCCTTTCTTTCTTATTTGTTTCTTTGTGCAGTAGTAGCTGCATTTACGTAGATGCGTGTATCTGTATGGATAAGGTTTGCTAATGGTTTTTCTTCTTTTTGGTTTGTCTACGAATGTGTTTACAGGGATTGATTGCACTGCGAGGTGCGGAAATATATGATTGGGATTTTTGCTAAGTTTTGATGGTGGCGGCTGTCTTTTGAATTTTATAGGGTATGCGGTTCTGAGAAGTCAATTAGTTTGGACTCCGGAGGAGAGTTGTGGCTTTGGAGGTACTTGTGTTCGTGGGGCATTGAGCGGCTTTTAACTGGAAGGAGATAGGTCGGACATTGTGTTCTCTTAGATATGCCAACTTCCTGGTCCGATTCAGCTGAGAAGGCTCCTGCTGGTGGAGTTGGGGCCACTACTCGAGCTTCGCGAACAAATTATGTTCCACCACATCTTAGGAATAGGCCTCCTTCAGTAGACACAACCTCAGCTCCGGTTTCGCATTATGGTGCTGCTGTTGGAAATGGCCACCAGGGACATGGTGGTCCTAATCCAACGGGGATTCGATCCGGTGGTCCTAGGAATGATAGTAGTGGTGGTAGCAGCAGCCGTGGTGGTGGTGCCTGGAATAATAGAAACAATGGTTGGGATCATGGGAGGGCAAGAGAGTCTAATCCTTTTCAAGACGAATTAGATACAGAAGAGGCATTTGGGGCGCAGGAGAATACAGGGATCAACTTTGATGCTTACGATGATATTCCAGTTGAAACAAGTGGAAAAGATGTTCCCGCTCCCGTAAATACATTTGCAGAGATTGATTTAGGTGAAGCTTTAAACCTAAATATTAGAAGGTGTAAATATGTGAAGCCAACACCTGTACAGCGGTATGCCATACCAATAGCACTTGCTGGCCGGGATTTAATGGCGTGTGCCCAGACTGGCTCCGGGAAGACAGCTGCATTTTGCTTCCCAATAATTAGTGGAATTATGAAAAGCAGCCAGTCTGGGCCGAGAGCTCCTCGTGTGCCACGCATGGCATTTCCGCTTGCCCTCATTCTTTCTCCAACTAGGGAGCTTTCCCTGCAAGTGAGTCTGAATTCAGACATTTTGATGTATTCTGTGCACATTCGTGACACATGCCTCAGTGAAGATTCAACCTTGTGTCTTGTCTTGCAGATTCATGAAGAAGCTCGGAAATTTGCATACCAAACTGGTGTGAGGGTGGTTGTTGCTTATGGTGGTGCGCCCATAAATCTACAGGTTTTCATTTTTTCTGGATAAACTCCTGGATTTTAGGTTCAATTGCTGCAAATTTCTGGCTGCAGCCCCCTTATGTGAATTATTGTTGTCTACTTCCCTTGCTCTCTACCACTAACAGATATAGTTTTTCGTTTCTGAATTATTTATTTCAAACTTAAGTGTGCCTCTTCTGTTTTGATTTTTCGAGAAGTTCAATGTATCAATTTCCCATCCGAATGGATATTTAAATTAGTGTTCTTGTTGCATATCTCAAAAAAGCTTCATTTATTTTATAAAAATGCTGGAACCTTAAAGACTGCTTCACACCACTATATTTTTCATCCCTGTTTTTACCCTCTGGCCTTATGCATATTTCTTCTTCTCAATGTTCAGCCTTTATCTTCTAAATTTAAGCACTATAATTGATTTTCTGGACAGCTTAGGGAACTTGAAAGAGGTGTTGACATACTTGTTGCAACTCCTGGAAGGTTGGTAGATTTGTTGGAAAGAGCAAGAGTCTCATTGCAAATGATTAGGTACTTAGCTCTGGATGAGGCAGATAGAATGTTGGACATGGGTTTTGAACCTCAAATAAGGAGAATTGTGCAACAAATGGACATGCCACCTCCTGGTTTAAGACAAACAATGCTGTTTAGCGCCACTTTCCCCAAGGAGATTCAGGTATGTTTTTCTGTTTCCAAAGGAATCATAAAAAGCTAACTCAAATACAGTTGGGCTCAACATAATGACCAAAATTCTTGGTATTTAGCAATATTTTCTTTTGCACAGGAGTCTGAGTAGATCTGAATTGTTTATATTTGGTCCCAAACATCAGTAATTGAGGCCATTTTTCATTTACCTACTTGAGTTAGAGCTTAATTGTATTATATGCAGTTCATCTTCGAATAACATATCTCGGAAGACAATGTTTAGTAAGTATGAGAGCTATTAGATATCAAGTTCCATTTTTCTTGGTATTGTAATAGTCCCTTTGTGGCGATAAGATCTTCTTGAGAACTCCTTGTTCTTTATTCTTTTACCAAATGATGTAGAGAAACTTCATCAGAGTTAAAAGTGTTGTGGAACATATTGTATCTGGCTTCTTTTTTGTTTCTCCGGAGATTCTACATGTTGATTATTTATGGAGGAAAGCATGCATCCTTTAAAATGTTTTTCCAAGAATTAGGTCTGTAATTTTGAAGATCTTGTTGTAAGGCACGATAAAGTAAAAAATGGAGAAGTTTTGAGTCAATGTGTGATCCCTGAATTAGAGCATTGAGGCTATAATCATCTCTACTTGTCCTGAACTTGGGAAGTATAGATATAGATCAAATTCAACACTTTGAAGTGTTAAAGCATTTTGCTAAAATCATTTAAGATCATACTGTGATTAGCATCCCTTAAACCTACTCATGTAACTGCAATATAAGTTATAACCCATAACTTATATTAACTATTGGTATTAGAGTACCTTGTATGATAATTAATAATAATGCCAGTTTACTTTTCTCAATTTTTAATTTAAATTACATTGTTTGCTTTAGTATGTGAAAGAAGGTAGTTCCTACAGATTTTTGTTAGTTTTTTTAATAAGAAATTATAAGCTTATTAATATTGTATATCAATGCTCCATCAATGCTGGAAGAACTAAGTAGTAGAGGCGGTACCAGAACTGAAATATCCTTGTACTCACAGTCATATTGTTCTGATTTATTTAAATGTTATTTTTTCATTGCATTTATGTTTAACCTATTGACATGAAGACAGATCTTCTAGGAGAATACATGCCTTTCGATTGGTCCTTTAAATTAGCTACAGCTTGGTATAGAGTGCTAAATAGACTTCTTATCTCATTAAATGCCCTGAATTTTCCTGCTTACAAATTTCTTGTTTCACTCTTCGTTGATGCTGTTCCCATTTTAGGGTTCAATATAGGCTCCAAATTTCAATTTTTGGCCCAGATTGACTTCATCCAAAAATATTTAACGTGATAATTCATTTACTATTTTACCTCTTACTTCAATTATCAGCTTCGTGATGTTCTGCAACTTTTACTTGACATGCAGAGGTTGGCGGCAGATTTTCTATCAACTTACGTCTTTCTGGCTGTCGGCAGAGTTGGTTCTAGTACTGATTTGATTGTCCAGAGAGTTGAATATGTGCTAGAGACTGATAAAAGAAGCCACCTAATGGACCTTCTTCATGCACAGAGGGCTAACGGTGATCAAGGAAAGGTAAGACTTCAACCAGAATATTCTGTGTGAATCTGGAAGCTTTCCATGTGGAGCCGATAGATAGTCCTTTTCCTACTGATGATGTTGCTGCTGTTTGATTCTTTTTATTTGTGTAAAACAGATTAACAGAATGCTAAAGAAGGATGAAGATAATTGGGTTTCTGTAATTGTGAAGTAAAGCTTTGGAAGTTGAGTTTTTAGTTCCTTGTGTAAAAAGAGTTTCTAGGATACTGAGAGGGGTTGGAGTTGGGAATTGTCATTATTTGTGGAAGGAGTATTATCACCTGTATGCACATCCAGAAAAAGAGTAGGTCAAAGTAATCGCTTTATTGGACTGAATAATAGGTCTTCATCGTTTCTCAGCATTGAAGTTGGGCAATGTATACAGAGTAGCCTTTGGTGGTTGTTTCACAACCTGAGACATCTATGGATTGCTGCTATTCTGTGTAAATCACTTTTCTGGAAATAGTAGTAGAAACAGGCCCTGAACTTTTTAAGTTTTTTGTCAGTTTCTTAATTAACTTCTCCTGTGTTATTCACTTCTAATATAACTTCTCTTAGAAACAGTTTGTAGTGCAATTTAGCATTGACGTGTACTTACTGACCCTGGTTCTTTTGCTTTCTAATTTGCAGCAAGCTCTCACTCTGGTTTTTGTAGAGACAAAGAAGGGAGCTGATGCACTTGAACATTGGCTTTGCATCAATGGTTTTCCTGCCGCTGCCATTCATGGTGACAGAACTCAACAGGTTTGTTTGATTTGTGGTTCCTGCTAGGATTGGGTCCTTTTTTTTCCCTCTTCTGGATGTTGAGTTTTATTGAATATATAAGACTCCTGCTCTTTCCCAATTTTCAAGATACGTAAGCGGCGCACGGGGTGGTGTTGTTCATATGTAATTGTGCCCCTGGTCCTATTCATTCTGTTCTCCGTATTGTATTCTAGGAAGGCCTCGGACACTATTTCTATATCTTATAGCCATTGATGTCTAAAAGTGTTTCTTCGTGATTGTTATGTTATATGTATGGTTTTGTCATGCCGTTTGAGCGAGACACATTATGTGGAAATGCAGAGACAAAAAGAAAGGTTACATGACAACCCCCCTTCTGAAATCTTGCATGGTTCCCACTCTATCGAGTCAAACCTATCCTATCCTCATTTTCTGGAGCATTACAAGTTGAAATTTATGGATTTTGTTGAATATGGATCGCCTAATCTTTATTTGCATTGACTTGGCTGCAGGAGCGAGAATATGCCTTGAGATCTTTCAAAAGTGGCAAAACACCAATATTGGTTGCAACTGATGTGGCAGCACGTGGTCTTGATATCCCGCATGTTGCACACGTTGTCAACTTTGATCTTCCAAATGACATTGATGATTATGTCCACCGCATAGGACGCACTGGCCGTGCCGGTAAAACAGGGTTGGCAACTGCCTTCTTTAATGAGAATAATTCCTCATTGGCAAGACCATTGGCCGATTTGATGCAAGAAGCACATCAAGAAGTGCCTGCTTGGCTGTCCCGATTTGCAGCTCGATCAAACTTCGGAAGGAACCGTCGTGGGGGAGGACGATTTGGTAGTCGTGATTTTCGAAGAGATACCTCTTTCAACCGAGGCGGAATGGACTCATATGGTGGGGGCCACATCAACAATGGATATGTTGCATCTGGTGGGTACAGTGGAGGTTATGGGCCTACTACTGTGACTAGCGCATGGGACTAAAAACATTCCATTTCCCAACTTGGCAATTGCAAGTATAATCTGAGCAAGGTTTACGGTTCTTCCAACTCTAGAGCAAATCCATGTTTAACACTGAAGTGCTTCATCTTCAACTAGAAAAGTCCTTTTTGCTCCATTCAGAGGGGGGGGGGGGGGGGTTGGCAGCCGTAATGTGCTACATATGCTCTGAGATGTGCCGTAATGTTGGCAAGCTTGGGGAAAATAGTTGGTATGATAGTCGTCTTAGAACATGTGGTCCTTTGCCGACCAATTCACTGCTTAATATTTAGTTTTGAGGTATTGTAGGGTTGCATGGAGGGGTAGAAATCATGTTAGCGCCAGGATTTTAGTTTGTACATCTCATAGGTCTCTATTCATTTCTACCTTTCAGTTGTAATTCCCTTCTGCAGATCCCCATCACCCAAAAATTGGCACAGACCCTTCAATCTTTTGCTGCTGTTGTATTATTGTAGTAATAGTAGTAACCCTTTTCTCATCTTTCTTGTGTATGTATGTCTGTTTGTTTGTTAGTTTGTAGTTTCAAGGTATAAGTTTGTACAGGTGCATGAGAAGACAAATATTAGTTAAATGCCGGTGGGATAGAGGTAATATAAGTAGATGAGCGTTTGTGGATTGTCAGTGGTAAGTCGTATCCATTTTACATGCAATATTTAAATGCCGGTGGATTTGGTTGCCTAACATTTTGTGCAGATTGGTCAATGCATGGACCATCAGCCCTTCTAGAAGGAAGGTTTTTATTTCTATAATTTATAGCCAAACAACGGTTGATGATGCACAGGCAATTGAAACCCATGATTGAATCATTAATTGATGAAATTGTTCTTACTGAGGTTGTAACTGTACGAGTATAAAAGTTTGAAATTAGTGGATATTTCTGTTATGATTCTGATTTGTCTACTGGGTAGTAGGTGGACATGAGTACAAGAAATTCAGTGTTTGATTGTTATTTTATTTTTGATTATTCATTATCTTGAAATATTTTAGGTGATGGCATTTTTTGCAATTAGGGACTTTTGATGCTGGACCGCCATCTTTAAATCAGCTTGATTAAACTTCACTTTTGCTAGTCAAAAACATCTTTGCAATGTATGTAGAAATATTATTATTATAACAAAGTTAATGTTATTGGTCCCTGTTTTTATAATTAAAATGAGCCCCAACTTATTTAACCTCAATTTTGTGTAAAGGTGTTGGAATTTGTTCAAGAACAAAATGAAAGGGAAAATAATGGGGGGAGATAGGAAAAGTTGAGTTATGTGCGTCCATTACAATTACAAACTCCAAAGCACATAAGTGAAATTAAGAAAGAGACAAATGGATCATCTATGCCAGTATAGCCAAAAGACTGCAAAATATGGAGTGGTTCAACTTCACACCCACACGCGCACATCGTCCGGGTGTGTGCGTGTTACAGACAAAGTCAAAAATAATTATAGATAGTAATTACAAGTAGTAAGTCGACAATTTTTTTTTTTTTTTTTTCTTGAGTTGGAAGCGATAAATTTTATTAATTGAAATAAAGCGATTATAAGCAGTTATGTCAGTATCAATATTAGATAGAGACAAATACAACAATCATATCAACAATATCACAAACCAACATCTTGCTATTACAGCAACAATAAACCTACTATACAGTAGAAATAATATCATAAATAAACATACTATGCAGTAGAAACAAATCATCCCACGCAGGGAATTCGAATTCGTGACATCTAGGACATAGAGCCTCAGCTTCGCCAACTGAGCTAGGCTTCATTGGCAATAAGTGGGCATTTTGATTTGGGTAAATTATATCTACCTCCTCTAAAGGTATTTTGGTCAGTTTACCAATAAAAATAAATGAAAATGAGTTATTTATTAGATGGTTACAAACCTCAGGGAGGGTATTTGTAATTTCTCAAATAATGAGGAGGTATTTGTAATTATGTTAAACTTTAGGAGAGATAGATGTAATTTACCATTTTGATTTTGCATGCTCCCTCCCTATTTTTGATTCTTTCTATATTCAAACTCATTTCTCCAAATTATTTCAAATTATCATTGGAATATCAATATACATATATACGGATTGATAAATTGAAACATTAATATCTTATCTTAATGATTTATTATACTAAACGAATAATTATGAGTCCGGTAAAATTAAAGTTATGTGGAAGAAGAAAAGCTTTTTTGGAGGGACATTAATTAGTTGTAAGCGGTTTGGATTTGACAAATATATTTTATGTGGGGGTATAAATGATGTTGTGAATCAATATTGACATAAAGTAGTGGTTTTTCAACATCCATCACTCAAATAAAAAAAAAAAAAAAAAGACAAATAGATTTTTTCAAGGGCAAAAAAGGAAATATACCCATTTCTTTTATTTTTTTTTTCCTAATTGAATGGATTGAAGAATTTATGGATTTAATTTAGTAGGTGGGTTATTGTTGGGACATTCATGGGAGGAGGCCAGAGAGTCTCTTTCCCTATTAATTATGTTGCCCTTTTTAATAGGGCTTTGAGGGTTGTAGCCCTCCCTCTCCAAACCCTTTGTTTCACATATTAATTATTGGAGAATAAATTCTCTTTAATTCAATTATCTCATTTAATTGGTTGGTTTCATATATTTTTATTTCTTTACTAACATACAACACCCATTAATTTGTCGATAATATGCAATTATTAGAGCTAAATTTTAAATTAAATTAAGAAAAAGAGAAAAAGAAAAGAGTTAGAGAAATATATAATATCTCGAAAAATTATTCGATGCATTTAGCTTGTGACATAATTCATATTATTGGTATTGTTTTCTTATTTTTTAGGAGGTTCGATGATTGTTTTATTATTTTTATGGTATAATATCGAAATCTTTTAAGGTGAGTTGTGGATGTGGTCATAATTTACATATGTTGGTATTATACTTTTCTCAAATTTTGAATTCAATTAATACATATCCCATAAAACAAATTAGATACCAATATCTTCATTTATTCAAATTTTTAAAATTTAAAAGGCGGACCTTTAATTTATGTCGATCCATAAAATGTATTACCTAATAAAATAAAATTCATGCATCCTCAATTAATTTAACCTTTGAATTAATATCTCTGTTTTTTTAAATCATTTCTCCATTATTAAGTGTCCAACATAAACAATTCTTTAATAGGGAATCCAGCATCATTCACTCACCACTTTCAAATTAAAATCTTTATTTGTTATTTGTAATAAATAACCGAAAAAAAAAAAAAGAATTTAAAGAAAAGAAAAAGGAAAAAGAAAAAAGAAAAACCATAACTTTTTCCTCCCACCTCCCTTTCTCTCTCATACACACATTAGCTTGACCCGGTAATTTAATGCATACATTGAAAAATCTGAACAGCTTTCTTGTCTGCAGCTAAGCTTGAATTTATTTTATTTCATTTTTTTGGCTGAGATTATAATTTTTATGTATTAGCTATGAAATCTGAAAAAGTAAATTCAAGTTTGTTGACACTAAAGACAATGGGTCCAGCTGTAATCTTCAGTTTAGCCTTTTTTTTAAGTCTACTCAGTCAGAGAAACAAAAGACCATATAGTGTTTTTGCAGTTTAATGTGTGTGTATTTGTGGTGTGTGGAGAGAGAGAGAGAGAGAGAGAGAGAGAGAGGAAGCTGAGGAAATAGATATCCTTCACTTCACGTTTTGAAGTAGCTGTAGTCCTAACTCCCAAGCCAAATTTTGCTGTTTGTATTCTTGTTTGTATTTGCAGAGCTGAAAGAAAAGGGACCTCAAAAAAGGGTCTTTTTCTTGGGGCTTGGGGCTTTTCTTTTTCTGTTGTTATGTTTGGTGGTCAAGATTTCTGCTTTCTTCTCAACTGCTGAGTTATTCAGATTTTTTTTTTTTTTTTTGAGATCTTGATCTGAGTTTGTGAAGAAAAAGGTGCCCATTTTATGTATGTGACACTCCGGTTTTGATATCTATGGAGCAAAGGATTGAGAGGTCTCCCAATGGACAAAGGGGTTTCAGAGTTCAAGCTCCACTGGTGAGTCTAACATGATCTTTGACCTTTTCTGCTGGTAATTTCTTGAATTTGAATGTTTCTGGTGATGCCCAGATGAAATTCTTGGTAATGTGCTATCCCTTGTAAGAATTCTTGGTTATCTGAGGAGAATGTGTTGCGGGTTTTTCTTTTTTGAGTTTTGTATTGATGTTTCTGTTTTTCATGATTTTGGAAGATGCCCAGCTGAATTTATGTACAAAGATATAATTTTTAATAATTCATTCGCTTGAGCCATCATTTGGTTTGGTTGGGAAATAGACTTTTGGTTGAATTTTTTTGTTGATTTTTATCAAACTTTTATGAACCGGGGGATGGATGAGCATGGTGCACTCCCCTGGATGAGGTTGTTTCTTCTCTAGAAACTTAATGGTGCAACAATTGTTTTGATTCGAACTTGGTTTCAAAAGTTAAAGCAGTAGATTTATATGAATGGATTGAAGATGGAGGAAGGTTAAAGTTATTTTGAGTCGGTCCCAGTTTCTACACGGGAAGTGGAAAAACAAACTAACAATATAGATTAGAGTTTCCCTTGTTTGGTTTCTTAAGGAATGAATTCTGTTAGAAACAAAATTCGCAAAGAGCTTGAGTTCAAGAATGAGCGTTCTACACAACTCATTGGTTAAAGTTATAGATGCATGTGGTAGATCTTTGGATCAAGGGAACTCATATTTGCTTTAGGCAGTTGTAGCTGTTGCAGCATCGAATAGTGTAAGGCCTTCAAGATATATGCTCACACCCAAACAAAAGAAAGATGAAGGCATCTGAAAATAAGATTCTTAATGCTGAGAGTAGGATGAACATAAAAGGCATTATGTTGTGTAATGTTGAAGTTGGAATATTGCCTTTTAAGTGTGTATATTATAACTAAAACAATGTTATGAAGACAATTTTTCTTACTTTGTTTTCAAGTATTTGTCCTGGTATAGTTCTTAGGTCTTGTGTCACGCTTTGGAGGAGATGTGAGGACTCCAAGAGTCAGACATATATCCATGCCATGTTGGGATAGGTATAGCAGGGTGAACACGGTCCGAATGACATAAATGAAGTGAAGTAATACAAATTAACGAGCCATCAACTTCCCATTAACATAACATACTTCTTGTTGCTGAATTTTAGTGGATCACCATTTTGTACGTGTCATCGATATATGATGAATGGAAACTTTTGCAGGTTGATTCTGTGTCATGTTATTGCAAGGTTGATTCAGGGTTGAAAACAGTTGTTGGGGCAAGTAAATTTGTCCCAGGATCTAAACTTTGTATCCAACCCAACATTAATCCTCGAGCACACAAGGCAAAGAACTCCCGTCGGGAAAGGACAAGGGTGCAGCCACCACTTCTTCCAGGACTCCCTGATGATCTTGCAATTGCTTGTCTGATCCGAGTCCCTCGAGTAGAACACAACAAACTTCGTCTAGTTTGCAAGAGGTGGTTCAAGCTCCTGGCTGGAAACTTTTTCTATTCTCTCAGGAAGAGTCTTGGTATGGCAGAAGAATGGGTATATGTCATTAAAAGAGACCGTGACGGCCGAATTTCATGGCATGCTTTTGATCCGACCTACCAACTGTGGCAGCCTCTTCCACCTGTTCCAGTAGAGTACAGCGCAGCCCTTGGGTTTGGCTGTGCTGTCCTTAGTGGTTGTCACCTATACTTATTTGGCGGAAAAGATCCACTAAAGGGATCTATGAGACGAGTGATTTTTTACAGTGCTCGGACAAATAAATGGCACAGGGCACCAGACATGCTTCGCAGAAGGCACTTCTTCGGTTCGTGTGTCATTAACAACTGTCTTTACGTTGCCGGGGGAGAGTGTGAAGGGATCCAGAGAACTCTGCGTTCAGCTGAAGTTTATGATCCCAACAGAAACAGATGGAGCTTTATCTCTGATATGAGCACAGCTATGGTGCCATTTATTGGGGTCGTATATGATGGCAAGTGGTTCCTAAAGGGGCTTGGAACCCACAGGGAGGTCCTGAGTGAAGCCTATACACCAGAAACCAATACATGGAGTCCAATAAATGACGGGATGGTTGCTGGTTGGCGCAACCCAAGTATCTCTATGAACGGCAAGCTTTATGCTTTGGACTGTCGTGATGGTTGTAAGCTAAGAGTATATGATGAAGACACAGATTCTTGGAACAGATTCATCGATAGCAAGCTGCACCTTGGCAATTCTCGTGCTCTTGAGGCTGCTGCTCTTGTACCTCTTAATGGGAAGCTTTGTATAATTCGTAACAATATGAGCATTAGCATGGTTGATGTCTCGAATCCTGATAAACGAGTGGAGAGCAATCCGCAAATCTGGGAAAATATTGCCAGTAAAGGTCATTTAAGGAATCTATTCACAAATTTATGGTCAAGTATTGCTGGAAGAAGTGGATTAAAGAGTCACATTGTGCACTGTCAGGTGCTTCAAGCATGAGATGAATTGCCAAATTATTTACGATTGATCATCGTCTATGCTCCACTTTTTCAGCGCAGATTGGTGCCCCAGATTGTTGGTGCTGGTTTTTGCACTTTTGACTCAAATATTTGAAAGAATTAAACATGGATATGGCTAGTGAGCAGTAAGCTTTTTATGAAAATGCAGGGAATCTCCATTGCCGGTGGAGTCAAGAAACTAGTGATCATTTCAACCTTTGGTATCCAAACAAAGATGAGTTAGGAAATAGAACTTTGGGGGTAAGATCATAGCTTTACATTGATGAAAGAGGGAGCAGATAACTTCTGAACTTGTGTATATCTTGGTTACTTCTCTTGTAGGGTGTCTGTTCCCTGTGTTACAGGATATTAGTAGCTCGTGATCTTGCAGATCCTTTGTGAATATAAGTGATCGATTAACATTAGACTACACCCTTCACCATAGATATAATGACTTGTTTCTTGCTTCACCTGCTATGCACAGATTTGCCAAATCCTTATATTTGATTTGATTGTTTCAAGCAGTAGACCAGGTTAAATGCAGTTTCATGGAAATATCAAATGCGGCCTTGTCTTAATTCATCACTTCCCATGTTACAAGATTTCTCAGGTCTCACAAATCCTAAATATATTATATGGTGTGATGGGAGAGAGTTGGGATATGCTCATACTATGAAAATCTTTGTCTCTCTTGCTACCTTATGAAACTATGAAAATTAAAAGCATAGTATGGAATTAACATTAAAATTTCAGACCACTGTTTTCAGGTTAGTTTCCATCCTGTAAAAGGACACAGAATTTTGTTTTCCCTGCATGTTACATGGATAAGTGGCAGTTTCTTAGGTTGGAAAATTGTCTGATGAAGTAAAGATTACGCCCACTTCATTCTCTGTGATGTTCATCTCAAAAGAAGATACTTGATTGAGTTTAAGTTACTTCATGAAGCCAAAACTTGAGCTAAAATATAACTGGAGGAGTTATTAGGAACAAAAAGGGTAGTCAATGAAACTTTTGATACTACAAAAGAAGATAAGAAAATGTCATTCAAAACAAGACCGTAACAAGATACATTTCTGATTGTCGACAGTCTAATACTGAATCTGAATAAGTAGATATTTCAAGATGGGAGTTAGACTCTCACTTAACGATGACGTTTCAAAGACTCTTGGCGCTCAACCCTGAGCTGTTTCCTGAATTTCTTGATAAAGTCATCAGCCTGTTTGTTCACATCCTTCACAACAAACTCTCTGAGGACCATAATTCTTCTTCTTTGAGCTTTATCCTCTGTGTTACCAGTGTTTCTGCAGCTGTCAATAGAACAGCCCTCCTCATGATGATCCATTTGTGGTATTCCTCTGTACTTTGTGAAGCAAGAGGCTCTGATGATATGAATGCTCAACAGCAACACTGAGTATTATTTATAGTCGTTATTAACTTGAGCCTCTGAGCTTTGTTATTTCTCACGCACGTTTCTGAGTGGAAGAAAGTGAAGGGAAAGAGGAAAGAAGTTGAAAAGAAAGTGAAGGAAATGGATGCTGATGAGCACAAGGCATTTTTAGTGTATGAGGTCAAGAAACATAGTTCAAAAGACTTGTTTATTTTATTGCCTCTCCTCTTTGTCTGCATTGTTTAAGTTGAATTAACTTTAACATGTTCATACTGGATACATTTAATAATTCATTCAGATAATTATATCATAAGAAGGTTTTCTAATTGTGGGTGTCACCTTTTTACATCATAACTTAATTCTTGAGACCACGATGTTGATCATGAACGAATATTGTAAGATAACACATATGAATGCAAGAACCCTTAATATAGTTTTTCAAAATTGAAATCATTTCTTTTCACTACGTTCAAAACGTGTCTATTTATTAAAAACCTGTTCACAAGCTTTCCAAAGTGAAAAAGTTAGCAGAAAAAGCAGCATTTCTTCATGAATATTTATTAAAGTCACCTAACAAATTGATGACATGAACATCTTGTCTGTCTTGTTGATGTATGAAACTATACCTCCTGCTTTCTTCCTTCCACTACTCAATTTTGAAGAGAGGAAGCTCCCACCAACTTTCCATATCTGTCTCAAGTAGAGATCTGACTCAACACTTTTACCGTGTTTCTTTGTTCTGAAACTTGATGTATGACAGAATCAACAGGGAATTAAACTCTTAAATCTAATTTTAAGGCCATCGTCTTCATAAACCAAGAAACTGAAGCTTGTTCACCAGAATGTTTATGCACAGGTGACGGTGTATATCTGTCTGAGCGCTGTTCAAAAGCAAAAGATTGCCTGGTAATTTGGAAAGTTGATGAATTTAACAGCAAAAGCAGCTAGTAAATTTGTTGATCAAGAAATGGTGAAATGAATTAGGAGATAACCCCTTTTCAAATTTCATCAGAGGCTATTTATTTGCTAGTCAAGCATTTGACATGGATCTTGGAACCACAACTCGAGTCAAATTATTGCAGAATTTCATTCATAACCATATCGGTACAAACAGATTTCTCCTTCCAATGATCAGGTGATCAGATGCAATGGAAGTTCAGAACAGTACATAAAAAGCAACTTCCTTGCTTCTGTTCAAGTACATTGAGAGCTTGAGCTCAGCTACATATTCTAACCTACATAGTTACATTTAACCCCAGATTGGGTTCCAAGAAAATATCATCTGGTTGCTGCAGCACTGCAGCTTCGTGGATATCACATATATTCGTTGCAGCCTACTCAGTCACAAGAATCGGGATATCTTCCACTGATGTCGGAAGCTGTAATTGACAAAAATAAAATGGGAGTTATAACAACATGAGCATGAAAAAATGAACCAAAGAATGGAAGAAGAGCATGCTATAACAAGAATGAAACCGATAGTATATTAGCAAAAAGGCCATTTTTTCACAAAAACTACATTGATTTGTCACTATACTATAAGGTTATGTTTGGAATGATGGACTTCGAGCTAGAGATTTCAAATCCACAATAATGGATCCTTTGGACTTGTTTCCATTAATTTCATGGTTCAAAGGATTTCAAATCTTCCAAATCCAAATGTAGTATAAATGTCTAGGATGGATGCCCATTTTGCAATTGTTCCGATAAAGGGCACTGCTTATGGAAACCAAACATTTTCGCAAGCACGCGTCACTCAGCCCCATCATATCCCCAAAGCCGAGACTCCTTCCTCATTGAATCTTGCAGCAACATTGAATGACAAATGCCTTTCTTTTGTAGTGCATGAAAAAGAAAATTAGCCAATCTGTTCTATGGTTCCATACACCTCTTATACAGTTGAGCCCTTACAAATTCCATTGCCGTAAATGTCATGAGCCATGTCTATTGAGTCCCTCAACGTTAAATCGTTTTCTTTTAAACGAAAAAATTGAACCCATAATAGCAAAATTCTTTGCTATAAAAGTTAACCCCTGCAAGCTAAAGCATGAAAGCCAAAGAAACAAATCAAAACATATTTTCCATATCAATATACAATTACGGATATCAGCAAAGTCCGAGCAAAAGAATTGGATCAGAAGATGAGCCAACATTTTGAAGCTTAAAAACCTTAAGAGGCAAAACTCAGACTCTCTCATTTTCAACATAGTAATTAAATGTCCACTACTTCAATTAATACACACACAACGAATCACTCTTCCCAAATTATGATCAAACTTACCAAAAAAGAGGCCTTATATTAGAAGTCAAAACCACCTTTCCAGAAAAATAGCAATCTTAAACCTTCCAAATATAATGTTCCCATATCTCAGTTTTTCCAACATATCAAGAAATGATCAAACAATCCAAAGGTAAAAACCAAAGAACGAACACAAGCACTGGATCAGTAAAATTCAAGCCAAAAAATTCACAAAGACCGAACAGAAATCCCTCAAAAAATCAAGAAAAACATTGTACCTCAACGACCTCCCTGAGGGCCACGGCCTTATCCTTGCAAGAACGAACAGTCAAGAACTGATCCACATCAAGCTTCTTGTTAATAATCCCAACAGTGAAGTAAATACTATCAGAGGGCGGCAAGTCAACTCTGATCTCATCAACATCGAACCACAAGAAGTAGAATCTCTGCACCTGAATCCCCTTCAAGTCCGTAATAGACCCAATACTCAGCTTCCCAGTAATCTTCTTCTCATAGTAAACCAAGTAATCAAACTCTATGTAACACGGTTTCTCCAGAGTAACCTCAAATTGTCCATCATCGGAGAGTGTGTAATCGACGACAGAGTCAGGCAAAAGCCCACTGGGGAGGCCGTACTTGGGGAGGAGCTCGTAGACGGTGGGCTCGGGAGGTGGTGGGCTGGTGGGGGATAAGAGAAGGGCGCAGGCGCAGAGGCTGAAGAGAGGAAAGACAAGGAGAAAACAGTGAAACTTGGAGTTGGAAGCCGCCATGGATGGATTTTCTTGCTTGCTATGTGGAGAAAAACAACATAACAGACTCTTTTCTCATTTATAGCGTTGGGTATGAATAATATTGTGTGCATGTTTTCTTTCTATTTGACCGCAAAATTAAAGGCGGTGTTTTTTGTTTTTTTTTTTTTAAATATATTTTATTTTATTCCATTTCATTTTTTAAAAAAAGTAACTGGTACGTGATCATTGAGTTTGGATAAATTATTTAATTCTTGAATTTTGTATAGATGTCTTGTGACCTGATTTTATTTCATATTTTAAATTTTTTCAATTATCATATATATAATTAAATTGTCTGTCTGATTACCTATTATATATATATATATGACTTTCATCTTGTCATATAATTGGCTAGGTGCAATTAAAAATATAGTCAATAGTATAGTTGCTAAATTAAATAAATAATTTCTTTTATTGCCTTCACTTGAATTTGTCCGTAAAATTGCATTTTCGATCCTGTAGAATAGGAGAAATTGTATTTTCATCCTATAATTTATAGAGTTAACATTTATTGTCACATAGAATTAAAAAATATTGTAGATATGGTCTCATACACTAACTTTGTAGGACCAAATTTGTTAGGTTTTGAAATCGCATATATAATGTATTTTAATTCAATAAGATAAAAAATGTTAATCCTATAAAATATAGAATTAATAGGGCAATACTCTTATTCTATGGAACTAAAATACAACTTTATCATAATTGAGAGATGAGAATGGTTTCAAGTAATTAAAAGATGAGTTGGAGTGATAAGATATTGATGAGTTGAAATAATAGCAATGTAGTATTTTCAAATACTTAAAAAAGGGGAGAAACAAAAGTTAAAAAAGTATAATATCCCTAGATTTGTGTGCCATTTTGTGAGACAACAAGAAGTTTCCTGGAAATTGATGGCCTTTGGAATTTTGGCAAAGATGGATTCAAACTCACTTTTCATGTTGTTTTTTTTTTTTTTTTTAATGTTTGTAATAGTTTTTGTTTTTATAACAAAAAAAAAATGGTAAGTCAAGCTATAATAAGATGTGAGAGTGTTTAAAAATAGAAATTAAAAGTGAAAAACATTTGAAGTTTGAATGTTTGGAAAAAAAAATTATGTATATAATTTTAATAATAAGGTGCAAAAATTGATAAAAGAAACTGCTAATAATTTTTGGTTTAATTAACAAAACTTAAGAAGTTCAAAAAACATTTGCGCACACTCCTTAATCTGTGTTAGCAATCAAAACACATTGGATTTGTGTGATGCAACTGCATTTTTACACTTGTGTTATTTATGAATTTCACAACAATATAAAATGATTGAATAAATCGTAATTTAAAATCATCTTATTATAAGACTTGGACCCTACTCGGGCGACAAATTCTTTGAAGTTTGAAATTTGGATAAATTGAGAATGTGCAAAGGATTTTATTATTATTGTTTTTTTCTTTTTCCCATATCAATATATAATAAAACAGAATAATTAAAATTATCCACTTAAATGCCATTTATGCGTAGATATTGATAGCCTCAGTGGGCTATATTATGCCAAATGAAATTTAATTATATTTTAGATGAAAAAACTATTAGTATTTATCCAAAAAAATCTAATCGATATTATATATTTTTATACTTTTTTTAAGTAAATAAAAATACGCTTATCCAATATACATATATTTAACTTATAGATGTAACATTCAATAGTTTATCCACGAAGAGAATTGCACTTTTAGGAAAATAATTAAATAGAATCATAAATAATTTTCTTTTAAATATAAAAATAATTAAATAATCAAATTAATTAATAAGTATAAAAATAAAAAGTATATTGAATACTGATGGTGTGTGATTCGATAAGTGATTAGCCTAAGCACATTGTCTCGAGTCAACACAAGGAGATGTAAAGACAGAAAAGAATAGAAAGTATAGCTTCTATTAATGAAATCCAAGTATCTTACAAAATGAGATTCACCCCCTTTTTATAGTAAATTTCAAGGGGTGGAAATACAATATTAACCCTCAACTTCCCTCAATCCTACGATCTAGATTTAATTGGTGAGGGCACCTTCGTCATTCTGCGTACCCCACTTCCTTTGCAACTTCCTTCAAGTAACCGCCGGCAACTTCCTTTGATGGCATTACCGTGATTTCCTTAACATCTTGAGGGTATTTTCGTAATTTCTCTTACTCTAATTTTCCATCATTATCAGTAGCCCCCCAACTTCCAAATATGTCCTTGGAAATTTGAAAGTTCTAACGGGTAAGTTGATTCTGATTCAACTTCTTCTTTTTAATAGTTGATAAGTTGATTCTGACTCTGCTTCTTCTTTCCAACAACAGTTCTTTTTGGTTTTGAAGTCTCTTCCTTTCGGGACTCTTCTTTAGACAAGTCCTACTTCTGTTGGGATCTTTTCTTTTCTTTTTCCTTCTTTTGCCAGGATTTCCCCTTTTTTTTTTTTTCTATATAAGCTTGTTGTGTCATCCTTAATCCTTCATCTGGTTCAATCTTTCCTTTACGTCTCTCCTTATCTTCAGAAAAATGTCAAAGCATCTCAGCTCGGGTATTTAGCTCATTGTATTTTTTCTTGCAATATACGTATTCTGTTTTTTTTTTTTTTTTTTTGTCTCCAAAAACACACCCATACTTAGTCCGAACATCCAACAAACTTTGTTATTCCGAAAAGAAAATTTCAAGACATGTCGAGCAATCAGCGGGGTGCCAGAAACACGTGGGGGAGTATTTGGACGGGTCGGGGAATGCCCCGACCCGGCGCTGGTCGAGGCACTCCGCCTCGGCCAGGCTCTGGCCGAGGTGTTGATCCTCGGCTGGACCCCGGTCGAGGGGCGTCTCTCTCACCTCATTCCGCTCCTCCCATTCGTTCAGACATTGTGGACTTCGATTATGAAGTGATTGAAGCAATCCGGAGTCTTCCTACGTGTCCCTCGCTTTCTCCAAGTCCTTCCTTTGAGTCGAGCTCGCAAGAAACTCCTCCACTTTTATCTCCTCTTGCAGCTGGCCTTGTTGATTCCGGTTGAGACGGAACTGAGTCCTTTTCAACCTCCCACTTCAAGTCCCGTTGTCGTATTATGGACGTTGAAAATTGCTATAGTCGTGTGAGTCTTGAAGAGTTCCGTCTTCTTGAGGCTAATGTCAATGCCTCTTTCGAGTTCAACCTTCTATTGCCTAGCGTTGATGATAGGATCAATTCCCTCCTCCTGGGTTCTTCACAGCGTACCTATCTTTCTTTACTTCTGGTCTTACGCTTCCTCCACATCCTCTACTACTCCAGACCATCACCTGCACTACCTTGAGCACCAGCCAATTTACCCCCCAACTCCCTCATATGCTCTAGAGGTTTCCTCTAGCGCTTTGAGGAACTTGATTTGACCCCTTTCCTTGAGGCCTTCTATTCCTTATTCACGGCCAGAAAGGTGTCCAACGACTCATACTTCTACTTCTACCCCCGGGGGGAGGGGGTTTCAAAATTCTTGAGGGTGGTGTTTCCTCAAAAGGTCCCTGGAAAGAAAAATTCTTATACATAAAGGACCTAGCCTGAGGGTTAGCAGCTCCTTGGGGGGAGTCGTCCTTTGTGCCCGACCCCATCCCTGACCTTCGTCTATCCTTTATTGGGGTTGGGCTGTTCGATCAACTTTTTGACGTCAAACTTTAGGGCCTGCTGGTACCTAATTATATCTCTTATGCTTTCTACTTGCTTTGAAAAAATTTCGACACTATCTCATTCTTTTGTTGATTTCTTGCAGGAAAGAAACTCTCCCTCCATGATGTCCATCGCTTCCGTGAAAAGGAGAATGCTTCAAGACCTCGCAAAACCCTCCTCCTCTCCCCCCCCCCCGAGGAGGGGGGAAAGCAGTCGTCGGCGCTCTCCTCCTGCTCGGGCCAGGGATCTTCCGGTAACTCAACTCGCCATGAAGGGCGCCCCTCCTCCCCCCCAAGAAGGCAATGCCTCCAAGCGTCCTCGGGAAGGTGAAACAGGCCCCTGCCTAGGCAGGCAAAAGGCCTCTTTACTTATGGGACGAACAGAAATGGGGATATCTCTTCTTTCTGGGATGCTGCTGATATTGACCTTGCCCACAAAAGATCAAGGGATCTAGTGAGCCCTTATGACGTGACACTACTAGGTGCCCTCCCCAGTGGCACCCTCACTCGGCTTATGCAAGGCGAAGCTGCCAGGGTATGTTCGTTATAGTTCATACTTATGCTTCATCTTCTTAATCTTACGTGTCTAATTGAGGGGTATGTTCTTTAGGTTATCAACTTAGTTGAATCTACTAAGTTGCAGTTAAGCAACTATGAGAAGGAGATTCAGCGGTTGAAAGATGCTTTTGAAGATGCCAGAAAAGACTTGGAGCGTTGTCAAGGAGAGCTTAAAGCTGCCTCTGCTGAACAACTTAAATGGACGGATAGCTGTAACCGGGAGATTGCTTCGGGGAAGACTTTCCGAAAATCCGACGCAGGCAAAGCATATTTAGAGTGTGTGTGGGACGACTTCAAAGTGAAATATGTGGGTTCAGAGGAGTTCTACCAAGCTTTCCTTGGCAAGACGAGCGAGGTATATGACCAAGTAATTCGGCAGTATCGCTCAATTCAATATTTCTAATTTTTTTTTATGGAAATTGCCTTTTATATAAGTTTTATTAAAATTGCTATATAGAGGTAGTTAAAATTATACAATAATAATTTTTTGTTTAATCTTATAAGTATATGTTTTTAAATATTTATTATTACAGTTTCAATTTAAATTGAATTTTTTTTTCTGTTGCTTAACACGGGTTTTGCATTAGAATCTATACTATCTATACTATTATATTAAGGGAGATCACTTCTTTGGTGTCTTTCTCAAATTTGATCTGCCATTTTTTTTTTACTTTTAATATCTTATTAATTTTTTTCTATCTTCTCAACTTCTATTTTTTTTGGTCTCATATTTCACATCCCTTTTTCTTCTTCCCATTCTCATAATTGTTTCATATTTTTACTATCTTATTTATCTAATTAACATATTTTTAAAATAATAATTATTTTTTAAATTTTAAATTAATTTTGCACACATATTTAAGTGTGTCACATGTACTGGTAATATATAATTACACGTACCGTAGGATGGAGGTTAGTTAGGAGTTGGTGTTTGGTCTGGAAAAGCGCCTTTGCCGCTTTTTGAAGGTTATTACGACCTAGCCAGCCTAGCTACCCTTTTTTTTGTTCTCTCATAAAATAGTATTGCATTTCATTATTCGTGCCTTGTGCTCGCCGGCCCAATATACTATAGACTACCAATTTTACATGCCCCCAACAATTCATGGGCTCATAATTTTCTCTCATAAAATAGTTTTGCATTTCATATTTTACTTTACGTATATACTTCATGTGTATTAAAATCTTCTCTCTCTCTCTCTCTTTTTTTTTTTTAAAAAAAGAAATACGTTGCTGAAATCGATTTTCATGTATATATACATAAATAATGTACCAAAATGGAGCCAAATAGTGGAAATAGTACATGAAAATTAAAAGCATATGAAGATGCCATCCTCTATTTTTCACAATCCAAGAAAATTAACCACAACCAAGAATGGGAAACTAAGAAGAGGAAAAAAAAAAAAAAACATTGATATTTATTAGAGAAATGAAGAAACAATTTGGTCCTGAATAAGTATAACAATCAAAGAGTGGGCACCCAATTGTGAACCAAGTACATCACCATAGACACCAACACCCCTGAATTAACCATTCCAATTCCCAATTTCTTTCCTCCATCACTCTTCTGATCCGCACTTGTCGTCGTCTTCCCACTCGATGAATCCCCTTTAAATCAAATAATTACAAGTATTTATTAGCCAGGAAAATGACTGAAACATACATTAAGTGTAAGTAATTTCTTACCAGCAGCAGCCGGTGCACTAGTAGTCGTAGCATTGCCTCCTTTCTTGCCACTGTTTGCAAAATCCTCAAACACCTTGGCGTCCGGTGAATTCGGTGCCAAGTGCAGCAGTGCTGAACCCACCCACCCCAATCAAACACATCACTTATTCAGACATCATATTAATTATAACTCACACATTTGACATACGCGCGACTGACTTACCGGGACAGGCGGAGACATTAGCAGGTGCATGGCACTGAGATGGGAGGCTGAGCGCAAGTGTGGCATTGATCTTGAGGCCAAGGCTGGGGTCATTTCTATCCTTCACCAGCAAGCAGATGCATTCAGGGCTCTTGTGCAACACTTGCTTCAGACCAGCGCAGCAGTCAATTGGGGGGCTCTTCGACTCACCGCTCACATAAGGAAGGCATGTCGCCAGCCCGACCAGTTCATCCGCACATTTTTCCTTGTCCTTGTCTATGTCGCATGTTGCAATACTACTAAACAGCAATAGCAAAGTGCATTGGAGAGGCAGCCGCAGCCTCCTCAACTTGAAGGATGTTTTCTTGGAGTGCTCCATTTTGATACTGTTTTTGTGTAGTTGAGAGATGCAACATCACTTGTATAAATACTTGTCTTGTGATCATTATTATTATTTTTAATGGGAATAAGACAAAAGTAATTGTAATTGAGAAGGTGGGATAGGGGTAGTTGGGAAGACAGAATATTTTGTGTAATAAATTTTTGGATAAATTACATTTGTACCTATACAATTTGATCTAATTATATAAGTACATTCATATTAGATTAATAATTATAATTAATTTCTTTAGGTTTGCTGCAAAATATTATTAACATAAGAAAAAGTGTTAAAAGTAATTAAATGCCATTGTACTTTTCTGACAGGAAGAAAAAAGAAAAAATATTATGTAAAATTTGACAAATTGTCCAAAATAGATAATAACAGCTTGCAGTACTCATTTATTTCTTTTCTTTTCGTCTTTCTTTCTGTATCATTTCTTTATGTCTTTCATATTCAGCCATCTTTTATCCTCTGTTGTCGGCAATCTTCATTTTAAAGTAATGCAACATAAAACAAAGTGACGAGACACATCTTACCTGAAATTTGGTTCAAAAGGGCATTTTAAAGGGTGTTTGGCTAAATTTTTTTATAACATCTTATAAGCTCCTAGATCTTATAAGATGTTTTAGGAGCTTATAAGATGTTGGATCTTATTTTAAAAATAAGCTCTTAAAGTATTTGGGTAAAATAAGATATTAAAGCTTATAAGATATTTTCACATCTTATAAGATGTTATGGTGTTTAGCATAATAAGGTCTTTTTATTGGTAAAATGACCAAAAAGGACATGATACTATTAGAATCAAATAAATTGTTATTTTTGTTTTTAAATATTTTTAAAATAATTTCATAAATAGTACACATTAATTTAACTTTAAATAAAAATTTATTAGATAATATTTTTAAAAAAATAAGAAAATAATTATAATTATTAGCTAGTTTTTTTGATAAAAATAATATATATGTACATTAATGTTAGTCGAATATTGATATTGATGTATAATTGATATTTTATTTGTTAATGAAATGACTATTTTGTAGTCGTATAATTTTTGATGTCGTTAATTTATATTTGTTCAGTAAATATAATATCAATAACATTTTTTTTTGTTTCATAAATAATAGTTTATTAAGTAATGAAACAATTTCTCATTTTCAATTGAAAAAAAAATTAAATACCAATAAAATATTTTAAAATCCTAAGAGAGAAAAAGTGTATTTGTGTGTGTGAGGGTGTGTGTGGTGAGAGAGAGTGTGTGTGTGTGTGTGTGTGTGTGTGTGTGAGAGAGAGAGAGAGAGAGAGAGAGAGAGAGAGAGAGAGAGAGAGTATGTGTGAATGAGGGTATTTTTGTCTAATTACACATTAATCTTATAAAGCTTATAAAACCTTAAAAAAAAGTTGGAGGAGGTTAACTTTTTTTTAAAGAATTTATAAGATCCAAAACATCTTATTTTGAGATCTTATAAACTCTTTCAAAAAAAGATTGCCAAACGTTATAAGATGTTTGAGAGTTTATACGCTTAGCCAAACACCCTCTTAGTCGACAATCAAAATCTTATAAGAGGTATTTTTGGAATATAATTCACCACAACCTTATTGAATGAAGTTACATATAAAATAGAACAAAACTCAAGAAATATAATTATGATTTTCAATCAAATGAGAAACATTTTTTATAATTAAATCAAACTTCAAGATATATGAATCAAATTTTATAAATCAATTATATTATAAATATTATGTCAATCATCATATAATTAATTAATTATTTAAATAGTACATGACAAGAATGGTATCCTAATATTGTTCGTGAAATGAAGAAACACTAAAAATATGCAAGGTTTTACGAAGTTTTTTGTTGGTTAGTCTTAGAAATTCCTATCTAGTTTGTAGAGACAGAGGCACATTGGACGTGATTTCCATATGACAGCGGCGAATGCGATAATGAAGAAATTGTCGTTTTGTGTGTGTTTGGTAGCAGGCAGAAGGGATCCAGATTTGCCAAGACTGCAATTTAGAGTTATATTGGAATCCCGTGATAATTGAATCTTGATGTCCCAACTCCCGTGAATGTGATGTGATGCCCTGTTTTCATGAATCCGTGATCTAACACTCATTTCCTAATCTCATTTTAGGGGTCACTTAATCAAGTGTGTTGTATTGAAAATTCGGCATAAAATTATTATAAGTGAGTATATATGACTATTAGTTTCTAAGAGTAAAATATGACTTGGTTCTTTTAATTGTAAGCCTATAAAAAAAGATCATCGTAAGAACCACATCAAGAATGCTCTGAGTACACTCTTCCAATGTTTAAGTTAGGTAGATGGTAATAGAAATGTAATAAAAAGTTGTAAGAATATTGGGATAGCAAAAGTTGTATCTACAAGAGTTACTATTTATAGTTTTTTCTCTTAACTGTATGATTTCACGTTAACCATATACCAAAATTATCGAATAATTATGATGAGTTCATACATATTATAGTTTAGGATGCACTAGGGCAAAGTTTTAAAGACCTTCAATTAATGAAATGGATCTCAAGATTGTAAATACTGTAGGCTGGTCTTAGTACGACATTTGTAAGATATTACCCCGTTAAAAAGCTTAGCATAAATCACCAAGAATGTAGGGTGTGGATTTTCTATGATTAATTGATGTCACATTTCGTATGGTACTTCATTATATAATGTGTATATAAATAATTTCTAAGTATATAAGAAATGCTATCTTTATAACATATGACTCGTGTATGTAGTACAACATAAGATGTAATATTAATTTATAACAAATAATTCGAATTTCTAAAATGTACTTGACAACTGCAATTGATAGGATGATATTTAATGGTCACACCACCTTTAGAGCTACTACAATTAATGTGAAATTAATATTTGGCCAGCTGCTCATGTCACCAAATTCATACTATATATAGAAAATGGATCATTCAAACATACTATTTCTATAAATAGCTATTTTATATATCAAATTAACGCGAGTAAGTATGCTTTTTCACACATGCTCCCAATAAATTTAGAACTCAAAATTTCTCCAATGAGATTTTGAGCTCAAATTATTAGGGTGTTCTATAAGGGACATGCGAGCAAGTACGTTTATATATCAATGTATTTAATTTTAAATAAATTGAATCGTATTTTTAAGGGAACGAAATAATATTAGTTTATATCAAATTAATGTGAGTACGTTTATGCACTATTAGTGCCGAAGGTTTGTTAGCTGAAATATTAATTTTTTTTATTTAAATATTGTAAGTTTACGTGATACTAAAAACAAAAAAATGTACTATTTATGTGGGTATATTATTTTAAATTATTAGTTAATATCATGTGTTCTTGATTCATTCAGATTTTATAACTCATTGTTCTATGTGAATGTATTTTTTAACAAATTGGAAAAGTTATAAGTAATCCTTATTGTTTAATTAAATAATGAAGTTGTGAATTATCAAAAAAATGAAAAAAGTAATAAATTTGTCAAAAATACACATACATTCCTAAAAAAATTCAACATTATTGTACAAATTATTCTTATTTTTTTGTACCATCAGCCACAAAGAATAATTTAGGTAAATAAAAAAAATAAGAGTAATTTATGTAAATAAATTATAGTTCGGGGGTTTAATTGTAAATCCCTTATTTATAATACATCGGAAGTAGTTCCACAAATCTCAATAAACTAGAACCGAAGGGCACAATAGTAATCACGGCAGATAGGGTTTCCGGCTGCAGCCAATTCCTCCATTGTCAAGCACTCACCTGAGCTCCGCAGCGAACAACCATGGCGGAACAGGTAAACCTTAAGCCCCGCTCCCTCCCCCAGCTCTTTTGTATATATCCATCTTGTGAGCGTGTGTGTATATATTTATGTGGATTAATTTATTTGGAGTTGTTATTGATTTGCAGACTGAGAAAGCCTTCTTGAAGCAGCCCAAGGTCTTCCTTTGGTAAGATATATATTATTATTATTTTGTCTAAGCAGAGTAGAACTCTGCAATGTAATGGTTTTGATTGGGGAAAATTGGATTTTGCAGCTCGAAGAAGTCGGGGAAAGGCAAGGCACCGGGAAAGGGTGGCAACCGCTACTGGAAGAGCATCGGATTAGGGTTCAAAACTCCCCGTGAAGCTATAGAAGGTCTGATTTCGTTATTTTTATTTGCTCCTTTGCGATTCTTTCTTTTTTAAATTTTAATGTTACTTTCTTATCATTGTTAAGAATGATGTTGTAGAGCTTGTAAAAGATCAATGTGGTTTTTGATTATGATTGTTCTTCGTTTTGCTATGATTAGTTCGAGTTCTGTTTTCCCCCCCTTCGTTTTTCAGTGTATATGTTTGTGTTATTATTTGCTGGACCTTTTTGTTGATTGATGCAAATAACTGATTCACTCGATGAGCTTTAGGTACATATGAAATATCTAGGGGTTCTATATGTTTTCATATTAAGTATTGCTTTGGGATCTCTGGTACATATGAACTAGTTTTGATTGTTGCTCTAGTCTTAGAATCTTAGGCTTCTGCCTATATAATTTGCATTGTCGAGCTTCTTAATCATATCTTTTACTCGATGGAGTATATCTGTTTTGGTATCATTTAAATTTTAGCTGTGGCATGTTTTCACAAACAGGATAGTTTTACACGTGCTGTCTTCTACACGATCTTGGATGCAATGTCTTTCCTAATTTACTGAAATGTGTTATTGTATTAATGAAAAGAACAATAGCATCATGTTCAAGCATGCTCGTGTAAGCTATCAGCAATTTGTACATTCTAAACCTGTTTCTGTTCTTTCCCCTCCCTTTTCCACAAGAGTTTTTATCTTGACTCCAGTTATATTTCCTACTATCATAAAAGGTCAAATGCTTCTTGTATTGGTGATCATATTTATCCCAGTCACTGAAAGCTTTCAAAGAACTATTACAACTATATATGCGAGATTTTGTAACTTTTGTATCGCATGTCCCTTTGTAAGTATATTACCCATGTTTGGGAAAAGCTAGAAACTGGTGATAAGGGGAACTAGATCATCCTATCGTAGCTGGGAGCCTACCTTGAGTTTGTTGATGTAGTATTTTACGGTGTTAAGGTCTATATAGTCTTTATACTGTCTGAATGAAGACAAGTAAGAATGTAAGATCCAGATTTCTACAGGATATATCGTCATTTTCATACTGTGGTAGGTGTGATTAGTTTCTGACGTCTATTAAATTCCTTTTGGCAGGTACATATATTGACAAGAAATGCCCTTTCACTGGCAATGTATCGGTCAGAGGCCGTATCCTAGCTGGGACCTGCCACAGTGCTAAGATGATGAGAACTATCATTGTTCGACGTAACTACCTGCATTGGGTGAAGAAGTACCAAAGGTATGATTCCTTTTAAGGCGCTACATTATTGTGTTTTAATCAAGTGTTTTTCATTGATTAGTGGGTTGATTCTTTAGATATGAAAAGAGGCACTCAAACATTCCAGCACACATATCCCCCTGCTTCCGTGTAAAAGAGGGTGACCATGTCATCATTGGCCAATGCAGGCTAGTATTCAAACTTTGTTATTTACATTATGGCCAGGTTTGCAATATAGTTTTGATGGCTCTCTATATCACTTTACAGGCCCTTGTCCAAAACTGTGAGATTCAATGTTCTTAAGGTGATCCCAGCTGGTTCGTCTGGTCGCGGAAAGAAGGCCTTTACAGGGATGTGATTAGGCTAGCATATTTGAATTTCTTGTCAGCTGTTACTGAGAAATGAGTTTAGGACTTGTTTCAGTTGGAGAGCCTGTTTTTTTTGTTTTTGGGTAGCACATTTGACCTATTTATACTTTATTGATATAGACCCGTAAGCAGTCTCTGAATTTTCTCTAATGCAGAGTAGGGTTATATTCGAAGAGGTACAATGGTACATGATATATATCATTAGTATGTTCAGTCCAACTGTCTGCTTTCAGTTAAGTGCCTTACATGTAATCCTTGCTTTCAATTTGATGGCCTAATAGCCGATTTTTCTGAGGTTTCTCTTGTTCAAGAGGTGTTTGCAATGATTTATTTTGTTGTGGTGGGAATAAGTAATAGAAATGTTGTAAGTTAAATAAAAGTTAAAATGATTAACTGATAAGTTATAAAAGTTATTTATAGTTTTTGGTTTAAGTTAATTTGTGACTTTGAGTAGTTAAAAAGTGAAAACTGAAGAATAAAAATATTTTTTTTGCAACAAATTGATTAGCGTTTTCTCAAGTATTTAATTTACCAATACCATACACACGACGATGATATCTTGTCTTGGGCTTTATTTGAGGCTAAGGACAAGTGTACAGCCCAAAGCAAGAGTGAACAACGTTTGGGTGAAGATACAATTGCAGGTGGAGTTATGGGCCCAAATGGTTGCAGCCCATTTTATTAGTAAATCGTTAAAAATCAGGAACACGACGACAGAGACAGACGGCTTCTGTGTACATATTATGCTTACATTGTGAACCTTATAAAAATAAGGGTCATTTTAGTTTTTTTGAAGCCATCTTCGGTGGCACAGAAATTCCAACATTTTAATGACCGCCTTTGATATAAATCCAACTATCTCTCAATCTCAAACAAAAGCCCCCTTTTTTTTTTTGGGCTTGTTTTGCTTTGCCTCTTACCAATCAGTCCCCTTAAATAGGAGCGGAAAAGAAAAAGGGAGAAAGAAAAAATCCCCAAAACCCCAAAGTTGCAAAACACCCTTAAAACAGAAAATCGTGCTACTAAAACTCTCTCTCTCTCTCTCTCTCTCTCAGGTAACAGGTTAGTGTTTGTACCTTTGCTCTGCGACCAACTCAAAACCCCCCCCTCTTCTTTTTCTACACAATTTCCCCGATTCCTGCATTTTAATTTGCATTTACAATCCCACCTTTTTCTTCCTATATCTTTCGCGTATATACGCTGCTGTATACCTCAATCCACCCCCTTCACCTGTATATATATATATATATATATATGTAAGTACCTGGATAGGATGTCGATGCCCTATGCGCATATGATTAAACGTTTTGCAATTGTTTTTTGTTTTATGGGGTAAATTTTTGCTTCGTGATTTTTGGTAAAGAAATGACTGTATGAATAGTGAAGAATTTTGTGGAGGACGTGAGGAGGAGAGGAGAGGAGAGGAGAGGAATGATTAGGTATTGTTGGAGGTATGTTAGTCTGGTTTCTTGAACAATTGGAAAATGCGGTATAGGAGATGGAAATCAATTTAAATTAGGTTTTCGACATTCTATTTTTTAATTGAATTCCAATAAGTTTGAAGTCCCAGCGGCTGTTGGGTTTTGTAATTGTTCCTCTGGGTATGGTCCATGGTATATATTCACTCTTTCAAATGAAGCATTTGCTGTGTATATTAACTTTTCAGTAGCCGAATTTTGGAGCTTAGCATCTTATTTACACATTTTGATGTCTTTGATCTTGTTACTGAGTATGTACATATGTAAGGGTTGTTTCATTAACCATTACTCATATGCAAAGCTACTTACTCCTGATGTTTAAGTGATGCCTAAAGCATGCTTGCAGAGGAAGATGGGCACGGAGGTTGAGCATGCATCTGGCAATATTCAGACCACTGTAACAACCCCTTCATCAACAGCATCAACTGGTCCTAAGTCGTCCATGTTTGCCAAAAAATCAGGATTTGTCATCCCAAAAAACAAGTTGTCGGGTTCTTTGGTTCCTGTATTTCGAGGAACTAAAAAGGGAGAAGCTGATCCGGTGAACGAGGATGCTACTAATCAAGTGCAGAGGAAGACCAAATGGGGACCTGATCTAACTCTTGATGCCACTGTTCGGAAAGGGAGAGCATTGGCGTATCAGGTATATAGGATTGAGCTGTCCTTTTTTAAAAATATTTGCTCGGTGGTTTTCCTGAAAGATTCTTGCAGTCGAATGTATGCATGCATCTTTCTACTTTTTCTTGAGTCCTGGTATTTTACTCTTGAAGATTTTCTTGGGTAAGTAGGATTTAAAAGTTCTAGGATTTGGTTGAGGGCACTTGTAGCCCAAAATAGGTGGGAGGAACTTTTTACTCAGTGCAATTTAAGCCTTTTCGCATTGGGTGCAAAAATGTCAGTGTCTTCTTTGTGACTGGCTCGCTTCAGCTTCACATCCAAGGTTGCTCTAAATGATGATATTGCTGCCTTTATGGTGGTACAAATTTTGGACAGACTCGGATCAATCAAATATCACAGCAGCTAACTCTAGGGACACTGGAACTTGAGGATGATGAAGACTCATTAGCTACATCAGAATTTCAATCTGGGAAGAGATCAGATCATCAGCTTAGCCATGAGGTCAGCTGATTTCTTAGGATGCTTTTGGTCTTTGTATGCCTTACCTTTCCTGATACTTACACTCCAAGATATGGATCATTTAGGAGTCGGAACTGCTGGACCTTGAAAAACGTGAAATTATAGGTATGGAGAAGAAGAATTTCACAGATGCTTATGCTATTTTACAACTATAGACTTTCTTGAACTTTAATTTCTTTATATTTACATCTATTTCCAGGTGAAATACTAAAGTTAAATCCAACCTATAAGGCTCCTGCTGATTACAAACCTCTTCTAAAAGAGGCAAAAGTACCAATTCCTGTGAGTGAAAACATTTACATTAATTTTATGCTTTCTTCCGTTTATTGTCTTCTATTTGTTTTATCACATTGAAAGCATGGACAGCTGGAAAGGAGGTAGATGTACCATTACTTGGTGTTTGGATAGAAAAGCATGTCTCTGCTGTATCTTTCTCGGGAACTTTAACCATACTAAGAAATTTTTCCTCAAAACAGTCTTGCCTCTGGACCTGTTGTCATTGTTTTCACATATGTTTGGTACACCCTAGGATCTTCACTTCTTGAAGCAAATCAATGATGCAATAGGAAGTACACTGAACAGGTAATGCTTAATATTAACACGGAAGCCCATTCCAGAAAAAGGAAAATAAGAAGGCTGGGTCATCTCTTAGTACTAATGTTGTTTTAGTGATTCTTTGTGTTATCTTTGCTGTTGTTCGAAGGGCTTTGGGCCTTGCAGTTGCATTTATGCTGTCCATGTATTTAGTTAATTGGCTAGGAAAATTATCAATGAGATTGAGTTAAAGTAAATAGGTGTAAGATCACCTAAAATGCCTGCACTGATAACCATTACGTAAATGCTCCATTCCTTTAGTACATTTGTGGTTTGAGTTCGTTCATGCTCACTTATACTATTTAAAACAAGATGTTTGTAGACATACTACCATTATTTCGTTTAACAAGAAGGCTTGCAGGTCCTGTATGTAAAATGAAGTCATTGTTCCTTAAGACAGCCTGTGTAAATCTATATCTGCAGGTCAAAGAGTATCCAGGTTACAATTTTATTGGTCTAGTGTATGGCCCTGCAAGCGATACTCAAAAGCGACTGGAAAAGGTATTTCTCCTTCATTGCTCTGCTGTGCCAATGCGCGGATCTATTTGTTGTGTTCATTAAACTCAGACAAAACTACACAGACATATGTAACTTAAATATTTTCTTGTTTGGATTGGTGCCGGTGCAAATCAGGAAACAGGAGCCAAAATACGAGTTTATGGGACAAAGGCAGATACAGGAGGGAAGGTAATAGATGCTGGGAAAATAATTTTTTGGTCTACCATGTACTTGGTCGTTATCCTCAATTTAGAATAATTTTTATACTGGCTAATTGTGTTCTTTACTATGGTTGCAGGTTGAAGTTGCTCCCTCTGATGGAAAAGAATTAGACAATGCATATGAAGATCTTTATGTACATGTATTGGCTGACACATTTGAGAAAGTGGATGCAGCTGTGGCGTTGATTGAACTGTTGGTCACACCAGTTTCTGTATGTTCTAAATCCTGAACCAAAAGATTTAGTTGTTTTAGGTTGTGCTTGTCCTTGTGTTAATACTATTTCTGCTTTGTGTTAGGTGAATCCTATGTCTGCATCAACAACATCGACTGCAATTTCTGATGATAATGTCAATAGTCATCTGAGTCAAAGCACACCCAGCTCCATCATGGCACCTGCATTGGTAAACCAAGGAACAGCTCAACCATATGCTGGGTCTTTGCCACCTCCCCAAGGCCAATTTCCACAATATCCTCAAACATGGTTTTCCCCAGGTCCAACTCAAACTCCAACACACCCACAATCTGGATTAGTCACCCCCGCAAATTCTTCTGCACCATTACTCAATAACACTGTCCAAGTATCTTCCTCACCTTTTAATCCCTCAAACATGCCTTCATTATTTGGTTCTCGACCAGTCATAGCTGCAAGCTTTAGTCCCGTCTTACAAAATCCTTCCGTTGTCCCCCCCAGATCTCAGCTACCCCATGCTTTACAACCGCCATACATGCAACAGCCATCCCAACTTGGCCAAAGTGGTGCACCAAGAAATACTCCTGTGCCAATTTTACAGCCAGCAACTGGTCAGCTCTCACGAACCGGGCCTCCGCATCATGTGAGACCAGACATATCTGCAATGCCTCAATCGGCTCCTCTGGCAGCATTTTCTGACAAGTTGTTCCCCTCTGCCAACGAATCCACCAGATGGTTACCATCACCTGGGAACACTTCAGCATCTCAAGGTCTAACCAACATCATGCCAATGACGCCCCCAGTTCTTTCCCATGGACATAACGCCGTGGCTTCACACAACATGGTTGTATCTGGACCTTCACCCCTGAATCCTCGAGGTGGCTTCTCTCCCTTGCTTCCATCAGCAGCATCTGAATCCCTAGCAATGCGTCCACCAACCGCAAATGCTATACCAGGACCTGCGACTTTGCCCTTCGCGGTGCAATCTTCAGCATCACTTCCTCAACCCGGAATCCCCAATTCTTTTCCTGGAAGTGCTCAGAATTTTGATTCCATGAGACCTCTTTCTGCAGCAATTCCTAGACCTCAGCAACCAAGTTCTAGTGATTTCACTTTTCAGCCTCATCGCCCGCCAAATGCAGCTTCTCCAGTGGCTTGGCAGAGCGGTCAACCTGCACATCAAAATATGAGACCTCCAATTCAAGCTGGGCAGGCACCTTTAGTACCGCAGTCTTCATTGTTGAGGCCTGGGGGACATAGTTTGAATCCTTCTCCAGTTCAAGGTTTTCCAAGGCCTCAGGTGAGTCATCAGGTCAATCAACCAAGGGCACCAATTCCTACAAACTTTGCTGGAAGTCCAATGCCACCAAGACATCCGACATTGCCAGGTCATAGTGGTGTTGCATCTGCTACTGTCCCACATATGCAACCAAGGAACTTTGTTCCTCCTCATTCTATTAATAGCACTCCTGGTCCTTTTCCGCCCAGACCAGGGAGTCAGATGCATATTCTGGAAAATCACCTTCCTGGAGCACCTCGCCCTCAAAGGTTCCCAAATCCACATCAACATTTTGGTAACCATCCTGGGAGGCCGTTTTCTAGTTCTTCTGGTGTTCAGCAAAACTATGATCCTTTCTCTCCTACTTCAGTTTCTTTCAACCCCCAGATGGGTAGTAATGCAGCAAGGGTGCATGGTGAAAGTGATCCAGAGTATGAGGACCTTATGGCATCTGTAGGAGTCAAATGAGTTACAGATAAATGCAGTGAGTTACAAATTCAATGGTGGCTGGTATGTCTACATATGATTTCTACGGTTCATTTCTAGATTCTTTCTGCCATAAGGAGATAGGGAGAAAAATCGTTTTAGGCTTTATGTTCTTTACTATCACGCATAGAGATGAAAAAGTTTCCGAGTCTTAGCTCGATAGTTTGTATTGCATCTTACACTTCCAGTACCGTGAAGCTCATTGTGAAATTGCCATCCTGTTGTTTTTTTTGGTTACCGCTTCTGAAAATGTCATTTAAATAAGTAAGAAATCATAGTGAAACCACCATCCTGTTCGTTTTTCAGTTTAACTTATTTGGAAACGTCATTTAAATCAATTCCCAGATATCAAATTTTGTGCTTTCATTTATTGAATTTAAGAGAAGGAAGCCGATACCTGAAATGGGCGCTCTTGTGTGCAAAATTTATTCGGTAATATTCAAGAATCAGAATTCAGTTAATATTCCATGTGAATTCTTTCCTTGGGTTTAGAAGAAATATATATTCGGGGTTAACATGGTGCAGGCTACCTAGAATGTTTCATTTAAGATAAGTTCCAGAAACTGTTAAACATGCTGAAATTTGAAAATGTGGCAATTCAGCGAGGAGGCATTTGAATGAAACTGAGCCAGAAAAAAGTTCCTAGTGATGGTAATATGTACAAGTACAAGAGAAGTCCTGCTGAACACAGATGTTAAACAGAAGGACCAGATCTAAGCACCCTTTCTAGTTTCTCAGCCTTGGCATAATCATTTTCTGTGAGAGGCCCAGCAGGAAAAGGTGTGATTTCGACTATCAGGTGTGGCGTAGGGAGTTCGTCAAACAAGGCGCGCACATTGTTACAACAGACGCTTTCTCCATGAGCATTTTCCCTCCTAATTTGACAGCCCTGGAGGAACATAATATTATCAAAACGAAAAGCTTAAAACTAGTTTACAAATCAGTACCTCTGTGTGTGTGTGTGTGTGTTGAACACATTTAATTTATTACCTTGTGGGATGTGGCATCTCTAAAATGATCATCATCTGACAATAAGGAGGCAATAGCTTTAAGCAGACGCCTTCCCTCAGATTTAGAGGGGACCCTGTAATTGCGCTTAAGGGTACCCTTTGTTGTAGGATGCCATTTGCTTACCAGTTTTCTTCTGTCAGCTGCCTCTTTTTCTGCATCAACATGATCAATTTGGATCACTTAGCTAACAACAGTAGAATCAGAACTAATGGAAAGCATGCTTCTCAGTTACACTTGTGCATACTGAGAAGGATCGATCTCAAAATTTCAGGGGTGTAAAGCAAAAACCATCATCTAGAAGATTATGCAACTACAACTATCATCCATCAAATACAATCTTCCAATCAGCTGAGACTTTGAAATATACAAAAACCTTATAAAACATTGTGCAAACACACGGTTCTTCATTTCCTTTCCACTTTTTCTTTCTAACTAAAGGGTGGTTCTTGGTTTCCTTTTTGCTTTTGTTGCCCCTTTGGGTTTCCTTGTTTATGGTTAGTTGGGTGAAGGAGGAATTGGGGCAGCGAATATCCGGTGTTGGATTTTCATAAAAAAGAAAGAAAAGGAGAATACAGTGGTTTTGTTCTAAAATCCAAGAACCAAACAGCACACCTATGCTGCAGCAATGAGAATACCGCAAAATTTACCAAAGCTGTTGGCAAACAAGATGATACTTAGTAATTCATGGGACACATTTCTCATAGGTGAAAAAGAAAACATGTAATTTAGTGAAATTGAAGAAAGCGTGCAAACAAACCTGGTTTGCTCAACTTGTCAAACCACTTAGAGAACCCCAAATCGTCAGCTTCACTTTCCAAATCTACCAAGAAAAATATATAATAAACAGAAAATTTTAGCCTTTATCTTCCACGAAATCCACATATATATATATATATATATATTTTGCTCTTAGCATTGGATTTGCATAGTAAGTACCTGAAACAAGTGGATTAGAAGGAGATCCAGCCAACCCAGCTTTGAGCAGAGCGTAGAAAATGCAAAGGCGACCGGCCCACAAAACTGGGGCCTCAAGCATAGTGGCACGTGGTGTTATTCTTCTGGTATTAGCATTGCCGGAGAGCGTAGTGGTTGTGGATTTGGTACCCGGATGAAACCTGATATCAAGAAGAGGCAAAAAGGAGGAAGAAAAGGGAGAGTTTTGGGACAGATTCTTGGAAGAATAGTAGCAGTAGCGGCAGTGAAATGGTGAGGTGAAGACGGCGGCCGTTGGCAGAAGCATTTCTCTGTGTGTATGAGGAAAAGGTTGGAAGAATTGCGATGAAAATATATTTGTGTATTCAGAGTAGCTAGATTGCTGCTACTGGTGGTGGTATTCGCAATCCATCAGCAATCAGATCACTTTGAGCAGGGATGCACGCCCCTGTACGACGCCGTTTAGATCTCTTAAACACTTCTTCTTAGATAGCACAGCACAGCACAGCACAGGGGCCCCATATAACTAATGAGTAATCTTCTATTTTCTTGTATTAATATATGATTTAAGAAAACCATGTTACTCATTTGCGTAATGCAAAATTAATGGTGTGGGTATATTTACATGTTGGTTATTATTCAACATTCTGATAGATTTTGGTTAGGAATAGACGAGAGATATTCAACAACAGTTTTATTTGGATAAGGTTTCATCTTTCATCAGGGATGGAGATGGGGATGAGGATGAGGGCTTGACATTGACCGACTGCCATCCTTTTCCCCTTATATTTTATAGGAGGATGATGATTAAAAGATTTTTTTTCATACTCAAGAGTATAAACATAATAATGATTTTCTCAGACTATTTTCAAATTATGAATCATGTGTCACAAAATTCACAAGCTCACTCTTCATTCCTCCCCAAGTTGAATCACTACAGACAGCCCACCCTAACACACATTTGCTACTTCATATCTTTTTACAGGCTGAATGTCCCCAGCACCAACACGTTATGAAATCTTCACAAATCTAACGTCGTTCTGTCCGAATGCAGTTCCACAGCCAGGGCATTTCCGGTGCCGGATTTCTAGATTTCTTTGGATGCAGTGGTTGCAAAATAGATGGAAGCACTTCACTATCACAACCTGCCAAAGAAGTTCAAACTCATCCTCTTTCAGTCATATTACTAACAACCCATTGTCAGTCAATGCACCTTTACTTTACTACTACTCCTATAAAAGGATAAACAACCATAACATTCAACAACAATGCAAAGCTCCACAAATAAGCAGACTCATACCTCCTTGGCCCGATCAAAACACACCCCACACTTGAGTACGGCCTTGCAGTCTTTAAGCTCTTCCTGGAGTTTCTGTATTGCAGCTTCCCCGGTTTCAGAAGTCAACTCAGCAACTGTTCTATTCAATTCCATCACTTCTTCATCAAGCTTCTTCCTCTCTCTCCTGTAATAAGATTATCGTCTCCAACACAAATCAATTTACACAAGAAGAGTTCTCACATCTGATATATGCATAACTCATGCTTCATTTATTGAAGGACAATGCCCATAATTGACATTTTATATGAGACAGTATTCAGAAATGGTTCCAAGTTTGAGAAGAGAAACGATTTAATGCATTATTGTAAAACACATCCAATATCAGCCCTCAATGAGCAGCCATCAACAAAAGGCATCTTCACTACAAAATCATAGCATAATTTGAGTAGCATGATATAATTTTAAGGGTTTCTTTGAAGAATAACCAAAATATTTCAAGTATCAAACTCACAAGAAGCAAATAATTGCGAAATCAGATATAGTATCATGAAACAATCTGATCTTTAAGTTGCAAAAACCAAACAGTTTATGCAGGTCACAGAATCAAGCCCAATCTCCTACATTTAACCATACATAAGTAGCAAAAAGAATATATCAGTCCAAATGGGACCGAACATTAAAAACTTCATCTATCTTGCAATATGAAATTAGGCACTGAACTAGGGTTACCTAGTGGAAATTTGACATGAACAAATATTTTGGTCCAGAATGTCTTTTTGTCCTACCCTTGGTATTTTTAGTTCATCAACCCCGAGACCTTTGTTGTACAGAACTTTGTTAGTGACAATTACTGAATATCGGCAATGCCCCAAAAACATTGGTAGAGCTCTTAGCTTTTGGAGCCAACTAAAAGGAATGCTTGGCCAGCAATTTCTATCCAAGTCCCAGCCAATTTATGATATACCAAACAAGAGCATTAGTTAAGACTCCCAACATCTGCTGACAAAATAATCCAACGGAGCTTACCTTTCATTATCTAATTCTATTTGAATGCCATCTATTTTTCGCAGGATCTGTTCATGTTCCTTCTCAGATGATAGTACAGTGGATTTGAGCATCTTTAGTTCCTTTTCTGCATCTGTTAATTCCCACTTTGCAGCTTCAAGAGTTATCTCCATGTGCCTGCCTTCTTGAATAGAACTTAAAAGTTCGAGGTGGTGAAGTTTCAACTGCAGGTCTTATTTTGGTGAGAATGAGATAATTGGAGATAGAAAAATATTGCTTTATTTCACAAGAACCAATTTACCTGCTCCTCCCTTTGAGCTACTTTCGACTTCAAAGCTTCAAGTGATCCATTAAGCTGTTGAAGCTGCTTTGCTAACCCTTGTTTCTCGGAGAGCAATAAGTTTTGTGATTGCTTTGCTTTCACGCTATCAGACACCAGCTGCAAAATCGAATTAACCCATTAACGATCAGAAACAAGGTAGTCACCAAGAAAAGAATGAGGGCACATTAGGTTATTAAGTCATCAGAAAAGGTAAAGTGCTACTTAAACAAGACCTTTATATTATATTCATCCCTTTCAGTCACTTGCTGCAACAAACGTTGGTTCTGAGTCTGCATGTCTTCATAAGCTTGACCAATAGTCTGTAGGTTCACTTTTCATAATTAACAAAAGCACCAAATAGATGCTAGAAGAGGGGAAAAAGAAGAGAATTGTATATTCCACTTGGTAAGCAGCACACTTAAATGTCTACTGTGATGGCAAACTTTTCACCTCAATTTCAGATATGTAGGACTCTGCCTCCCCTTCTTTGATGTTGATGGCTTCCTTGAGCTCCAAAACATCTCTGCATGTAAATCATGCGAGAATACTTCTCAAGAATAAAATTAAGTGAGAGTACTTGCACGGAAAACATGACGCAATTCAAATGAAAAAGTTAAAGCAAAGGTGAAAGACTTTTTGATTCTGCTGTGCATCCTCTTGAAAAAATTGAAAGCAAAACCATACTTCCACTCGCTTTTAACTTTACTCAATGTTATGTTTTAATTTGATATTTTCTTTCTTTTTCTTTTGTCTGAGTTTCAGGTGGGGGGTGTGCGACTTATTGAAAGGTTATGTTTTAAGCGATTCAGCAACTGAATTTTATCATCTGATTCAAAGTCCGTGTATTATGCACTACACTGACACTTTCAACTTCTAAGATTACATTACATAAATGAGGCCTAACACTGAAAAGAAACCATTTCCCCCATATTGCATTTCTCTCTATGAAACGGAAATAGGATCGACAAGGTTCTTAAGAAGAATAAATTTTGATACAGGCAGGATGGTGACCTACTTCTGGCAATTAGGAGACCAAATGTGAAGCCACAAACTAGAGCAGTCCAGCCATTTCACCAATGAGGGAATAGGCCGACTACATTTCTATAAAAAAAGAAAGATCCTCAGATGGTAGTAGAAAAATAAACAATTTTATGCCAAGAACACACTAGGTAATAAAACAACTCGGTCATAAAAATAATGCAGTTATAGAGAAAGGCAAAAAGTAAACCACAAGAAGGATATTCTTACATCATTTTCACATAAAATTGTGCCTTTCAAACTAAAGAAATACTATTAGGCATGCATAAGCATAGAAAGGAGAATAAGGAGGAACCTGTCAGAAGCATCTAACTCAGTCCTTAATTCAGCAATTTCGGCTTCAGCAACGGAGAGCCTCTGCTGGCATGCCGCCTCAGCTTCATAAGCTGCTTTCACTCTCAATTCCAAGCTATGCTCATCTAGGGCATTCCTCAAAGTTTCAGCTTGAAGGTGAGCTTTCTGTTCCGATTCTTTAATCTCTGTCAAGTCTCTTCCCTCAGAAAAAGTTCAAAACAATTGTTGTCAAGAGATATATCCAAATGCAGAGTGAGACCATTTGTGCGTATGCACTCACTTATTCTGGTCATGCAAGCACAAATACACATCAATATATCCGTGTATACATATAAGCCGGTCTTCAAATTGACTTTCTCATATTTCTGAATCAATTTCACAGAAAGAATGTCCAGAGCTACCTATTATCGTAAATTTGCTGACCCAACATATCCAAGAAAGTTTCTAGCTCTTCCTTTTCCTTCTGCATTTTCTCAGTCTGCAGATTCAGTTCCGTTATTAATGCTTTTAGATTACTAAGAATATGGAAGATATAATAAGGGCAGGCACACATACAATATCCTTTAAAGACTTGATCTCCCCCATCTTCTGAGCACACTGATCAGCCAAATTCTTTAATTCAGCAGTCTGTCAACAAGAATAACAATTGCTTACTTAGATAAAGTTCACCACCAAATACCTTACTAATTCCTTGGGAAACTAATAGTAAGATCAAGATTAAAAATGACCAGTAAAGCTGTCTTGCGACTGCCACAATTCAAAAGATCTTACTCCCGAACACCTTTTGAGCACGGAGATAATCGGTCACAATAACCTCAGGTGATATGGGATTTGATTATCAAACATTGGATCATAAAATAAACTGAACACAAATAATCAGGACATTATCACCATTCTGAAAAGTGATTTACTAACATGCACAAGTTTCAAAACGACCAATTCATGAAATTCTAGATGAGCAAACACAACAGTTTCTTAGTTCAACAATGAAATCTGAGGAAATAGTCCCTGCGAAATCTGTGAGTTATTGTTCTTGCTTTCCAAGCTTTGCATTTACACTTTAAGTTGGATTATTTTTGGGTTGACTTCCAAACTCTTTTTGCAAAAGCTAGGCACATAAACCAAAGGGGATACAACTAATTCATTTTTCTTTCAGAAACAAACCGCAGATCTATGCTGGCAAATAACTATGGCAGAGTAGAAAGCCAAACCTTTACGTCTAATAAGGCACTAAGTGATTGGGCTTTCTCACGCAAGGACGTGGCCTCATCAGCTGTATTCTTCCACTTATTCAACTGGCTTTCCATCATCCCCATTTCCTTCGACAAAGCTGATGCCATTACCTGAAACTCTTCTTTGACATCCTTTCTTCCTGAAAAAGACATGTCTTTCAGATGAGACAGCTAGCACCAAAGCAGCAGTAATAAGTGTGTGCAGTAGACCATCAACCTGAATCTTGCATCACTTCTTCCAGTTTTATCTCCATCTCGTTCTTCTCAATAACACACATTTGCAGTTGATTCTGTAGTTCTTCAACCTTCGACTCAGAACTCTCAGTTGAATTCCTTTCAGCATCTAAAGACTCTGCTTTTACGATCAATTCTTTCTCCCTTCGCATGATGAAAGGCCTTTCAGCCTACAATGCTGATTTTAGTAAACACTACACAGCTGAATAAAAATACAAATTAAAATCGGGAAATAGCATACTTGTAAAGACTCTGTCAAATTCTTATAGCGTGCTGCCTCAGCATTCCAGTGCTGGAACTGATCGTTCACCAATGAGTAAGGGCGAGATTGATACACATACTTGTCCTCCTTCATTTCATTCTACTTATAAAAAGATATCACAAGTTAAATTGCCTAACCCATTATAAGTAATATACGTATAGTTCAAAGGACTCTTATTTAGAACCTGAAGATCCTGCAGCTGCTTTGACAAAATTAGGTTGTCCTCCTGTGCATCTTGAAGCTCAGAAAGCCGATCCTCTGCTAGTACCTACATCACATTCAACTTTAACAAACTATATTCATAATGATATCCATAAGAGAGGAGAAGAGCAAGCAAGGGAATGCATGGATTGAGGCAAATGATTAAAACCTTTATTTCCTCGATGGATTCTTTTAGTTCACGTAAACGCTTTGATCTATCCGCGGGCTTTTCAGGAGATATAGATCCATTCACAGCATTAGGAACAACAACAGGAATAGGAATTGGAACCTGCATCCCAGCAACCCCATCTTTCTGCATTTTCAGATTAATTAATTTTCTTCTACTTTCTTCGAGTTCTGCCATACTTTCTTCCAACTCTCCTTCAAACATAATAGGAATAATGCACATTTAGGACAAAGTCATAAATGCATTCAAGTTTAAAATATTAGACTCGATAAACATATGCATCCAGGCAGCCAAAACTAGTCCCCCAAACGTTATCTATTATCTGTACAGCGTGCTTGTGCACATCTGTAAGGGAAAAAACCCACTACCAGCAAGGCGCTTTATCTCTAACTGATCAACTGAATGGTTGTCAATGCAAGTTTGAATCTCATCAGCATATTGTTTGTGTTTAAAATGAAGCACATCAGCCACCTTATGGAGGCAACTAGCCTCCTCTGTTATCAAGTCATCAAGCTTCCGCAATTGGATAACAGCATCTGGAAAGACCAACAGTAACCAGCACAATCAATGAAAGAATTTTATTCCATGATATTAAACACATCAAGCTCATCTGCGAGCTCGTGTGGTAGGACACATTTAAGTAATATACAAAAGGAATCAAGATTACATTATCAGCCTCCTAGTGATAGGACTCTAATTTACCTTCTGCGGATGGTTTCCCCAGCAAAACCTCAGCTATGTCCTCAAATTTAGCTCTTTGAGAATCAATAGCATCTTCCAATAATTTCATCAACTCCCTCGTAGAGGTCTGACGTGCCACAAGAGCTTCTTTAACATAACCAATTGATCCATCAGTCTCGTTGCTTTTTATAGCATCTGTTTCTAGTAACCTACAAAGAAATATATCCTCCGGAGGACATGATGGAATAGAGCCTAAAGTGAAGTCAGCATCTTGAATATATAAGTGAACCATTGGATAATCAGGAATCAGCAGCATCGAACATTACCTCGAGAAGATTCAACACGATCCAAACTCGGTATAGCCCTCTGGCTAGCCCCCGCTTGAGCTCCGAGTAAAATTATGTCGTCAATCAACTACACAAATCTTCCAGTTAACTAATATGCAAAGCTATTCATACACATAACATAAGCATACAAGTCAAAGACTATTCAGGAATGAAATATGCAATGATTAACCTGATTCCAGAGTTGGTTCACTTTTATGAGTATTTCATCATATGAATTTTGCTTCTCTTTTAGTTCTTTGATTTTTGATTCAAGATCATGTAACTCTTGCTTCTGTGTTTCTATCTGTTGTACAAGCCTCTGGTTCTGGTACTGGAGAACTGCAGCATCAACCTGTCAGAGAAAAAATATAATGACCTAGGTCAGTTATTTGCACAGATAGTCCACAGTCAGTTTAGATGTTTAATCAGGAAAACAATATCTACAACATGACTTTCAGGAGATTGCAGCATCAACCTGTGCGATAATAGATTTTGTATGGGCGCTTCCATCTTTTTTCCCTAATTCTACTCCACTATTCACAAATTACCACACTCTTCTATAAACTCAATTTTCAAAAAGAAAAAAAAAAATTCCCCAAATATTGCATAGAGTGTCAGCTTTGATTCCCATCGCAATAGGCCCGTAAATCAAGAAACCAAAAACCCACTTCTAAAACCCTCATCCAGCAACCAGGCGTTATTAAAATCTAACAATAGAGTTCTACATTAACCACAACAAAGAAAGCAAAAAAGAGATTAAGGAAGAAGAAGATCACAATACTAAATACCCGAAACAGAAAAAACTAAAATCAATAAGAATACATATGGAAACTAAAAAAAGCGCGAAAGTTACAGGTTTGTCATCGTCGGGAGGAGGAGAAGAAGAGTGACGAGCCATTGAAGAGTCGCTGCTGTTGAGATGAGGGCGCTTTGGCTGTGGCTCTTCTTCTGGTTCCATTTAAACTAACACCGCCACACTTCCAGTTAATGCAATGGCTGTAAATCTAATATCCCCAATCATTACATTACATTACATGAATAATCTTCACTCTCTATTCTTCTCTTGTATATTATATATATGAATGAATATTTAGGTCAAATCAAACAGCGAACGAAGTTAATCAGCCCTGAACTGAGAATGAAGACCCTTGTCAGCAACCGAAGGAGAGGCGGGTTGGATTTTTCTGGAAATATGTTCTCTTCACTGTCTCTTAACTGCGTCTTTATACGAGGAAGGGGATGAATTCAATAAAATTGAATTATATAAGAAAGATGAATTCAAGAAATTGAAGAGAGAGAGAGAGAGGAATTTTAATTGGGCCACCCATCTTCAAAAGAACTTGGGCAGGGCCACCTTCTTTGACCCAATAGGAAAAACATATGGGCTGGACTTCCCCTGACCTAAAAGAGAGAGTGGACTGTGAATGGGCCAATTCCCACTCACAAAATAAGGGCCCAATACATATTAGTCCAGCCTTTTATATCATACTATGAACAGAACATATTATTTTATCAATAACTTGGTAAGATTTTGGTGCTTATTATTCCTACTAAATACATCATCCTATATTCCCAACATTTCATGTTATGGTAGTAGCTCTAATCACAAATGATCCCAGCTGTGTACTATTCAATTAATATTTTCCTACATATTCAACCTTATTTATTAATAAGGCCTAATTTAATTAATAAAACTGAGATAGATTTGAGTCCCGTGTGAGTATTAATTTGTTTTAAGTAACTTTTTATTAGTTATATGTATTTGATATTAGTGATTTATATATGACTAAAATTTGTCATGTAATTGCTTCACTTCAAAAAGATATATTTATATATATATATATATATATAATTCATTCATTTATGAGTCCCCAAAACGATACGATCATTATTTTATTCTTATAATTAAATTAGAGATTATTTTAAGAGAAAAAAAAATGTATTGCAAATTCTTGGTAAGTGCAAAGGAAAGAAAAGAGGTCAATTCTTGACTCCATCCATCAAGAAAAGTATGTGGCAATCAAAGACTAATTATCTTTGGCACGGAATTTTATAATGTTGGTGGGGTTTTCAGACTATATTTCGGGACTAATATATTATTAGTCAAAAATGATAGGAAAGAATTATTCCATTTTAAAAGGGACTAAATGTTAATATTTACTCTCTTCTTTTGACCCAAAATCTGATTTCTAAAGGGGGAAAAACCTAAATTAATCGTCGATAAATCTTTAGAAGAACAAAAAACAAATAAACAATGGATGTTCATATTATTTTCCTACTCGCTCTCTTCTAACTATTCACCTCCCACCTAAAGATTTATAGAAAATTCAATTATCTAATTCTTCAAATTCTTGCCGTACTTTTACAATGGGTTTTATATAGTAATTAGTAAAGATGATTCATCATAATCACCCAAATAATAATAATAATAATAATAATAATAATAATAATAATAATAATAATTCTTGATTAATTATGATGTGACAGCATGCATTTTAATTTATTAAATTAGATAAGCATATCCTACAGCATATTAAAAAATTACAAAGCTTTTGACCTTAAGGTTTACGTTTTCTAAATGTTCGTTTTAATCAAATTAAATATAGGAGGAATCATCATATTCTATTAATTCTCTCAGCACATCTGTCATATATAGCTTGTAAGATTAGCTATAAACCAACTCATAACAACCATTATCCATCGCTTAATAACATTCAAAAAAAAAAAAAAAACTCATAACAACCATTATCCTTAATTACAAAGTGACCATGTTACCACTTAACACCACATCAATTAAAACTTTTAGGGTGACAACTTCTAATATAGAGATAAATTTATACAGGATAATTAATATTATATGTTGAATACTAACATCATTTATTGAATCATTAGTTTATCATAACTAAAAACTATAATAGTAATTATATAATTTAAATATTTAAATGTTGAGCAGTTCAAGAATCAGATTTCGAAATTGGTTACTTAAGCAACCATCTCAATTATAATATATATCAATCCCCACACTCCACCAATTTTATATGTGATGGAGATAATCAAATTTAGCTAGTGATGATGATGATGATTAAGGATTATGCAAGAGCAAACGTCACATTAATTAGGGGAATGGAACTTGATTAGTTTACACTTATCGAATAAGGTCATTTTCAAAGTTTCATCATTATTTTATAATATTCAATAATATTGTTTTGGTTTCACGGCAAGGCGGCTTTGGGGGCTGCCCGGCGGCGCCATCTCTACCAATCCCCCATAAAATAATTATTATTATTATTATAAAAACAATAACCATATGATTACATAAATATTTTGAAAAACTGAATAAATATATCGATTCGATTAATACATCAATATAATAAAGAATTATGAAATAAATTACAATAAAATCATATAAAGTGAGACAAGTACTAATTTATACATTTAGTGGAACTAGAATTTCATGACATTAAATTTATTTATGAAGCCTCAACTTTAACTATTAGGTTGCGATACCATTGATTATATCAGCACAAAATTGATGACCATATTTATGTATGTGTATTTGTGATTTAAGAGAATAATTCTTCTAATATTCCTTAAACAAAAGTCATAGTAACATATAAACATAAAAATAGTGCTTTGTTTATCATGTAATCTAATTTTTTAATGGAAAATGGTATTATATTGAGTAATATATTTTATATATACATATCATGTGCATAAAATATAATTTTTGAATGTTATAACTTGTATTGAATCATTTAATTAAAATTGTCCGACGAAGATAACGTGGATGGGTGGATTTCTTTTCCCCTCAGTCACGCATAAAGGTACCTTACAAAACTAGGGAACTACATGGATGCATACAACAAGATTATTGAGAAAATCAAATCAAATCAAATCAAGGTGACGTTTATTATCAAATTGAAAAATAATAGTATTTTTATACCAATTCATGGCTTTCAACAAATAATTAACAATCTTTTCCACATAAAAAATAAAATAAAATACACCTATCTCACTTTTCTTTGGTCTATTGATATATGTACATACAAACACAAAGAGCCAATCATCCCCAACCTAAACACACTCAAATCAAACCAAACATTAAACAATTCTTTATTTTTCATTTTTTTGACACGAGAAATTTATGTTGCTAAGCCAACATTATTGTGGGCTTAGTAATCAATCAAACAAATTAAGTGGAAACCCACTAAACTGACCTATACTCATTTTTACACATACCTAATTAACCAATTCCCCTTAATTTTCATCTTCTACCTTTCCATGTCCATGGGAGCATATGGTTTTCCAATTTGCAGAAAACTCTTGGCCTCCCCTATCTTGTTACTATTGGCCTTCTTCTGTGCCTCAACATCGTCGTCCTCGTTTACCTCGTCTTGCAACACAAACTTTGGTAGGGATTGGTACTCGACCTTTTCAGGGTACAATTTAATCATGACTAAATAAAGGGTCACTGAAAAAATTGTTGCCCCAACAACGTACCAACTGAATTGAATGTTCACTAACGACTTAGCACGCTCTAGGGCCTCTTCCCCGTGGCACCGGACCACTCTATGACCTTCCTCCAAGTTCATGAAACAACCCTTAGGGATTAGACTAGGGGTCCACAACATGAACCCCATGACCATAAGCCAAACCCCTTGGAACATTATGCTAACTGACCTCACAAAGCTATTCAAGAAACTCTTGGGGTAATTAATGCCTAAAAGGGTGGTGGCAAGTGATGTGAATATTGCAATTTGGAGTAGCCAATGGTATTGGCCCTCCACTCCCATGTGGTCGGCCGAGTGGAGGTGGAAGAGGAGGAGCTGTTGGCCGAACGCCATGGCCCCTAGCAAGTTGGTCAATCCATATTGTGCTGGCGGGGCAAGTTTATCAAGGACGATTGAGAAGAGAGCGTACATGAAAAAAGTGAGGGAAATATTCGAATGTTCAAAGTTGTGGAGGTGGTTAGAAGGGATGGTGCCATCAGGGTCGAGGGGTTGGTGACGGTCTGGGCCGATGAAAAGCTCCATGGATATGGACATGGAGCAAGCTAGCATGATCAAGTAGAGCTCCAAATACTTGATTCTTGAAGTGGGGAACCATGGTGAAGATGTGTAGGAGTTGGGGTGGAGGGCATGGAGCTTGATGTGGTTGAATAGATGCCATAATCCAATTATAAAGAAGCCAAATCCAGGTGCAACATGCCCTACAAGAGTGCCCATTTATTCAAATTATCCTTTGCAAATACTTTGTTGATGAGAGAGAAAGGGAAATGAAAATATAGGGAGAGAGAGAGAGAGAGAGAGAAAATTAATTGTGGGATGGAAAGGGATATGGAATTGAAGGGTATTTATATGAGTGAAAAACATAAAATTTTAGAAGGTCTAGAGGGTTCCAAGAGGTTTGAAAGTTTGAATATTTGAAGAGGATTCTCAATTTGCCTTTGATGTTTGGATGCTTGAGGAATAAGATTAATTGGAAGAGTTGACCATAGACTAATAATATACAAGCTGTTTTTTGAGGTATGAGATGAGGTGGGGTGTTTGGCATTCTTGAATATATAGCACAAGAGGAGGATTATCACAACTCATTGTATTGGTAATTGAATGGGATTCTTGTGAAAAGTCAAAAAAGCTATAATCCTATTATATATAATATACTATTACCAAACAACACTTTGGTAGAGTGGGGGAAGGACAGACAAATATATGCTTTTGAAGGGAATTTATGTAAAAAGGAAATAATTTCAATCTCAAAATCCTATGTATAACTCTTGATGATCACTCTCTTTTTGGGAAAAGACTGCCTAATCACATCATTACATATATAATTTAATTAATTGCAAAAAAGAGGTGCTCACTAAAGTTATATATGGTCGGCGAAAAACCCTAAAATTGGACGGAGAGAAAAAGAAATCATCGTCAAGGAAGTGAATATAGATGTTTATAGACTTTATTCGATCGTATGGACTACCTAAGATTAATGGATTTAAAAGAAATTTCTTAGCGTGGAAATATTTAATCCTTGTTAATTATGTATCCTTATTGTTTATGTACATACACGTCGTCTTTAAGGAATATATATCTACATGACTATAATGTCATGAGTTTGAATCCTACTTACGTGTAGGATGTTATTTTATTTTAATAGTAGTTATCGATTAGGTATAATTATTTGATATTATTGATTAGTATATGATCGTTATAATTGTCAGTGATTGGGATATACATATATTTGATATTGATGATTATAATCAATCTATTTACAAAAATAATAGTTCATTATTTTCACTTCAAAAAAAAAGAAAGAAAAAAAACCACCCCATAAAAAAAATAGCAAAAACCTTTATGTTTTTTTAAAAAAAATAATAATAAAACAATTTGTCCCCTTAGAGAGGACAATATAGTGAACACGCCCCTCTTGCAATTACATAAATATACAATTTTAAATCTATAGCATGGATTTGGATTAAGTAAAACTAAGCCATTGATCAACTAGTTAAATTTGAATCTTAGATTTAGATCAAATCTAATAATTCTCAAATAAGTTTATAAATATAATTTCATAATTAAAAATAATAAAATTTGTGTGAACTACACAAAATTATGTGAAGAGTAAATTGCTCTGTTAAAGACACGGAGGTATCTAAATTGTTTTTTTTTTTTTTTTTTTTGGCTTATTGACAATATCACATTGAGTAAATTGCAGTAAACTCCATATTTATAATATATGATTTTGTTTCTAATATTATATATATATATATATGAAAATTTGAAGGAATACATATATATATATATTAAATTCATATATTGGGCAGGTCAAATATTCAAATAATTCACACCTGTTTGATTAAAAAATAAAAAAGCAATAAATAAATATTGACAGATGATTTTGCTTTTGTACGTAATGATCACGTGCATCATGGAGATTGCACGTGGTGTATGGAAAGGAATTGAAAATATGAAACCTGCTGATAGCAGGTCAAATTTGTACTTCTCCCTCGTTAATTAGAAACAAAGGAAGAATTCTTGAATTTGTGCAGTTATTATTATTATTATTTTTCTTTAAGTACAATGGAGGTTGGAGAAAACCTGAATTTGAATCTAAAATCGTTTTTTTCAAATTATAGAGTGATGCAAATTCAATTAATGGTAAATTTGTACAGTTATTAAAAAAACAATTATGAGGCTAAGGTTGAGCCAAACAGTTTGAAAAATTAACAAAGATTAGGGGTTGAAGTTTCTTCGTCTGTGATAGTCATTTTTCATATGTTATGTGCATAATAGTACCATTATGACTCTACATTTAATAATGCTATGAGAATCATGAAAAATGATTTTTTGATTTGTATATAAATTAGGTGTGAAAATATTAAAGGAAAAAAAATTAAACCACATCAACAATGAAATATGTATTATTGCTAATGTAGTATGACCTGCACGCCCTATTTAATATTTCCACACCTAACACACGTTAGAGAAATTGAATGAAAAATCAATTAGACGGAATTTCAAGAATATCAATGTTTCTGCAATCTCCCTGTAATTTATAAATAAAGAAGAATGTTTTCCAGCATTTAAATTAGAAGGAAAAATGGCCGAGGAGGCCTAGTTGAGTTGGCGAAGCTGATACCCCATGATTCTAGAGGTCACGGGTTCGAACCCCTGCGTGGGTTGATGTTATTTCTATTGTATAGAAGGTATGATTTGATGTTCTAATAGCTATGTGTTAGTTTATGTAATATTATTGATTTGATTGTTTGTAATTATATCTGTTCAATATTAATAGCCGACAGAATTGAATTTAATCACTTTATTTTTCGATTAATAAAATTTATCGCTTCCAATTAAAAAAAAAATAGAAGAAAAAATGGATTATGTCAATGACGGAATAAGGGGGGGCCTGGCCTTGGAGTTTTGGTAATTGTTTTAAGAACTATACATAAATTTTTTAATTATTAAACCCCCCCCCCCCCCCCCCGTTATTTTAATTTCCCTCAAATAATGTGGAAACATGAACTCAATAAATAAATATAATTTTTTTGACTCTTCAAATTTTTATTTTTCAATCCGTCCGTAGATTAGGTCTGAGTGCAGAAAATTAAATGAAAAAAATATTAAGTCAAATAAAAAAATGAATCTACATTGTATTAATATGACAATATAATTCACATGATGTGGTGTTTTCACATTTGATACATATAAAAATCAATAGTAAAATTTAAAAGAAAAAAACATGAATGTTTTGGCAATCCATAGTTGGATAAAATCCCATGAGAAAGTGAGTGGTATCTATCATATCATGGTAAACTCATACATTCAAAGTTGCAATATTGGTAGGAACATGGTAGAAGTTTCAGACCCCCAAAAGTCAATAACATGGTAGAATGTTCTATGCTAATAAATCAACTTTTTCCTATTGCATTAATAACTTGTTCTTTCTCCATTTAAAACTACCACATTTGCTTACATTTTTTTCCTGGTATTTTCTGTTGCTTTATAGTGGTTACAACTACATTATCCAAACATTTTGATTTTTTTTTTGGACAAAAAAAAAACAGAAAAATAGAAACAAAAAAGAAGAAGTGGGCCTCATGATGGATTGAATTGGGCTTAGTTTCTGAATGGATAATTTAGGCCCAGAGGAGGTTTGAGATCTCCATTGGGCCAAGAAGTGTAGCAGCAGTCTTTACTATCCTTGTACATAAGTCACATAGTTGATTTGACTAAATGACCCCCACTATCAAACATTTCTCTTAAGACTTTGTTTGGCAACTCAAAAATGACAATGGCAATTTGTTCCAACACCACCTAATAACAACTAATTCCTTCTTCCCCACCAAAAATTTGTTCAACACTTTCAAATTATTGAGCTGTTTTAAAATCTGATCACTTATAAATCTCATTTTCATGCCAAACACTACTACCTAATAGTAAATTAGAAAAGAAGCGGTGGTGATAAGGAGGAATGCGAAGCTGAGGTCCCGTGATTTTAGAGGTTATGAGTTAAAAAAATATATATATATTGTTCAAATTTAAAATGAACATATTAATATCTGCTATGCAAGACATATTTATGTCCGAATCTAATAAAAGCAAAGCTCGAGAAATCAAAATGAATACTACTAATAAGTCCAAGAAAGACTAATCAAGTGATATTAATCGAAGAAAAGAACGCACTTTCCTTAAATTAATCTTTTCCTACTAATTAACAGAGGTTTTTATGCAAGAAAAAAAGGAAAAGGGAGAAAGGTGACATTAACCCAAATTCTTTATGGTCTTTTAATATGCCACTTTGCCCTCACCATACCCTAAACCCTAAACCCTAAACTAAACTTTTTTGTACCAATATTCTTCTCAGCTCCCCATAAGGTTGTCCATATGGTCGGTTGAGGTTCAACCCTGCATGTGTACATGCATCGATAAAGCCCTCAATTTTGGATGCATCCTTATGGATATCCCCAAAAGTACCTAATTCACTGCTTTTCTTCTAACTATTCAAAATAACTGTAGAAAATACTAATTTAAACTCTAAAAGTTCACAGTGCAGGGCTCTGTTTCAAAATCAATTATTGAAATAGATTTGAGTTCAAAAAAGATCAGGTGGACCAGAATTTCCCAATAAAGAGAGCAATTATTGACCTCCACCTATATATATAAACATACCCAACATCTCACTTAACTTCCCCTTAACTTTAGCTTTTCCCTTTAAAGCAAACTAGTGGTTTCCAGACCACATCCAAATACCTTTTACTTTCATCTCTTCCACTCCAACAAATTCAAGCTCCTGGCTCTATATATATAACCATACACTCTACTATTCATCATCTTTTGCTCTTAAAGACCTCATTCAAATCTGTATTTCTCAGCATGGCTAGATACTACAACTCTTCTTACTATGATTACCTGCAGTATTTCTCACTGCCAATCCACTTCTTCCTCTTCATTGCAGTAGTCTTCCTCTTCTTGATCTTCACTTGGTACATAAACTATGAGTCCATGCTTGAGGACTTGATGGACAACTTCAAGATATGTCTGATGGTGTTTCCTGTTGTTCTGCTGCTCTTTGTGCACTGGTTATCGAGCGATGATAGGGAGCGGGTCCCATTTTACTTGTCGTTCACAGAGAAGGATTCACTTCACAGGGTTGGAGGATCTCCACTTGGGGTGGCTGTTCTGTTGGTGTTTCTGATCTTCATGATCTCTTACCGCAGTTCCCTGCAAGAAAAATGGTTTCCGCTGTTTAGTAAATGATAAATAGGCAAATCGTGTAAGAAATCTATGAGACTCTTTACTATTGTACATATGGAGTTGGATTGCTCCTCCCATTGTGGCTAGAAGTAATGTATTTCTCTTTTGATGTAGATTTTTTACTCTTGAAATTTTATTGCAAGTTTAAACTTTTGATGGTGAGTAACTGTACATACTCAGGGGACAGATGAGTTTAGGCAATGCATTCATACAAAAAAGACTAGTTATTTTGCTTCAAATGTTCATGAAGGTATTCATTAAAAATAAAAAAATACTCTCAAAATCTAGCCAGCTTAAGAAAGACAGGACAACTCAGATAGAAAGTTCATTCCATATATTCACATATACACATATAGCAAGTTAATAAAAGCTCATGCATTGTGCAGTGAGAAAGAAAAAGTAACAGATTCCTGAAAATGGATTAGCAAAAACAACTATTACGAGCATATGTTGAGCGCCATAATTCTTGGACATTCCAGAACCTACAAGTCCGAGATATCACAACCACGCATATGGTCTATAGTAGGCTGGCCCCAGTGATTTCTTGTGAGATCTCCCATGACCTGTGGGTCTCAGGACTCGTCAAACTAAATCTTGTTCTGCTTTTTGATATACAGAAGAGACTACACCTGGAATAATAGTTCAGTGAAGATACAGACCACTAAAGAGAATACAATATTCGCACGTCTTCGTTCCACAAATGTCCTTGAACATGAATCCCAATCCCTGTTGTAGCAACCAAGTCCCTGGACGCAAAGAAAGCACTTACTTGGAGCTTAAGCGAAAGAATCAGCGCTCGCAAAAGATCACAGAATCATTTAGCATGCTGCAATAAATCAGAGTTATTACTTTCAAGATCATCATGAGCTATCAATAACTGACTTGAAATACAAAGAAAAGCAAATTGACTTGAAACTAGGCAAAACAAATAAGCTAAACATGGCAGGCAATCCTACGGCTAGGCCGAGGATTCCAACATCGAGAATTTCTGGCAGTTAATAAATATACCTTAAATTATGCTTGTTCGCAGGCCTCTTTATCCTCAAATTCTGCAACCCAAAAAGAAAAATATATAAGCAACAATGACACTGATAAATTATTATTTTATCTCCCCGTTGATCCTTTTATCCAGGAAGAACTAGATGACCATGTGAAAGTGAGGTCTTCAAACCCCAAAGCATAAAAGTTTACTTTATAATCTCTTCGGTCTTCACCAGTGCCTCCAGATCTCCACCAGGAGCCTGCACCCAACTCGAGCCAGGAACCTTCTTCAGACCTCTTAGTTTCATGGCATTTCTCATGTTATCCATGCCATTATAACCAGACATAGAAGATAAAGTGGCAGCGAGTACATAGTTTGCTCCAACATTGGGCTCTGTTTTGAGTAGCAGTTGGATTAAATGTTTGTCCAGAAAAAGAGCACGGCCATGGTGTTTACAAGCACTGAGGTAACTCCTTATTATAACAGAGTTAGGTTCCACTGGCATGCTCAGAATTATCTTATAAGCTTCTTCAATTTTTCCAGCTCGTCCAAATAAGTCAACCATGCATCCATAGTGCTGCACAGTTGGCATGATATTGTAGACATTCACCATTTTATCAAAGAGCGCTTGTCCCTTTTCCAGAAGACCTCTGTGGCTACAAGCAGAAAGTACTGCTGAAAATGACATGCTGTCAGGTGTCAAGCCAGCTTCTTCCATCCTGGTAAATAATGATAGAGCTTCTTCTCCATGACCGTAGTCTGCAAGACAGGAAATCATGACTGTCCAAGACTGCAGATTTTTCTTCTTGATCGTATTGAAAATTTGTAAGGCTTCCTCAAAGTGGCCTGATTTTGCATACATATTTAGAAGTGCTGTACCCAAGCCAACATGCAATTCAATGCCATTAACAAGAAGATATGAATGGATGGATTTTCCAAGTCTGATATTGAGGAGGTTGATACATGCAGCAAGCAAACTAACAAAAGTTACCAAGTTGGGCTTCTCATTCGCCATGTTCATATATTTGAACAGCCTCAGAGCATCCAAATCAAGGTTACTGCAAGCATCAGAAGGTGAATCAGAAGTGAGACTGAACATTTGAAGCATTGCAAATTGCAAACAGAAGAAATATCCATATCCATAATGCCAAAATGAAATGTGTCAAACCTTAAATGACTTAAATGTTTCCTGTTCTATAAACCTTAAATGACTTAATGCTTCAAACCTATCATCAGTTTCATTACAATCATCCAAAAAAATTCATCCCAAGTAAAATGCAGTTTCCAAAACAAAACAGAAAAAAAAAAAAATAAATAAATAAAAAGAAAAGAAAAAGAAAAAGAAACTGAATTTATGGGTATAAATAATAGGTCAGGCAGGCATCACCCACTATAATCACCTTGAAACTAAATTAGGTATTCTATGCCGAACACGTGAGTATTTTAAATTTGGAATCAATCAGGGCAAAGGACTTTCAAACTTGTGAGGAGAACTCTTGCATGCAAACAGTCTTGACGTACTAGTTCAATTACCACAACAAAAATCCAGTTAAAAAGAATATTCGGTGTGAGATAAAGTACCATACTTGAAGCACAACGGAAAGCAAAAGAATATTTGCATACCAATCAACATAAGCGGCAATCATAGAACTCCAAGACACCACATCTCTCTCACACATTTCGTCGAACAGTCGTCTGGAGAACTCAACCGCACCACACCCACCATACATTGTTAAGAGAGTATTATTAACATGTAAATCGGAAGCAAAACCCGCCTTGAAAACCATCGAGTGCACCGATTCACCCACCCGCAGCATCATACAATGCCCGCAAGCCTTGATAACAAAAGGATACGTAAACTTGTCAGGTTTGAGCTGACCAGAAGATCGAAGTAATTGGAGAAAGAGCCGTAGAGAATGTATTTGGGCGGAGGAGGTCTTGGAATAAGCTTTGATGAGGGTGTTCCAGGCAAAAAGTGGAGGTGGGACAATAGGTGAGTAGTCAAAGAGTTTGCGGGCGTAGTGGAGGGAGGTGGAAGCGGCGGAGAGGATGAGCTGAGAGAAGAAGTATTCATGGTGGTCAAGGGAGCTTTTCAGAAGCAAAGAATGGAAGAGGAATTGGGTGGAGGAGGAGGAGCTTTTCGACAATTGGAAGAGGATTTCAATCTGCCGAGAAATCATCATCTTCAGGGATGCATCAATGATGATGGATCCCTTCCCTTCTTTAATGGAGGGAATCTTTTCTATACCACTTTTTACTACTATTGCACCTAATAATTAATTATATTTAACCATCATAAAAGATAAAAATAAATATATCCTATAGTCATTCATATTCACATAATTATAATTTGAAAATATTATTACATATTGCTATTCTATCATGTTCATTTCCCAAAGCAATTTCCTAAAAAAGTTTCCAAATTAACTCTCAAACTACTCTAATATATGAATTTTGTTAGGAATTAATTGTCCTACGACCAACCACCCTCCATTCATCCCCCCGGGACGTGATTATATTGCCAGCATAACTCATAATAACCTCAATAATAAGAACAAAAACAGTTGCATATTGCCTGTTTAGCAAAGCAACAAGCGTTGGAAAACATCAAAACCCCAAAATACAAAAGAAAGCAACTTATATCCATTCAGCATCAAAAGCAATGTACTCATCATTTAATTCTCAAACCTAACTTCAATCAAGTACAACAACAGCCTCAGGAAAGCATGCACAATCTTTCGTCACGCAGAAAAACATTTCACCAAATTTACAGTACTGAAAAAAAAACAAAATCAACATTCACTAAAAACAAACAAGAGACTTATAAGATTTGAAAAAAGAAATGGCCAGATTTAATTCTGCCTCAAATAATTACAACATGCTCTTGGTCAAATGAGTGTTTTGACAATCAAATGATACAACAGGAAAAGAATTGATGAAATAAACAAATGTTGCGCATAAAGATGAAGATTAATTTCTAAAGCTTCATCACTAGCATGCATCATCCACTAAACTTGGAATAATTAGTATCATCATATCATCACAATAGTGGGGGAAGGAACGTCTCGCATCAAGGGATAATCCTCAGGAAGGGTGAGCAATGGTCCATCCCCTGATAATCCTCTTAATGCCAAAGCCAAAGAATAACCCAATGCCCGAGCTACTGGCACGGCAACTGCATTACCCACTTGGATGTATCTGAAAACCAAGAGAAGATAAAAGTTATATCTCAAGCAACCGCAAGGTTGTCCAAAAGCATACAACTATTTGGAAATACAAAGACAGTAAATGGACATAATTCACAAAGGACACTTTTTGTTCAGCAGATTAGGCATTCACAGAATTACCATATGAAAAGGGAACAGCAATATAACATCAAAAGACATAGAGTTTAGGCAGAGTCCAAACAACAGTAACATCTAGTGCTCTAAATATAGCATTACCTTTCTTTTATTGGGCCAAGAAGTTTATAGTAATCTGGAAATCCTTGCAGTCGAGCATTCTCACGAATTGTGAGAACTCTATCTTGAAGCGGGTGCAAAATAGCCTAGAACAAGTTTTGTGTACATTACACAAAATTGTATGCACAAACTTAAGAAGGAAACCTATAAATTCAAACCAAGATCCTACCTGATTATGAGGTTCTGCCCGAGTAACAACAGTAGGCACAGTTTCATCCCACCACAACCGCCCAAATGGCCTGCATCATCGAAAGATAAGTACACAATAGTGCAAAACTTTTCCTTTAAGTAATAAAGACTAAACATAAAGGCATGCCACTATACTTTGATGAACTTCCACCAACAAAACTCATAGCATAATCAGGGACCTGCAAATTAAGAAACATGTATCAGGTACCAAAAAAGAGAAGAAAAGAAAAGAAAAGATATTTGAAGAGCAAAACATACCAGAGGCTTCCCTGAAGTCAGCTTTACTCTTTGTACATCAGGATCCCACTCAACCTTGTTATCAGCACGGACTCTAACACCAGGCAAATCCCTGAAGTTTGCACCCTGATACCAGAAAGCAAACAGTTGCAAAAATAAAAACATGGGCATATTAATTTTTCCTAGACTCATAGTCCACCTTTAGAAGATAAACATACCTTTTTCTTGGGGATTTGACAAACACGCTCATAATCATCCTGATTTAGACGAAGAGGGCGATGGTCAAACAAACAATGTTCGGATACTTCCGAGTTGACTTTCAAGCATCCGGGCATCTCTTCATTGAAAATGCACAAGAAATCAATTGAGGCAGAGTTGTTTATGATGACATACTAAACAGCCAATAAAGTTACAGTATTCTTACATGTGCTGAAATAAGATAACCATTCCATGAACCATATGTTATCCTAGATAACTAAATACCTATGTTTTGATGAACTAGTAAAAAAACCTTATTAAGTACACTAGACATTGGTGAAAGAAACTATCAACATCATAATATAAAAGGCCTGGGGAAACAAAACTAATATATGCAGACCATACATGCATGGCTAAAGTTTTAATGTCTAATCTCTCTAAAACCGGGAAGCAAAAAAGTATGGATGTCGAAAACAACAAACAAATACTCAGCAACACAATTTTCTAACATTCTCGGCAAAACAATTATGATAATAAGAGTCTAAGGGAAAGATGTGATTAAGTCGTCTCTTGAACATGTGTTCAGAATATAGGTGAATGCTAGAGACTGAAAAATATAACTTCTCACAATTTGCCACTAAATCAGATCTCAAAATTTTCGGGGAAAGCATGATGGTTTGAAACTTGTTCTAGCAAAACTACTTCAACAGAAAACAACAAATGTCGTCCAAGAACAAGAGTTCACAAATCCCAGTTTGGCCAAGTAAAACTACAGTGCATTGTGAAAAAATCTAAAAACTAGATTCTTAAACTCTGCCACCTTTGTATGTTGTCACATAACTCCATACCATAATTGTTAAAGGCACACAACACCGTGCATGTCTTATTGAACCAAAGTATGATTTATATATTTTATGAGATTAGTATTTTACCAAAATTGGCATTTTAAATTAGTTTGTTTTTAATATGTCAGCCAAAATTTTGAGAAAGAAAGAAAATTATAGCTAGCAAGAAAAATCAACAATTTATCTAAAAATTACAAGAATGGAAGAAGTTATTTATTTAGCACTTCCGTTTATATTTTAGTAATAAAATTGAGTTATGATATTAATAGTAACGATAAATTATATCATAATTGAGTAATCAACAATTTATCAAAGTTATAGAAAAAAGACACAAGAAAAAGGATAAATAAGATGTGGAATAGTAGGAATTTTTCAGTTCTTCAATTCTTTCTTTTTTCTTTTTGGCCAAAACAATAAAATAAATAAAGCCTAGGCATTTTTAAAGCTACGCATGCCAAAGTGCACCTAGCACCCCAAAAAAAGACGCCCCCGGGCGCGCCATGGCTGCACCATGCAAAAAAACCCATCACCATCGCCTGAAAATAGTGTTGGGCTATCACCTTTTGTGCCATGCGCCCTTTACAAATATACCCCACAAGAACACATAAATTTTGACGTGAAAGATGGTAAGATTTTTATTAGTTCCATTTCTGACTTGGAAGGAAATAAATCCATATGAAGTTTAGAGTTGGGCAGACATATAAATATATATTTCATATACAATATTGTGAACTTGGAAAAGGCTACCAACTATTCTAATTGAATGGAGGATAAGAAAATTTGATCGACACTACCTAAAGGACCAAATAAGAATAAAAATAAACTACTATAGCTTTTCAAAGATAGATCACATGCTCACCATCCCTTCGCAGTCTTATGAAGCGTTGGAATTCTGTTTGGGGCTCAGAATCATAAGGCATCTCATCACGCTCCTCGTTGTTCTCAACCTAAGTCAGAAATGTTTTATCATGATTCAGAAAAACGATGCCCAAAAAACAAGGTAACATGATGAGAAACTCAAATTCTACATACATGAGGGAGGTCAGATATTGCATCACCAAGGAAAAGTTCCTTTTTGAGATTGGCTTCTCGGCCTTCTTCAAATGCAACCGTGTTTGACTGCATGTCAACAATAAATTTATAAATCCATAAGTGGGAAAAAAAAATAGACTGTACAAGATTCCATAAAAGAATTTGCAAGTCCTACCTCAAACTCAGTGGGAATAACTCCTCTGACTACAACATTATGTGTTGGCAATGGGTACTGGGGTAATCTCTACAGGGCAAAAAGAAAAGAAAAAAATGCAATTGAGAAAGTCTGATTCTTGATTACATTAATTCAATATGAAAAAAAATATATCTAAAATGATAAAGTAGCATCACCTCAGTGGGAAGCGCACCCCACATGAACATTCGCATGCGAAATTGGGGCAATCCATAAGCACCAGCTGCCATCATCCCCATCCTCGCCTGGTAACCCATTGCAACAAGACAGCCTAGTGCATATCGACCAAGAAAACCACCAGCAAACTTCACAATGTCAACAACATTCTCCATCAGCACAAACTTTGGCTTCAAATAGCCCACAATATCCATGTAAACGACCAATTGTTTATTTTTTGGATCTTCAAGAGGTGCATCTTTATTCCTGAACCTATTAAATCCACTTATGCCTTGGCATGGCGGCCCGCCACATAAGACATCAACAGTCCCCTACATACAACATACTCATTAACTCAGCAAAATAATAATGAATTTATGTGTTGTTAAAAAGCAGGAAAAAAAGAGGCTCACAGGTAATGGCAAAATCTTCGACTTGTAGCCTCTTGACACAAATTCCTTCAACTTCTCTTGACAAGTACTAATAAGAAAGCATTGTTATGGACAAATTAGAAACAAAAATAATCTCAAGTAATAAGAGACCAATTATCAAATGTCAGGTTTACAATACCTCAAACCCTCCAAAGGCTCCCAAGTATCTTCCTCAGGCCCATAACCTTTCCAGCGAATCTGAAAAAGTAAAAGATTGAAACAAAGATATTATAGATCAAAATCAAATGTAGAAACTGACTTGGAAAAGGCAGACAAAGTTAAAACAAGTATGCCAATAATAATGCCCAAAACATGAAACCAGAGACCAATTCATGGTCACAAATCCAGCCCCACACAGAACATTGTAAGACACGAATGAATCACTAGACACATGTTTATCAGTTCATATCAATGTTTTTAAAAGGTCTAAGGCATTAAACAAGGTATTCACATGTCTTCAGGCATGATGTAAGTACCAAGACTGGGGACATATGTCCTATGAATTTGCATATATAAAAACCTGAAAAATAGAAGGCAAATGATAAGACACACACACAAACACCCAATATATATATATATATATATAAGACTGCACGAAGACATACCAAGAAGAGGAAAAATCCCTCTAAAATTTGTAGGAACTTGGGAATAACTATGAGAGACAAGAAAAAGGTAGCACCCCAAATGCCCTAGGATATGCCCCAAATTCCGGGCTGCATGCCCACCCCCACAAACATTGCCAAAAGGGTTTTTTTTTTAGCAGCCCAGCTGAACACACTGCCACAAAGGGACCCCACGATTGCCTTTAAAACATCAATTCATACTAAGCAAACAGAATCTTTTCTTCCATTTAAAGCATATGAAAAGCTTAACATCAACAGGGCCATAAATATAATCACTCAACTACCTTGAAATGCAGTTTAGCATTTCCATTTTTATTAGGATCACCGTAACAAATTGCCAGTATCTCTTCAACTTCAAAGACTTCAGATTCTTCCTCATCATCAGCATCATCTTCATCATTGCAGTCACCTTCATTGTCTTCCCTCTCATTCATTTTTTCATGTTCACTAGATGAACCATTGCTTTCAGATGATAAAAGGGAAGCACAAAGCTTCTCCCATTCCTTTAGAAGATGCAGGAAATCCTCTGCGGATTCATTTCTCACCTATTTTACCAAGAATTTAAGCATGCAATTGATAAGTAAAAGAAACACGTAAAAGTTATTCTAAGGATAAAAATTACTGCACTGATAGGAACCTGCGTCTCTGGATGATTTAGTTTGAGGCTTTCACAAGCATACTGGTTTATATCCACAGCCCATTTCTGTGTATTTAAAAAAAGGCTTAAGCCATTAGATGTAAAACGAAACAATAACACTAAAATTACTGGCAATTAGAAGAATGTTATTTTGGTGCGAGCACCAGTTCGAGCATGTAATTCACCAGATTGTAGTTTTCTGTTTATCCAAGGAAAATAAAGAAAACACTAAAAATTTAAAAAAAAAAAAAAATGGAATTGAGATAGTTTAGTGCACATAGAAATTAGAACAATCAGAATATCTTTCATTTTCTTGATCTCCAAAACAAGGTCTAACAAACACACTAGTTAATCGAATAAGACTAGGTAAATCAGGGGGTGACTTGCCCATTTGTTGTAATCCATACCCCAGTTATCGCTGCAAGCAAGGGTTCTGACTAGGTATTGCAAAAAGGAAATTCTTTCTTTTGCCCCTTTTTCTTAAATGGCTTTCAATATTCAACTACTTGGTTTGAGGTTATAGACAAAAGGATTAGTCTAAGCCACTTAATTTCATTTTGTGCAAGTCCCTTCTTTTTGCCGAAGCTGTTTTTTTTTTTTTTTTTTCAGTTGGTTCAGCCTGTTGTCACATATGAGCAAACATAAAAACTTACAGTAACAAGTTTAACACCACAGCTGTTAGCACCAAGACAAAGTCCAGTAGACATCGCACCACATCCAGAGTACAGGTCAAGCAGTGTTCTCTCCCTGATGGGCTCCTCCAGTTCAGAAAAACCAACTGTTACGGCATCAGCATCACTGGAGATAGTAGAACCAGATTCATTGCTAATGGTAGTGTTATCTGCAAATCAAGAAAACAATGAAAATAATTATCAACTGCCACTACACCACAATTTTCCTCAAGAAAATCATAAAAAATGAACTACTGCTACACCAATGGAAGGCCTAGGCGTTAACAAGTTTTAAGAAATAAAAAGTGAAAAAGTAACAGATACCTCGTGGTAAGCTTACAAAAGAAGAATATGGAAGCAAGTACATCTTATCATAGTAATAGTCACATTTTGATCTGAGCTTTTCTGTCACATCAGAATCAGCCTGAAAATAAGACATAAAATTAGATTCCCTGCTTAGTGCTGAAATATGCAAGGAACAGAATAATGGCAACAGTCATACCTTTAAAGGTAAAGGTATAATTTTAAGTTTCTTTACAAGACAATCAAGTGGGTTGTCATCCTTAATCTCGGAAAAGAATACACGCTTGTTGTCTATGAGATCACCACAACTTTTGATAACCTAAAAAACAGAACAAAAACTGTCAGATCAATTAAACAACTAAAATAACTGCTAAACTTGCATGCCTTCTCTCACAATTTCTCACCGTATCACTGGCCCTGTAATACCATTGAGCGGTAAAATTTTGTGAGCCATCAACAGCTTGGAAAAGCTCTATAATCTTACAGATGTAATTTTCCTTCCCTTCCTCAGCCTAATACCATAGTAAAATGGTTAGTTACATAGAACACAATACACTACAAAGAGACTTAAAAAAAACATGACAAAATGCCCTAATATTGCAAAGTTACGTTTTGTGAGGATATAAGTATTGATGGCACATGGAATTAGAATTTAGACATCATTCTTAATTCAACAAAAATTGATAAGAATAAGAATCAAACTGCAAATTTAGCTAAACTAAACTGATGATACTGTAATGAAATGCACTGGGAAACATATTTCATAGACCCTCTTTAGAATTACTAAATTTCAGCCGCATTCTGTCAATACATTGCTTTGAAAAATAATTGATCTTCTCAAGTAATCAGAGATTCAATCATTTCTCTATGAGAATACTAGTGGTAATCAATTCGCAATAAAATATTTACAGATATAATGGTATAAAATCCATGCATCTGACATAAGCAAGCAAACTTTTGAACCAATGAGACAGTTACGTAATTTGTTAAATTAGTCGGATTTAAGACCATTTACAAATTCAGCATACTCGGATATCATGAGAAATCTAATGCATAGAATCTGCTACCCTGACAGAATCAATTTTCCAATTACTTTCGATCATGTATATTTCTGAAAGCAACAGTAAAAAATTTGCCTTATATCACTAATACAATTCCAGTAGAAGAGATGTCAACTATGTACATTTGTTGAGGTGAGGTGCAGTGTGCGAGGGGGGGCCTTGAAAATTGACTCATAACTGGAAATGGAATTTGGATTGATGTTGCCATAAGTTCAACATAACATAAGTTGGGGGGTATGAGCCTCAACAAAATCCATGACAGCGGGAAGAAGAAAACTAATTCAAAATTCTTTCAGAACAAGGATTCATTTGAAGAAAACCAGATGAAACTTACCTTGACATAAGAATCATCTTCCAGGAAGAAAACCTGTCCATCAACTTCTGCTTGGACAAAGTGGCATCTGGCTTGAATTGTTTCCTATAATTATCCGCAACAGACATATTCAAATGCAGAGAGTTAACCAGACAAGTGTAAAAATGTTAAGTCCGACTCAAAGGCAAGAGAAATTATAACTTTCTAATATTGGAAGGAGTACAAGTGCAAAGAATGTGGGGGCATACAGCAAGTTAATTACTAAAATTCTATTTCCAACCCTCAATGGAAATGTAAAAGTTTGCCTTGATAAAGGGCAATTCTTGTTCTTATTCTCCACCGCTTGCTGAATCCATATGCTTCAATGGCATTTTTTTCTGATCAACTAAAAACACTTCCTACGTTATTACTGGAAAAAGGATTGTTTAAGAAAAGAGCAAATTTCATTTACAGATACAAGAAGAGTTCACTTGCAGAAGTAAAGCAGAAGAATTGCAAAGCAAGGAGAACTGAACCGAGAAACTTGTAAACACAAATGAGGAGACGGAACAGAAAGCGCGAGCCCCCCCCCCCCCCCCCGGGGTGGGGGGTTATAATCCTTTTTGTGCATCGTATTAAAAACCGAAGGACCTGACGAACCCTGACAAAATGGGCAGTTGATACCCAGAGATGCCTGAAAGCCCTAAACTATAGTTAGCCAGCTGAAGAAAAGGACTACGATGACAACAGTAACTGATGCTTTAATCTCAGAAGCGGTGGTGAAACGTAAAGAATGGGACCTTTATGCCATGAAGAAAAGTTGGGTTTCCGTAGAAGAGGCATGCAAAATTATCAACGCTTTTTCAAAAATTCCGGTTGTGGAAAATTATGAAAATCTGGATTCACTGAAAGGACAGAAAAGAAATCTGGATTGCCGTCCTGTTGAAAGAGCAGAAATTCGATCGTTAAGTGGTTAAGGTGGGCAATGATAGCGGTAACATATGACACCTGTTCCAAGAAGTCACTGTTTGAGACCATCACAAATTTTAATCAGATAAAGATACGACTATTTTGGCTGAATCGTATTTTTCATCTTGTATGTAAGGGGCGGCAATTTGAGGATACTCAAATATGGGATTGAAATCTCCGACCAAATGAATACTCAAATTTAATCAAAACTAGATAATGTGGCAAACAGCAAATGCGCCCATAAATAATATTCTTATAAAAACTGTCGTATAACTTTGTTTAATGAGTTGCATATTAGTATATATTTTACTTAAATTAAATTAAAATTAAAATTTTTACAATATATGTTATTTCTATTTTAATTAAAAATAAACTTAAACAAAATGAGAATAAATTTAATTTTCTGAGTACATATACTTGCATAGAATTAACTTTTTAAAGGAACTTAATTGAGTAATTAATTCAAGCTGAGTTGGGAAATTGAAAGACATTTTGATATTATAATAATATATTATATTACCAATTTGAGTCTATGAAACCTCTTAGGGCATGATTGGTATATAGGAATGGAATTGAGTGAGAATGGAATGAAATTAGGAATGGAATAAAAGTAGGAATGAAATGATTTTGGTATACCATTCCTATGTTTGGTATACCAAAGGAATGAAAAGGAGAATTGAATCAAAACTTTCAAATTACTCATTTATATATTTTTTAATAATGAAACTTAAAAATTAAAATAAAAAACAACTAAGCTACGTCTCATTAATGACATAAGGAATATTATTTTTGAAATATTAAATTAATTATAAATTTATAATATATATATATATATTGTTGGACGTTTTCATATATTTAAATTTTTTTAAAAAAATACTTATTATTTGGTAAATGCTTATGCTTATAGTAATATCTGGTAAAATGCCTATAAAGATGTTAATAATTTTATATTATATTTAATAAAATATTTAAGAATTTTTTTTATATTTTACATTTTATATTTTCTAAAAACCACATATTTAAATATTTTATATTGATATTCATTTATTTTAATGTATTGAAATAATATATAATTTTGTGACTATAAATCTCGCAACTATAATTTTATTAAAAATTATTTTAGCAGTATATAAAAAACAAAAATCTATTCCCAAACTATTGGGAATAGCTAAAACGATGGGTGAGTGGGGGAATGCCTAATCCCATATTTATGGGAATGGGCATTCCCAAAGGAATGGCTATTGCTATTCCTAAATTATACCAAACATGTGTTTGGAATAAGATTAGGAATGTTCATTCCATTCCAAATGCATTCCCTCATACCAATCATGCCCTTAGGGTTAATTACATTTAAAACCACTCTAAATATGTATAATTACATTTTTTTCCCAAAAAAATTCAAAATTACACTTACAACCCCTCCAAAAATTCTCCATTTACACCTAACCTCCATTCGTTAAAATATGGACGAAAAATATTCACGTCAACAAAAATAATTACATAAATTTTCAATTCTACTTTTCATTTGACATTTTCATGTAATCATTTTATACTTATAAGGAAAAAATATAATAACCTTGGTATCACTCAATATATATACAATACATTTATTCTTGTATAAGTACAAAATATACATGAAAATATTAAATGATGAAAAAATTTACAAATTTATATAATTATTTTTGTTAACGTGAATATTTTCCGTTCAAACTCTAACAAATAGGGATCAAATATAAACAGAGAATTTGCTTAATGAACCACAACTATAGTTTCAAAAAAACCTAAAAAAATCTCCTCCAAGTATATAAAATTAGATAAATTATATCATTAGATTATCACACAATCTTTGGGTGTTCTCAAAGTTACACCCCTAATATACAAAAGGAGAAATCCAATTTAGCCCAACTTTTTTCACATATTTCTACAAGAGAAAATAACTCTTTCTATAGTAAAGAATCGGACATACTAATATGTCCATTATTTTCTTCTGTTTTTTTTTCAGTATTTTGGAAATGGGGTTAATGTAATTTACCTCTTTTTGATATTGAAAATGAATAAATTACACTCTTATAAAAAAAATAATAGCAATTTACTTCGTTATGTTCTTTAAAATTGATCAATTTAACTCCCATCCATTTTAAAAAATAAGAAAAGATACATTGATTCATTTTAAAAAATACAAAAAATTAAATTGCTAATTTATTTTTTTATAGACATAATTTGCTCATTTACAATATAATGAAAGGTTACCTGCATTTTCCCAATTGGAAACTTTGACCTTGCTGAAACGTCGCATATACCTCATAAGCTTAATTATGACGAATTCATATGACCATACTCCATTTATGCCCCATAAGCATATGGGTTAAGCAATAACATATTAGAACAACACTAATTGTGCATCTACCTTTTCACTGGATTTCTGCCTCTGCCTTGCATTTTAAAAGCAGAGACATTAATTTGAGATGAGCCCAACTCAGGTAAAACATTATTTTACTCAAATTCAATCTCGGAAACGTAATTGGACAGCCATTATACTCACGCGGACTCGCACATACACAAACAAAAGACCTCACATTTAGCAACAATGTGTGTATATATATGCCGAATGTTACATACCGATTGGTCTTTCTGGTAGCGATGAGGCCATCGCTTCCGAGCTTCCTCCTCGGGAACCGGTTTACCCAAAAAACGAGCATCTCCTCCCTCTTCCTCCTCTTCATTCCTCCTAACTTTCCGACCGGGACTCTTCTTCTTCTCATCACTCCCGTCCACCACAGCAGACAATTTAAACGCACTCTCAGAGTCACCACTCTCTAATATCTCCTCCACCTTCTTGTCCTCCACAAAATCTCCATCGGAATCCACCGCGGCGGATGAGATTCGCTTTTTCGACCTCCCGTCTTCTCCCACCACCGCCTCATCCTTCTTCCCTGATGTGGACTTCCTCTTGCTCGGCATTGTTAAAAGCAAATTGTGAAGGTAAGGTAGGTATGTGTGTAGAGTGGTGGTGTGGAGAGTGTGTGCTGTGTAGTGCGCGCGGGAGAAGGAGAGGATTTGAGAATGAGATAGGGTTCGGTAGGGGAGTGGGGTTTAAAAAGAGTGAGGGTTTTAAATATTTGGAGAGCGTGGCTGGAGGGCGGGAGCGGGACCGTGGAATTATGGCATGATTTAACCCGATTTTATAGTGGAGAGTGGAATCCGATGGGAGTGAACGTTGGGAACTTGGGACAAGTGGGGTTGTTTTAATAGGAATGTAAGCGGTGGGGGTTGGGTCAATTTATATAATTTTTTGGCCCAATTTGATGTTTGTGGTTTTTAAAAAGCTTAGTTTAAGTCCAGCCCGACAATTATCGAAATCGCAGTTTGTGATCTAATTGAGTTGGGGCCGGTTGATATGGTTTTTACGGTCTTTAGCATAAAGTCAATCACATGTACAGTAAGAAAAAATGGTAAAGTTCAACTATTCTAAATATATAAATTTATAATTTCAAATACATATATTAAAGTCATAAATAAAATTCTACGTACAAAATAAATTAATAACATTCATTATACGATTATCTCTCGACTTTCAAATAACATTGGGATAAATGCAAATAAGGTACCATAATATAGGCCCCTTTGCAATTTCGATACCATACTTTTCAAAAAGGCCAATTTCAGTACCACACAATGAGGAGTCTTGCAAGTTTGATACCGCAGTTTATGAAAGTCTGGCAAGTTTGATATCGCAGTTTATGAAAGTTGCAAATATAATACCTTAGTTTTGAAACTAACAGTTTTAGTACCAACCCTCATCTTTTGATAATATCATTTATAGTCCCCTAAATTTATTTTTCGCACGGATTTTGTCCATTTTTGCCCATATTTTCAGATTTAGTACCCTATGCATGAAAATGGTATCAGAGCTTAGGTTTATTGAATAAATGTTTGTTTATGTTACATATCAATATTTTATCCCTAACGGAAGAGTCTTTAAAAGTATGGAACCGAACAAAAGTTCGAGTTACATTGAAAACATGGAATATTTTCATATTCTGAGAATACAGAAAACAGAATTTCTTATGGAAATTCTTAGAACCATCGCCAACAGTCCGAGGTTGGTCGATCCGTCACTTCTTCTAAAGGAAAAAAGAGAGGAATAGAACAGAAATCGCCATGTCCAAGAGGCGTCATCAGGAAATACGGTGAGACGTCTACCGGGAATTGAGATCCATGGAAGAATCCCAACCATGAGATCCGAAACAGGTAGACTCCTGAAAAAATACAGTTCTAAAAATAATGATTAAAGGAACTGATTAGAGGGAACACAAACCGGATACCTCAAAGTACTCTCAGGACCTTAGAAAGGTCCAAAAGACAGTTCAAGACAATAGACATAGGCTAATCCATATACCTATGAAAATAGACCTCTTGAACCAAAATATGGATGAGATCCTAAAGATCATGTCAGATCTACAGAAGGATCTTACAGATCTGAAGGCTGAGGTCACAGATCTGAAAAGAAATCAAATGAATACCCCTGAGACATCCAGATCTCATCAGGGACGCCCTTGGACCGGTATCTTTCCTACATTAGAAAAAATAAGGCTAATGGAGATATCAAGAGTGGATCTATCGGATCTACAAGAGTTAGTTGAATCATTTTCCCAACTGGGGATTGTGGATTTAGTTAACATCCAAACCAATGAGGTCGCTCCAGCTTTACCACCGCCGGAGAAGGCGTGCAACATGATGCATGTAGGACAATGGCATAACCACCTATGTCCTTGATGTGAGAAACAGGAAAAGCCCTTATTCGGAACAAAGATTCGGGTAACTCAAAATAAACCCGAGCCAAGACCAAAGAAGGGTAAAAGAAAGACTTTTTACAAAATGAGGTAAAAACCTCAAGATGTAAAAAATCAAAATGAAAACTGTCGGCAGAAAAAGACAAAGGTGCCTACAGTCAGAAAGACAAAGAACACCAGCTGGCAAGCACATGGCCGACAAGGCCTAATGACCACAGCTGGAAAGTTGAGAGACAAAGTTGGTGACGAATGAAATGACGTCACCCAAAAACAAGATTGAAGTCCGGGTTTGAAGTCCGCGAACCATTATAAATAGATAGATAGGAAGCAGATGAATATCATAAGAAAACTTCTCCAACTCTTCAGAAAAATAAATAGTGTCTTTAAATTTCCTTTTGTATTAGAATATCCAATGTATATATGAGGTTATTCCCAACGAGTCAAGTCCTCTTATCCATGAGAGGCTAAATAGTTTTGTCCTCCAATAGAGGAATAAAATATCTATGTAATATATCAAATATTTCTTCAATAAAGTAAAGGCTTCTGTCCAATTGGTTTGTCCAAAAATTTATCAAGTCTCTATTTTGAGTACTTTTACGCCCTAAGGTAGGAAACGAAGTAGGGCTGTGCTGTTTGTTGCTAAAGGAGCCAAGCACCTGCGAATCATGTGCTGCGGTAGTGTGGTTGGAGAAATAGCCGTAAAAACGATAACTTGGAATACCCGGTGGCAAAGCAGTCAAACCAAGGTATGAATTTATGGAGGTTTAATTTTTTTTTTCGGAAGCATGTTGGGCCTGATCAGAATTGAATTGCATGAGTGCTATTTCTGGAAAGAAAAAAAAATATTTGGGACCAAATCTGATACTATCTAAAGGTTGAGAGGCTAAAATGAAAGCAAAGTACCTCATTTGTAAGTCTCTGTAAACTACAGTATCAAAATTGACTATTTTTGAAGGTTTGGTACCAAACTTGCAAGGGACATTATAGTGTGGTACCAGAAATGCAATTTTCTCGAATGCCAAAATTACACAAAGTCCGTGTCGAAGTCAGTACTTGTCTGAACAATTAATGTTGGGCCACTTTTTGCTTGCAATTTGGTAAAGAGGCCGAGGCAATTTGGACATTATACAGACGAAAGTTGGAGGGTACATTCGGGGAGCCGCATTGTGAACAGTTTTTTGACTAGCAACCAAGACTAAAATCTAGGTGGCCCTTCATGGATTTAAATCTAGCTTTTTCCTAGATTAGTATCGGCCCTTGCAACAATCTACCGGGCCGAGAAAAAATCAAAAACTGTAAACATCTAATTGCCCTGGATAAGAGCGGACGCTTTTATCAGATCGGTTGAATTTGAATCTGCAGGGATGGTCGATGCAGAAGATGCTGATGCAGAAGATGCTGATGCAGATGTTCAAGTTGAGTTGCTTACTTTCCTCTTCTTTTTATCTTGGCGCTTCTTGCTTGTGGCTCGATCAGCTCGGGAGACGATTTCTGAAACTGTAAAACCAGCAACTTCAAACTTGTGTGATCGTTGAGGAAGCAAAGCGTTTCGAACAATCACATCAACTCCATCATATGTCCAGACACCTAGCACGGCCTCTCCCTTGAGTCCAATGGCAAACCAACCGAGACCAGCAGCAGCAATATCCATGGAACTTGAATCCCACCAGTTGCCAGTGACCTGAAATTGCTTCTTCACCCATTTACCTAGTACATCGACTCTTGCCTTTCCAATTGGTGGCTGAAAAAAAAATGTGGAAACGAATAAATGGCATATGGAAAATGTTAAACCAAGGAACAATAGCAAACAAGGAATGCAAGTCTCAAGCAATGATCACTGAGCATTATTACGGGCTCCAGTGTGTAAATAAGAAACTTCAGACTTGAACACCCATTCGTCTAGTATCAAGAAAGTTTTATCCAGAAAATAACAACTGTTGGATAATCAGCCTTACAAGTAAATTCTGGACTCAAATCAAGATTGGAGTATGATCCATCATAAATCAAGTATAAGACCACCCTTTTAGCAATTTTGAGATAGAAATAGAATTTATTTACCCATGATTAAGCATTCAATCATCTGCATAATCAGGTAATGGAATGAAATACACTTTCATATTTAGTTTCCTCATTATGGATGCAAGAACTGATGAAAATGAGGATAAACTCCCAGTTTGCAGAACAATGAAAAGCTAGGACACATAGTGATTAACCACTCGCTAGAGCATACTTGCAACTGCTGGCCAAAATGCTCTTCCAACATTGTGTGAGCATTCTCTGTCTTTCCCATATGCAATGGAAGTAGCGGAGAAGCCCATACTGTGACATATATGGAATCTACTGATGATTCTTCTATGTCCAACCTCAAGAGTCCACCAAGATGAACTGAATGTCCTGCCTGTCAACACCACATCAATGTAATAAGGCAAAGTAAGATGAAGAAACAGAATGATGTAAAAATTCTGAAAAAGAAATTGATGCTGTAACTTTAGCCAGTTAAGCTCCAATTTATGATTCTAAATCAATCAGAACCAGAAGATAGCTAAAGTCAGCATTTTGATAAATATAAAGGAAATGCCATATAAACTTGAGAATTCACAGTAGTAACAATAAGCAACAGCAATTAACTAGTATGACATTCACTCTCAGCATCTCATACACATAAATCATATAAAATGAAAGCAATAAACACAGCAATTATATTCAATGCTCAGAAGCATTCATCAAAAGGGAATACTAACTTTGATTCTATAAGTTCTTGGCTTCAATTCCTTGCGGATATGAATTAGCTTCTGCTCCTCCCTTGTCAACCTGGTTGGAATCTGATGAGGATGCAAAAGTCCCGGTGTATCAAACAACTTGGCTTTCCCAGGGAGCACTCCCTCCATTCTCACTATTCCCAGGGTGGTACCAGGAACTGGTGCCTCTGTTAAATGGGTCACCTTCATCCCAACACACTTCCCTATTGCATTAATCAATGTGCTCTTTCCAGCATTCTGAGCCCCCACTGCCCACACATTCCCTCTTGGCCCTGCAAACTTAACCACATCATCCACCAAAGTCTTCACTCCCCAGTCTCTCACAGCGCTCACCAAGTGCACGCTAGTCAATTTCCCTGCCCCACCCTCCCTTGCTCGTGTCCGAACCCAGTGCTCAAGCCCTGTCGGTGAAATGTTGCTAGGTAAAAGATCAATCTTGGTCACCACCAACAGTACCCTGGGTATATTCCCGGATTTACCTTCCTTCCATGATTGTGCATTCTCATCAATTGTCTTTGAGACCAAATTTGCCACCTTCCGGGGATATGAACCATCAAAATCCGTGGCATCCACCACCAGCAAAACCACGGTTCTCGCTCCACTTATCGACATCAACCTCCTCCCAACAGTGTGATCAAAATCAAAATCCGGCAACAAGTTCTCCGCAATTTGGTCCGGCGCGTTTCCATGGTACCTCAAATTGTGACACCTGGAGCAGACAATGGGCCTCTCACTAGCAGTTTTCTCATCCTGGCTTCCAACATTTTCAACATCCTGGGGCATTTCATCAAACACCTGATCATCTGTTTCAAGATTCTCGCGTCTTTCAATATCCGCAATCTCATTCACAAGGCCCTTCTTGAGGGAATCTGTGATTTCAGACTCATCTCAAACGGGAGTCATTTTCTTTAATTTCTTATAGTTACGACCCTTGTTTTTGGGCCTAACAAAAAACCCAGGCTGATTACGATCAAAATGTTGCATATGTATCCCACAGCCAGGGCAAATGGGAAGGGCATGATCATGATCATTAGCTTCCTCGTAATTTCCATCCCTTGTCAAAGGCAAAAGTGAGAAAGACTGGTTTCTTACGGTTTGTGAAGAGAAGGGCGATGCGAAAAAGAGAAATGGTAGGATTTTAGCAGGGTTTTGGCAGGAGGAGGAAAAAGCAGTTGAAGGGTCGACCATTAAAGACTGAACTGAGATAGAGACATGTCCTCTGCATGTATAGGTAGAGAGAGCAAACGGGGTGAGAAGCCTTTTGAGCCTGGATAGTGAGAGATTTCTCACTACCATTTTCCTCTTCCTGGGTTCTCTGCCTTAGTCTCTTCAGCGATGGAGGTTTTTCGGGCTCCTCCTCTAAAACTGGAATGTTCTTAAGCGAAAAGTAAGGTATATATCACTTTTGGTCCGTCAACTATGTCACGTAGTCGAATTTGGTCCCTCGTATTTATATTTTATCAAATAACGAGAACAGTCCGAGCAATACTGCATCAAGACGTTATAATTTTCACTACAAATAATATTTTCATACTCGATGCATGTAAAAAGATTTGCTCCCTTTCCTTCCCCCAAGGAAAATATGTCATCAGTTAGTCATATGATGTAGAAATCTGCACATTTAAGAACAAGATTCGACTATCACTTGAACACAAGAATTCGATTAGCTCAAAGTAATTCTACAGACAACTTTCTCAGGTTAATTAGTCTATTGAGCCAAAAGGGGTTAAGGATTAGCCCACATCATTATGTAGTTCATTTACAGATAAATCAGAAGATCCTTAAACCAACCATGAGAAGTTTTTTTTTCACTAACATCTGTGAATTCCCTGCCCGAAAAGGGGCAAAAAATGCCACTAGCTAGACAACAATTTTGAGTACTTTTCCTATGCTTGTTCTTTCCATATCCGTCCGGCCACTTTCAACTTCAGCTCCTGCCTGTTACCTCCGGAGAAAAACAGGGCCATGCTTCTCTGTATGATTAGCCCATCCATGCTATCGCGGACTTTTATATGACTATCGCGAATGCTCCTGGGGATGCCTTGCCATGTCATCTTTCTGCCATTTCCACCAACTTCTAAGCTGTAGCTGAACTTTCTGGCATCATGGTCGTCGCCCATGAAACGAATGAATGCCATGTAAACTGGCGCCGTTCCTAGGTTGAAAGCCTCAAAGTGCAAGCAGAACTGGTAGCCATAGCAATTGAAAACCTGCACAAGGATTCCAGCACTAGCTAAGTGATCTTGTTTGCTGTTGGCCATGAAAGATTAATACATGGGATAATCTATGATGTTCTAATTGCATTTGATTGAGCACCATCATATGAAAACATCATTGATAGGAAGTGTCACTCTGTCAGCGTAATGAAAACATAAGTGATTGGGAGTGTTTGAGTAATTTCTCAAACAATATGGTTGGATACATGTATTTAGATGATAGTTGATGGGGTGTAGATATAATTATCCCTTAATAACTTAACTAATAGATTGAGCATGCAAAACGCAATCTATTAGGTAGTCATCCTATCCGGTGATTATATGTGAATATCTGCACAACGGATATCGAGACAGGAATAAAGAGAGCACTTACGGTCAGCATCCACGTAGCATTTTCAACATCTTGTGGATTTGATTTCACATATCTGTGGTTAAAAGTACAGCCATCGTGCATATCAACCTTGTGATCACTCTTGAGATGTGCCACAAGGAACGGGATATCACCAGTGACAGGGCATTCAGCTCCGGCGTAAGGGCAATTGTAGGGACGAAACCGGCAATTCTGTTCATGCCTCAGCCGGCCATGATATGGGAAAATATCTTGGCAGCCTAGAATCTGGTATCTGCATGGCAGTTCAAGTGATTCTGCAACTCGCTCCAAGGCCAAACACCTTATGTTGCCTAGCTCGTGGCGACAAATCGGGCAACAGCGTACCTTGGTCTGGCACTTTGAGCATAACGTATGGCCATTTGGACACTAGAATTAAAGGTAAAAATGATTACAACGAAATAAATAGATTCACAAGACAAAGGTTAAATTGAATTAAAGAAAATAGAGGTTGAGATAAAGAATCAACAGATCTAAAATAAAATTCTTGGCCAAATAGTTGGGAGAAGATTTGGCTGGTGCAATTTATTTTCCAATTTCTGCCCTTCACTGTAGGTAGAGTCACCTTTCCCTCTTTTCACTAACATCTCCCGTTGTATCCCCCCTACCTAAATTATACGAACGGCACTTTAGGAAAAACCAATGATTACGGATGGACACGAAGTTAAATTGTTTATCTTGGCTATATCCAACTTCGTTAAATATTCATGCTCCTCCTATATTTAATAGGTGAAGCATACACAAAGTATCATATGTAGTTAATATAAATCGCCAACCTCAAGGTTCTTTTATCGATTCCATGCGGCAAGTCAAGAAATAAAGATTGTCAAACAAAGGTATCATTCAAGTAATTATAATATTTTTCTAGCCACCAAAACATATGTTACCACGTGTATGGAAAGATACTCTTCACAAACTCGATATTTTATTGTGAAATGCTACAATTATAACCACTTCAAATCATAACAGTGTATCAATACCACTAGTGTAAACAACATAAACATTCAATGGAATCACGGGACATTTTGCTAACTACAAGCTTTTGATTTGTGACTGTTGAATTCATATGAAATGTAAGTGTTGAGCCTCAATTACATACTATGAGATTGGAAATTACAATAAAGACAACACTTCGCCTAAGAGACAGCGTAAAAGTGAATTACTTGCAAGAACCATATAAACTGACTTGCAAGAATCGCTTTAATTGCTAAGTAAAGACAACACTAATCCAAAATTAGAATCGCTTTAATTACAATAAAGACAACACTAATCCCAAATTAGAATGGCTTTAATTGCTAAGTAAAGCGAATATAAAAATCGACAAGCGGCAAAGAACCATATAAACTGACTTGCAAGAAGCGTTTACCTGGTGAATTGGAGGGTACATCACATTCATACAGACAGGGCATTCAAGTAGTTCATGCACAGCAGTATTCGATGCTATGCCACGCTTTGAAACATTAAGAGTCGAAACCTTCCTATGAGGGGAGGCTCTGAATTCAACACTCTCAGTAGCAATACCATAATCGGCATTACGGGACTCAATTTTGCCCTCATAGGTGCTACCTCCAGAGGTCATGATTTCTTCCTGAATCACGGTATGTTGAGTTACTGTCGACAAAGCCAATGTGAAGGGTTAATAGAGCAACAATTTTTACATAATGCTTAATTGCAGACAAACTAAGTTAAACTGGAAGGTATCCTGTAGAGCAGAGCGATTCTGCACACTTTTGAAACATGCACAACACTCTTTGAATTGTATTTTTCCAAATTTATTGGGTCTACTATTTGTGTAGTACGGGTCAACAAGTTCACTTCAAGGTTTATGTGAATTGCTGTTCCTCTATGAACTTTTTTCTTGTTTAACCATGCCGGAATTTACTGTCAGTACCATCTTTTGCTTGGGAGAAGGTAACTTGATGAGGACTAACCCATGGAGCTCATGGGGCAGGCCACCTCATGCCTACCTATAACTTAGTACGGGGTTCTAATCGAGGTTGTAGAAATAAAGTTGCTCCTCGGCTAACAGCAATAACTTTTGGCTTATAACCGCTTGGACATTGGTTCAGTACTAAACACTTGATCCCAAAAAATGGCCAGTGCTAAGAAAACGAGTTAAGTGCTGGTTATCAGAAAAATGCAGCCCTTAATGCTCTGGAAAACTAGACCTTATTTACTAAAGTGCGGAGAAAGGAGATATAACAAAGCTCGATTAGGACGTTTCAACATTCTAGGTGTAATACAGCCATAACTCTTTGGTTGAAGCAGTATCTCTTATACAATCTATATAATGCGAAAATCTTATAACAAATTGACTGATGTTCTAAACATGCAACCATTTTTAGGCCGCACACCATCGTTCTTACAACGTGTTTGCATTTTTCTAGATGATATGGAATGTACAAATAAAATCAAATAACTATTAGAAATAACCTAAGTTAACTCTGGTAAAGCTACTTTGTTGTTGTTACATGATTTTGTCCATGCATTTATGGTTCAGGAAGGATGAAAATGCTCCATTAGACTGTAGTGGGTACATTAAATACAAGGACATGATGCATTGTGGCAAAAACATGCACGAAGCACATGTGTGCTCCTAGATATCATAAAATGGCCTAAGAAGAATCAAATTCCGCACAACAGCAAACAAACAGGCAAGTCTGTAATCTAACAAGTAAAGACATTTGCATTTGATCTTAGTCAATATTGCTAAACAGGTTTCGGCTTTTACTTAGTTTAGATACGCAGCAATAATATAAGGTACCAAGGGCAAATTTGGAACCGAGGAGTACTAGTGGTCACATAAATAGAACTGAGAATTTGCGGTGAAACCAAAGCAGCACATTGACACGAATAGTGTTCTTTATATCAATCTGAAGCCAAGATACACTTCCTTCCATTTCCAAGAAGAACATAAACCCAAATTTCACCATGCTACCAATTTCTATAACCATTGCAGAATTTCTTTCCTACAACTGATTACTTCTGTTGAAAAAATGAATCCCAGCTACTCAAAAACGCGTTTTGATGAGAAGTTACGGCAACAAAAGCACCACCAATGGAGAAAAGGGGAATGATAACAAAATAACAGAAGAAAAACTAGTTAACTAGGAATCATTTCAGTTCCAAACCAGTAAACTCACTGTCTTTTTAGGCACATGAGATAAAGCTAAGGTTGCATTTTACATTAAAGATTCCACCACAAAAAGCTTCTAGACAATCCCATAGTAGAGAATATGTTATGCAGCACTTTAGTCACATCAAAGTAGAATCTTTCAAATACGGAAATAAAATTCACAACACTTTGACTACAACAAAGAAATGCGAATAATTTGCTCCATAAATGAATTGAAGCCACACTTGGGGCATGCAGAAAAGGCTTTTTCAACACCTGTGCAATTCTATTTTATTTTAATTTTAAATCAGATTGAAAACCAAAAAAATAAGCCCGTCATTCAAACATCACATCCTGAGAACTTTCCTTTTTCCCACATCACAATTCACACATTGCTCAAACAATTACCACAAATCATAAAGAGCCCAAGCAAGAGAACAAAAGATCAGCACTTGTTGTTCTTCCTCCCAGCCCTCAAGACCCAGCAAGCTCAGCTTTTCACATATACACAAAATTCCCGCAGCATTCTTGCACTACCTCAAAACACACACACACACAACAAAAAAGGAAAAACTTCAAACAAAAACAAGATCAGATTTTTTTATTTCCCCTTTTGCCAAAAGAAAAAAAAAAAAAGACAGCACCTTTAAAAAGAAGAAGATTGGGAGAAAAGAGCAGAGAAAACTAACCCAGAAAGCAAAAGCCCAGAAGAGGATTTTTGCAGGAAGAAAGCAGAAAAAAAGGGTTGAATCCAATCAACCCATGTTCGAGTAATCAATAATTGGATTCTGAGAATACGAAATTACTCCAACAGGACAAGGCACAGGCAGAAGCAGAGGCAGAGGGGCAGTTTTGAGTTGAGGTGGAGCTCAATCCTTAAAACCCGTTTGGTTGCCTGTATTTTACGTGTCTGAGTCTAACTTGGACTTATTTACGACTTTACATCAAATTCCATACAAATACATACAAGAAACTGTGTATATGTATACAGTATACGTTACTGTGTGTGAATTTTTTTCTACTGCTGCAAAAGTTGGTGTTGGTCGTGCGACTTAAAGTAAGTACTACTGTCTCACTCTGTCTTCTCTTCTGTGGTATATTCACATCATGTCATTCTGCATTTGAATGCACTTTCTAGTTTTTACCTTTTAGTTAAAAAATAATAATATTTAAATAATTTCAAATACAAGAAATGGCAGCAACGTGATTAATCGTTAAATCATTATTGATTTATCATCATTGCTATTAATATATTAATTAATGATCTTATTTTAGTGTGTGTGTGTGTGTGTGTGAGAGAGAGAGAGAGAGGGATTTTTGAAGTGGTGAGGAGGCAAGTGGTGGGCTTTCAGTTTCACACACACAACGTTTTAATATTAATTGAATGAGTTTGAGGCAGATTCCTATTGGCCATTGGGAGTTTGGACTATTGCAATTAATTCATCATAGTTTTTGAATTTTCAAAATTCACATGTGAAGAACGGCATTTCAAAATTGTTGCATTTTTTCTATAGATGTATGGGTATGATATTGCTTGTTATCGGATTCCAGTAGTATTATAAAAAAGTTGAGAGATTTTTACAAAAATCTAAAGAATAAACTATGATGAAGGGTAGCATTTTAATACTTAAGTCAGTAGTGTTCTTACTGTATAAAATAACGAAAAAAAGCTTGAATCTAAATGAGAAAATGGTGAAATTTATTCTGAAGTGATAAATCATGCGTGAAGAACTGAAATTAGCTTAAAAATAAAGAGAGATTGAGTGAGAGTGAAGTTGTGAAATAGAAAAAACATTACTTGACAAAATGACTACACAGTGGATCATTTTATATGAGCTCGTGGAGTCGAGTTTGGAAGAATTTTGTTGAGTGTCGTATGTCATTAGAAAGCCATGGGAACCAACTATCTTCTCCAACAAAACGAATAAGGTTAGGATAAGTATTGACTGAGACAATACCATTTTATTAAACCTTATCATGTCTGCCACTTTTTTTGGGAAGCAATTACTTGCTAAGTAAAATTCGGATTCCAGCTTTAGCTCTGAGAATTTGACTGAGATATTTTAATACGACGTGTCCCTACGTGTCAGTCACTTGTATAACGTAGAATCACTGTTGTGTGATGACTAGACTTGTTGTATGGGACTTTTTCCTTTGATCTGTTAGGTTAGTGAATACAATACGGCATTATGGGTAAAAATCAATATTTTTTCGATCAGGTTGACTTGGCATGTTGGATTGTTCGGTTAGGGGCTAACTTTCTTGTTATTGGGCTTATAAAGTAAATATTTTGAGGGGCATTAATGTGAGTTCATTATGAGCTTTTTATTGTTTATAATAGATCTTTATTAATTATTATTCAATGTATTGGTATAATAGTAAATTATTATTTTTTAATAAAAAAAGATTTTAAAATTTAACTTGGCATGCCATTTATAAGTAGGTTTTATGATTAAGAGAGAAGACCTTATTTTTTCTTAGTTCAAACATATCTCATAAGCTTATAATTATAATCTATATTTCGTAAGGGTATATTTGGATGATCTTTTAATATTCTATTTTGCTACATAAGCAATCATTATTTTAAGAAAAAAAAAATAAATTTAGATAACTTTACATATGTATATCTTTATTCAAACAAAATTCATCATTTTTTGTGATAAATTATTCTCTCTTTTATTTAAATTGTAAAATATTTATTCGTCATCAAAGATATTTACAAAACTTTTTAAAATAAACTATTTAGTAACACAATTTATATACATCTTTATCTCTATCAATATTTATTTATTTACGATTATTATATTTAATTTTAAATTATTTATCAATTTTTCATTTTTATATTAAAAAATTTTAAATTATCCATTTTATTAAATTTCTTAAAAATGTAACTCTCCCATGCCATGGCACAGGATACTAACTAATTTCATATTAATACTAACTTCATAAACCGTGTGACAACTTATCTGACACTCTTTATTTATTCTCAAACATTTATACCCGTTACAATTATAATTTCATTCTTTGCTACTATAGTAATAATATATCCCAATCAACATTTTCTAAGGCAGTATAAACATCATTATAATAAAACGTACTCCTTTTTTCCAAAACAAAAATGTAAAAAATATCGAGTAGGATCCAACTACTAATAAAAATATTAAATAGCTACTAATTAAAAAGTGTATATGGAATTGGGTCGGCCCGTGTAATTTGCAAGGATCCGATATAAAATAGGCCAGGGATCCATTATCTCATTAAATGGGCATTAATGTTCCGAATTATAGGGCAGCCTAAGTGGTGGCCCGGAACCCATAATATCCATCTGTATACGGATCCTCACTATTTGGCCCATATTCAGATTCGGATTTGATTGGACATGTGATCCAGTGAGATTTGGTTTTAAATAAAACAACGCTGAACTCTGAAAGTCTGATCTATCATATACAGGGGCCCAAAAGAGGAAAGACTTTTTTTTTTTAATTATTAAATAGTTTTAGTTTCAAAATATATATAAAACTATAGAAATATATTTTATTTTATAAAATCTCAAAAAATACAACAAGCACACACACTTATTCAAATGATTAGTTCTCGTGAATAAAATATATTCACGAATGCAGAAACTTATGATTATATTCTTTTAAAAAATATATATTTTTAATTATTTTTAAATTTATGTAATGGGTATGACTCATAGACCTCGTCTCAAGTACAATTCCACATCTACCAATCTTTTACCTATACAATATATAATAATTATTAGAGCACACTCGATACGTATACATAATTTGAATTTTCATTAGTAATTCCTTTAATTTCAACTGATTGAAAAAAAAAAATTTTTTTGAGTTAGGGCAAAGGACTAATTTGGTAATAGGCCCACAAAGAACAACCATGATTTCTAATAGTATCTACATTCAAATTAACCATTTCCACGAGCAAAAGAAGATATATGTACCAAAACTCACCTTTCTACCGTATCCTTATCTATACTACTATATAATTTTTTTTTTTACTCATAAATGACGGTTAATAACATCATCGCGCCACTTTTTTATAATGCCAAAAATAACCCTCAATTGATATGATAACTACTTTATTCAACTTTTTAAATTTTATATTAATTGATAAATTAGTTTTTCTTTCTTTTCTTCTTCTTCTTTTAGTGTGATGTGTTAGTTTATATATTTTACTGTAATTTATAATATATTTTAAAGCGTAAAAAATTATTTATTATATACACATAGGAACAACGTGCCTCGACGACTAATTACATTAAAATTGTATCTCACCATAAATCCTTTTGCTATGTTATATTTTTATTTTGAGAAAAAAAATAAAATTGAATTATTTAGATTTAACATCGCAATCCTTCAATTTCCAAAATCCTAAATTATTTAGATTTGGACATGTCTTTGTCCATATACACAAGTAACAAAATGTCTATTTCCTTTGTTTGCCCATGTTGAGGCAACAATGACCTACTAAATTGACACAATCCAAACCACTTACTCACCTTACAATAAAATGATTAAATTAATTATACAAGAAAAGGGAGAAAAAAAAAAAAAAGAAAAATATCAACATTAAGGTGATCATAGGACTATATAGAGAAAACCAAATATTTGCATAAAATAAATAAAATAAGGATAAATTATATTAACACCCCCTGAAATTATATCTAATTACACAAAACAACTCTCGTCTTTTATAAATTACAAGTACACTCCTTTAAGTGTAATTTTAGAAAATTGGATGCAATTTACCCTAAAATTAATTTGAAAATTACAATTTGTTAATTTTATAATAATAAAAGAGTGTCAACATTACCAATTTAATTAATTCTGTCACAGTAAGTGGGGATCATTTGGTTACATAGGAGGAAACAAGATAAAGATTCTTATCATCTAATTATTTTCCACATAATTGAATTATATGATTCAAAAATTTTGATTACTGACTTAGATTTCAGGACTTGTACAATGAGTCCATCAATATTTATGCACACTAGTCCCTACTCATCAAATTGATATATACTAGCTTTAAGATTTGAGTACAAACTCAAATTTAAAAACAATATATTTCGTAAAAAAATTATAGTTCAAATCTTTGAATTGTCCCTCTAGAAGATTTAATAATTGCTACTCAATTCACATTATTCAATACAAATATATTTCATTTACCCATTCTAATTAATATAACTTAATAATAAATTCAAATATATTGTGTATGTGTGTACATATGAACAATGTGTTTGAAGGGTATAGTGATGTGATGAGCGATAGGTAGCTACCAAGAAAAAATAATGAGTTTACATTACACACATCTCATCATCTAAGTTGTGTATAATGTAATATATAGGGTCCTACACAACATGTCTTCCTTCCAAGACTATCTTCTCATAATCACATGAGAAAATCTTTTTGTTGGGATAATGAGATTGGGAAAAGGATGGGTGGGTGATGCAACAAAGCAATTATTATTTCAAATTTACTCATGTAATAAATAATAATAATTGGATTGGATTGGATTGGATTGGTGGACCCCTGTTATAAATATGGTCCAACATGACTTGCCCCTTGGCCTTAGGCTTAGGTGGGTGATGAAATAATTTTAATTTTAAAAATACTATTATTAACCACTATTATAATAATATTATATATGATAAAAGTGACCACCGTCACTCTCTCCCTACAACACCCCATCTCATTCAATCATCTAATTTTCTTCATTTACCCAAACATTGTTTATCTAAATTATAAATTAATACTTATAAAGAGATTATTATGATCATTTAATTTTAGAACATTGGTAATAGTCACAATTAAGAGCACCAAATATTAATTTAGAGATATTAATTACGTCCAGTTTGAATAAATAAATGATATGTAGTTAATATGTCGCGGTCATTTCTTTTTAGTTCCAATAATTAGTAGTGACAGACAGTTCCATCCAATTCCTCACACTATTAATTATTAGAATAGTACTCACCACTGTTAGTGTGTGTTACCCCATCCCCACCACAAGATTGGAGAGTTTGGTATAAATGCAAACTCCTTTTCAAATATAGATTATTGGAATTTGGATCCACCACTAATTTCTCTCATCATTTTTACTTGTATCAAAATGTATTACTACCACATTGTATATTAAATTGACTCCAAAAAAGGGAAAAAAGGCAAATCGAATTACTATTGTAATTTTTATTTTATTTTATTTTATATACACACTACGTGTTTTATTCAAAAAATTTTATTATATAAGTAATATGTATATATATGAAATGAAACTATAAAAAAAAAAAAAAAAAAGGGAAGAAAGCATAGGTTGGGGTGCAAAAGGAAAAGTGAAGCATGATTAGATATGGGGGACAAAGAGTAAAATGTCAAAACTGAATAACGACCTTTTTTCCCGCTTTTTTCTGCTTTCTATTTTCTACTGCTAATTCTTGACTTTGATGGAAGAAGAAACAGGATATGCAAAGTCTTCTCCTTTATTTACGCCCATAAATCTTGCAAATGATGCTTCAGAATTATGTGGACTGTGGAGTTTGTTTGTTTGTTTGTTTCTTTTTTTTTTTGGTTGGGAGAGATGACCCACAAGAGAGGGCCAATGCTTTGGACAATTTGCAATCTATGATTTGAACACAAACTGTATGACAAAAATGGGCAAAGAACTCTGCCAACTGGAACATCTCTCACTGTCACTCTCTCTCTATCTCCTCAGTTTGTTTCATTATCCCCACATTCTTGTTTTCTCTCTCAAAAGCTTCCAAGTTTCCTTTCTGGGATTTCTTCAGTCCGTTTTCCATGGACAAGCATCTCCAGCAGCAGCTGCCGGTGGCCAAGAGTGTGCCGCAACGGTGTAGTGAATGGTTGGTTTGTTTCTTTGTTTATGAGTTATGTTGGTTTGTTTCTTTGTTTATGAGTTATGGTCATTGAAAAGAACATAAAAATGAGTGCTTTTATTTTTCCCAGAGAGTTATGGTTCTTGTTTAGTAGTAGTAATTGTTTTTGCTGGTTTATGTGCCTTTTCATGATCTTCTTAGTATGAAAATCATTTGACAGTTTTGCAAAATTTGGTTTGGACTGTCATCTCTTAAACTGTTTCCCAGTTCTGTTTTTGTTGGCTTTTCAAATAGAGTCGTTGAAGAGGGCTTTCTTGGAGTTCTATTGATCTATATGTTGCTTCAAGTTAGAGGATTGCAAATAACTTTCAGCCATGATCAGGGAACTTCAGTTTCCAACTTATCCCGGCCTTTTCACTCTCTCATTTCACTATTTGTTTCCTTATATGCTTATGAGATTTGCTATAGTGTTGCTGATCAGTATTGCAATTCAAGATCCAGATGTAATTTCATTTCATATAGATGCCTATCATTTAGACCCCATATCTCCACATATAAGTTTCAACTCATATGTTGTATTTTGGTTGGTGGTCGGGGAGAGGGAATATAAGCGCTTATTCCAAAAGTATGAGCAACATAATGCTGAAATTGTAAGCATCAAAGAAACGCTGAGCAGCTTGGCAGTGTTATCTGTGTTTTCCTGTTTTGTCGTTCGTCCTCCATGGGTTTCCTATAACGAATTTGCTACAAATCAAAGTATAAACTTGAATCTGATATTATTGTCATCACGAACAAAATGCTGATACTTCACTCTTCCAATATTGTATAGGGTGTTTCGAGATGTTCCAAGTGATATAACTATTGAAGTAGACGGGGCTACGTTCTCCTTGCATAAGGTGACACCCTGCATCTCTATATTCCACGTTACCTACCTCTTTTGATTTTGATCATTCTTGATCCCAAAAACCGTGATAAGAGTTTGTGCTCCTTGACTTCACAGCATAAGTCCACAGAAGTTCTTGTCATTTAACTTTGAACTAGAAGTTTCATATAAAAATGTCTGTGTTAATAAAAAGGTGCACAACAAGTTCTATTTCAGCTGACCAAAAATGTAAACCAACTGTTTTCCTGTTTAATATACATCAATCTATACGTACACCTTTCCATTTCAACCCAAAAAAACCTAAGCCTGTGCGTGCTATTAATGTTTGGTTGGATACAAAGAAGAATCAGAGTCAATGTTACAAGAACTCTTGAATTATTTTTGTATTGCAGTTCCCTCTTGTTGCACGAAGTGGACGAATTCGGAAGTTGGTTGCAGAACACAGGGACTCTGATATATCCAGGATCGAGCTTCCTGGCCTACCAGGAGGTGCTGAGTCATTTGAGCTGGCAGCCCAGTTCTGTTATGGTGTCAATTTTGAGATCACTGCAGCAAATGTTGCTCAGCTGTGTTGTGTTTCTGATTACCTTGAAATGACAGAAGAGTACTCAACGAACAATCTTGGTTCACGGTGTGAAGAATATCTTGAGAGTATTGTGTGCAAAAACCTCGAAATGTGTGTGGAAGTCCTTCAACAATGTGAAAACTTATTTCCACTTGTGGGTGAGCTGAAAATCATCACCCGGTGCATTGATGCTATAGCCTCGAAAGCTTGTGCAGAGCAAATTGCTTCAAGTTTCTCGAGGTTGGAGTACAGCAGCTCAGGAAGACTTCACATGAGCAAGCACACCAAGTGTGAAGGAGATTGGTGGCTTGAAGATCTTTCAGTTCTTCGCATTGATTTGTATCAAAGAGTCATAGCAGCAATGAAATGCCGAGGAGTTAGACCTGAAAGTATTGGGGCGTCACTAGTAAACTATGCACAGAAGGAGTTAATCAAGAAGTCGAGCTTGCGGAACCAATCCACCCAGCCAAAAGTTGAATTGGCGTCAGGAGCAAGCAGCCATGAAAGACTTGTAGTTGAAACAATCATTAGCCTCCTCCCTGTTGAGAAATTTGCTGTTCCTATAACCTTTCTCTTTGGTTTGTTACGAAGTGCTGTGATGCTTGATTGCACAGTTGCTTGTAGGCTCGATCTTGAGAGGCGGATCGGATCCCAGTTAGAAATAGCTACTCTTGATGATCTTTTGATTCCCTCCTTCCGCCATGCTGGAGATACATTATTTGATGTTGACACTGTTCACAGAATATTGGTTAATTTTTCTCAGCAGGACGATAGTGACGAAGATATGGATGATGGATCACTATTTGAATCTGATAGTCCTTCTTCTCCCTCCCAAACGGCATTGTTCAAGGTCTCCAAACTTGTGGACAATTACCTAGCTGAGATTGCGCCTGATGCAAACCTTAAGCTTAACAAGTTCATAGCCGTTGCAGAAACTTTACCAGCACATGCACGCACCATCCATGATGGATTATATCGAGCAATTGATGTTTACCTCAAAGTAAGTAGTACTAAATCATATTTGTTCTCTATTTTATGTTTGTCTTCCGAAATTCATAGCCTTTTTATGCCAGAGGATTATAGCAAAAACTGCTTGCGCTAGCTTGCGCGTGTACCATTGGATGTTGTAGCCTGAGTTAACATTACACTATGTCAAACTTCAGATGAGATGCGTAGAAAATTCTTTTGGCTTCATTGCTAGCAGCAAAATTATAATTTTACAATGTTTTATGTGCGAAACTTATACCATATTAAGAGAAACTTGAGCAAGTGTGAACGTAGAGCAATAGTTCTTGTGTTTCATTCTCCTTCTTGCCTTTTTGCACGCATTTCATTTGTCCTGCAACTTCCTAATAACAAAAAACTACTTACAGACCCATCAAGGTTTGACAGATGCAGACAGGAGAAAGCTGTGCAAATTGATTGATTTTCAGAAACTATCACAGGAAGCTGGTGCACACGCTGCACAAAACGAACGCCTCCCCCTCCAATCAATAGTTCAAGTGCTCTATTATGAGCAGTTGAGACTTAGAAACGCGTTATTTGGTTCCCATCCAGATGAAGATCCTAAGCCTATGCACCAATCATGGCGGATCAGCAGTGGAGCTCTAAGTGCTGCAATGTCTCCCCGAGACAACTATGCATCTCTGAGGCGAGAAAACCGGGAGTTGAAGCTTGAGCTGGCCAGACTGCGGATGAGATTAAATGATTTGGAGAAAGAACACGTTTGTATGAAAAGGAATATGGAGAAGTCCAGTTCTCGGAAATTTATGAGTTCTTTTACAAGGAGGATTGGTAAACTGAATATCTTTGCACATAGCTATTCGAGGGGATCAACCTCTCCGTCAAAGCAGTCACACAGAATTGAGTCTAAGCTAACAGAAAGAACTGACAAGTACACTATAGGTACTTCAAAGTCTTCCGGGCTCTTGAATGCTAGTGTTGACAAATTATAAGCATTTCATCAGTGATATTTCTTGTGTTATTCCTTTCCCCCACCTTCTCTTTTTTCCTCTCATGATTATTATGTACATAATCTGTTGGGATTGCTTCACCAAACACAAGGATTTGAAGGCAAAACGCAAGGAATGGAAGAAAGGTATGAAAAGAACATGGATTGCATCTGAGTAAGACCCCATTACTTGAGACTTAAGCTTAGCTTCTCACAGAGAATTCTTGTTAATAAGAACATGGACATGTATATTTTTCTTTGTTTTCTTTGGCTATTCTTTGCATATCCTACTCTCACTTAGTCAAGCTTCTTGTAATTGTATTATTTTATCATATATACTTCAAACACCAGAGGGACCAAGCTGCAGGACATGATCACATTGCCGTATACTAGAGAGAGTCTAGTATTTCTTTGTTTCTTTTTTTACTTTATTCCCACAATTTGAGTTCATGCACTTATTGACATTGGGATGTACTTCTTGTGAGACAAGGACCTTCTCCCTGTTTCTTTTTTCCCTCTCCTTTTTGGTGGTCTGAATTTAAAATGTCATTACTTGTGTAAACAAAAAGGGACTTCAGAAACCAAACCATACCTTCGACTAGATAGATTCTACTTTCACAAGCCATAGTTGGTTCCTGATCACTCCCACCCGCCCCAAACTAGTTAAAGGGTGGTTTCCAATTAAAAGTCTTGTTACATAGCATATGGCATCAAGCTTGCAAAACCAGAGCATTCTGCTGATCACCCGGAGACCCTCTCCGGCTGCTGGGAATCACCACCGGAGAAGCAAAACTCACCTTGAGGTTGAGCCTTTTCCTGTCACTATCCGGCTTCCTCAAGCAAGGTTTAAGTCTTAAAATCTCGCGGTTTTCAGGGCTATAGCAACTCTCTTGTGGCTGGTTTAGACTTCTTCTCATGTTATTCCAGTACTGGTAAAATTCCAATCTGTATAAACTTTCAGGGCCTGAATCTTGTCCTTGTGGCTGGTTTTCTTGATCACTCACATTTCTAGGATAAGACTGCCTCCTGTAGTATCTGTCATGCTCTTGGTGTTTGGGCTGAGGAAGGGATCGTTTCTGCTGTCTTTTGGCCTTCAGGAGACAGTCTAATGTGTGGTAAGGCAGAAGGTAAAATACCTTGCCTGGTACTAGAAATGATTCAGGGTGTACAACAATCCATGGATACTTGAAGACATCAGGCCTGGCAATGCAGTGTCTGGGGTACCTGCTCATGATCTCACCTGCTGTGATTGGCTCCTGAAAAACCTCGACGTGCCGGCCTGGGTGGACCACCTTTATGACATAATCTTGCCTTGATGAAGCTCCCATCTTCTTTTGGTCTTGGAACTACGTGCAGAACGAACCAAGGGGGAGGGAGGCATGAAACACCCTATCCATTCTTCTTATAGGAGGTTTCTTGATCAAACAGTGACAATTTTAGGCGTGGAAACCGATGGAAATGTCTTTGGAAAATGTGGGATTTTTGTACTAATGAGAGTTCTTGATTGGATATGGTGAATGAATCATTTCTTAGGATGTTTCAACTTGAAGTTGAGAGGACAAAATATCTTAACCATGAGATTTACTTTGTGAAGGCCAACCAAATGCAACTTAGATCACAGCTGGCTGGAGAGTAACAACATATGACTGGCATTTACTTTTTTAAGAAACTATAGAACACTAAGGAAAGTAAACTATAATGTCAGGGAAATAAAGCCAAATTCAAGAATAATCAAGCATGAAAGATCAAGACAACTTCAACAGAAGTACAAAACACAAGTTAAGACAAAGGCACCCTGCTTTTCCTTAATTATAGAAGCTGGTGTATGAAAGTACATAAACATAAGTATTTCCTTAATTCTACATGGAAGCTGGTGTCAGATAATGACAACATGTTTCTCGACTCGAATAGGTTTATTTTACATGATGAGATAAAGGAACTAGACTCCATTTTTCAAGCTGATGATTTGGAGAAGAAAGCAACAGCCACATTCACAATAATCAAAGGAACCAAGAATTGCAGGAGGTAGATGAGGTACTTATTGGATTTATTGTCCTTTGTGTTGAGAAGCTGCGATGCAGGAGTGGTGGTGGTCGTGGCGTCTTTGCCCTTTTTGTCGAGAGTTTGCAATGAAGGCGTGGTGGTGGTTGTGTTAACGGCTGGAATGGTTGATTTATCGACTTCACCTACATAGAGCTTCTCCATCATGCTCCAAGCATTGAAGGTGTGGCAAGCTTCTTTGAAATCGGGAGTTGCATCCCTCCCTGCAAACAAGAGACGATCATTAACAAAACAATAGGAAAAAAAAGAAAAAAGAATATCAATCTCACATAATTACTCATTACTGTTACAAAATAGTACTTGTTGGAGCCAATGTTACCTTTACCATACGGGTATTTGACATTCTCTTTTTAATTGAGCTTAGTTTTAGAAATATATTAAAAACACACTATAGTAGTTTTTCAACTCCCTCAGACTTTATGCATGTTGCACAATTTGCATGTAATTTTCTAATGGTATTACCTGTTGCATTCAACAAAAGATCATCACCACCGGGATGCTCCTCCTTGAAAGCAGTCACATCGTAAGCCTGTTCAGAGGACCTCAAAGTAAGGATACTAATGCATAAAGCAACATACGAGAAACCAAATGGTAAACGTGCATCGATGCAAATATGGAGAACACAGAGAGAGTTTCATGGCAGCAACAAAGCAGAAATTTATAAGAGATTAATGCTCGGCAGAATTTGACATAAAGTAGAAATCAGATCACTATTAAGGAAAATAGTTAAGGTTTTCTGTTTCTACTTTGTTGGTTGACTCTTAAGCAACATGTAGGTTTACACATAGCTTATAATACTTCAAAACAAATCATATCATGAGGATCAATTGGGAAAGAACATGAACTCAAATTAACAGTCTATATAATCATACCATTCCGACAAAAGCAACTACTATCTTCAACGCAGTTAGTTAAGGTGATTGCACAGGGAGAGTAGCTAACCATGAACTTTAAGCACAGTTAGTTATGAAGATTACACTGAGGAAAGTAGATAGTAATAACAAGTCCAAGAAAAAAGATCATTAAATCCAACAAGATTCCAAACATGTCATGTACAGAGCCAAGCTACTCGAGTTCAACTTGATTCAATTAATAATCAAATCAAATTCCAGACAATTCTTGAAACTCAACGAAATCAAACAAGCTTGAGCAGTAATGTATTAGTATTCATCTCAACTCGATTCATTTACACCCTTAAATTACATACTACAAACATATGCTAATGTAGCAAAGTATGATGAAGCATGCCAGTAACACTTGCAACCAAACTAACTAAAAGTTCACACTGAAACATGCCTAACTGAAGAGAAAATCCAGATACCACATCACTAACAAAGCGATTGAAAAACCCAATTCCAAGAATTGATAAAAATTGAAACTTTGGCACATACAAACATCAAGTACACAAAATAAAGTCGACCCACTACAATATATACACTCAAATCAAAAGGGTAAAGACTTTTTGACAAGAAAGAATTGAAATACCTTGTCAAAGAGGACAATCCAACAGTCGTCTCTAGTGTTGTGCTGAGCAACCTCATCAAAAGTGAAAACTTTAGCCATTAGAGGTGGGAGGAGAGTTGATTGATTGTAGACTGTAGTGAATGAAAAATGAGAAAAATTGAAAAGGGGTTGACGAGATGGATGGCTGAAGAAATGGTTTGTGATTATTATGCATGAAAGCACCACCTTTCCCTCTGCTGCAATATTCACAAATATGTATTTTTTTAAAAAAGATAATAATAATATATAGAAACCGTTGGATTGTTGATTTTCTCGAAAAGATAAATCATTTCATCTTATGATCGTGTGTCCTTCCATCGACCTGACACACCAAGTGGCCCATTTTTTCGTATTTTTATTTTTTTAAAAAAAATTAAGTTATATTATAATTTGAATATAAAATTGCATACAACATACATACGTGACTTAAATCAAAATTTTATTTTCCTTTTATTGTAACTTTTTTATGGTTTTCAATGATAACAATAATAAATTGAATTGGGTTAGATTTAATTTCAGTGTCGAACGAGTTGTGTTGTGGGGTTGGATTAAGAAAAATTGAATCCGATTGCAGGATGGAGAGGTGATTTTGAGTTTTATTAATATTCATTTCTTTTGTGTTTGGTCTTTATTGGTCGCAGTGCACACTGTCCTAGTAGACTAAAAGAATACCTCCATATATAAAATTAAATCAATTTCTTTTTACATTATCAAAAATGGATCCCAAGAAAAATAAAAAAAATAAAAGTAAAAAATCACATACTCTCTCGTGGTACAATTTTTCATTTTTATTTTGGATACAACCCTCGTGGTGCATGCGCGCAACAATCTGTGGCTGAAGATATAAATAAAATTAATATTTAAATCCTTCGAGGGATTTTATTTATTTATTTTAATTGGTTAATTGTTGGAGGAGAGGAGTCCCCTCCACTCAGTTGATGATGTAAGTCTAACAAATCAAACAACGACCATTTTATTTTAATTCGCTCCTCTTTGTTTTTTTTTTCTTTTTTTGGTATTTTTGCACGTCAATCATTGACATTTGACAGTACTACGACCATGAAAAGCAATTTCATATTCATGACGAATTTTTAATTTATTTTATATAGCTGATTTTTGACTTATTTTAATCGATTGATGGTTTATATTTATGGCATCAATATGTGGAATTATGACTATTCAATGACCATTTTCTATATATTTCCAAGCGATGTCAAAACATTAATTATCACATGATACTATGGCAAATGTTTCCCCCCATAATTAAAAAAGTTAAATACACTTTGCACCCATAAATTATGCATGTAGTCGCATTTAGGCCTCTAAAGTATGAAATGTAACAAAAAGGCCCATCATGATATGGATTATTTCTTTTTGACAAAAATGTCCTTATTGTTTCCACCCCTAAAATATGTTTATTTCAATTATTCTCCTAAAACATAATTTGAATTATTATAAAAATTATATTTAACATAAATACTATCCAAAATTTATTATTTTTATAATTAGTATAAAATCTATATAAACTCTATAAATTTACAGTCCTTATATTTTTTTACATAACTGTTTAAAAATTTACATAATTTTTGCTTGTATTGTTTTATATATGTTGAACTTTTTTTTAAAAATAAAATTATTGATACAATTTTAAAATATTACATCGAACATAATACACTATAAAATATGCAAATCTAAAATATATAATTAATTTATAATATTTTGAGTAATGATATGATGTAATTTAATTATGCATATATATACCTGAATAAAATTTATAGGTTATATAACATACTTTTTTGTAAAATTATATACATTATGTATTTACACATATTTACATGTATTTTTTAAGATAAATAATTTACTTTGTAAAACATACATGTATTTTTTAACATAAATAATTTACTTTGTAAAACATATATGCATATAGAGCAATTGTAAATATTTTTTGTATTACATAATTAATAAAAAAGTTATAAATTTTTTATACTATTTTGTAAATACAATTTGAGTAAAATTCAAATCATTAAAAGTAGTTTCGGCGAAGTAATAAAACATACCTTTAGGGAATAAAATGAAATGTATAGGAGATAAGTGAGAATGGTATTTCTGTCATTCTAATGTCAAATTACTTTTTGTTACCTTTCATACTTTAGGGGCCTAAATGCGACTACATGTATAGTTTAGGGGTGCAAAATGTATTTAACCCTAATTAAAATCTTGATGATTGTTGATTTGTTATTTTCGCATTGATTTTGTTTGATTGTATTAAATGATATATATACATTTGGTCATGATTTTTAAGCCTAATTATTTATGGAATAATTCATTATTTTGTAGTACCGGATTTAATCTTGATATTCGTACTCTAGATACATAAAAAGAGATTGAAGAAAAACTATGACGAAAATCATGCAAGATGTGAAGACAATCATGGAAGAAAACAATAACAAGTTTCTTCATAAGTAAACTAAAGAAAATAATACAAATGCCTCAGTTTTTCACAAGTAGAAACAGCCCTGCTCTCCCTCTTCACTTACACAATGTGGTCTGAAGTAAAGACAACAGGTTTTTCAACCTTAACAATCTTATTACCGACGATGCAAGAAACTCGTTTAGGTCGATGATTTGGTGTAGAAACGGATGCCGACAGCCACGCCCAAGATGATCAGCGGAACTAAGAACTGGAGGAGCTTGATGATGAACTCTGATGTTTTGTCCTGGTCGTATTTTGGCTGCTTGGGGGGAGTGTACTTGGTCTGTTTCGGAATGGTTGATGTGTTGATCTCACCAACGTAGAATTCTTCCATCATCGCCTTAGCACTGGCGCTGTGGCCAACATCCTCAAAATCATCGGTTGCATCTTTTCCTACAGCCACCACAATGTTCGATAAACAATAACACCAGACCAACATAGTTTGTTTGTGTTATTGTAGAAATTGTGCAAGGGATTTTGCAACAAATACCAGTTGAAGACACCAAAACTTCATCGCCACCGGGATGGTCTTCCAAGAATTTAGTTACATCATAAACCTGTCGAAATGCACTCAAACTGAGGATGGCTCTTCGGATCATACTAAACACATGAGAGAACTGAAATTGTAATGCAAATATGGAGTACACAGAAAGCAACCATCAAGTGGTCCAATGGTGGCAGCTTGTTCTCGTGAAAGATAAATCACATGAACTTTCAGCTACTGAATCACAACACTACACACGAACACAGTACTGATACGACAACGTTAAAGAGTGTGTAATTGAGATGACATCAATTAGCAATCTAAATGAACAGAAAGACAGTCAATGCATGACAAAACAATATCTCAAGAAAATCCCAGAATTGAACCTGCCAGTTACGAAACAGACAATAAATACTCAATACAAAGTGCAAAGATCAGAGTTCATTATAAGAACTTAACAATAGGTGATCAATCAACTGTAGGAACTTTAAATCAAGCCCCGAGTTTCAAGAATCCAAATTTTCTTTTTCCATGCCAATAACCTTCGGATTGCATAATTGTCCGAACCTTAATCCGAGCAGCAAAACAACAAAGGACTAGAAAGATCTGATGAAGCATGTATAGAAAATTCACAAAGTATCACATTCAAGAACTCCAAGTCCTCCACTACGTAATAGGAAAAACCAATTCAAATCCATTTTTTAAACTTATCAAACACCACATCACATCAGCATCAAAGCAACCAAAAGCCCAGTTCTTGAAATGATAAAAAAAATGGAATCTTTGACAGATCCAGAGATCATAGACACAAATCAAAGTCGACCCATTTCAGCAAACAATCACCAAAATCAAAATACCTTGCCGGCAATGACAAGCCAACAGTCCTTGTTGGTGTTGTGCTCAGACACTTCTGCAAGAGTAAAAACTTTAGCCATTTGATTTGATGAGGCGGGCTTCAAGAATTGAAGGAGAGGAACTCTTCAAGTTGAAGGCGTGCTTGAAGAGTGTGGAGTAGTGGGGTGGGGGGTAGGTGGGTAGGAGAAAATTCAGTAGATTTTAAAGTTTGTGCGTTGGGGTTGGTGAGAAGATGGGAAGGTCAAATGTCAGTATTTCAACTACCTTTTGAGAATGCAATTCTTGGATGAAAATTAATATTGGTAATAAATAAATATCAATTATTACCTTTTTTACTAAACTATCCCCCCTTTTTTTGCCTTCTTGGTAACAAATTATTGGAATTAATTTATTTCAATAAATCTATTATAAATAGTTTTCAAAATTCAAATCAAGAAAATGATCCCAAGGAAAGGAATGGTGGTTCTATCAAGCTCTTGCTTAATTTTGGCGGGCCTATTAAGATGAACTAAGACAAAAAAAAAAAAAAAAAAAAAAACGGCTAAGTGAAGAGTGATTTCCTAAATAGTAATTTTAGCCTATTAGTTTTTATTTTAAAGAAATTACTTATGATCAACAAATAAAAGTGAAATTTTACAATAAATAAGACATGTCATTTTTAGGGTAAATTACAACTACCTTTTTTGAAATTTGACATAATTATGTAGTCTCGAGATAGAGATGTGAAAAGTATTATTTTACTTTTATTGAATTTTTAAGTTTTAATATGAGGTTGGGTTAAATAAACAATTGATAGAGAATATTAATTCATAAAAATATTTTAATTTTTTAATTTTTTTTTATAAATTATAACTTATAATTCAAGAAGGAATTTTGGTTAGTTAATTATAAAAATTGGATGAAAATCTAACAGAATGAGTTCATTATTTGACGGACGTTAAAGTTAGGGGTATTTATAATTTTTCAAATAACAAAAAATATCATTATTATGTCAAACCTCGTGAGTGTATTTTACCTATTTTTTTATAATATTATTCTTGAAAAAGGTATCAAAAAAATAGTTTAGTAAAATGAGTCCCTCGTGGTACATGAGCAGGAGGGGTAGTGGTGGAAATAAATATCCTTGTACATTTAATATAAAATAATTAAAAATCCTGGAGAGTTGTACGGACAAATATTTACTAATGAAAACCTATGGCCAGAAAATTAGTTGGCCAACCTAATTAATTCACCCACCGCATCTTAGTTCCATACGAGCCCCCAAAGAAAATAAAATAAATAAATAGAAGACAATATTAATTTAATTTGAATCTTATGTAAATAATCTTAACTTGAGCCTAAACTTGAAACAGAAAAATAAAATAATAACAATAATACTTTGAGTGGCACGACAAGTATTTGGGCTTTCAAAAGCCCAATACAGGGGGATTTGATCCACTTATTTAATGTTTTTAATGAAAGCCCAAAATGATATCTTTGAGCCAAGGCCCACTTACTTTCATGGATACAATTACGGATAAGTTTTAGCCCGTTGAATACGAAATGAATTTTAAATATATTTAGATAACTTTTAAAAATTAAAAAAAAAAATCTGGAATTAATTGTTCAAGTAAGTGGAAATGGGGAAAAATGGCCTTGCTTATTATGGTGTGAATATTGCAGGATGTTCGGTGTAATATGGGAATTTGCTAATAACTTGAATAAAATTATTTAAGCAAATGGTATGTCAGAAGTATTATTTAAATCAACTGTTTCTTATAGATACAATTTTTAATAATAATATGATTTTATATAATTTGGTATTTTTTCAGTTGACTCATGTAAGAAAAATTACAGGTTTAAGAATGTTAGGATGAAAGATTAATTGGAGGAGAGGTAGAAGAAATTAGAGGTGAGAAAGTGATGATTGTGGCAGAATTATGACAGTACTGATTTTGGGCTGTCAAAAAGTAAAAAAAATTCCTTGAGGAGGAAGACAAACTTTATATAAATTATTATGGGATTGCAGATAATTAATGATTGGTAATGAGTCCTACAAAAATCATTAATCATATTGTCGCAATTTGGAAGCCTAGCTTCATAGTGAAGCATCCTATGCAGTATTGACTATTGCACAACACAACATTTTAGTTTTTTGTTGAAAGAAATTAATCTGCCTCTGCCATCATTGTCCATGTTACATGCCATTCCCTAAAAGTCAAAAAAGAAGATGAAGAAAAGAAAAACAACTGTGCCTGAATTATATTATTTGTTCTTCATCATTATAGTACTGTAAAAACAAGAATTATTGGAAGCTATTACATATATATATATATATATATTCTGTGGTGTTCTTGAAAGCATCATGCAGTAAATTAAGTAGTTCATTTTTTCATATATTATGTAACTTTTCAAAAATGGAGAAATTTTATTATAATAGTTGCATGGAGGTTGGTGGCCTCTCTCTCTCTCTCTCTCTCTCTTTCTCCAAAGTTAAGCTTAAGCAGCAACTGTTTATCCAACCCTCATCATCGCTCATGATTGCGGAACCTCATTCTCCTACAGCATGCTAATGCTAATGGCAACGGTCAAAAGCTTCACTTTTTTATAACTTTACTCAACAGCTTTCACCTCTCATTAGTCCGTGGTTGCTTCCTCTTTTTCTCTCCCTGTAACTCTTTCTTTCTCCTATTGTTTTGCATGCTCTTACAAGTGAGTGAAACAACTACATCTTTTATGACAAGGGTTCCTTTTGATCATAAGTTTATTCGTGGTTTTCGATAATTCTTGCGTTTAATTCCTCAGACAGTTTCTGTCTGTCTCATGGAGCAGCATTACTTCAGCTGGTTTGGCTTTTTACTGTTTTCTGCATTAATCAGTACCACTTTCAGCTACCAAGATGGTATGTTCTATCCTCAATTGTTTAATGGTATTTGGGTACTGTGATTAGCTATAAACAAACAGATGATGACAAAATATTTGAAACATGACAAACTAGTATGAATACTTTCTGTCTTATGTACTTCAGTTATCAGTGTTAGAAAAGTTGCAAAATGTTTGATATTGTGTCTGTTTGAACCTACATTGTCTTGTATGATCGGCTGATATATACTAACAACGATGGATTAGGTTTCTTGAGCTTAACATGTGGTGGAACGACGAGCTACGTTGATTCTTCTAACATTTCATGGACACCGGATGGATATTATGCCACCACCGGGAACATGACTACTGTTGTTTTTCCTGAGGGAACCTCGTCAACCAGCCTCCCAGTCCGATTCTTCCCTGATTCTGCAGGCAGAAAGTGTTACAGGCTCCCAATGCAGAACATCTCATCTTTAGTTCTTGTTAGGACTCATTTTGTGTACAAGAACTATGATGGCCTCGGAAAGCCCCCTGTTTTCTCTGTCTCTCTTGGGACAGCTATGACGACTACGGTAAATCTTGCTCATACAGATCCATGGATCGAAGAATTTATATGGCCAGCGAACAAGGATGTTCTACCGTTGTGTTTCCACTCGATTCCTAATGGTGGATTCCCTGTTATTTCATCGCTTGAACTCAGGCCTCTTCCTCCGGGAGCGTATGTTAGTGCATTTGGAGATTCCAATGATAAGATGCTCAGAAAGTCGTACCGTATTAACTGTGGATACAACGATGGACCATTAAGGTAAGAAGCATCATATTTCCGTCTCTGTTTTCTGATCATTCTGATGTTGTTTTCAGTAACTTTGAGTAGTCTTGTTTTGCGATTTAAGGTACCCTTTGGATCCATACGATCGAATATGGGACGCTGACGAGGATTTCTCTCCTTACCATGTGTCGGCTGGTTTTGATGTTGAAAGCAACTTTAGTTTGTCAAACATTAAAGAGAGCCCTCCTACTGCTGTTCTTCAGACCGCTCGAGTTTTAGCGAGATGGAACAACCTTATATATAGGTTGCCTCTAGACAATCAAGGAGACTACCATGTTGTTCTGTACTTTGCTGGAATTCTGCCTGTGTCCCCTTCATTTGATGTAATAATCAACGGAGAAGTCGTTCAATCAAACTACACGGTGATGCAGTGGGAGGCTAACAGTCTATTCTTTACTGTAAGAGGAATCAAGACTTTGAACATCACCTTGAAGACAATCAGCTACTATCCTTTAGTGAATGCTCTTGAGGTCTATGAGATTCTTGATATTCCCTTAGAAGCTTCTTCAACTACAGGTCTTAAGATTACATTCTTGAATTTGCCATTCCTAGTACGAGTTTTGTTTCTTGATCTGTCTGAGGAAATCTAAAGATTTTGATGTCATCTGCAGTTTCAGCACTTCAGGTTATTCAGCAGTCTACCGGTCTGGATCTGGGGTGGCAAGACGATCCATGTTCGCCTACGCCATGGGATCACATCGGATGTGATGGAAATCTGGTCACTTCATTGTATGTTAAATGTCTCAGATGAGCACTGTGTTTCTTTCTTTTATCATTGTACGTCAAGTGAACATTCTTGGATTGCCTGTAGGAAACTTTTCGACGTTGCGTTGAGGACAATCAGTCCTACATTTGGTGATCTGCTGGATCTTAAAGCACTGTAAGAAATTTTCTGATGAAAATGTTCAAGAATTTGATAGATTATGTTTCTGGAGTTTTGCCTGGATCTTACCAGTTATTTCTTGGGCGTCGTGCTTGTAGGGACTTGCATAACACTTCGCTAGCCGGGGAAATACAGAACTTGGGTGGACTGCAGCATCTTGAGAAACTGTATTAGTTTACATCCTCCATGAATTTTTTCTTGAAAATTGTTGATCTCTTTGATTTTCAGACATGAGGGTATAAATTCTTACAGTTCTTGTACTACTGCAGGAACTTGAGCTTCAACCAGATAACATCCTTTGGTTATGAGTTGGAAGATTTGATCAACATTCAAGTCCTGTAAGTCTCATTAAAATCAAGTTCAAGTGATGCAAATGGAGAGTAGAAATGGATGAAAAGAGTTAAATTTGTGGTTTTTAAAATGCAGAGACCTGCAAAATAATAGTTTGGAGGGAACTGTACCTGAAAGCTTGGGAGAGCTAAGAGACCTTCATTTACTGTAAGTGCAAAGCAATTTTATCAGCTAGAAATCTGAATATTTATCTACCAACGAAACATGTATCTAATTTTCCTCCTGCAAATTGAAGGAATCTGGAGAACAATAAGCTACAAGGGCCACTCCCACAATCGTTGAACCGTGAAAGCTTGGAAGTTAGGTAAGAAAATCAACAATCATCGTTCTATCTGTTTCTGATCATATCCGCCTTTCTTAACACCACACTTTTCTTTGTGTGTGTGTTTTTCCCTTTTCAGGACATCAGGGAATTTGTGTCTTTCCTTCTCACTAAAATGCAACAGCCTTTCTCGGACTCCTTCACTCGAGACTCCACAAGTCACTATATTCACCCCAAGAAAGCGCAGAAACCATAGCCATTTAGCAATTCTACTCAGTGCAGTTGGAGGAGCCGTTCTTGCCCTGTTCGTTATTTCGTTCTCAGTCCTCTTGTACCTGAAGAGAAAGAGAGCTCAAAAAACATATACACAGAGTAAGCCAACCTTCATAGTAACAAACATAGAGAACTCCAATCAACTCGTGTGATTAAGTGCATTCTTTTGTTCTCTTTTAGGACACGCAATGGATATGGAAAGCTGGAACTCAGCAAGAGTCTTCACCTACAAAGAGATAAAAGCAACCACAAACAACTTTAAGGAGGCCATTGGTCGTGGCAGCTTCGGTTGTGTGTACGTTGGCAAGCTCCCGGGTGGCAAATTAGTAGCTGTTAAAGTCCGGTTTGATAAAACTCAGCTGGGGGCCGATTCTTTCATCAACGAGGTCTAAACAAAACAACATCAATACTTTGTTTCCTCAACATAGTTTCTATGTTGACACCTCCTTGATCATCACCCTTTCCTGGATTATTTTCAGGTCTCTCTTTTATCACAGATTCGACACCAGAATCTCGTATCACTGGAAGGGTTCTGCTGCGAGTCAAGGCAGCAGATTCTTGTTTATGAATACTTACCTGGAGGATCATTGGCTGATAACCTTTACGGTATGATATTCTGGTTTTTGATTCACTTGAAACAACAAACACTCTGACTTTCTTGAATGTAACAGGTGCAAATAGCAAGAAACTGACCCTGAGTTGGGTTCGGAGACTGAAAATTGCTGTTGATGCTGCAAAAGGTGGATATTACTAACTTAGCATTATAAGTTGGATGGACTAATTAGACATACAGAAATTCTGAGCCTTGATGGCCTAAAAACATGTCGTTTTTGGCACAGGTCTGGACTACTTACACAACGGAAGTGATCTACGTATAATCCACCGGGACGTGAAGAGCAGCAACATTCTTTTGGACATGGAGATGAATGCTAAAGTGTCTGACTTTGGCCTGTCTAAGCAAGTCACTCAATCTGATGCCTCTCATGTCACCACTATAGTCAAAGGCACTGCAGGCTATCTTGATCCTGAGTAAGTTATCCAAACTCCTTGGACGCCCCGAGATTTGGATATATTACGAAGCGTACCTTTCAAATTCAGAAAATTACTGGGACACACCATGTAGTTATATTTTATGTTTCAGATTTCCTCCTAGTTATTTGGTCTTTAGTGAGAATGCGTTAAGGTTTCTCTTATAGTATGTCTTTATTTTAAGGGTTGTCACTGTAATTACTTATAAAAAATTGTATATTCTTGTGCGGTGGAATCCTGAAAACTTCTTGAAATTGTATGTTCAGGTATTATTCCACTCAACAGTTAACAGAGAAAAGTGATGTCTATAGTTTCGGGGTTGTGCTTCTGGAGCTGATATGTGGCCGAGAACCACTCACTCACACCGGCACACCTGATTCCTTCAATTTGGTTTTATGGGTAAGTAAACCTAATCAGTTTCACCTATTGCTAAATGTTATCAGCAAGGAATTTAAGTTACTGATGAGTTCTTCTGTTCTCACCTCACTCGCAAAATCTCCAGGCTAAGCCATACTTGCAGGCTGGTGCATTTGAGATTGTGGATGAGAGCATAAAGGGAAGTTTTGATGCAGAAAGCATGAGAAGGGCTGCTCTGATTGCTTGCAGGGCAGTCGAAAGAGATGCAATGCGCAGACCGACTATTTCAGAAGTGCTGGCTGAGCTCAAAGAGGCTTACAGTCTCCAGATCGCCTATCTTGCATCTTCTGGACATGTAAATTAATATATCTGCATTAGTATTTCGTATGCATGAGAGCATTTATCAGAATATTTTGTGTCGCATAATTTGCGCAGTTGAGAGAAAGAGGGAGGAAGGAAGCATAGTCTATACCATGAGACAGTTAGATGTTGCCAGGCTGAAATAATGGCTTAAGTTATGTGAAAATGGAAGTTGGGTTTGCCTTGCTGCTGTAGAGCTAAAGCAAGCACTTCTCTACTTACCAGGACAGGAACTGTTGAATATATATATCATATTCAATCTTTATTCTGCTTTTAGAAATGTATTGTTGTTAGAATTAAGGATCAGAAAAGCTGTCATTTAATAGAGCATAGAATACATGAGCAAATTCATTGATAAGAATCCCCAAGGCGTAAAATCATGTTTTATTTCTTAGGTTCTTGACAAGAATTCTTCCAAATGAGTGCAGTTGTCTTGTGACAGGAGTATAGCGGCGACCGGCCCTTAGAACAAGAATTAGAAAACGGAAGGCAAGGACAAGTCCACATTTCAATCGGTGGTCTTCTATTATAGTGTTGATTGTCAAAATATGGTACAACAAGAATCATGCTACAAGGCCAATCTTCTATAAGCTAATAAGTTACCTATAACAAATTTCGAGCTACAACAATCTCATGGACAATAGCTGAACAAGTGATTGAGAAAATCTTCCAGATTCTATTATAACACCCTCCACAAGCATGGTTTGATAGCATACTGTGTGATCCAGGAATGTGTATTTTGCAAAAATGAGCAAACTTAGCTGGAGTAGCGACGTCGCAAATAGAGGAATGCTGCTGTCAGGGCAGCAACAGCATATGGAAACACTGTCCAAATTCCCTGCAAAGCAACGAGTATTAGATTCCTTATGGAACAATTTGAAGTTATTCATGGCAAAAGATGAACCCACCACTACAGTGGCAACAGTTGCAAGGGCAAAGACTGGACGTTCTCTCAGCAAGAATCCAATTGCCAACTGCACAATGAAAAATACAACATAAACACAGATAGAACTGGCAATAGCTTCCACCACATGCAACATTCAAGTACTGATAGTAGCAATATATTGGGAAAACCATGTTTTCAGTGTAAAGAAGACGGAAGTAGAAATGATAAAAATGAGGATAGATGGCTTATTGGTGATAAGTGATAGTAGTCAATATTTTCTAGTCTATTAGACTCAAGAGTCAAGAGTATGCACCTATTTAACAAGATTAAAAATATGCTAGAAATATTGCACTTTAGCGGTAAAATTTTCTTCGATATATTTTATTCGAAATATCAAGCAAGGTGGAGAGGTCATCTTAACTAATCTGAGCAAGGATCTAGAGAGAGATGGTGAGTTATCAAGCAAAGTTTCCAATACCTGTAACGGGAGAGTTACCAGTCCTCCACAGCATACACCGGCAAAGAAACACTCTGGTGATATGTCCTGCAATCAGAGTGAAGGGAAAGAAATAAGTTCCTGAGTGAAGGCTAGATTTGCTTTGCTATATAGACATATTTCATGAGGATTCAGAAGAGTAGAAAAGGAAAGACTACGTTCAACTAATTACACAAGCTAACTGTACATACATTCATGCAAACACACAAGTCTACAGAGACCAAGAACTCAAAATGAAGCAGAAGTGGGTTGGCCAACTTTAAACAGGAGAAATGAGAGAGCAATATTTATGTGGTAAAAGTATGAAGACTGACCATTGCCCCAGCAAGAAAAGCAGTAGGATTTCTTACTCCAAGAGAAAATCGTTCCACTGCGTGCATGAATCACAAATAAAACATGAGAATCACAAGAAAGAACAAGATGGCTTGCATAAAAGAATGTGATTTAGAATTAGTCAGCGTTAACCTTGCAGGCTGCATCAGGAAAGGAAATAAAAGAGAGTTTTGATTAAGACAAATAGTAACGAGCGAAAAAATACTGATCCACTTTTTGGCAATTAGATATTATTGCTTTTTCTAGTTTTTCAGGCATACAAGGATAAAAACTGGAAGTACCTGATCTACATCAAAAGTGGTCCAAGAGAGACATGCAGGAATTAACAGTTCAGTTGAACTCACCAAAACCAATAAGATTTCCATATCTTTGCACAGTGCGTGTAATGTCCATAGCTTTCTCTTTGCCAACCCCTAACTACAGTTCATGAACAGTCATATATCACAGACACAAATAGAAAAGTTTGTGCTGCGACTTATTTTGTGCTGTACATACCTTTGACCAAATATCATTAGATGCCCCAGATTGTTTGAAAAATCTCCCAAGGTAAAATGGTATCATATCACTGATACAAACTCCCCTGAAAATGTACATATCATGTAAGCTGGACGAATAATTGTACAAATTAGAGATGTTAAAAATGCGTAAACTTTCGGGGTGACACGACGGATGAGCAATGAATACGGATCTTAATAATATTTTTCTCAAAAAGATGTTCTGGTAGAAAAGATAAGGTGAAATGGATTGAACAAAGTAGCATCGGCACACATAAGCCAATTAAGTAGCCGCAAACACAAATGAATAAACAAAACACTAACCAGTACACCCACACAACAGTAGAAATCATGTATGGAGCATTTCTTGAAAGCGAATCAACTAAAGACTGCCATGTCCCGTCCAAAGAAACTAATCGTGCCAGTGAGATGCCAACCTACATTATTTTAAATGACCTGATAAAATGGAAGAAGATTGAAATAAATACAGAGATGTACGAGCATAGAAGTGCGTAAAACCAGGATACCAGCAGAAAGGACAGACCCATATATTCAAAGCTTCTTCACTAATAAAAAGTCCACATCCAGCAGCCATCAACAACCAAAAGTATATCCATCTGTAACCAGGAACGGACAGAAGCTTTAACATATTTTCTTAGTTACGTGGGAACTTGATGATGGATTTTGTTTATGAAATGGACCGTAAGAGGTCACAGAATGAAACAGAAGATATAATGCTTAAAAAGAATCAAGAGGTCAAAGAACATATCATATGTGAACTGTCTAAATTCTAAAGCTCAAGGTGCACCATGAAAAGTATGAGAAAAGTGGGAGCAGCACTAAATAGACGCATACCCAGGAGCATATTGAGGAAGCACAACTCTATATCCAAAAGCCCGGAAGCTAAAAGCACCGGGAGGTGCAGCCAAAGTGGAAGAGGACGCGCCATCTAGCAAAAATTGAATCCCAAGTGGTGTCCCCTGACTTGGCGGCTTTATACCAACTGATAACAATGTAATCATAGCAGCTATACCCAGAAGTATTCCTAATTTTGAGAGAAATGCACTTCCACTATCAGCAGTTTTGTTTTCTAGACTTCCTATAGCAATATCAGAAGCTGTATGTTGATCCTCTGGAATAATTTCCGGTTTGACATTGTCAGAGCTTTGTACACCATCCTGCGGAAAGCTTTTGATCCTGCATTGGCAAGGAATAATAAAAAGAAGAACCTTTTGGCAACAACATGAATATGGGATAATAAAAGCACCAAATGGGTGATTTGTGGTGATCAATTGAAAGCTAAACAATAGAAGTCCATGATCAAGAGGACATATACCATCATGGACACTGAAATGTTAGGAAAACCAATGACCTAGCACAAACTGTTGTAACTGAGAAATCTAGCAACCAAAATCAACTACTTCTTGTATATTTGGAAGGACCAACAAACGAACATTTTATATTGAAAAGCAAAACATAGTTATATTTTTCATGCAAAGAATGACTACTGCCTGGTGGTTATGACATGTCAAGGCACTAGTATAGTACTCCAAGTGAACAGCATTCAGGCACCATTTCTTTTCACAAATGAAGTTGCAACCCACCATGATGCACTTCTATGTGTTCATGTTCATCCATTTTATTCCAATTTATTTCTGAATGTAATTCAGAAACCATGATAACTTCACAATTCAATCCAATTTTACCTCCATTATATCACTGTTATTGCACTTAAAAAGGATCTGAACAAAGCTCCTGCTTCAGCTACCATGAGTTATTGTATTGGCAATAAATGTGGTCGAACAGTAACAACTTAAAACTGTATTGGCTGAAGACATGAGTAAATTGGCCAACTTTCTAATCGGTGAGAGGAATTAACAGAAACCTCTGTTTGGAAACAAGAAGACTGCCATGCTGATATGGAGGGAGGTGAGATTCCTTGAAATGACATCCTCCAGCTTATGATGCAGCCATCGTAAAAGGATATGTTCTAGCCAAAATTCATGGCAACTTCTGGGTAGCAAGAAAAGGATGGCAGGAGGGTGCCAGATAGGCAGATACCTCGGAACAACCCAATTACCGGATTGGTTGGAAGCATCACTAATGCTGTTACTATATTCAATTTCATCCGTTTCCTCCACGTAAATATATTTATATCCTAAATTTCATGCAATTTGCATACATACAGCTAGAGTTGCAAGCAGAAGGCAGTTTCTACCAATTCAATTCCTCGATATTTCATACCATAGACGATGCAAATATATGAACATTAAGTTTCTCTTAAACATTCTAAAATCTCCATATGGTTCAAATACATATCAACTTCCAAACCAACCATTCAAGCACGATACATACACCCACCCAATCCAAATACCAACATAAAAGCAGGGAAAACCTTATAAAAAAAAACCCAAAACGCTGAGAGTACCTCGTAGTATGATGACTTAAAGGCAGCATTAAGACTATTAATGACTGAGAATTTGCACAGATAAAAACAAACAAATCACGCAGAAGAGGAAAACCAAACATAGTCACACACACAGCAAGGAAAAGCCATACCGGGAGTTCGATGATTTGAGTAAGAGGTTAGCATTCCCGGAGAAAGGTCTAGAACGCAAAACGGAAGTGGTGAAATGCAGGTGGCGGTGGTTGGAGGGGCGAGCGGCCGGCGGCGGTGGGATAGTGAGAATCGAGAGGCCATTAGCGAGAAGCGCCATGAATGGGACTGTGATTACAGTTTGGGTCGTCCAGTGGTGGACTGGCGGTTGAGAACGAAGAGTAGAAGAGGTTGGAACTTGGGGCATTCGGGTGGGGCCCAAATCCATGTGAGATGGGGCAAGTGGTTGGGCGGAGTCGGAGCGAATCGAGTGGGAAGGAATATCATCCTGTTTCGAGTTTACTTGTGTACTCATAATTCGCTTTTAGTTCCACATTTTTAGAATTATTACAAACTTACCGCCATATGTTTAAAAAAGCTTCAATTTCAGTCCTTTATATAATTTTTTTGTCTTAGCAGTTAACTCGGTATATTTAGTTCTGTATATTACATTTTTAACGGAACTTTTGTCTTAACTAGCATACTTAGTTTTGTAAATGTGTGTGCACAATTAATTTGATTTTTTATAAAATATTTATTTTTTGAAAAAATAAAATATTTAGATTCTAAAAAAATTAATAAAAGAAAATAAGAGAAGAAAAATGGACGTAGAAGTTGATAAAGGAAAAAATGGGAAGTTGAGAAGTGAGAGAAAAATAAGATGTTGGTAAAAAAGAAAAATAAAATAAAAATTAAAATATTAAAGTGCTCTCCCTTAATATAGTTATTAGGGTACATGGCAAATTCATTTAAATAGAAAAAAAATTAAAAGTTCTGTTAATAAAATATATTTTAATTATATAAATTCCAATATTGAAAAAATAAGAAAGAGCGAGAGAGGAAGAAAGGAGGAAGTCAAAATTAAAAATACACGAAAGTTGATAAGTGAAATAAAGTAATAAATTAAGAAAAAAGATAATAGTAAAATATTGTGAAACAGTATTAAAAACTTAAACAAAAAATGATCGACATAGCACATGGGACATTAAAAGGATACTATCTCCTAATAATAAAATATAGATTTATAAAATATTTTTCCACCCCGAATTCTATTTCATTTTTTCTTTTTAAAACATTTCAAAATAAATTATATCCGCTAAATAAATCTCTAATCATTAATACGTCTTCAATTTCCAACGAAAAAGGATGACCTAAATATACTATCTGGGGTTAAAATATAAATATTTCAATCATTCACAACTTTCAATAAATTTTTATATTTATTCTTTAGTATTTCATATTTTTACTTTACATACTCTCTCTTAAGTTGTCAATTCCTGGCGACTCTTTATTCACTTTTAGAATCGCACTCCGGCACCTAAGCTTTAATTTTAATTTGCGAATATTTTTTCATGCATTTAGATTTCATTTCCATTGGCACAAGGAAAGGAACATTCCAAGATTTGAACAGACAAATGCATGTCAAATGTTCCTTGCATTGTACCTCACTTTGAGGCGCATGTTTCGCGCAATGCCGTGTCTCAAGTTTGACCAATGTTACACACATTTCAACCCCCCACCACATATAAATATATTAAATTATTGTTGTTCTGATGTCAACTAGAGAATAAATTCGTTTTCCTTTGCCACTTAAATTATCCTACTCCCCATAATGTTATTTATGTTCCTACTCCCGCAATTTCTATGGATTGACCTATGTCTTATCATCTAAATCCACGTTCAAATACATATACATATTTACTTTTTTATTTCATTTAAAATTAATTATTTAATAACATACAGCAAGTACATTCAATGTATGATTTGTGAAAAAAATATATAAAAGTACAGTATTTATGTATTTGATTATTAATTATACTATTGTGAATGAAAAAATAAGTATTAATTAAAATCTATATATTTTTTAGTTTTTCTTCCGCTAATGATTAGCTATGTAATTTTATCTACAGAAAAATAAGATTGGAAAAATTGAGACAGTCAAATTAGGATAATCCCCAAGTGAGACTAATAAATCAATTGCTTCCCACTAATGATTCTGATTCTTCACTTAATGACTGCACTCATTGTTCCCAACAACTGTTGGTACTTGAAAGATGCATCAATATCAATCACATTATGATTACTAATCACTCTATATAAATAAATGAAAAACTATAAATAGTAAAAAAATATGAAGATTCCTCCTTGAACTAGAAGGTCCACTATTTTCTCCAATATTATCGTTTCCCATTAATTTAATTTTACTTTTTTAACTCATGAAGTAATTATACGTATGTATTGACATCTCATTTAATTATGACATGACATTATGATTTACATATCAAATAATTGACAAGCTCATTTAGTTATTAAAGAACATACAAGTCAAAATATATATTAGAAATCCCATAAGTAATTGCCAAAAAATAAAAAGTAAAAATTCCATGTTGCTAAACATTAGGTGTAATACAGTATTTGTTTCAGACTTGCCTATGCTTGGAGGGGAAATCCAAAGGTGGTTCACTTATTCTAGAAAAAAATGGACTTTTCTATGTGCTTTAATTGCATAATAGCCCCTTTCCAATTTTGAATGACGGTGGTTGTTCAATTATTATTATTAACTTTATAAGCCAATTTCATTTAATTTATATTTGATACTAATTATATTTTCGTTTTTAACATTCTTTCAGTTTAGAATCAATACATATTTTCATTCGTGTAAATATTTGTCTCATTGAATATTACACTAACTATTTTTTAAATTAAAAAGTATTTTTTTTTCTAAATCATAACCATTCAAATATAAATTTTGAATTACATTTCTTCCACATAATTAAATAACAAGAAAATAAAAATGAAACAAGTTGTTATCACCCACCAAATCCCAATTTAAAATTGGAATATAAAATTTACAATACCGAACTTTCTTTTTCCCTTTTTATTTTTTTATTTTATTTAAAAAAGAATGTATAATAATAAATAAATATAGTAAAGATAGATGAGTCATTTGTTTAGTGTGGGGTGACAGGGCAATTCTTCTGTACGAACGTTAGGATCAAAAACACTATTCAACTTTTCCGTGCCTTACTGACGGCGACGTTAATTTCTTATTCTCTTCTCATTCCTCCTAAAAGCCAAAAGATCTCCCATAAAGCGCCGCCGTGAAAAAGCGCCGTCACGGACCCCCCCCTCCCCCCCCCCGCCCCCGCTCCTTATACGTTACTACGATATTATTACTACCATTTGAAAGCCACACGGTTCCTCTCTCTCTCTCTCTCTCCGAACCAGAATTATACCCCACTCATCAAATTTCTCTCTCTCTCTCTCTCTCTATATATATATAATATGTATCTGTATGTATAGTTAGGAATGAATGAATATATTTATGGAATAGTACTTGAATCGACGATTTCACGAGGATTGTGTTTCCAGGAAGTGAAACAGGCGGAGTGATCTGAAAGCGATATTGGTTGCTAATCCCCGGCCGACGTGTGTTTTACATTTGTACGTAATTGTGGACGTGTTATGTACATGCGTATGTAAATATTGTATACATCGGCGTGGGGGGAGAAAAGTGATCGTCGCTGAACATTGCGGCGGGAATTTGGATGCTGATATTCGTGGGAGGTATATGATTTGAATATGATGTCATTGTATGTTGATGGTGATTCTCACCTTTCTTTTTCGTTTCTTTCTGAAGTCTCTTTTGATTTGCCTCATGAATGTGGGAGCTTTTGATTTGCTTTAGGAAAGCGTGAATAATGTAGTGAATTTCGTTTTGGAAAGCTTTTGCGATATGTTGTGTATAGCTTATTTGACCTGTTCAATGGAGAATGCATCTGAACCGTGAATCTTGAAGGTTTACAAAATCTTTGCCCCAGAGATATAATTCTTTTTGGATTTACAAAATTCTTGCGTTGGACTTGGTGCGCTCTAGGATTAACAAAATATGGGTTGTAATAGCATTCTTTTCTTTCTAATACCAAATTCCGGAATTCATTAGGTTCAATTTCTTCGCTGATGCAGAGTGTTTGCCGATTGAGTTCTGAAGACTACTAGAAGATCAATGCCAGGTATTTTCGAGTTAAGGCTTGTAAAATATTTTTGCAATTTGCTATTTGTTTTTATTCATTTATCTTATCAAGTGTTTTATTTTTGCAATCATCAGAAATAGTTATGGATCCCGAAGATGATAAGGGAAATATATCTGATCATGAGATCATTGCAGAGGATGAGAAGAGAAAACGTAGAATGAGATCTTTGAGGAGAAAGGCAACAAATGGTTCAAGAAGTGGCACACATGATCCAAAGAAACCCAGCAGGCAGGTGCTGCCTTGCCAATTTGCCTCAATTTCTTTTGAAGAGTTTCTAGATGAGGAGAAAGAGAAGGCTGTGACTGCATTACGTAAGGTTTTGATTGAAAAAGACCTACTTCCAGCTCCGCATGATGATTATCATAATATGTTGAGGTATTCATCCACATCTCGTCTTTTTCCAAATCAAATTTTAAAGTTTTTTGCAGGTTAGTTTGATTGAAGTTTTTGATTTGTTTTTTTCTTGCTTATGATTGAGTGATACCATAGTTTTTTGTTTTTCTATGTCACAGAAAATGAGTAATATGTGTATGAACTAAGAGGACTTCATACTAATTTCTGTTATCTAATTTTGTTGCACTCAACTTTCTGGTCTGCTGTTGTAAATAGATCCTAACTCCTACATAAAGTTTTTTCATTTTCTTTCAGAGTTTTGGACTATTTTCCAGATGAAAGCTCTCCATCTTTTCTCTTGTTTTTTGTTTTTTTCTTTTGAATTAATTAAGTATTCTTAGATTTTCCTTGCTTGAAGATAACATGCAGAAATCAATTAAGTTTACTTTTATTTTGAGGCATGGATGTTAATGAAATTAATTGATTCAGAAATTTTAGCTTGGTTAGAGCTAATATGAACAACTATTACTAAAATGGTTAATCAGCTCAAGTGCGCGTGATATATAGATTTTGTTGGGGCTGCTGTTTAAGTCTCTTTATCAGTGAACAGTCCTGCAGAGCAACTCCTTGGAAAAAAAAAAAAAAAAAAAGAAAAAAAGAAGAACCATGACAACCATTTGAAAGAAGGGATTCCAGAGGAGTGAAGAACATTCCAGGTGGAATGCTATCTGCATTATGTATTTTCTTTCAGATAGGACACTATTGATTCTGCTATTTGACAAAGGTTTCAAGAACTGCCGACTATTGGAAAACTATGCAGTGTTACATAGCTTTGAAAAGTTGACAACTGAACTCAACCTAGTACTAGTGCAAGTTGTGCAAATGTCTCAAGCTAGTCCTAATAATTGGTTGTACAAAAATCTATCTTGTTTTCTCTTTTGGCCTCTTGGACTCCATCGAAAGATATGGCTTGACACATCAAAATGTTTCCTGCTATAATACACACACACACACACATATATATATATATATATTATTGCCTCTGCTTTCTGATTTTGATATGCAGAGACAATAGACATACAAAAAATACCATGCTTTTTCAGCATATTAGATTTTCTATGCTGTCTAATATTATCTGCGCGTTACCTATAATGCCAAACATTCTTTGTTCTTTATTTGAGGCCGAGGGTGTTTTTGATGATCTCCTTTTTCTTGAATCTATGAGATGCTAGGTTACTATTAAAGAAACTAATTGACTGCTCGCTAAGTTTGTGAACCATATATTATCTTAATCACCTAAGCTGTCAACCAAATCAACTCCATTCAGAAAAAAACATGTTCTAGTTTTTACATTGCCAGATAAAGAAATGGATGGTGGTGTTGCAGATTCTTGAAGGCTAGGAAGTTTGACCTCGATAAAACAGTCCACATGTGGGCAGAAATGTTGAACTGGAGGAAAGAGAATGGAGTAGACTCTATTATTCAGGTGAATGATGAGGATTCCAACTATTATTACTTCTATCATTCTCCTTTTCTTTTGTTTAGAAGATATAGTTTTGATGAATATGATAATAACTTTTTGAGATGATAACTGAATCATACTGGATGGAGATGATTGTGGACTTCAGTTAGTCGCCTATAACTGCAGCAGATTTTCTCTGCGAGGACTGCCAAGCAATTGATCGCTTTGTCCATGTCTTCTGGCCACAGATTATCATCTGTCCATTTGTTTTATCTTACCTCCTGTTATGATCTATATTCATGTAATAACTGTTCATGTAGTCTATGTAATACCATTGCATTATTCCTGTTCTTTCTTAATTAGCCGCACCAGCAAACCCTTCGCAATATGCAGTGGTTAATTTCATGGAAGTACTCTCTAAATGTCAAAAACATGTCGACATGTTACCACAAGCTTAATTTTGTCCTTTTTGTATGTTCAGTTCTCATTTTTCTTTAGAGTGTTGAAGAATGATATGCTCTGTTGGTTGATAAATATTCAGCTTGGCATTCATATCTGTAATAGTAGTTTGACATTCTTACCACTGCAATGACAATGGTTTATGAATTTATCTTCAGGATTTTCTTTATGATGAATTTGAAGAAGTTCAGCACTATTATCCTCACGGTTACCATGGTGTAGATAAAGGAGGGCGGCCTGTGTACATTGAAAGACTTGGCCAAATTGAACCTAGCAAGCTTATGAGTGTCACCACTGTGGAAAGGTTCTTAAAATATCATATTCAAGGTTTTGAAAAAGCTTTCTCAGAGAAGTTTCCAGCATGTTCAATTGCAGCCAAGCGGCACATTGATTCAACCACAACGATTCTGGATGTACAAGGCCTGGTCTGTTCTGAACTAGATATTAAGTTCATATTTGTTTTCTTACTATCATTTATTACATACCGTTTCTTTCGTCAATGTCAAACATGTCTTTTGAATTAAATGCAGAACTGGATGAGTTTTGGAAAATTTGCACATGATCTAGTATTGCGCATGCAGAGAATTGATGGAAGCAACTATCCTGAGGTGCCTCAGCTTCTATTTCCTGGAACAGGGTAGATGAATTTATTCTTTACATGGTTTATCACACTGATGGGATTGTTCTCTTCATGTTCAGACATTGCATCATATGTTCATAGTTAACGCTGGTACTGGATTTAAGTGTATATGGAGTGGGATAAAAGGCTTTCTAGATCCAACGACCGCAGCTAAGATACATGTAAAGGATCCATATCTTTTAAAACTTTTGTGGATCACAGAGAACGAATGAAAGTGTCAATTTATCAAAAGGTTACTCTTTTGCAGGTTTTAGGTTCTAAATTCCAGAATAAGCTATTGGAAGTCGTAGATGCTAGGTGGGGATCTTCGTTCCTGCTAGAGCGTCACAGCAAAATTTTTATACATTTTGCTTGTGTTATCTATTTAACATTTATTTTTAAACAGTCAATTGCCTGATTTTCTTGGTGGATCATGCTCGTGCCCAACTCAAGGTGGGTGTCTTAGATCAGACAAGGGACCCTGGAAAGATCCACAACTGATGAAGGTGCTGATTTGGGGTTTGCGAAATCTGTTCATTTACTCAAGTTGATATCCAAGAATGGATTTTAGTTGATGCTGCATTATTCTCCCATCCTGTTTTGCATTTAATCAAGGTTATCCAACTCATACTTGCAGCTGGTACACATGTTACGTGATGGTGAATCACTACATCCAAGAAAGATTACTAGCTTTCGGGCCAATGATGATGTAGAACTTAAGCTAATTAATTCTAAGGTAAAATGTCATGGATAGATTTTTAGATGCCAACTTTCATTTTATACATGCCAGACATAAAATTGGTACTATCTTATTATGGCATCTATTAGTGACTGATGAAGTTGAACACCAACCCAGTATGTGCCATGTGTGTGATTTCTCTGAACTGACAGTTTGCTCCACTGCACAGGACTCGAGGGTTAAACCTGTTCGAACGTCTTGTTCAATATCCTCTGCTCACAGGACCATGGAAGGAACACCACATTGCAGCGATGTAAGAGTGCTTAAGTTATCATTTCCCCTTTTGAAAGTTTTACTCAAGATGTGTTATGAGTTTAACTAATGACATGCCTACACTATGGAGGTGCTCAGCTGTATTTGTTTCCCATTTCTTTATATATCACATAAATGTATGACCAGAATGAAGTGGAGATTCCTCAACATCATGACCAGTTTTCCTAACTATACAGATTAGTCGTCCAGTATTTGGGGATATGTAACCCAAGAAAGGAAAAAAGAAGTTGGATAGCCACATTGCGCCATAACCACCAGTCATGACTAGGCTTCCAGGAAGAGTAATAATGCTTGGCCTCTATTATAGCATATTAAACAAAAAGTCAACAGGAGCCCATGCGATTGTGAATTGTGATTCTCTCTGATGCCTACTTTCCATTTTCTTATTGGTAGTATGTAGTGATCCTTAAGTTTCTGTGGGTTTTATGAGATGAGTAAAGTCCTTGGAAAATATTGTCCATGGGAAAGGGTAAATGCTGGTTGCTCGACAAACTTTTTGCCTGCCCATGTATAGTGCTGTTAAGGAGCTGAAGCCAACTCAAATCATGCAAGCTTGTCAAATATTTCAGAGTATGCTTGATATGAGTTTAAATTAAGCTAAGCTTGACCTGAAGTATGAGGATTGATTTTAAACTCAAGACCACACTAGGCAAGGTTAGCTTGACTAGAATTAGAATTGAGCCCATATCATATACACACTACTTGTAATTATATTAATATTTGACCCTTTATTACTCGTAATATGGTTGTTCAACTGTATTTTTATGTGTTTCCATTTCTAATAGGTCATATGTTTTGCGAACTAGAACTCTGAGAATGATATCCAATAGATTTTGTTTACAATATTTTTCCAAAATTGGCCTTGATTTTTTGAAACCAGCTCGATTGTTGGTGTTCCAATGCAGATTTAAGTTTCATTTTACATTATTCGGTAATATAGTAGGTTTTAAGGTGTTGACTACAAACTCATACTGGCTTATCAAGCTCATCTTTTAGAAAGAAGCTCGAGCAAGCTCAAATCAGAAAAGAAGCCTAGTTTTATTATAATCCAAAATATGGTGCAAAGAAATGTTTTATGTCCATTGGTTCAAACCCCGTCCGACCTGCTACTGAAGAGAACATTCATTTAAAAGAACTATTTTGACGCACTACTTGTCTGCAACTTCTTGGGAGGAAAATTCTGCACCTCATTAGATAGACTGAAAGCTAATTCCTCTGTTTTTGTCGAGTTAGTTTGCAGGCTTGAAATTCCACTTTGCCTGAGTGCAACTTTAAATTTATAAGATTGCAGTACATGTTCCATGCATGTGTATTTGGGTGCACAATCTGATCAATTCTTCCTTATACACTCACACTATGCAAATAAAGTGACTGACTTTATAATTATAACCTGCCCTCAATATTACTGTTTTTTTTACTTTTCTGACTCAGGAAACAGTGTTGATACGCAAACTTTGTACTGGGGCCGGAGAGAAGAATCATCCTCTATCAAGTAAGTCGCTGATATGCATCTCTTGTTCAGTTGATTTTTTCCTTTTCAACCACTCTAGCATACAGAATGAACATGCAACCAAATAAATGGCAGCAAGGTAGCACCTGAATTGCATTTAAATTCTGCGGGGATTTTTCTTCTTATTTTCTTTTGTTTCAGCAGCATGTAGAGTTGTTATATGTTCACTTCTTGCTTGCATGTTCAGAAAATTATTGATGTTATATTTCTGAAAATCAAAATTAGTAGTCAATTAGAAACTGTGTGCTGTCAAGTATACCATGGGATTTAGGATGACTAGGGCAAAACTCAAAACAAAATCAAAAGTAAATGTTGCAGTCCACAAAATTACTGACATCTATCTCTAGAAGGATGAAATATTGTCATCAGTGAGTGGATGGATTTAAAAGTGGAGATTGTTTGACAATCTTCTCATATTCGAACCTTATCTCAGATTTGACTAGGCTTGTCACAGACCCAAGGCTGCTAAAGGGGCCAATTTCCACCAGAGTGATGGATGTACTATTCAGATTACTTGCATGGATATGTTTTTTGCTTGGGGGGCTGGTCAGATCACTTTTTAAGATGGAAAACAAGGAGAGAATAGAAGAAGCGTACCGAAGAACCCAGTTTCCAAATTCAAATTCTCAGGAGGAACACTATACACCGGCAAATAGTGAGGAGCTTCTCCACCCATGTTGTCAGAAGTTGCATCATTTAGAGAAACTGGTAACTGAACTTTTGAAAAAGCCTGCAAAAATTCCACCAGAGAAAGATGACATACTGCTTGAATCTTTGAACCGCATAAAATCTATTGAGCACGACCTGCAAAAGACCAAAAAAGTAAGAGATGCTGAGTTTCTAACTCAATCTTCAACAAAATGGTGCCTAGACTTTTACTCTTGTCTGTGAATTAATTTCTGACCAACATAGCTGAATTCATGTGTTAGGCACTGCTCGCAACAGCATCAAAACAAGTGGAACTTTGTGAGTCTATGGAGACTCTGAAGGGGATCAACTTAAAGGTAAGTTCTTATTAGGCTATTGACTGAACTTCTTCAAAGGTGGATTTATTTGTTCTTCACTGCTAGTCATCATCATTGATATCCAATTTTAACTCTATTCAACAAATGTTTACATGAGATACTGACGATGTCCCTCCCAATTACAGGGGTCTAAAAGTTGTTGGCCCCGAAATCTCAATGGACGACGCTGTGGAATCTAACATTCACTATTCAAACACATTGTTGTTCTGCTTACAATCATTTTCCAACCACATCTGAGATTGTTTTTCCAACTAACCTGGACAAGCCGGGAAGTTGTTATTAGGTCTTCAGTGGATAACAGTCTTGAGGTAATTCCTGTCATCCCCCCCCCCCCCCCCCCCCCTCTCTCTATATTTATAAATGCTTGTGTATGTAAGTGTGTGCCTTGTGCTCGACATTTTTCATTCTTGATGTATATTTCTCCTTAAGGTGTTACTTTCCTTGTTGAAGAAGCTTGCCAGGTTTTTGGTCCTGCCCCATTTTTCTTGGAGGTATGAGCCAGACGCGTGCTGTGACGACTTCATTTGAACTAGGGGCTTGGTACATGCTTTCACCATTTTGCCAATTTCAAGTATGAATACACAATACAAATACAGGAAACGAGTGAGACGAAATCGATATCTCTTACATTTTTTTCATTGTTAGAATTTTTCCATCTTTTATTGTAAAAACATTTGTATTCAGTTTGCAGCTAAACAATTTAAAAAATGAAACCTGTGATTTATGCAGGTGATGACATGTAGGAAAGAATAATGTCTCTTACTCATACTTTCGTGTTATTACTACTTAACGCTAGTCAGCAATTAATGAATAATTAATAGTATAATTTATTTAAGACAGACCATTTTCTTCATCATGCTTTAGTCCAATGCCATTTCTTCAAAATCAGATGTGTGGTTGGTATTGATTTTCAGTCACTTGTAAATATTCCTTGCTTCAATTCTTCGCCACCCTTGTAGTTGCCTTATTGTACACACGCGCTTGTTTGATTATGTATATCATGTACACTATACAGACCCTTCCAAGTAAATCCAGCCCAAACCCAAACTTCAAAGTAAGCCCTTATAGTTAATGCTCTTTGGGCATGTTTATTATGTGGTATAGGATTACATGGCAAAATATTAATTTGAGATTATGTTTGTGACTATTACTGAAATGAGTATGTAGTACATCATTTATTAGATGTGTTTATTTGGTTGATAGTTTCAAAGGTAATTTTGTTTTTTGTTTACTTGTATGGATTATTATGTGTATTATTTGGTTTATTACCATTTTGCTCATTAATAAGACAAATGTCAATTCAATTCACATGACCCAATGCTGACACGGGGTGCAAATTGGGTTTACTCTTGTGCTTTTGTCTTCCCTCTTGCAACTTGCAAGAGGGAAGAAAATACACACTTCAGCAATAGGGAGGCGAACAAAAACCAACATTTGTCCAACCTCTTCCACCTCCTGTCGATTAGCAGAGACGCGTATCTTCAAACAAGCCCAAGTACTAATGACCTTGATGCTTATCCTCCTTCGTCGCATTTCATAGAGCAGCCCACATTTGGTACTTTCCTTGGGATATATTTTCTGGAACCAATTGTAGAAAATTTGGGGATTGTTTGATTTGTTGGGATGTTCATCTAATTGAGGGCATCTCGCTTCCTCCCATGTATATTCCGGTCAAATTACTTGCTTTTCACTTTATATTACATTCGTCTTTCATAACGAAGAGTAATGCATCTTTTGCAATTCGACTTGGATCCGGTGGAAATTGCACAATTGGCAATTTGGGGGCGTATAACTGAAACAGAGATTTAATACATCTTAAATCTCTAGTAAGATATATGAAAGGAGTTCTCAAGGTGGAGATATTAATCTGACCTTGGATTTCGAAATTCACCTCACCAAGATGTCTCAAAGCCGACGACGTATGCTCCTACAAAGCACCAAAGTGAGATAGAAGTCAATGTACTTGTAGGAAAAAAAAAAAAAAAAAAAGAAGCCACCGAATGGTGGGGGTGGGATGGTGTTATTATTATTACTACGTATAATTTATATTTAAATGTACAACAAAAAATATATATAACACAAAAAAATATAATTACATCAAAAAAATTATATTTAAATCAAAAAATAAAATTTAAAAAATTAATTATAATAATTACAATTCTTAAAAATGACCTCCCGTCCCACAAGTGCGTCGGTGCCGTTGGCGCCGAGGTCTTCTTATTTTTTCACCTATATTTTGTATTGGTTCATCTTCAACATTATCATCATTATCTGCATTCATATGCAACTGACTTGATGATGTTGCAAAACTAGACTCTCCATAATCACGATATGCACCAAATGCTGGAAATGGAATTGGTGAGATGTTATATTCTGGTGCATATGTTTGACTCGTGCCAATGCCAAGGTCAAGATCAACTTGTCCATAATAAGGTTGTTGGTTTGGCATGTATGGAGCTGAATCAAACCAATCACTTTGTTGGGGCGGTTGAGGCACGTAGAAATCTTGATATACATTTAGAGGTGTAACTGTGGATGGACCAGCTATATCTGCCCCAATAGTATCATCACCTCTAAGTGAACCTGTAGACATTCTGCTACTACTTCTCCTTTGTCTGTGGGACGTAGACGGAGCATTATCCTGTGGCGCTACTTGTTGTTCGGGCTGATTATCCCTTGGAAAACGAGAAAGCATTTCACGAAGTTCAATCATTCCGATAATAAACCGCTGATGCATTTGCAAAGTCTCTTCGAAATTGGTTGGTGGAGGTTGAACACTTAGATGAAGGGCCTCTGCATATTGCTCCTGCACCAATTTTAAAATAATGAATTTAAATCTAAGAGAAAATGGGTGTAACATGAATCAAGTTTTATTGCACAACATACCACATGTTGTATTGTTGGTGCATGTCCAGGTTGATAGCCATTCTCTACACGTCTATCAGTAGATAATGAGACGAATCGACGAGTTATTCTACCGTACCAATTCCAATATCCATTTTCTGTATCTCTTCCGTTGGAAATGCGTGGTCGGCGCACAATCGTTTCATCTCTCTACCCCATCTACTAATGTATATCGTGTGATGAGTCTCTCAGTCTGTGCCCCCACGTGCTCTACGAAAAATGTTATGGAGGCTCATTTCCCGACTGTCTGTACCTTGTGGAGTGTCTTGCCTCATTCCGAATTGACGAAGTACCCGTTCGGGATTATACATTTCCACAATGGCATAAAAGATTAGGGGACATATTGAAGTCCACAACTGGGGGTTGAACTCATCTGAGTGGGCTAGAATGTTCTCCAAATTCATGTCGTACGGCTGCCATAGAAACTGAAACAAAAGCAAATATGTTAAATTAGTGGGTAATTAATATTCATAAATAAATATGCATAACGTTGAGTCTTGTTTACCTGATCAGCCGTCATGCTATCTAGCATATCTCTAAATACCCGGACAGTCCACCGTACAGTGCGAGTGAAGTTATGTTTTTTGTTCCACGTTGCACCGTACGGTGGTATTGGAAGGAGCTGATTATTATAAGTTTGTATTGGCCCCATTGTTACACGTTCATCACCAAGACCGGGTGTTATTAGTGTGATACGCGACCAAGCCCATATCTGTAAAATAATAAGCTTGTTTCAAAAATAAAATACTGCAATAAGTTAGTTAATGACAAATATAAAATATTTAATGTTACCTGCAGTAATTGCAACGGCCCACCAATTTGGGCTTTGCCTTTGGTGCTGGCATTGCATAATTCGAGGTACAAGAATGCGAGCACAGCACTGCCCCAGCTATAGTTTCGGGTGGCGCCAATATCCTCTAATTTCTGGACATATAGTAATGATACCAGATGCTCGGATGAGTTAGGGAACATCACCCCGTCGAAAAGAATTAATGCCATACAACGTGCGTATTGTATGATATTGGGGAACGATGTGTTATCATCAATTCTGATCGGTATAATGTGACGCAAAATTGCGTTTATGGACACACGCGAACCCCTAAGTTCCCCTTCGTATGGCTGAAAGCCCAAATAAAGAGCACAATATTCCTGACATTCGGTAGTAGATCTCTCCCAATCCACTCCGGTGACGGCAAGTCCGTCTATTGGGAGTCCCCAAACTATTTGGACGTCTTGTAGGGTTATTGTCGCTTCCCCTATGGTGAAGTGAAACGTGTGTGTTTCGAGGCACCACCTCTCAACCAGTGCTATGATAAGATGCGCATCATACAAAATTCTGCCGCATCGGTACACACCATAAAATCCTATTTCGTGTAGTACTGCCAACACCCTGTGATGTGGGGCATGCTCTTGGAAGTGTGTCCAAAATGCACCATCCGCACGTCGTGCCTTTAAATGTTCATCTAAATTGCCACCAATCACCTCATCAGACCTGTGTTGCCTTTGTGATGACAACACGGTTTCATCGCGTGGACCATACACTTGTCTTCTGTCCATATTTTACAATAGCTAACGTTTGGTGTAGAGTGAAAAAGTTTGAAAAATTATGATAAACTTCAATGTAAATTCAAACTGTTGAAAGAAATATAGGAGGTAACGTTTAGTGTAAAAGACATGTTACACATTGAAGAAGGTCCACCTTATATAGACACATTGAAGAAGGTCACGGGTTTTTTAAAAAAACCCGTGACCCAAAGCTGCAAGAGCAAGGCTGCTTGAGCAGCCTTGCTGTAGCAGCCTTGCAGCCTTGTTGCAGCACATGTCACGGGCTGGCAAGCCCGTGACCATACAGCCTTGCTGCAACATGATTGGAGTCGAACTCCATGAGTTCGACTTTAAAATTTAAAAAAAAAAAAAAATGGTAAAGTCGAACTCTTTGCCATTGGTGTTATATATAGTATATTATAATTATTTATGTTATTTTTTATTTTCTTAATATTAAATAAATAAATAAGACTGCCGAATTCATGCATTAATGATGGGTCGGAGCCCAAAATGACGGGCCTCACTTTTTGCTAGTATACAAGATATCAACAATAATCATGGAGGATATTTTGGCTAATCAAACATAGTAAAAAGCCCGTTGAGTATTCAACAATTTTTTAAATAATTAATAGAAGATTCAATATATAGGAAATAAAAGTTTCAGTGTTTTAATAAATGAATTAATGTACAAAAATAATAAATACCAAGATATTGTTTACTGATTGATACACTTTCTTCCTTTCTTACAATCAAATACAAAACTAAAATATTTTCATTAATATTTTTTACCAAAATTTGCAGCATGCAATTTAATTTAAGGCTACCCTAATTTGAAATTAACTTGCCATGTTTATACTAATTGAACAAAATACTTAATTTACAATGTGTAGATTAATTCACAATCAATGCCTATACATACGGTCCCTTTTTCTTTCTTTCTTTTCTTTTTATACTTAATTGACAATGTTCAAATGATTATTAATCTTCACACAGAACTGAAAAACTTGAGCATTATTATTAGTCTATGCGTGCGACTCTATCAGTGGCACTGGGAGGCTCCAAATGATAAGCACGATATCCATACTGAATCGGAAACCGCAGGTAATTGATCAAATTGAAACCGGAGGTAACTTGGTCCCTACAGCCGTTACACCTTCATCCATACACCCCCATCCGGCGCACTTTGGACCCCCCTAGGCCTTGTTGCCCCACTCTCCAACCTAACCACCACCACCACCACCACCACCACCACCACCGCCACCGCCACCGCAATCCACACCTCCTATAAATAAAGCTGCTGTACCTTCTCACCTCTCATACTCAAACCACCATGGCTTCTTCCCCCTCCTCCTCCTCCTCCCCCCCTCCCCCACCCCTCCCCCTCCCCGCCCCACCACCGCACTCCCAGTGCCACTCCCCTCTCCCTCCTCCTCCCCCAAACACGAAACCCTTCCCCTACCGGCGCCGGAATCCAAACCCCTTTCTCCCCCCAAGAAGTCCCCACCGCTGCCTTGGACACACCAAGAAACCCTAGCTCTAATCCAAGCCTACCAAGAAAAATGGTACTCTCTCAAGAAAGGGCAGCTCAAAGCTTTTCAATGGGAGGAGGTCGCCGTCACCGTGGCCGCCCGCTGCGGCTTCGACGAACCCACTAAAACCTCCACCCAGTGCCGCCACAAAATAGAGAAGCTCCGGAAACGCTACCGTTCAGAGCTGCAAAAACCTTATCCTAATTCATGGCAGTATTTCGAGCTCATGGACCAGATGGAACGCGGCCCAATGCCCCTGAATGCACGCCCAGTCGCCGTAGTTAAGTCCTCTCCCAATAATGCTAATAGTAATAGTAACAATAGCAATAATATGAATCATGGTTATGGTAGTTTGTATTCAAGTTCAGCCGATTATTACAATAATATTAATAATAATAATAGTCGAGGGGATGGTGGAGGTGGTGATTCTGATGACAGCGATGAGGAATGGGGTGCAGGCTACGGTGTGGAAGCTGCGTCCAAGAATAAATCAAAGAGTATTAATAATATCGTCCGAGGTGATGTGAAGAGTGGGGTTAGGAGTGCAAAGAGAGTGGCTATGGAGAGGGGATTCAGCGATGTTAGCAATAGGGTTGCTAGAGTATTGAGCAATCCAATAAATGGGAAAAGAAAGCAGTACTATGATGGGGATGATAGTGATGATGATAATGATAGTGATGATGATGATGATGATGATTCTGAGGAAGATGTGGAGGAGGAACAGGCGGAGGTGGAGGAGGGAGAAGAAGGTGGTGGAGGAATGGAATTGGCGTCGGAGATTAGAGGTTTTGCCGAGAGGTTTATGAGAATAGAGAATAAAAAGATTGAGCTGATGCGGGAGACAGAGAGGTATAGGATGGAGATGGAGAAAAAGAGGATGGAGATGATTCTTGAGGGGCAGAGGAAGATTATCGACACCATTGGTAGGGCATTTGGAGCTCATAAGAGGGCGAAGATGGCTGAAGAAACTTGAAGGTTGTGCATGTACTACTTTAGCGGTTTTTGTTCTAGGAAATAATCTTGGCGTTTGTTGATGTAATAACTAGGCTGCAATGTATCTGTAGTAGCTTTTAAGGTTTCTGTTCTGCGTTGTCACCTAGTTGTTAGTGTACAAAGTTTTTGTCGTTTTAGTCGGTTGCTCATCAATGCAATGAAAGCAATTTTATCGTATTCCCAGTGTGCGGATTGTTTGTTTTTCTCTTGTGATTTACGTAACGTGCATTGGCATATGCATGTACATATGAGACGTTCTTTATGTTTTTAACATTGTCCGAAGTGTGCTAGAGCTTTGGGACAAATTACATTTGCTGAACTGTGTTGGAGAAAAACTTAGTATGCATGTACATATGAGACGCTCTTAACGTTTATAACATTGTGTGGAGTTTGCTAGAACTTCCGAACAAATTGCATTTGTTGATCTATGTTGGGGAGAAATTTAGACACGGTGAATTGATGTTGAATTGGTGATCATGGTTGGTAACTGGATAACTGGCCCTTGAATTCTTTTGCACTTTTAAGATTAACTACTGCTCATCCAATGAATGTTCTATCATTGATGTTTTTACATCTATGGAATGGTTCATTTTGTCTGTTTTACTTGAGGGTGTAACCAACTTAGGTTTTGCTGATGATTGAGAAGAAGAAGAAGAAGCAGCAGCAGCAGCATACCATCAAATGTTTAAACAAAGTTGAGCCATCTGTGGTGGGGAAAAAGATGTTTTCCCTCTTGCAACAGCCATTGTTCCACAAGGCATCATTCATGCAGCTATTTTGGGCAGTTGGTTTACGTGTTGATTTCTGGGAGGAACCATGTCTAATATTTCATGACACAAAAATAGGGCATTTGTTTTTTATTTTTTCTATAATGGATAATTATAAGTGAAAACAGTTATTTTATTTGGACCTTTATAGAAAAGTGTAATTACATTTTATTCCCCTCCAACTTTGGAACTTATATTTAACCTTTTTAAAAAAGGTTGTGAGTTTACTATTACACCTTTACTATCAGGGTTTTGTTGGACTGGAAAAGGATGATGTTAATGAAAAAATTTGAGTGAACTTTCAATTTATCCTCCCTGACTTACTCTTATATTTTACTAACAGCTTATTTTGAAACTTAAGTGAATATAAACCTATTAATATATATATATATATATATATGTGTGAGATCAGAATAATGTAATATAATAGTGATAATAATACAAACATCCTCCAAAATTAAAAACAATATAGACTTTACAAAAAAGAAAAAGAAAAAAAATCTAACATAGTATAGGTGGTAAAGTACATCAAGAACATGATGAAATTTAACGGCAGTATATTACTTCAACCTGAACTGAAATTACTCTTCACTGATCTTCTACACAAATTACAAGACCCCAAAAGAAAATAATAAAGAATAAAAAATAAAAAAATAATGCTCCTAAGAAAGATTGCAAAGTAGTACTGCATGCATCAACTTTCAACTTAAACTGACTCTCAGAAACCTAAAACTAATATATGACTCTTGAAAGTTAATTTCCTGCAATGAATCAACAAAGTGATCCTGATTCTTCAAAACAATCACTACAACCTAGTCTAGAAGGACAAAAAACATTAAGAATGTTGTTCATCATTAGATACTTGTAGAAGTTGTTCAAATAGAGTAAAGAAGATAAACTCCATTAACCTCTAATTTGTGGATGTGCCATTGCCTCCATTGCTTGAACTTGCACTAGCATTGCTTTGAGCTTCTGCTCCTTCCTTGAAGTTGACAGCAAAATTAAGCTGCCCGTTTCGCCGATAGCCCCAAATTTCAACCCAGTCGCCTGCCCTCGGACGGTTATTCTCAACTATCTTCTTCCAGTCTGAGTTGATCACTATCATCTTCAAGCTTGGCCATCTGACCAAATGCAGCTTGTACAACTCCCGCTTATCAAGTGAATCAACTGCAAAAACCTCAATCCCTTCTTTCCGGCCATTCACAGCGTTCCTCTCCTCCTCCGTCAAGAACTCCATCAGCTTCTCACATCTAGTCAAGAACAATCGGTTTTGATGGGGCTGGATGTCAGATTTTTCCAGCCTTTTACGGTACAAGAAAACAGGGTTTGTCCCGTTAGTCGACTGGATTATTTCAAGGAGTCGTGGAATCTCCTCCAGCGAAGGAATCGGGGGTTCTGGTTCCTGATCAACACTTCGCCTCCTCTTCACTGATTTCCCCTTCCCTTGGTCGACAACAACGTTGCCGGAGTTGAGAGGCATTGATGGATGAAAAGATCGCAATGGCATAGGACTATAGACTCGTGGATGATCCATGTTTCTTGGAACAAAGCCTGCAACAGCCAACCGCAATGTTGTATCCACATGATCATGATTATCATCAGCAACAACAAACTGATCATGATCACCCCCTTTGATGATCAGATTCTTGAACAATCATATCATCATCTCTTCGTGGAGCATAGACATGATGATCCAGTCCAAACAACCTGATTGTAACCATCTTCTTCATTGATTAGTTTACTACCCGAAGCAATTCGGCTGTGTGTGTGTGTGTGAATTGGTTCCCAAGTATGTAAGTGTTTGGAGGGAGGCATCCAATGGTTTATATATATATATATATATATATATATATGAGGATAGTTTCCTATTCCTAAATCAAAACGACTTCTTCTGCATTTTGGAAATAAATTTGAATTTGTTGCCAAGTATATATGGGAGTGGCTAGTAATAGTATACGATAAATAGAGTTTCATTCCAAATATAATTCATGTTATTTTCTTTAATTTTCCTTTTAAAAAATCTTGATATACAGCTTCAATGAAGATATCTGTCACCATAATTGTAATTTTCTAATAAATAGTTGGACTTTGTACATATCCTTATCTTTATTACTTATACTTTCAAATAATTTTGGGGCTATATTCTGGCCATGGTGATAGGAGTCGAAATTATGTAATTTTTTTATATATATAAAAAAAGAAAAAAAGAAAATCTCATCAAAGTTAATGTTTACGCCCCTAGAATCTATACTCTTGTAGAATTGTAGAGTTGTCTTTTCGGTGTTTTTCTATTTGTCTAGTTTGCTATTCCTTTTAAAAAAAATATTTCATCCAATTTTTATTCCTCTCTCTTCTCAACTTACACATTCTATTATTATCATTATTATTTTTTTATCTAATTTTGCTCTCAATGACTTCTCATGTTTTTTTTAAATTTTTCTATTTCTTCAATTAGCATAAATATTTTTAACATAATAAATTTTATTAACTTTTTAAAGTGTGTACCCACATTAATTGGTAATAAAATAGGATGAATTGTTTCGTATTTTTTCAATCTGTTTGCTTCCGGACGGAAAGAAGAGAATGTACTTCCCAATGCATTTAAGATTTAACTAAAGTTTGCATGAAATATATCAATAGTTCAAGTCTCGCTTTATTTCTTTCTTTCCTTCTTTTGATTTTATATATAATGGTCTTTGAAATGTGTACCATTTTCCCATTGTATTAAAACACAAACAAACAGGCCCTATAACGCAGTGCAAGCACAAATGGGATCAAAATCCAATGGTATGAAAACCTCTTTATGACTCTATCTGCAGCTTATGGCTACTCACAAGAAGACTTAGCAACATGGACTTGAACTATGAGGATTTGAGTTCATTGCTCTGATGCTTCAATCCAAACACAATAATCATTAAAAAAAAAAAAAAAAAAAAAAAAAAAAAAGAACAACCAACACAGTAACGATTAGATTTTTAAACTCCATCTCCATTTTTAACCAAGTCCCAGAAAAATTTTCACGTGTAAATATTCCACATTTTCCATTTCCTTGAATTCCAAACAAAGAGCATCAAGATTAAAGCGTTAAATGAGTGCAAAACTACATCAGTCGTGTTCCTGAGAATTGCAAACTGTTTGCAACAATATACAGAAGCTGCAGGGGCTCAGGAAGTGTGGACGATCACTATTTGACAAATATCGGCTAGAGTATACACAAGAGGACTAATATTCACAAAAATTCCACAGCCTTCGGCCATTACTATGATAACAAGCCCCTTAACATGCGGGCGATAATACATGACTGATCTACGCAGGCGAAAAGAAATATTGCCCCTCAAGCGAGCATGAAAATAATTGGGGGCACAAAGAAAATGGCACCAAAAGGAGAGATGAGACCCTGTACACCTACCTCTATATCTGTCTCTATCTTCCTGAAGCCCTACAGTGATGCTAATGTACAATAGACTCAAAAAATTTGATCCGCCCAGCATCTCTCAACTTCAACCAACACCCATGCCCTTATAACATGAGTATATCTGAAAAAATGCAATTTACGGTTAAACAGAATAATAATACACAAATATACTAATGAAGAAAATGATAATAAGAGAATCAGGTATAACAAGATAAAAGCCAGATGGAAGCATGTAAAACAGGTGTATTTTTAGAAATACACCCGGCTTTCTTTTTTCTCATTTGTTCTGTTTCTAGGTAGCTTGACATTCCAGAAGGATGAAAACTTGATAGAGTTGTCCTTTCTGATAGACAGTGTTTTAGATATGGAATGATTTAAGCACGTTAAGAAAGTCAATAAATATAATATTCTTCAGTGTATATAAAAGTATGACAAACCTGTACACTGCTATCTCAAGGGTATGTTGACCCGACATGGGCATGACCAATCTTTGTCGCCACAATCTGCTGGAGTTTCTTTCCTATCTGGGTCACTGGACCTACCATACAAATTGCCATTCCCTGCTTGGAGAAGTTGTGCCTGCTGCTGAGTATGTACTGGTGGCTGCTGAGGTGGGGGAACTGGCGAGTGAGGCTGTTGTCCTTGTGACTGATGCTGCTTTTGCCATTGTGCACTAACATCATTCCTAGTAGGCAAGCTGGCAGATGGTCTCTGGGCAAGCCCTTTGCCCCCTTGAGGCACAGACTCACTCGAGTTAGACGGCATAGACACCGATGGACTCAAATTTGCTGGTGAATTTAATGCATTTGAATCCAATAATGGTTCTGAAGCATGCCGCTGATGAGCACTGGGCGGTGAAACAATTTGAACTACATTTGTTGCAGTGTTACAGGTCTGAGGTAATGCTGTCATTGTATCCATATCAGCAGAGCTGATTGTTGGATGCTGATCAGTAACAGGATCTCTACCTTGAGGTTTAGTTGATGGGTCAGAATTAATCTGGCGATTTGTTTGAACCACTCTTGCTGATTGGTGTTGATTCAATAACTTTTGGTGGGGTGGTGCTTGTAGGTGGTTTGACCCAGCAATGGCTGCAGATGGACCAGACTGCGGCCCAGTAGATAGAACAGGAGGAGCAACTGGTGGGACCTGACCTTGACAGCTACTATCAGACTGAGAAGTCATTTGAAGATGTTTTGAAGACGAGGAGCCTTGGCTAGAATACATCTTTTGCTGAGGCAAGGACTGACTGGGTGATTGTGAAGTAGCATGCCTTGTTGGTTGCACAGTATTTAGTGCTGAAGTAGTAGTATACAAGCCCTGATTTTGCACTAAATGAGTGGCTGGTTCTCCTTTCTCCGAACACTGATTCCCTGGATTTGTTGAAACCCCATTTAGTACAGAGGACTCCGTCGGGATGTTCTGATGCATCATCAGGTTCCCTCTACCAACTCCCTTGGCAAATTTAGCTTGCTGTTGAGCTTGTAACTGCTGCCGTTGTTGAGGGTGTTGCCTATTAGCTTGCGACAACTGATGTTGTTGCCTTTGTCGTTGCTTGCTCGTCTGAGTGCTTAACCCACTGCCAAGAGCTTGTGCATTTCGTACAGCTCCCTGAGTCGGTGTTTGATGTTTCTGCTGATGCTGAGGCATTGAATTCATTGGAGTCGATGTCAATGGAGAGAGTGACACCGGTGGAGAACTTGTTTGGGCTTTAACTTGTGAACTATTTTGCATAGCAGATGAGATAGGAAGTTGAGGCTGTGACTGTACATGTGGCATCAAAGAATTAGATGCAGCAAACTGTTGTTGCTGTTGTTGTGGCTGCTGCTGCAGAAGACGTTGTTGCAAATGCCTCTCTTTAGCCAAGCGAATTGCATAAGCTTGCTGCTGGGGGCTGGGGCCATGATTCGCTGATCCTTGAAAATGCGGGTGATGCGGACTAAGAACTTGAGGCTGTTGTGGTGATATTGGATGGGACGGCTGATGGTGGACAGGGTATGACGACACTGGTGGAGAAGCAGATTGGTTAGGAAAGGGGGAACTTAACCCACCAAATTGAGACATTCCTTGGCCGTTTCCAGGCATCTGAAGGTCAGGCACCATCATCTGCCGTTGTGAATCCTGACTCGGGCCAGGCTACAAGACCACATAGATAATTGTATGTCATTAGAGATTGAACAAATGCACAAATGCAACTTGGGAATGCATCAGAAAAAATATTAGGGAAATTACAACCACCTCCCCTGAGGTTTGGCATAATTAAAAATACCTCATCGTTTGGAAAATTACAAATACCCCTTTACTTTAACATCCGTCTAACAACGAGCCATTCGGTTAGGTTTCCATCCAATTTTTGTGGTGAACTGCCTAAAATGCCTTTTGGATTATAAGTTATAATTTTATATATTTTTTAGAACTTTCTAAATATTTTTATGGACTAATATTCTCTATGGATTATTTATTTTACCCAATCCCAGATTTCTTTTACATATTTTCAAATGTTTTTTTTAAATAAAAATTCAACAAGGGTAAAATAGTACTTTTCACATCTCCGTCTAGGGGCTTCATAATTATATTTAATTTGAGGGGATATTTGTAATTCTTCAAAGAACGAGGGGTATTTATAATTATGCCAAATCTTAGGGGAGGTAGCTGTAATTTACCCAAAATATTAACTAGGAAACCAAAAGAAAGAAGTTTATCGTCCAAGAACAGACATACCAATCTAAAAATAAATATCAACTTCGACTATTAATAAACTGATAACAAAAGAAATATCTCGTAGGAAGACGACAATCTCCTAGAAATGGAAGTTCATATCAACCCCGTATTTACCAGGAAAGTAATCTTCTAGTAATTTCTCACATAGATGCTTATAAGGGCACCTAGCCAGTCCAATGGAACTTGCAACAGTCTACGCAACTATAACAACATAATTTGGAAAAAACTGACGGCAAAACAAGCAAAAAAGAGAGTCTGATCCAAAATCAAAAGTGGCTCCTCTCCCCCTCCCTCCCTCCCACCGAAATCCATGTCAAGAAAGACAACCAAACTGTTTATCAGCAAGCATCTCCACCCCCATCTTATTTACAGACAATACCGCTACATTCTATTATCTCTTATCTACTCTTTCAAGTTTCAAGTTTAGATTACTAAATCACCAGAGGAGTTACAGTCCAGGCTAAGAGCAGTATCCTATCTTAGCAATTTGATCAACTAACAAAATATTAACACCAAAATGAGACAATAATAAATTACCCCCAGATTGGGGGAAAGAGGAAAATACACAGCTTATAGCACATGCTGGAAGAAAAAGTATTTAGTATCTACTTGTCTAATTAAGGTGTAAATACAAATTATGGAAGTATTTATATTCTGAAAATTCCTATCCCGGTTATACATTCAGCATTTCCTGACAATCAAGAAATTACCAGAAGCAGCAGGATCAGAGAGGAAATAAAACCATAAATGGCTTACCCGCATCATGTGCAAAGCTTCACGAGGTCTCAACATCGAGCTTCCCTGACTAGCACCTACTCCAGTGTGCATATTTGCTGATGACATACCAGGGGAAACCATACTGCCAGAGTTCACCATAGATGATGAAGGAATTCCTTGGAGACCAGGTCTTGCCATTGGCATGCCTCTGTTAACACCGGGCATCATTCCCATGCCATTGGCACCAGGAAGAATACGAACACCACGATCAGTTCCTGGAACAGCTCCAGGAACAGAGATATTGGGTTGTGGTATGTTTCTACCAGGTATCATTTGGTTATACTGCTGCACCCTCTGCTGTTCATCAGCTGATACTGATCCAGATCTGGGAACCACATATCTAGCATCCCTACTGGAAAACAAATAAAAACAAATGCGCTTTACCAAAAGCCGACATAATCAACATAAAACTTTTGAGTCCGTAACAGCTCATTACCTGGCAGATGAACTGAGCGGGCCAGGTGAAGATGAAAAATTACTGCCAATCATCATATTTGGGGATCCTTGCAATACAGAACTGGCACCAGATGCAGGAAGCATTGGAGTCAATGTACCCTGATTTGGAATAGCCAACCCACTAGAATGTGGCCCTTGATATCCAAGAGAAAGTATATCAGGGCCAGAAATGGCGGGATCACACAAGTCCAGAGGCCTTCAAAAAAGCAAGGCTAGTCAAGTTTCAAGTGGAGAAAAAGGAAAAGACGACAGTAATAATCGGTAAAGCACAGAAAAATCCAGTTTCGACACACAATTTGTATAATTTCAACAGTAAAAACATCCAAGAAAAATGCACATGACCAAATAAAATGCATATCTTACGTTAAAATTGGCCCTCCATTCAGGTTATTTGGGCAAACTTGGGAAAGAGCAGTTGTATGAGAGCTGTGAGGTTGCTGGAGTTGTCTGGGATCCTGGTTATCATTCTTAGAAGAAATCATGTTAATAAATTAAAATCATAATCAAAATATATTGAGAACATTAAACAAAAAATGGATCAAACTGATGGCTTTCATGCTTTACATCCATTAAGTTTATTAATCCAGACAAATGATTAGGATTACTAGTTAGGATGAGTTGAGAGGAATAGATATACTTAAAACAGCACAATGAAGAAATCAGAAAAGTTAAGCAGGTAGAGTTTAACCATGAAGGGTCGCATGATAACGCATAGTAGAAGAAAGGAATCCAAAGATCACTTTAAGCAATTATGAGATAACCACATTAGACTAGAATTAACCTCAGGGATGTCTATAAAAGAGTTCAATTGTAAAACCAGAATCAATTAATTTCAAAGATCACATGATCAACACATGTTTGCCCTACCATAGTCTTATTGATTGATTCAGACATCATATAAAATGTGTGACCCAAAACACAATGTAAATTCAAAGTAGAGAGCCATCCAGACGAAGAAACATCCCTGCTTGAATATATGAAACTTGAACCAATACTAAAAACACAGTCAGAAAAATTAAGTCACACTTCACCACAGAATTCACGACCCCATCACAATCAACCTCTAAACAAAAAGAGCGGCTCAGGAAAAGTACACCGTTTCTATGCTGATATATGTTTACTTGGACCAATAACTTAAGAGATCCATAAATCCCTCGAGCCATCATGAAGAAACAAAAAGGCGATGGTAGCAGAAAGAAGGGTACAGGCTGAGTCTTACGATCCCTCAAGCATTTTCAGAAAGCGGGATATGCGGCAATAATACATCCTATCAAACTCAATACCTGAGTCTTACGATGACGTTGTTTCTGTCCAATCATTATTATCTTCTCAAAATGGGATTTGAGCATATCTTCTTCCATTGGCCCCTGTAAACGTTGAAACAACTGTCTGGCACTCCCCTGTACAACATGCAAAATCATTATCCATAGAAAAACATATCATACTAATGATAAGAAAATAGGACTTCGGTAAAGGCTGGTATACTGCAAACAAATGGTTTGAAATGAAATTACATGGTAAAATAATAAGTTTACTACTCAAGCAAACAAGGTGGGTATGGAATTTTACCTTGGGAATGCCAGGTAAAGTAGAAGGGTAAGGCTGCGAAGATCCGGAATCTTCGGCACTATCCGCCCCATCACCAGAAGTTCTATCCATCAAAAAATTATGACGCTCCTTGCATTCTTTAGCTTTGCGAAATATGCACTAATTACATAAAACAAATAATGTCAGGGAGTGGAACTTTACAAAAAAAACTCTTAAAAACTCCTCTGAGGAAGATGTATACAAGAAAATTTGTATAATCCTACCTTGAAATGCAAAGTACTGTTGATAGCATCACTTACAAGCTCCCAGTTGGGCCCAAGGTCATGTGCCAGGACAACAAGTGCCTAACAATGTCAGACAACAAGTTATTCGTATGACCTTACCTCTAAAAGTATGAGGAAACAACCATATCTGATACTCCACAAGACAAGTTTATCTGTATGATAAATATGCATATTATGCACTATGAATAAATCAACCTGATCCTCAAAGAGTGACCATGGACTTCCTGAACCTGGCTGCCCAGAAGGCATCTGAAAGAAATCAAAATGCTCAACCTCAGAGTTTGTACCAATAGCATATAGTATCAACAAGTGAAAAGGCTGAAGGGGGCAGAAAATCTGTACATGTACCTTTACCGCTTTAGCTTTCCTACCCCTATCCCGGCCACCAAGCATTTTTATAAATTTATTTGGATTGGACATATTACTTATTTGGGAGGCTACCGGAGAAGGAACAGACCCACCACTTGGTGGCATATTGTCAAAAGAGTTATCCTGCGATTGCCTCATAATCTTCGGCTTCTTTATCATGGGCTGACCCAATAAACCTTCATAAGAGATATGTAAATATATAAGCAGCTACAAAGAATGCATTCACCATTCTACACCACCACTGGCTTGAAGGAGAGCAAAAGCTTTACCAGTGTTTCCGTTATACTCAAGTTGATGACTGTCCGACCTCTTCTTCAAATGATCCCTTGGAAACTGCAAAGTAGAGTAAATAGAAAACTAAAACTTTGAAACCGAACAAAGTAACTGACATAAAAACATAAGAATATTTCCTCAGCATTTATTAAATATAAGATATCTAGTACATGTGGTGGAAGTTAATTAGAAGAAGTCTGCTTGGACTGCACAGTCCTAATAGCTCCATTCTTCCGAAAGCACTGGACTGTAAGTTTTAATGGTTCATGATGGTTTGAACAATATTTTACAAAACAAACAAACAGACTACAACAACCAGTCATGGTATGCTTATGTGCATCAGCAGTCCATTCACAATGTTCTATGTCAAAAAGATAGCTGCATTCTGTGACATGAAATGATTCACCTGCTCATTTTGAAAGCTGGAATCAACCTGCCATCTCTGTTCATATGTAGCACTCTGCCCAGTAATATGAAAGGAACAGTCAATAATTTGACGAGTTGACCACAATGATGATAAACATACTTGATAATATATGCTATAGATACCAGATGCTTTGCTTTCTTCTTCTTCTTGGGTTTTGTTGATACTTCTGCAGACTCAAATGGTAATTGCTTTTCAAAATCTGCAGCAGATTCAACTTCCAAACTATTTGGAACAACCAACCCACCACGTAGAGTACTCTGGTCATCCTGAAACGAATTGGTATCACCACTTGAAGCATCTGTTTTATTTGGCATCTGAAATCCAGATGATCCTGCATTAAATGGTCCGATAACTCTCCTGGAAGCAGTTCGCACACGTTTTGTAGGAATTGACACATTAAGACTTCCTCCTGGCCGCTTTGTCAATAAAGCAGATTGTTGAGTCACTACTTTATTTTCAGCACAGTGCATTGGCAACAAATCGGAGCCCATCTCATATGACCTTGCACCATATGCATGTGTCAAGTGTTTCCGCTTCTTTTGGCCATATCCCGAAGATTTGCTACCTTCAAAGACGACTGACATGTTATATGTGCTTGTTTCCCCCTCATCCTCATCAAATGCATTATCTTGAGATTCTAAGTATCAAAAGAAAGCACCCTCGTCAGAAAACAATAAATCAGAAAAAATACAGAGAACCTGTATCAGATTTACCTGCTGCAACATCACATGCAGATGTCTCCACTTCCTCCTTAGTCGCGACTCCATTTCTCTGAGGAAGAATTTGAATAATTTAACAGAATGAATAGTAGAAAGGTCAGACACCAAATGTTAAAAAAGAAAAAACTAAGATTTAGTCATAACATTTACTTATCAATAATAGATCACATGAGAAAGCTGAAGCAAGAACTTCTAGTTCCGTATTCTTTTCCTATTTCCCTTCCCGAATTCTGGATATTTTGGATCTTTGTTCATCTTATTTATGCAGTAGCGAGAAAATATATTTTTAAGTTTCAAAGTTGGTAGCAAAAAACAATTAGGGTGTATTTGGATGTGGATTCGGATTTGAAGGATTTGGAGATAGGATTTCGAATGACTCCATTTGAATAGAATTTGAAATCCATCCATATTCATCAAAACATAGTTCAAATAAAGAATGAAAGGATTGACATCCTTTAAATTTAGAATTATCCAAACAAATTCAAAGGATTTGTCATTAAGGATTTCCATCAATCCAAATGCAGCCTTAACATACAATGTTTTGAAGAATTTCACCAAAAAATTTCCAGGCATGGACTTCAAATTACGTACTCCACTCCTTTATATTCATAATGGCCAGTAGCGGAAGCAAAGTCCTTATGATAGTGGCTGCTAAAATGAAGATACAAATTGCATCCATTTTCCTTGAATAGTTTCTTCAAGGGAAAACACACACCCTTTCAGCTCCAAATGCATGTAGAACGGCTATTTAATTTGTTCTTCCTTTACGTAAATATTAAAATTCTTCTTAGCTTGATAAGTCCTTTTCACAAATATTTGATATGATCACTGATTCACTAGAACAAAGTCTTCTAGATTGAATGGATATATACAAGGTCCATTCATCCACCTTGAAAATACCATAGACTAAGACCACTCAACTTCGCACTGGAATAAAAAATCGATGAACCTTAAACTTCTTTGATAAATGAACATAAGATAAAAGATATTGATCAGTTGCCATAATTTTTATACTCCCCTGTAATTTACAATAAACACTAGAGACAAACTATGGACAGAATAGTCAAGGTACAAACTTCAAATGTCATGAACATCCATCATGCTGCTGGATTAGCTTTCTAATCGATCCATGAGCATGTCACAGGCTTTATGGCCCCAATAACAACATATTTTCTTATTTAAAAATGTATCTGATACACTACTTGTGATAAAAGTAAATATAAAGGTTCAGAACATGAAGAAAGCAGTAAAATATAGGTAATATATGATACGCGCATATTAAGCAACATATTTACCTCACACTGAGCCACCAGAGATTCAATTGACTTTCTATAGGTCGTCATAGCTCCAGTTGGGACGGTGTAGAAGAGGTTCTCCTGAAGGATAATGGCACAATCTAATAGGTAAGTAAACCAGGCAAGTCCATAGCATCAATCTGAAACACATATATCATATATCCATATTATGCATAAATGAAGCAAGACTTGCTGAATCATCTGGGAAGACAAAGATGATGGCATACTTCTGTCAAATTATCCTCCCATGAGTATGACTGGTCCAGGATTCCTGAGTCGGAGATCCTATCTGGTGTTAATGGCACATCGGCTTGGTCATCCATAACATTGTGTTTATTATATTTCAGAAATCTGACCGCATAAGCCTGAACAGAAACTGCCCCATTCTTTTGACGTCGCTGCTCCAGTTCTTTGTTTGTATCCTGCAAAAGCCACCAAATCGGCATATATTGATTTCATTGCATTTATTTCATCTTTTATAAAGCCATCTGTGCCTAAAGGAAGGGGTTTGGCGACAAAGCGCACCAGTTTACTGATGCCAGAAAAGATACAAACTCAAAGCTGGAGTCTTATTGAAGAAGAGCAATAAAAGCTATAGAAAAGGGGTTAATGCAACTAATTGCACTATACCATCACCCGAATTATATGAACAACAATTTCCAAACGTCTTTCAACCCACCCAACAGAGAAAGATATCAATGATGGCTTTAGTTATTCGTCCTAAATCAACCCAGCACAAAAGGGAAGATGACCCTCAAATAGAAGTCCCACCAAGAAAAGTTGAAACTAGGTTAATTCAGGCAACAATTCAAACTCTCACAAGCTCCAAATGCCAAAAGAACAATACAGAAGAGAGATTTAGACAATACATTCATCAGTCTGTTTCCCAACTCCAAACCATAGCAGAAAATGGCTAATCCCGGTACTTCATAGGATGATAAAGAAAAATAAAAAAAATTAAGGTACTAAAATATTGTGAAACACTCCAGTAATTTCTCTGGAGGCCGTAGAAACATAACAAATATCTTCAGACAAAAATATAATGGAAAGTAAGAAGACCTTAAAATTTGAAACTACACGTTAGTTTATTAATCTTGTAATTTTGAAATCAGAAATAATCCATCAAAGTTAGGTCTGTTGCACAGCAGTTCACACAAATCTTCTCGACGATTCTTCATATGCAGTGCATCAACATTTCGAATCCCAAATTTATCACTCCTATGTACTTTACCGGTGGTAAGACAGATAAGGCTCCATCTCCTAAAATGTAATATTTTTCTCAAAGCACCCTGTCACCAAGTGTAATGATGCAACATCATTATCACCCAGCCACTAATCTTAAGGGAAATAAAGTACCATATCTTAAAAATTTCGTAATTCCAACTCTAATCTTAAACTCCATGTCGAGTCAAAATGGACACATAAAGATGGGATGGGGCGTGTTCCTAACATCAGATGAAGAATTCAGAAAACATATGCTATAAAACTGTCCAAGCCGCAAGTCAACATCAAACCTATAAACAAGCTTGAACGAGAACTAACAGGATAACAGAACCAGATGCAAAAAAAAAAAGAAAAAAATATATATATATTTAAAGGAAAGAGGTAATACGTAAATTTGTACCATAGCATGCCAAAACTCCATGACAGCTTTAGCCAAGGTATGAGCAACTGTTTCTGCAACCATGCCAGAACCCTCTTGTTTTCTCAACCGACAAGTAACAGCAACCCGAAAAGATATTTGAGCTGCAGCAGCTATTTTCCAAATACGCTCCTAGACGACAAGATGTAGCACGGTAAGGCTTTCAAGAATGGAATTCAAAATGTATCCAGAAAAGGAAAGTAAACAATATCTTGCAGATAAATATGCATTACGAATACTCCAAAAGAATATGTAAGAATCTGCATTGTATGAAACAAAAGACTCTTTGTTAAGGCAAACCTGTGCAAAATCATTTGCCAACCATGCCATTTCTTCAAGCACATAATTCCAATGAGATTTCCAGCGAATTTCTGTTGGATTAGTCACAATGGACAACTCCGCAATCCTCTTTCGCTTTGCCTATTCACTAATTATATTAGATCTTTGGCCCAACAACATATTACATACAATATTAGCACAAACAGATGACACAAATTAAAAACAAATTCGCAAGTGTAACCTCTATTATCTTTGCTTCTTTTAAGATTGAATCTTCATCAATTTTGCTTGCAAATCTTGAGTCTGGCCCAGATGAAGTTTGTGCTTCAGTGGAAACATTAGAAACCCTAGGCAAGAATCGAGAGTCATGGAGACCTGAATCTGAGACATCGATACAATCCTGACGTCTAACATCATAAGATGTTTCAATCTGTGGTCCAGTATTTTCAACCAAAGGATCCATAGATTTTCTCCCAGATTCTGATCTAATGGACCCACAGACCTCAATTACTTTATCTTTAACCTCACTAATAAAAGCATATTTGTCTCTTTCTGATTCTTCCTCTGGTTGGAGTCGAAAACCATTCTCTTGCTGGATGTGACAAGCCGTCTCCTTGTTGACAAGAGTAGAACTATCAGTTCCCGCAGTATCTTTCTTTTCTTTTACAAATTTATCACTTTCTATAGCTGGGGTCACGTCTTCTGAAGTTCGATTCTTTAGGTCCCCATTAGAGTCAACATTCATTGTTCCAGTACACATTTCAATATCATTCTTTCCAGCAATACTTAGGCTGGTTCTTGTGCAAGATGACTCAGAACCCAACATATTTATGCTGCATGGAGCACTGCTATTTTGAGCATCATTTGTCTTCTCATCTCCCCCTTTTCTGCAAAAACCATTGATCTGACAGGAACTAGATTTATTCTCAACTTTTGTGTCAGTCACACTTGTTTGACAGCCAACAATCGCAGAATTCATCTCTTCTGTGGCCTGGATTGCTTCAAGCCTACTAGAACCTATTTGGTTAGGAGTTTTTGCAGGACCTGAGAGTGATTGTTGGTTACCTTGCTCATCATGAGAGTTTATGGAAGCAATAACATCCAATGTAGCATCTACTGGAACACCTTTAATCAGATCCTTGGTTGATTCAACAGACTTTAAACCATCCAACTCCATATCATGCTGACCATCTGCCGAGACAGTCTTATGAAGAGTACCATCTATTGAACTTGTAGGCTTTGGATCCAATGATATATGTTGATTTTCTGTATCCGACACCAATCCTTGTGCATCCCTGGGGCCATGGCGAGAAGGTATAGAAGAGGCATGATAACCACGAGTTGGATTCACATCCATTGAACCTGACCTAGCTCCATCACGATTAGGTCTGGACCTGTACCTTCTCTTATATGCTTTTCTAGGGAGTCCGAAAGCAGCTGTATCCCCATGCTCCTTTGTTTTGTGGTTCCCATCTATCTGGAATGACTGATCAGATGGCACAACAGCACTCCTGCTGGGATGCAAGAAACTCCGACCACCTTCAGAAAGTTCTTGCTCAGCATCAAATAACATGAGATTATCAGCACTATTGGGTTCACAAGGAGTTGCCCCAGGTCTACCACTACTCTCCACAGAGTCTCCATGAGGTGACGCAGTAAATGCAAAACTACCTTTTGCTTCACTAACATGCCAGAAGAAAAATTAATCAAGTACAAAAACAGAAAATGAATCCAATTAAATAAATTAAAATCGAAAGCAAACTGATTTGAGATACCTGGTCACAATCTGATCAGGATGTAGATCAGTAATTGAAGTTGACTGGACACTAACCGAAGCACCATTGCCAAGCTTAAAATCTAAGGGGTTTCCACCCTGCAAACAAAAACGAATCAAGCACCCCAAAATGTTCTATATATGTTCGAAAAAGCAATCAAGTTAAGCTCCATACTCTCTCAAGAAATTCCAGTTCTCTTTTCCTTTCGTCCCGAACACCATATTCTTGCCTGTTACCACAATAAACCATTCATGGCCATGACAAAAATATAAAATTTGCGAGGATAACATGTAGTTGACCCTATATAAAACTAGCAGCATAGCATCACTACCTGATCTCTGCTTGAACCTTCTCTATTGCTGCTTTCAGCGGAGAAGTTCTGTTAGCAATACCAACTCCGCCTTCAACAACTCTTCCCATAGAATCAACTTCGGCATTGACTATGGGAACAGATGTTGAACTACATCCATGCATTCCCTGCTTCAAGTACTACATATGATCTCCTCCATTAGCTCAAGATGCAAACTCCTATGAAACAAAGAACAGAAGACTTGTTACAATACAAGCCAAGAAGGAAACATGATATAGGATATGAAGCAAAGAGCAAAAGCACTCAGGGAGTAAACTTCTATACTGTGTAGCATGGTGATTTGGAAAAGGATAGAATAGGATATAACTAGGGTATAGCATATACATGTGTGTATATATATTGTGTGTATGTATGTGTTTGAGACAGGGAACAGCACCAATGATTATGAAAATATAATACTAATGTGAAACCAGATTAAAAAATATGTGATATGATTCAAATTTTGAGTCTTTTCCTTTGTATAAGTAAAGCCGAGTTCTTTGCCCAATTCACAATCTAGATGGCCCATCCATTTAATCTTCACTAGCAGACACAATTGAAGAACTAAAAGTGAACAGAAAACATTAAGATGAACAATTTTCTTTTCTAGAGAACACCAAGCTATCTCTGTCTTCCAAGTCTCCGTAGTGGCATGGCCTGCACCATTCTTATTCCCACAAGAACTAAGCACTGCATTATTTTTCCAGAAGGACGTAAGGATTTAACTTGGGCAATTTGGTTCTTGGAAACAAAAGAGAAAATGAGAGAGAGGAGAAGAGTGGTGACAATGAGTTTAGGGCTCAAGGGTGGAGAGAAAACTTTAACAGCATCAACTGGTGATCTAGTCATCAAATATTTTCAAAATTTTTGGGTGCTTTGACCCACAATCATGTCCTGAGAGGCAGCACCATTTCCATATTTTTCCTTTTTGTTTGAATTTCAGATACTCTTGTGATATGAATGTATCACTGTCCAAGCACATCTGATACTGCACAGCACCAATTTCCAGCTATCAATGCTTTAAATCCTATACAATCTCGAAGCAAACCATATGATGAAATTATAGCACATGACCCACTACATCCTAAATAGTAAATATATCCATAGAGGTATACGACCTATGCACGCAGCAGTTACAGCATGCATGTCACAAGCCCATTCCACTTGCAAAGATAGATGCGAGCAGCATATTCATGTATGCATAGCATTTCCCCTATTCAGAAGGTGGGGTGGAAAAGAGGGTAAGGATATTGTTTCGCCATTTGCCCAAAATTTGGGAAAAACTCCGGAGCATCTCTAAAACTAAGCAGAAATATGATAGAAAAGGGAAATGCGTTGCATGCAATCGTGCATGTGCATTTACATTTTTAAGTAAAATGATGCCCATCATTAATTCCACCCATCTGACACGTTGTTGATTTGATGACTTCAACTACAGCAAGTCAAAAAAGTTCAATAACTTTTCAGGAAACTTGATTTAGACAGATTAGCTCAGCAAGATATCAGATATAACTTGTGAACGTAACCTCAAGGATTTCTATGCATCCTCTCAAGTTCAAACTTTCACAACCGATCAACTAAAAGCTTCAGAAAAATAATAAGTCATACACATTAAAGTAAAACTCAACTCATTCAACATGCAACACGGAATTCCAGAACTACTCAAATGCCAATCATTAGAGAAGCTCACTTCAGCTGCTACAAGTTGATATCCGAAACACTCACTGCAATAAAACCAAAATGCACGAAACCCAGCACGTAATCACCAACTCCATATCCATTTCCCCAAAATTAAACCCCAAATTCAATCAAAAAATCCCCGGAAAAATTCCTAGGGTTAGGGCGAACTTCAGCAGAGCTCAAAATTCTAGGGTTTCCGGAGCTGGGAACAGAAAATATTACCTGAATGCGATTAACCACGACTGAATTGCAATCTAGGACTCAGAAAACGGGAGCCCTCCAAGAATTTTGGGTCTGCCCCTAGGGTTTTTCTTGTGATGCACAAGGTACCTCAACTCAAAGCAAGAAGACTATTTCTGCCCTAGAGTACGTAAAATTATCAAAGCATTCCCCTTCAAATATGAATACAGAGCTAAACAGATATATACAAATACGTGTATGTATATGCCGGTGTGTGTTCTGCGTGAGATTTTAATGTAAAATGGTGTTTCAGGTACGTTCGTTCGTTCGTTCGTTCGTTCGTCTTCGTGCTCCCTCTTACTTTCTCTCTCTAAAAAACATTTGCAATTTATTTAATTTTTCATTTTTCCTGTTAAAAGAAAAACAGAAAAAAAAATGTAAAAACTATTTCGAGCGCTCTGTCTGCTAGACGACGATGGAAGTGGGCCTTTTATGAAATTTTGGGCCTTTTTAACATGGGCTTGGGCCTATTTTCTTTATACATTTTTATTATTTAGTTGATTTTTTATAAATAAATCACATCTCATTTTGAAAAACGTCGTTGCGGTACGCCGTCCCGGTGTGAATATCAAAAATATTCTTTCGTCCTCTCAAATATATTATTATGAATAAGCGCAAAATATAAATTAATACATCATATTAAAAAAAATCATCAATTAATATAAAATTTAGAAGTTAAATAAATTAGTTATATTATCGATTGAATGGCATTTTTTGACTTCACAAAAAAATAATGCAGGATGTCATTAACTGTCATTTGAATGTGAATGGCCTTTTCTTTTTATATTAGTATAGAATATGGTAATAAAATGAATTTCTCATTTTGAAAAAAACAAATCATAAACGATAAAATTTACGGCTTCCAAAAAGTAATACATAAATAGTGGAAGGTGAAAATTACATGTTAAGTAATAACTCTTTTTAGTTTGAGAAATATAACAATTAATGAGTGACGGCGAGTAAAATATAATTTTAAATATATATATATATATATATATATATATACCATTCTCAATTTTCGGATTGGTTATTTTTTTAATTATTTCTCTCCTACATAAATTTCATTCAAACAATAATAAAAAAAGTTTTCGCCCCAATTTTCATACTTGAGACATGGTAGTTGAATTTTTCCAAAAGAAGGTTGGTGCCTGATTCAGAATTAATAAGGATTTTTAATGCAAATGGTCATAATTAGTTCAATTTGAACATTGATTATGTCTTTAATGTCATCAACTAATTACCTCTAAAGCAACCTTACTGGAATAGGTGTCAATGTTCTTTATTGCATTAATCATATAAACTAATTAGGGAGGTCAAAGTACGTATATTGATTAAAATATGTAGTTTCCGTACTTTTAGGCTGTGCTTACTTTGATATAATAGGTTGAATAGTACTAATAATATAGAATTACCCTACGTTTACATTGCAAGACAAAGCCTGGTTTTTGTAGCTAGGTCTTACTAATTCACTGTACCAGTGGAATAACTCAACTCAGCTCCCTAGGTGGGTTGAGTTCTCCGGCATTTAATGGGAAGAAAAGTAGTTTCAAATTATCAAATGTGCCCTTACTTTACCTTTTCAAATTACACAATTTACTCGTGACTATCCAAGTGTACATATTTATGTTGTCTTCAATTTCCGGACATTAAAACAGGAGGAGTTAGGTTGTTGCTCTGGAAGAAGCCAAGGCAGGTTCGCCCTTAATTTTGACATTCTTTGGGAATTTTAGGAAATGAAAGTACTTTAGCTAACTTCATTTTTTTTTTATTTCTCCATTGACTGAAGGTGAAGGAGTCGAGTTTCGAGTCAAGGTGGGTTTTTTTTCAAGTTTTTCTTTGGTGAACTATATTTTTTTAAAATAATTTTTTGCATTATTAGCTTAGTAATGTTGTTCTATTTTAGTGTGATTGAACCCTTGTTTTGGTTGTTACTGTGTTTATGCATACCTTTATTTTCATGTTGTTGGGTTTATGAAAAAATTGTCGAATCTGGAGTGAGATTTGTGTTTAGCTGACTGAGGTATAGTCGACTGAGTTCTTTTAAATTTTTGGTAATTTTCATTTGATTTCTCTGTTATCGCTAGGTGTCCGTAATTATGTGTCATTCGCTTCATTTCTATTAAATTTCATAAGATGTCCGAAGTGGTGTGTAAATTCCTTAATAATTTGTCTAATTACGTGGAGGTGGTATTTGTGGGCGTGTTTTGTTTATGATGCATGTCGAATAAAGATTATAGGTATTTGTTGTCATTCAGGCGTTTATGGTTCATGCTATGAGGATGTTAATGTTGTTTTAGTGTTATTATCGTTACCGGAGAGCTCAATTAAATGTTAGTCGGGCTAGATGCACACTAACCTATAGTATGCATAATCTTGTGCCACAAGAGTTAAACTAGGGTTTCATATAATATAAATTTGGGGATGTAAACATGAGAGGGGTATAAAAGTTATTTGAAAGTAAAAAATAATTTATCCATCAAAGTAAACAAACTTACTAATGAAATCAGAAACACAATATCCCACAATGTAAACAAGTTATAATTAATCTAAGGCTTTTTTTTTTATCATACATATAGTCAGATTTATCCTATCATCCATTTAATCGAATACTCAAAGTAAACGCACCCTTATAGAAAGTGACAATCATATATAGCAATGTGTGACAAATTTATAATTTTAAGTTGTCGCGTGATCTTAACTCCTTCAACTGCTCATCATGACTAGCTAAATCAACATCACTTTGAGTATTTGTGTGTGATATCACGATTGATTCGAGATTGAGATCCTCTATAACTAGAACTGACTTCCAAATTGACTAGACGGTGATTTCAAAATAGGGATCCAATGAGTATGTCGAGCTGGACGAGTGATGTTCGGCTTGCAGGTTCGAGGTTATATGGGTATCAAGTGTACGATCTCTTTTGCGGAATACAATTTAATAACAAAATGCATGCATGTTAAATGAACGCATAATGTATTTATAAGTCTTTATGTATCAGAATCTCTATGGATCACGTGTCAGTGGAGCAGCCGTTGTATGAATTAATTAACATTTATTTTTCAACACAAATTTACATTATAAATCAATATGCTGACCTCTACAAAGATTAGCAGACAAAAAGCTTATGCTTCCTTCCACAACTTTGCACATAACCAAACATATGAGGTAACTTCTAAGCGGTATATTGTGTTTCTCCATCATAAGGAAATCTTCTCAGTGAAGCAAGTTCATTCTGAAGCTCCTTGGCCTGGCTGGTCATCCCGCTAAGCGTATACGCCTTTATCATCGTTCGGTAAGTGACCTTATCGGGCTCACAGCCTCTCCTCTTCATCATCTCAATCACAGCTTTCATCTCCGAAAAACATCCCATCATCCCATAGGCGTCCACTAAGCAGTTAAAGAACACGGTATCAAGCATAATGTCGGAGTTATCAATGAACCGCAGGACAGCTGCAATTTTTTCAGCTTTTCCGGCGTTCCCATAAGCTCTTACCAGCGAGCAAAGAGTCACACAGTTTGGTTTTATCCTCTCGGACTGCATCAGCCGGAACAAGAATTCCATCTGTTTTAAGTCACCAGCTCTTCCGAAGGCATCTATGACGATATTGTAGGTGACGATGGTCCATGAGAAGTGGTATTTCTGCATGTATTGCATTACAGAGCTCATTTTCTCATAGTTCCCCGTTTTGCCATAGGAATCTAAGAGTATGTTGAATGTCTTGATGTTGGGTTCGATGCCTGCTCTCTGAAACTTCTCGTAGCACTTCTCCATCATTTCAATTTGTCCACTGCCGCCAAAAGCTCTCAGTGTTGAGTTCATGGTCCACACGTCAGGTTGGCATTCCCGTTGTCTAAGCATTTGCACGAGTAAAGATTCCATCTCTATGAACCTATTGGCAATAAAAGATGCAAAAAATGTTGTGAGTTATAACAAAATACAATGTCCGCTAACCAGGAAACAAACAGAGTTACAGAACAGAGAGTAAAGAAATCAGAGCTATAGGTTGCAGAAAATACTCAAGGAGACAGTTATCGAAATGATGGTTGCCAACTGATTTTTATGATACTGAATTATCGAGAAGAACTTTCTAAAAACAATCAAAGAATATAAGACTCCTGGCTTGCTCTATCTTATACTCATTAATGGCATGACTCATTTAACTCAACATAATTTCACCCTTTCTTGGCAACAGATTAAGACAAAACTAGCAAAGGATAAAAAGAGAATTACTTCTTTGATTTTCCATATGCATCAATGAGAGTGTTGTATGTGATCGTGTTAGGCTTGATTCCATGTATTTCCATGTCAGAGAGCAGAGATTGCACTTTGCCGAAGTCATAAACTTGGAGACACGACTTAATGAGGATTGAGTACGTGTACACATCAGGTTGACAGTCAGAAATTGTCTTCATTTTTTCTAAAATAGAAAAGGCTTTGTCAAAAAGGCCACTTCGACTGTAGGCAGACATAAGGGCAGTGTAAGCTTCACGGTCCACAACACACCCTTCATCCATCATTGCCTGAAATAAGGTACGAGCTTTTTCAGGTTGCTTGCATTTGCCGAGCATGACAATTAGCTTGATATATATACCAGAGTTGGGTCTGTACCAAAGTTGCTCGCGAAGGAGTTCAAAAACCTGAAACATTATCATAAAGTGTATAATTGTCAAGGGTAAAAAGTGGATGAAAGTTTGAGAGCACCAACTCCCTTTAAGTTGGTATCTCAAATGGTCAACAAAGCAGCATTCAAGTCAGATAGAAGAGATGATCTCATATTGGATGTAGAACAGCATAAGTTGGCATTCTAGCCATGCAACAAAGCAACACTAACACGTTCATCATTTTATGCATCGAAATTAATGCTTCATTGTGAAATGAAACAACAATCAATACCCATAAGTTTCAACAACTTGAATTAATCTGTGATGCCTAAGATTCTTCAATGCTCCAATGGTTTAGAAGAGATTGGTTGTAGGCGTTATGCTAAACATCAATCATTCAAGTAAGAATAACTTCTCTGCGTCAACTTCTTTTGCATACAAGTCTCTTTTTTTTCAGCAGAATATAACCCATCATCTTATGTATATCGAATGAATCTACTATTGCTGTTTTCAGGTTGTGCCAACTTATACCTGACAATCCTTTAAACTAAAAAAACTCTCCGTGTTCTCTTAACTGGCGGACGCAGATAACATTGTGGGAAAATACTAGGAAACTGCATAGCAAATCTTAAGAAACAATGCTATTTACCTTGGTGCAGATACTCATTCCATCTGTCCTTGAGGAATTTGCCACTTAAGGAAATCTAAACATTCGCATTAGCCGTTTCTAACATTTCGCGCTTCTGTTGTATACCATGAAAATTTCATCTTAAAAAATCAAAGGGCTTCCAAGATAAGTTTGTATTCAGTATTAAGAAACATGTTTCAACTTTCAAGTTCATGTCCATTAATTTTAACTCCTTCTAGACCTCTTCTTGACTATTTCATGTTTCTTTCTTCCCCTTTCTGCAGCTTATCAACATTTTATCCAACCACAACTTAAAGGGTGTTTAAGTGCTTATCAGTTTTCTTTTTTCTGAAATGATGTCTTTTATATAACTTACGCTTTTGAACTGCTTAAGTTAAGTTCATCTAAACCAGAAGTTATAAACTTTCTCCTCAACAACTTTTGCAGCTTATCAGCAAAATTCTACATGTTAAGCTTTTTCTCCCAACAAACACGCCCAACTTACTCTACAACTTATTATTCCACCACGAAAGTATTATCGCAAACACCCCTTTAATTCTTTTGGTACTTCTCAACTCATTTCCTTCCCCTCTCCATTTAACATACAATTCCAAGCTACACCTTTCACTGCAGCTTATCCCCATGAGGCAACTCTTGTCCTCTAATTACTTCTACTAGTCTGATTTTACAGTTTCCTTCTCATTCCTGTCTTTATCTAAGAGTACATAACTGCACATAAAATCTATGAGTTTCTACATACATTTTTATCGATTAATGTCAAAGCAAAAAGTTTGGAACTTTAAACCAATTAACATAAAAGAAACCAAATCAAGCAAAAGGGCCACTCTCAAACTAAGTAACAGACCTTGAGAGCAGACTCCCAGCGCAGAGCGGTGATGCGCTCGTGAAGGGCTTCAAGAACAGTTCTGGGCAGCAGTTTCTTGGAATTCCCCTTCTTCTTCTCGATGACTGCCTTTGAGGCTTCTCTCCTCAGTATAATGGAAATGGCCTTCTGGGAAGCTATTTTTCTGTTCGTTTCCTCTTTCCTCTCTCTCGCTTCTACCTCCTTCAGCTTCGCGAGGTCGAGTCTCCTTTCACTTACAGCGAGCGCGTTTCCGCCGGTATTACCGTTTGACGGTTGTGAGTCGGCTCTGGGCCGGTTGCGGCTCTGTGGCCGGCGGTTGACGGGCGGCGGAAAGGGGTTTGTGGGTCCGGCGAGGGACGCCATGGCTATGAGGCTCCCGAGGTGTAGGAGTGATATTTTGGTGTTTGAATTGAGACTTGGAGTTAGTGTGTAACAGCCGCCATTGATTCATTGTGGCAGAGATTTGGTGCAATATTATAAAAAATAATAAATACTTATATATAAATTAGGAATATCTGTTATTTAATTCTTTGGTATTAAAGTTCAATATATGTGATCTTACTTGAGTACATATATAGCAACAACTAACTATATATATATATATATATATATTATAAGAATTAAAGAGGGGGATAATGTGATTATAAAGCCAAGGAATTTTTTTTTTTTTTTTTAACCAACAAAGGAAAATAAGAAACATTGAGAATTAGCATCATTGAAGATGAGTAAGAGTTATTCGACTATTTTTTAATATATGGATTTATAAATTTTTTTATAATAAATAAATAATGTTAAAGATAATTGAAGGTGCTATGTAAAGATGAAGATGTCTATTTTTAAGTTTTTGTGTTGTTGTAAAATGAATAAAGATAAATATGCATATATTTCATTTTATTATTTGATTAGTATTTTTTATATCAGAATATGTATGGACTATATGTAATTGATGGGTATTTAGTTACTATATGCAGTAGTATGATGGTAGTGAATTTAAAGTAAGGTATATTTTATGTGATTATTGTATGTCCACTGATTATTTTTGAAGTATTGAAGTCCTAATTTGGTATATTCTAAATTAAGTAGCCAAATTGTTTTACTTATAGTAGGCTTGAACATCATGAATTGGTCTTGAGGTCAGATGTAAATATGTCTTGATCCAATTAGTCAATCTAAATTAATAAAAAGCAATATTATATCTTATTTTGAATTAATTAATTAAAAATGCATAAGGTCAAAATTTAATATGAGCTTATTCCGTATTTGTCATCTGCAAGTTATGTAATGCTCAAATTTTATTATAAATTTTAGGGTTAAATATAATTACCGCCCTTGAAGTATCCATCCTACATCAATTACCCCCTTAAAGTATTAAAATCTTCAAAAACCCTCCTGACATTTTAACACCTTTAATTTTAAAGTTTAAAAAGTCCATTTTACCCTTACTAAAAATTGATTTATGAAAGGAAAAAAAAAGGAATTTTTAAAATACCAAAACCACTCTCCTTTTAAGTTTTATCTAATTTTATTTGCACTTGTTCATCGAGCTCTTTTTATTTTTATAATTCTAAAGTATTTGGAACTCATTTTATTTTAATTTCACTTATTTGTCAAACCAAGTTAAAAATAAATTTATACATTCATATAATTACCACATTTATACAATTATCATATATATATATATATATTAATTGTATATTTTCTTATTAGCTCATGATAAGTTCTTTCGATTTTATAATTGTTTATTTGATTAAGTAAACATATAAATATATACATATATATGTGCATGTATGAATTTATTTTTAATATTTGATTTGACAAACAAAGAAAACTAAAATGAAATAAGCTCCAAATACTTTAAAATTATGAAAATAAAAAGAACTCGATAAATAAGTAAAACTAAATTAGACAAAACTTGGAAAAAGAGTGACTTTGGTATTTTAAAAATTCATTTAATTTTTTTCTGAAAGTAATATTTAGTAAGGGTTTTGAAGGTTTTAATACTTTAGAGGGTAAATGATGTGGGGTGAATATTTTAGGGGTGGTAACTGTATTTAACTATAAATTTTAATTTGAAACTCAATTATTAGTCATTTTATTTGAATTTTGTATTCAATTGATAATATATTTCAAAATTTTTTATGCCAATGATAACACACACATATATATATAAATAAAATAAATTGTACAAACATACAAACTATATTTAAAAAAATCAACTTAAATACTATTGATATAGTAAAATGTTTAATATAATAACATTAGTATAGAGTAAAAATACATAAGGGATATTTTATAACTTAAAAAAATGTCTGTGTGTTGTTAATAATCAATTTTTATTAGTAAAAATAATTTTTGTTTTTTGTGGTTCGTGATCCTCTATTCCAATTTTGTATCCCATCTCCTATTCCACCTATAAGAGATGGACATGTGAAAAATTTAAATAAAAAAGAAAATAAGTTGTAAAAGCTGTGGGCCCAAAGAGAGAAAAGCAAGTAATTTCATCCAAACAAAAAATTAAAAAACATATATGAGAGGGAATATTATGAGAAAATAATAATTATTTTCTATCACTACAAAAAAAAAAAAAGAATTATCTACAATTTAAATTTTTAATGAATTTCAAAATTTTAGTGGAAACAATCTTATTTATATTTATTTTCAAGAATTTTTACTTTGTTACAATAATGAATTTTTCCATATTTTAGTGGAGATAATCATTTTATAAAATTAAATATATATATATGAGAAAGAAAATATTATGAAAAAAATAATAATTATTTTTTGTCACTACAAAAAAATAGAATTATCGATAAAAAATATTTAATGAATTTTAAAGTTTTAGTGGAAATTATTATTTTGTAAAAATTATAATTAGCAAGGATTCTTTTTTAATTGTGGTTTCTTGAAGTATCTTTTAGTTTCATCTCATCCGAGCAGGACAAGAGTTTATTTGTTTGTGAGAAAATTATTATTTCTCAACTTAAGAAAAAAATATTTTAAACACATTTAAAATATTACTATTGGAATAGAGGATCCGGACACATTTGCTTTATATTTTAGAGGATCCAGATGGAATTGGAATAGAGGACCCGGATCCTCTATTGCTTTTTAATTTTAAAAAATTGCTTTATATTAAAAATTTCCATCAAAATTCAAGAATTGTGGATGTAGCATTAAAAATATATTATTATATTTTAAAAGCTACATTCAATACTCATTAATAATTTCAATAATAATGATTTTAAATTACTCATTAAAATTTCCAACAATAATATATGATAGCAAAAGAAATATAAAAATATAAAATAATCAAGACAACCATCCGAACCTATCTAAAATTGTTGTATATCAAATATTTAAACTAACTACTTTCACCATTTAAGTACATGATCATGGTATCCGACTTAATCTTGTTGACCTTGAGTCATTTTCTTTTCTTCTTTTGTTCTTTTTATTTTTTAAATAGTATTTTGTAATAATTTAACGTTACTTAATATTAATTACTTTTAAATAATTAATTAATCAATATGCATTAATATACAAAATAGTTTTAATAAATATTTATCATAAAAATTTAGTTAAATTTTAAAATAATTAAATATTATTTTAATTTTTAATTTTCCTTATTTTTTTAAAAAATTTTACAATTGATAATTTTTGTTAGTTTGTTCAGTTAACTTGTAGACCTTTACATACAAATAAAAGGAAAAAAAAAAGTAGACGGAATTAATAATTACTATGTATTAAGGTATGATACGTCTTTACAATATTCCATCTCTAAGGAAAATAATTTCATCCATGACAAAAAGGTAATAATCACAAACTAGTCATTTCTACGCTTTATCTTCAACATTATGTTATTATGACGCTACCATATTTTCTACGCTTTATGTAATACAAATCGATCCAAATTAAATTATAAACAAGAAAGGTACTTATTGAATATTACTCCTTTTTGAACTATCGCAAGTGATGATGTGGGAACTCAATTAGTTGAATCTTTCCATATATCATCAACTAAAGAGCCTACAGACAATTTAATGGGTACTTCCGAATTTCAAAATCTCGTTGGAGAAAAGCTTCAACAAGAAAAGGTTATTGCAAAATATTGGTATCCCTTAAAAATCTTTGGTATTTATGTATAAACAAGTATAGATTAATTTGGATTAGTAGTTTATTAGAAGAAGTTGAAAATTAGTAGAATTAGAAGTGGAAGAACTTTTCACAAAAAATAGTTCTTGCTAATTATAATTTTATAAAATGATTATCTCCACTAAAATATGGAAAAATTCATTATTGTAACAAAGTAAAAATTCTTGAAAATAAATATAAATAAGATTGTTTCCACTAAAATTTTCAAATTCATTAAAAATTTAAATTGTAGATAATTTTTTTTTTGTAGTGATAGAAAATAATTATTATTTTCTCATAATATTCCCTCTCATAATGTTTTTTAATTTTTTGTTTGAATGAAATTACTTGCTTTTCTCTTTTTGGGCCCACAGCTTTTACAACTTATTTTCTTTTTTTATTTAGATTTTTTACATGTCCATCTCCTATAGGTGGAATAGGAGATGGGATGCAAAATTGGAATAGAGGATCCGAGCCGTTTTTTGTATTGAAATAGATAAGATAAAGGCAGAAATGATAAGAGAGGGAAGGGGGTTACGTCATGGGTGAGGTCACATGTCTTAAATTCGGACCTTCTTCCCAGACATAAATTGGAATTGGAGTAGACACGGCCGTCGGCTCTTAATTCTCTAATTCCCTGACCCTACACTCAAACTTATTAGGTCTATGATGCATGGATATGAAGACTACAACATGGATACAACGATGCAAAATATTTTAAAAAATTAGGATATGTCACGATATTGATCATATATTTTTATATATATTAAAATTTTTTATAAAATTTATACAATATGAAAAATATTAAAATAAATATGTCTCATGTATAAATTTTTTAATCAAAATACATAATTTTAAAAATATACATAATTAGTTTATTTGAATGTAGGAAAGCCATCCGGGGAAAGGACCTAAGCTAGTTCTGTTCCATCCCGTGCCCGCTCCTTGTAGCTTAATTTCTGTTCTTTGCTCTATCAAAGTAGTCCTTCCTCTTTAATCATTGTATTCCCTGTCTCTATCTTTCAGGACCAGTAAGAAGTGACTCTTGGGTGCAAATATGTCGGCCACGCACAGTGTAATTTTTTTGTTTTATATTTAAGGATACGTCATTAAAAAAGTCATTATTAAACTTGTCATTTGTTAATGTAAGTTTATCTCTACTTAGTTGTCACCACTTTTCAATTTATCAACCATCATTTTATTACAATGTCTCAATTCTAACCACTTTCTTTCCGTCAAAAAAAAATCTACCCACTTTCAATTAAAAATAATGAATCAATATTAAAGTGGTAAAATACGGAAATTGCACCTTCAACTGGTGGAGTTGTTAAAGTGGAAAAAAAGTCACACTGAAGTAGGTGAAGGGCAAATTGTATATATAAAGGATACGTGTTGCTGCAGTCTTCACTCTTCACATGGCGCCGGCGGCGAGCACCGACCCAATCACGGCATGCCACGTGGTGGCCGTCCCCTATCCCGGCAGGGGCCACGTCAACCCCACGATGAACCTCTGCAAGCTACTCACCAATTCCAAGCCTGATCTCCTCATCACCTTCGTAGTCACGGAGGAGTGGTTCGGCCTCATCGGCTCCGAGGAGAAGCCGCCCAGTATTCGCTTCGCCACCATCCCGAACGTCTTGCCGTCTGAGCGGGTTCGCGCCTCCGATATGCCCACCTTCGTGGGGGCTACCCAGACGAAGATGGAGGAGCCGTTTGAGCTGCTGCTCGACCGGCTCGACGCGCCGGTTAATTTTATAATTGCTGATACATTCCTGTACTGGGCGGTTGAGGTTGGCAACCGGAGGAATATTCCGGTGGCGTCGCTCTGGCCGATGCCCGCATCGGTGTTCTCGGTATTTTACCATTTTGACCTCCTCGAACGTAACGGCCATCATCCCTTCGAATTATCTGGTGAGTGCATAGCAGTTTTGATTGATTAGTAATTTATATTTATTCTATTTATTGAAATTTTTATTTTAATTAAATCAATTACACTCGTTCATGTTAAATGTCAATCTCGTCAAGACAATTACAACTATCATAGATCAACAATATCAGATAAATTATGTATAAACAACACATATTATTGCAGTAGAAATATAGCTGTAGACAACCCATGAACCATGAACGTATAAAAGGAAAAAGAGAGTAGTAGCTTAACTATAGTTTTCAATTGTTTGAGCTATATATATTTAATATTACATTTGGACAGAAGATTTAGAATTTGAATTCGAGTAACATTTAGGAAATGATTTCAAAATTTCATATTAAAATAACTTAAAATTCATTTGTATTTTACAAATTATAATTCAAACTGAGAATTAAAATGAAACATATATAGTTTAAAATGGGAATGGAAAGTTGGAAGTTTTGTAATATAAAGTTATTCAAATAAATTTGAAATTTTGTTTTTAGAAGTTAAATTTCTATACTCAGTCATGCATGGTTTCAAACATAATATAAAATGACTGTAATTAATTAAATTGACTAATTGACCTACTATAATAAATTAAATCCTAAAGCTGCATCAACTATTTACCAAGAATTGTTTGAAACTTGGCATTTTTGTCAAACTAATTAAAAAGAATATATAGTTGATTTAATCAAAAGCTGGAGTCGAATTTACCGGTATGTACGTCATTTTCTATTGATAATTAGCGTGTTCATCGTTACATAATTGTTAATGATTGAAATTCATAACGATGCGTACATCTTGTAAAATATTACTGTAGTGTAGAGGTATCAATGTCTGATAGTGTTTTTGTAAGTGCTCTCAGCAGTTCTCCAAAGTTGTTAAACAGAATGTGATGATCTTAAGTTTGCTCTTGAATGCGAGGTAGAAAGAGGGGACGAACGAGTGGACTACATCCCCGGAATCCCTTCGATTCGTCTGGCGGATACGCCCTCCCTCGTCCACATGAAGGATCAACAACTTCTTCGTCTAGCCCTTAGAATTTTTCCAAACGTATCCAAGGCACAATATCTGTTGATATCTTCCATCTTTGAGCTAGAATCTCCGGTTATAGAAGCTTTGAAGCGAGAATTCTCATTCCCCGTATACACCTTCGGCCCTGCCATACCTTACTTCAATCTAAAAAAGGCTACTTCATTCTTGACTAGTCACAATGATGACCATGATCACTATTTTGAGTGGTTGAACTCTCAACCTCCATGTTCGGTTCTGTACGTGTCATTGGGAAGCTTCCTCTCCGTTTCAAGTGCCCAAATGGATGAATTTGCTGATGGATTGCGCGAGAGTGGCGTTAGGTTCTTGTGGGTGGCTCGTGGGGAGGCCACGAGGCTGCAAGAACGATGTGGGGACGTTGGGAGAGTCGTGCCTTGGTGCGAGCAGCTGAAGGTGTTGTGCCACTCGTCGGTTGGTGGATTCTGGACACACTGTGGGTGGAATTCCACGATGGAAGCTATTTTTGGTGGTGTGCCGATAATTGCATTTCCTCTAACAATGGATCAGACCACGGTCCGTAAGCACGTCGTTGAGGACTGGAAGATCGGGTGGGATGCTAAGAGAGGGTTGGAGGCTGGGAATTTGTTGAGGAGTGGGGAGATTGGTGAGCTTGTTAAGAAGTTCATGGATTTGGAAAGCGTGGAGAGGAAGGAGATGGCTGCGAGGGCTAAACAACTGCAGAAGGTAACTTTACAAGCAGTTTCAGAAGGAGGGTCATCGAAGGCCAATCTCACTTCTTTGCTCAATCATATTACATCATTTAGCTGTCTTGATGAGTAACTGCAGAAACATCAAAACATGAATAGATTCTCTATTTCAAATTGATATTCCTCTTGCAGTTCAACTCAAATTTGTGTACTACTTGTGTATTCGTGATGTCATCAATTTTATTTAAGGTAAAATTTTATACACGTTGACGTAATATATATGAAACATAATAGAAGATACAACAGAAATTGCAGTAGTAAAATCTAATCTAATAAAAATAAACATCACTTTTATATTCACAATAATATTTTATATGCATGTTGGCACATATATAAACAGAGTACAACATAAAAATATTAATTTGATATTAGCATTCAGATATTAAATTGTAGCGTAACTGGATTTCAACAAGAACCTCTCCTAATTGTCGAATTTTATATGAACTTTTATTGGGACATGAAATTCTTTCGAAAACCGGGACTTTATAATAAATATGCATATTGGAAGGAGAACATGTTTGGCAGGAAGCTTCATTTTATAACTCTCTACTATCTAAGTGAAGAGCAGACAAGTTATTATTTAATTAGCAGAAAACTAGAAACCGGTATGTTTCCGGCGAGATCTGACCCACGCACGCGTGCCACGTGGTGGCCGTGCCTTATCCCGGCAGAGGCCACATCAACCCCATGATGAACCTCTGCAAACTCATGCTCGCCCATTCGAAACCCCATCTCCTCGTCACCTTTGTAATAACAGACGAGTGGCTTGGCTTCATCGGCTCCGAGGAGAAGCCGCCTAGCATTCGCTTCGCCACCATCCCTAATGTGTTGCCATCGGAGCTGGCCCGTGCAGCCGACATGACCAGCTTCTTGGAGGCCACTCAGACGAAGATGGAGGAGCCGTTTGAGCGCCTGCTCGACCGGCTGGATACCATCATTGCTGATTCTTTCTTGAACTGGGCAGTTGATGTAGGCAACCGGAGGAATATCCCGGTGGCCTCGCTCTGGCCAATGCCGGCTCCAGTCTTCTCGATATTTTACCATTTTGACCTCCTCGCGGACAACGGTCATTTTCCATTTGAATTATCTCGTCAGTCGATAATAGTAATTTCAATATTATCTTTTTAAATCTTTGTTTTAATTTCTTATTTTATATTCTTATGTCGTGCTTTATGTTCTAATACTTGGAAATGCGATATAGAAAGAGGAGAGGAACCAGTCGACTACATCCCCGGCATTGCTTCAATCCGTGTCAGTCTAGCCGATCTTCCATCAATACTCACCTGAAAGATCAACGGCTTCTAAGTCTAGTTCTTCGAGTTTTCACCAACATATCCAAGGCACGATACATCTTGTTCACTTGTATCTTTGAACTTGAGCCTCATGTTATAAATGATCTAAGGTCGAAAATTTCCAACCCCATAGGCCCCGTCATACCTTACTTCAATCTTGGAACGGCTAAATCTCACTCAACCAACCAAAATGACGACGATCACTACTTTGAGTGGTTGAACTCTAAACCTCAAAGCTCACTTTTATATGTGTTGGTATATATTATATATATATATTGCATTTTAATATTAAATTTATAACATGTGCCCTTTCATTTTCTCTCCATTGATGTTGAGGTTAGTGGGTGTTTATGACGTTAATATTTGTAATATTTCTTTTCATTACATTATCCCACTACCAGACTATATTCATACCTCTTTATACCCACTTTCTAGCCATTTATCCCCACTATCTCTTGTAACCTATAATATTATTGTCCACTAATTCACATTAAAATAGTGGATGATTTCTACACCTATAAAAGGGGCACCATTCTACCTTGTTTAAGGATATGCACATATACAATATTTCTACATGCAATTTTTCCTATAAAAAAGAGTTGTATTAGTTGAAGGAAGGTGTTCCTTTTGGTGGAGCTTTGGACTCTACAACTTGTCCAGAGTGTGTTAGAGTCATACGACGTTGTCGGGCTGTTGTATCCTGGAGGGGACAAGTCAAGAGTGATACTACTGGACCAGTGAGAATATTTAGCTGCAGTGGGCTTGAATCTCCTTAAAGAGAGCGAGATATCCGCGCCTCAGCCTGAAGATATTTCTGTATTTTTTTTTAATTGTAGTTGTTATTTCCACAACAATTTTAAGGAGATGCACATGGCTACAATTGAAAAACCAGCGGATGTCGGTGTGGGAGATCTCAACAAGCCCTTTTGGTTCAATGGTACCCATTTCGAGAGATGGAAGGGAAAAGTACTTTTTTACCTAAGTCTTCTCAAGGTTTCTTATATTCTCACTGGAAAAAACCCGAGCAAGATCGATGACACGAACATGAATGATGATGAGTATGCTATCCACCAAGAAAAAGTGGAGAACTACAATAACGATGCATTCAAATGTCGGTATTATCTCCTCAATTGTCTATCTGATAATTTTTATGATTATTATGATAGAACATACTCTACTGCAAAGAAAATTTGGAAAGCATTGCAGAGTAAGTATGATACCGAAGAGGCAGGTGCGAAAAAATATGCTGCTAGCAGATTTTTTCGATTTCAAATGGTGGATAACAAATCAGTGGCGGACCAAGCTCAAGATTTTATCATGATTGTTGGAGAGCTCAGGTCGGAGGATATCAAAATTGGAGATAACCTCATTGTTTGTGGCATCATTGACAAACTTCCACCTTCATGGAAGGAATTTCAGAAAACCATGCGCCACAAACAAAAGGAAACAACTCTTGAAACATTGATAATGCAAATTCGCATGGAAGAAGAAGCAAGGGGCCAAGATGCACTAATGCAGTCACCGGAGAGCAGTGCACAACCGATCTCAACAAAGGTAAATTTAATTTCATCAAATAATGCTGCACCCAACTCTCACAAAAATACCTATTTAAAGCCAAGAAAGAAGTTTTTCAAGAAAACTTATGCTAAATTTCCCAAGAAAAATAATGGGAAGATCCAAGCACAAGAACAAAATCAAATTGTTGTGGAAATAACAACTACAATTAAAAAAAAAATACAGAAATATCTTCAGGCTGAGGCGCGGATATCTCGCTCTCTTTAAGGAGATTCAAGCCCACTGCAGCTAAATATTCTCACTGGTCCAGCAGTATCACTCTTGACTTGTCCCCTCCAGGATACAACAGCCCGACAACGTCGTATGACTCTAACACATTCTGGACAAGTTGTAGAGTCCAAAGCTCCACCAAAAGGAACACCTTCCTTCAACTAATACAACTCTTTTTTATAGAAAAAATTGCATGTAGAAATATTGTATATGTGCATATCCTTGAACAAGGTAGAATGGTGCCCCTTTTATAGGTGTAGAAATTATCCACTATTTTAATGTGAATTAGTGGACAATAATATTATAGGTTACAAGAGATAGTGGGGATAAATGGCTAGAAAGTGGGTATAAAGAGGTATGAATATAGTGTGGTAGTGGGATAATGTAATGAAGAGAAATATTACAAATATTAATGTCATAAACACCCACTAACCTCAACATCAATGGAGAGAAAATGAAAGGGCACATGTTATAAATTTAATATTAAAATGCAATATATATATATATAATATATACCAACAATATGTATCGTTGGGAAGCTTTCTCTCTGTCTCGAGTGCCCAAATGGACGAGATTGCTAAAGGGTTGCGAGAAAGTGGTGTCACGTTTTTGTGGGTGGCTCGTGGGGAATCCACGAGGCTACAGGAGAAATGTGGCGATGGAGGAAAAGTCGTGCCTTGGTGTGATCAACTAAAGGTTTTATGCCAATCCTCTGTTGGTGGATTCTGGATACACTGTGGATGGAGTTCGACTCTGGAAGGCATGTATGCTGATCACTCTCCCTATACTGGCGGATCAGACGACAACGAGTAAGTATATTGTCGAGGACTGGAGAATTGGTTGGGATGCTAAGAAAGGGGTGAGAGGTGGAGATTTGTTGAGGAGTGGAAAAATTAGTGAGATGGTTAGGAGGTTTATGGACTTGGAAAGTATTGAGAGGAAAGAAATGACAAGAAGGACAAGAGAACTTCAAGTAGTAGCTCGTCGAGCAATTTTAGATAGAGGAACTTCTAAGATGAATCTTGATTCTTTCCTTGATGATATTATAAGATTTTAGGCGTATAAATGATTCGATTCGAGTCGAACATATTATTATTTAAACTTGTTTGAATTATTATCGAGCTACAAAAATTATGTCTGAATTTGGTTTGATTGTCATTCTAATCAAGTTTTAATTGAATCAAACACAAGTCTAGCTTAATTTGATATTTTAAGTATATTTTATTATTTTTGCACTAACGGAATCAAGTTCGGCCGAGTTTACCGAATAATTTTTTTTGTTTAAATTGATTTGTTAAGTTTAACAAATCAAGTTCAAAAAAACTTTTATCGATCGATTTCAACGTAGTATTAAATAATTTATTATTTTTTCAATCCTGACACTAGCTAGTTCCAAATTTATAACATTCTTGTCAAAATTATCAGCGAGACCAACTGAAATACAAGTAATTTGTTGGTCTTTTCTGTTCAAACCAGAACAAACAAATATTGGAGTAGGTGCAGTTCTAGAACAAACAACATTGATCATTCAACATTTGTCACTAATTAGTCTTCACAATTCTACATCCAACTTTGAATGAAATAATAAGATTTATCAAGATTCCACAATTCTTGTCAAATTTGGTGTGGAGAAGGATATATATGCCTTTAGTATTTTCCAATATTTGTTTTTAGAAAATCACTTTAAGTGACAAATTAGTAAAAGTATGGGAAAAATAATTGACTCCAATATTTGATAAATCCGGTAAATAAACATGACAGTGATATTTAATTGGCAATATTAAAGTGCAGAATTTTGGAGAATTATTTTTTAACACACATGGAAGATAATAGTAAAGTATTAAATGGATAAATAAAAGAAATAGTAAAAGAAAGACTGAAAGTGGAAGTGATGGAAGAATAGTCAATATCAGCAGCCCTTTAAATTTTCTGCCTCCTCTCACACTATCGGATCATTAACCGGCCAGAATCAATCATGTCTCCTACAGAAAAGCGGCCAGTCCCGTCCTACCACGTGGTCGCCATGCCTTACCCTGGCCGCGGCCACATCAACCCCATGCTCAACCTCTGCAAATTGGTGGCGGAAAGGAACCACGACATCCTCATTACTATCGTCGTCACGGAGGAATGGCTCGGCTTTATTGGCTCCATGGACAAGCCGCCGAACTTCAGCTTCGCCGCCATCCCGAACGTCGTGCCGTCGGAGCTGGTCCGCGGCGACGATGTCTACGGCTTCGCCATGGCTGTGCTGACCAAAATGGAAGAGCCGTTCGATCGGCTCCTAGATGAGCTACCCCTCCCGCCGCCGGTGTTCATTATAGCGGACGGGTTCCTGCCTTGGGCGGCTGAAGTGGCGGGTAGAAGGAACATCCCGTTGGCTTATCTGTGGCCCATGTCGGCTTCCGTCTACACGGTTTTTTACCACTTTGACCTTCTAGTTCAGAATGGTCACTTCCCCGTCGATTTGTCAGGTAACCCACAATGTGTTTAAGCAGTACTCTTAATATTAAAGAATAATTTTGCTAATTTTTATCATAATTATTAATATAATATTTGGTATTTCACGGGTTTCCAGTAAATGGAGATGGTGTTGTGGACTACATTCCGGGGCTGTCTCCAATTCGTCTGGCAGATCTCCCGACAATCCTGAGAGACCAAGAGACCGCCTCAATGTTCCTCAAAGTATTACCCGACGAGTCCAAAGCAAAATTTCTTGTCTTTTCTTCAATTTATGCGCTTGAATCTCAAGTTCTTGATGCCCTCAAGCAAACATCCACATTTTCAATCTACAACATCGGCCCCGCCACTTCATACTTCAACCTCAAACAAATCACCACCAACGCCTACTGCGATCAATTACAGTACACCAACAACTACCTAATATGGCTGGACGACCAACCTCCCAGGTCGGTTTTATATGTCTCTTTAGGCAGCTTCCTATCGGTTTCGAGGGCCCAAGCGGAAGAAATTGCTCTTGGATTGCGTACGAGTGGCGTTAGGTTCTTGTGGGTGGCACGACGTGAAACGTCCCGTCTGCAGGAGATGTGTGGGGAGAAGGGGTTGGTTGTGGAGTGGTGCCGTCAGCTGGAGGTCTTGTGTCATCCATCTGTTGGAGGATTCTGGTCGCACTGTGGGTGGAATTCGACTAAAGAGGCCGTGTTGGCGGGCGTCCCGATGCTCACTTCCCCAATACTGATGGATCAATTGCCTAATGCCAAGGCGATTGTGGAAGACTGGAGGATTGCGTGGAGGGTGTGGAAGGGAGTGTTTGAGGACGGGAAGTTGATGAAGAGCGATGAGATTTCGGAGCTTGTCGAAAGGTTTATGAATTTGGAGAGTCCGGAGAGGGAAGAGCTTACGAGAAATGCAAAGAAATTGCAAAAGATTTGTGAAATGGAGTTTGCAAGTGGGCAGTCTTTCCAGACCAACCTTGATGCTTTTGTTGAATCGATTCTACAATATAATGTTTTGTCTTAGTGTATGTGTAGAGTGAATAAACTACAAACTCAACGTGGATCTTATTACATAAAAACATGAACGATGCCGACGTGATTGTTACCAAAACCGGACACATACTCAGAAAATAATGTTACGCTATTTTTTTCTTAAATGTTCATGATTGGAATACCAAATCTTTGTCTTTTTTGGTTAGTTATCATCATGTACCTAAATTCTTAAATAACAAAATTCGGCATGGAATCTATTTTTACTTGAGTCGTTTCCGAAACAGCCCACAAGAATATGGCCACTTCCGTTAGAGGACAAACACCAAGTTCTGAAAGCAAAAGTTGAACAAGGGCCGGTGAAATGGTTTATGAGATGACTAATTGTGATTAATATTTGATTGCTTTTATTAGTAACTATTTTATTTAGTAATTAACAAATTTGATAGTTCAAGTGGGATGAACTATATATATATGGTCAATTTTGATTTGAAAACAAATCCACGTCCAATACAAAAAATATAACATTCAAACATGACTATTTGTCATGATTAATACTAAATAACTATAGCAAATAGTTATTGATCGCGTCCACGTAACGGTTGTCAGCTTTGTTTTTTTTGTGAAGGTGACTAAAAAACATTTGTCATGACAAATGTTTTAACCATAGCCATTAAAAATATTGTCAATAGTAATTTCTTTTTTCTAGTATTCAGAGAACTAATTTATATTTCGATAGATTGCAGTGAGACGGTCAGACTTTGAGGAGTAACTCTGTTTGATCCCTACATTTCAAGGTGATCAACGAATCATATAATCACATTTAATGAGAATTGTTATGTTGATTATTCTTCCCAATTTCATAAAAGAAATTGCATAATATCTCAAATTCTTAGCTAACAACACACATACTTTAAATTCACACCATATCAAAGATTATTAAAAATCAATAATACGCAAATATCTGATTGGACAGCGGTCCTTTAAAGAATCAATATTAATTTTTGGGCCCAATTTAATAATCTATTGAATTTTTTATTACAATTCATGTTTTATCTTTTATTGCTTTTAACATATGCACAATTAAATAAACCAAATAATATATTTTTGGATAGTTGTCATCTATATGTTAAAACAATTAAATAAAAAACAGTAAGGGAAAGACGGCAAGTCGTGAAGAAGTCTGGTTCATCATCCCCTTAAATTTTCTGCCTTCTCTCATATTTGTATCGTTAACCGGGTACACTTAAGTTCAGTCATCAGTGTCGATCATGGCGCCAGCAGAGAAGCAGCCAATCCCATCCTGCCACGTGGTCGCCATGCCTTACCCCGGCCGCGGTCAGATCAACCCCATGCTCAACCTCTGCAAATTGGTGGCGGAAAGGAGCGAAAATATCTTCATTACTGTCGTGGTCACGGAGGAATGGCTCGGCTTCATCGGCTCCATGGACAAGCCGCCAAACATCAGCTTCGCCGCTATCCCGAACGTCGTGCCGTCGGAGCGAGTCCGCGGCGAGGATGTCACCGGCTTCGCCGTGGCTGTGATGACCAAAATGGAAGAGCCGTTCGAGCGGCTTCTGGACGAGCTCCGCCTCCCACCACCGGCGGTCATCATAGCCGACGCATTCCTGCCTTGGGCGGCTGAAGTGGCAGCCAGAAGAAAGATTCCGTTGGCTTCCCTGTGGACCATGTCAGCTTCGGTATACACTGTATTTTACCATTTCGACCTTCTAGTACAGAACGGCCACTTCCCCATCGATTTGTCAGGTAACTGAAATTTGTTTAGGCTATCTAGTAAAGCATTATATAAAAATATTGGCATTTACATAAATTAATTTTATGTATTGCTTCAATATGAAATAAATATTATTTTATAATAAAAATTAATTTGAAGTATTTCCTGTGTGATATTCACAGTGAATGGAGATGTTACTGTGGACTATATCCCAGGGCTATCTTCAGTTCGTCTTGCAGATCTTCCAACAATCATGAAAGACCAAGAAACCACCTCCAGGTTCCTGAAAATACTACCCGACGAATCGAGAGCAAAATATCTCATCTTCACTTCAATTTATGAGCTTGAATCCCAAGTTCTTGATGTCCTCCAGCAAAAATCTGCACTTTCAATCTACAACATCGGCCCCGCCACTTCATACTTGAACCTCAAACAAATCACGGACGATGACGGTCATCGAGACAACATCAATAACTACTCAAAATGGCTCAATGACCAACCCCCCTGCTCCGTTCTATACATCGCCTTAGGTAGCTTCCTATACGTTTCGACGTCCCAAATGGAGGAAATTGCCATTGGTCTGCGCAAAAGTGGCGTCAGGTTCCTGTGGGTTGCACGACGTGAAACGTCCCGCCTGCAGGAGATGTGTGGAGATAAGGGGTTGGTTGTGGAGTGGTGCCGTCAGCTGGAGGTCTTGTGTCATCCATCTGTGGGAGGATTCTGGTCGCATTGTGGGTGGAACTCGACTAAGGAGGCCGTGTTGGCGGGCGTCCCGATGCTCACTTCCCCAATATTGATGGATCAATTGCCCAATGCGAAGGCGATCGTGGAAGACTGGAAGATTGGGTGGAGGGTGTGGAAGGGAGTGTTTGAGGAAGGGAACTTGATAAATAGCGATGAGATTGCGGAGCTTGTCGAAAGGTTTATGAATGTGGAGAGTGGGGAGAGGGAAGAGCTGACGAGGAATGCTAAGGAATTACAGAAGAGTTGTGAAAGGGAGTTTGCAAATGGGCAGTCTTTCCAGACCAATCTTGATGGTTTTGTTGAATCCATCCTGCAATATATGTAGCGATCCATGGATCCTCATGCACTTTGAAATTCTTAATGTTGTGCTACTGTTTGTATGAACTGAATTCCAACTACGTACATGGGTGGATCTTATTACTTAAAATGAATTATTCCTTTACATAAATCGATGTGATTGTCGACATATAATTATGTTTAAATATTAGGGATAATCACATAAAACCCCCCTTATTTTCATTTATTTGTAAAAAATCTCCTTGTATTTTAATAATATGTAAAAGCCCCCCTTGTGTTTTATAAAACACCACGCAAAATCCTTTTTTCGTTAGTTTCGGATGAAAGGTCGGTTACACGCGCTATTTGTGCAAAAATACATATTTTTTTATATTTTTAATAAGTATATATACTTAATAATACACCACTACCACCGCCCTCGCTGTGTCGCGCTATCGCCCCTTTAAGTCTCTGAAGGGGTGACACCGCAATGCGACGAGGGCGTCGCGCCGTGGCCCCTTTCAGATTTGGGTGACGACGGTCGCCTAAAGAAGTGGGCAACCTCGCCCCTTTCAAACACTCTGACGGCAACGACAACGACAACGACATCGCCCTAATTTTTATAATATATATTATATTTATATATAATATAATATTATATATAATTGTGTGTATATAACTAAAAGTATATTTTAAATTATTGAAATTTGGACCATTCATTTTCATCTATTGAAAATCAATGATTGTGGTAAGGACATAACGGGCAATATAAGAAAATCTTTAACGTCGTTACGTACAACTGACGGAAGGGGAGAATTTATAATATTTTACAAAACATAGAATTTTTTTGCATATATTTAAAATACAAGAGAATTTTTTGTAGATAAATAAAAATACATGGGAGTTTTATATAATTATCCCTAAATATCATAAAGTTATAATAAAATATGTGTTCCGTTGGTATAGCACTCGAGTCTCGCGCAATTGCCTTATTCCTCCGGTTGCAATCGGCCGTCGCGGACGCGGAGGCGTGGGGTTTAATTGCTGAAGTAAACTACATGGATTCAATAGTCAACCAGAAAATCAGCCCCTGCCACGTGTTGGCCGTGCCTTACCCCGGCCGCGGCCATATCAACCCCATGCTCGACCTCTGCTCCGCCGTCGCGCAAAAGAGCACCGACATCCTCGTAACCGTCGTCTTGACGGAGGAGTGGATCAGCTTCATCGGCTCTGTCAGCAAGCCGCCGAACGTACGCTTCGCCACCATCCCCAACGTCTTGCCATCGGAGCTGGTTCGAGGCGCCGATCCCCGCGGCTTCTGGACGGCTGTTTCGACCAAGATGGAAGAGCCGGTCGAGCGACTTTTAGATCAACTCCGGCTTCCGCTGGCTATAGTTATAGCTGATGCGTTCTTGATTTGGGCGGGTGACGTGGCAGGTCGGAGGAACATTCCGTTAGCTTCGCTTTGGCCGATGTCGGCGTCGGCGTTTACAGTGTTTTACCATTTTGACCTTCTTGTGCAGAACGGCCACTTCCCCATCAACATATCAGGTATATCATTATTATATTACACAATGCCACTTGTAATGTTATCATTTGTCATAAATTAATAACATTTTTCACTATTGACTTGCGCGCAGCAAATGACATAACTAGTTTCATTTACCTAATAATAATTCCATGCATTAATAATAATAGTTTTTACACTCAATTCTTACAGAGAATGGAGATGAAATCGTGGATTACATCCCCGGGCTCCCTCCACTCCTCGTTCGAGATCTTCCCAAAGTCATGAGAAAGCAAGAAGACGCCCCACGCTTCCTTAGGCTCGTCCCCAGGGCCAAATTCCTCATCTTCTCTTCCATTTATGAGCTTGAATCCCAAGTCATTAATGCCCTCAAGCAACAATCCCCGTATTCAATCTACAACATTGGCCCTGCAGCTTCATATCACAGACTCAACCACATATACTCCAATTATCTCACCAGCCCTCATCAAGAAAACGTAGACGACTACTTGCAATGGCTGGACTGCCAGCCTCCTCGGTCGGTATTGTACGTTTCGTTAGGCAGTTTTCTGTCAGTTTCAGCTGCCCAAATGGACGAGATTGCAGCCGGACTACATGAGAGCGGGTGCCGGTTCCTGTGGGTGACACGAGTTGAGAAAACACGGTTGGAGAAGATTTGTGGTGAGAAGGGGTTGGTGGTGGGCTGGTGTGATCAGTTGTATGTGCTCTGCCATCCCTCTCAAGGAGGATTCTGGACGCACTGTGGCTGGAATTCGACGAAGGAGGCTGTGTTGGCCGGCATGCCTTTGCTGACTTTCCCAATAGTTATGGACCAAGCGCCTAATGCTAAGGCAATTGTTGAGGACTGGAAAATGGGGTGGAGGGTGACGAGGGAGTACGACGAAGATAATTTGGCAAGCAGCAGCATGATTGCAGAGATTGTACAGAGATTTATGGACTTGGAGAGCCCGGAGAGGAAAGAGCTCACTAGAAATGCCAGACAATTGCAGGAGGCCTGTGAAAGAGAGTTTGCAAATGGGCAATCTTTCCATAAGGAAGTGGAAGGCTTCGCCACATCAATCCTAGAAAATAGACTCTGAATTCCAGATTTCTTGTATCTAAACAGATTTCTTGTGACTGGAGGATGCCATATCCTTCTTTGTAATTGAGACCAATTCGACAGGAATTGAGAATGTTACCCAGTTCCAATACAAATGCTTCTAAAAGAACCAAAAAGCAAACCAATTTGCTTAGGAAATCAGATACACAGTAGATGTTCGAAGGCCAAACAAGCAACCAGACAGTGGCATCGTATGAGAAACTAAAAGGAAATTGCATTGAAAATCAGATACACAGTAATGGTTCGGAAGGCAAATATACATGAAACGACCAATTCTAGAAGCAGAAGGGCTGCTAGCAAAGCCAACAAATGATATCAACACACAACCACAAAACACAAAAACTGCCAAATCTGATTGATCAATGACATCCCTCAACCGAATTAACAATTAGTCCATCACTAACTATTTCTTCTTGTTATTCTTAAGACCCCCTGGCCCTGAATTCTCCTTCCCTCCAACTGCAGCTTGTGCTGCTTTCCTCGCCGCCTTTTCTTGCAGCGCCTTGGCGTCTCTGCCCATCAACATCAAACATGTACACCAGCGTCAGAAATAAGCACAATTAGATTAATCTTGGAATTAAAACCAAGAATTAATGAGATGGCGGACCTCTCTCGTCTCTGCTCAGGGTTCAAGCCGTCATCCTTTGGATTCTTGGCCTTGTGGCCAGCCCTGGCCTGAGCCCTTTCTCGATCTCGCTCTCTTTGGTTACCACGTTAGCTTAAGTCAAGCCATAAAACAAACAGGTAGATCAACTACTAACAAACTCTGCCTTTCTTCTAAATAAACTTCAATTTACATCAAAATGTAAGCAATTCGTGATGCACTAGCTTACAAGGTCTAAGAAAGTCTATGCCACTGCTGATTATGAACTTCAAATGAGATCAGAAGGGAAACGAAATTACAATTTCTGAAGCTCAAAGACTTGATCTTTCAAAGAAATGCAGAAACCCCATTAATCTGAAGCTGAAATCTTTCACATAATTTTTTTTTTCAAAAAACAAAAGAAAGAGAAAAGTGCTCTAAAATCAGAGAAAAGAGACATATCGGGAGGATATGAGTCATTCTCGATTCTTCCAACAGCCAAACAAAGATCTAACGCCACTTAGCTCTACAATAGACCCTGAGCACCAAAAACCAACCCACAAATTAAACACAAAGATCCAAAAAAAAGCCAAAAAAAAAAAAAAAAAGGCAGCCTCAAAACAATAATGTTCAGAAAAAACAACATCAAAGGTAAAGAACAGAGTACCTATGAAGCAACGACGTCGTCAGAGCAGCAACAGGGAAGGAAGTAAAACGGAGAGAAGAGAAAGCGGGTTGAAGCTTAGGTGGATTGCGCTGATTCAAGACAGCGAGAAATAGAAGGTACTAGAATTATTTATAGTAATTTAATAGTAAATGATTTCTGCACCAGTTGTTCCATGTCCCAGCAGAAGGATCCAGAAGTCAGCACCCTTCATTTATTTATTTTTCTTTTTCTTTTTTCAATTATTGTTCTTATTTTTTTCATTTATTCTTTTTTCCTGTTTTGGATTGCTTTATTGGAATGTTCTATTCTTTTAACATTAAAATTTTAAAAACTTAATAATAATGTTTGTCTAATTTTACATTATTCATGTTTTATATTAAATTTTAAATATATACACCCAATGATTTAGTATATAAAAGTAACTTCAAAATATTTGATCCCTGAGTTTGCATTTATTATAATATATTTCCTCTTAAAAGTACTTTCAAATTACATTTTACACAAAAAATTGGTTTTTCTTTAAAAAGAAAAAAGATATGAGAGGGATGACTTGGCAAAGCAATTTGCTTTTGACATAATTAGGAGTGAGTTATCTACTGCTGCGGATTATTTGATTTTTAACTATAACTATTATTCAATTATAGGATCTATCATTATAAACTCATGAAAATATAAAGTGAATATTAAATCTATTCCTCTTAGTCAAATAAACAATCTACTATCATATAAGAACATATTTAAATCGATTTAATTTCGTAGCCTCTTATATGGAAACGTTATGCTTAACAAGCCAAGTAGCATTTTTTTTGGCCTGGCCTTTTGGACCAACTTGGCCCATATTAGGGATAATCCCCTTAAGGCCCATTCAATTTATTTGTCAATAAAATCTTAAAAATTAATCTTTTCTTCTCAATTTATTTTATTCGTATCAAACAAAATGAAGTATTTAAAAATTACTTATTTTGAATCTCACTGATGCAAGATAGGAAGATGGACTCTCAAATTTGTTATTGCTGGGTTATTCATTAATCACTAATCAAGAAACCGAGTATAATGGAAGTAAAAGGAAAAGCTTTAATCAGATTGTGTGTTATGCAGCATATCTGGTGATAGATGAGGAGAAAATCTAGTGGATACCATCCCCTTTTTTCAAATTTAAATATGTTGTTTGCTGCAGCAGAACAATATTCAAACTTGTGTAAACAGTCATAACTTAATACCAATATCAAAATATGTCAATCAAACCAAAGGTGGAAGCTTTGCGATAATTGCAGTGATGACTTTCATGGCTAGCAATTTTCAGCTGCAAGATTAATTCGTGCCGCAAACTGGTTGACTCTGTTTTGAGTTTGAAGCCTAGTGCTCCTTAGAATAGATACCTGCAGATAAAGAGCTGAAAATAATGAAAATATTGTACCTAGAACAAGAAAATATTTACTTGCCAAGCGTAAAAGTAAAGGGGCACTAATTGTAGCTCGGTTTGCAATAATGGATGCTAAATCGTTTAACCAACAGAACCTAGTAGGTTTCTGTCATTGAAATGGAGACCAATCTGTCCAGAGACTGTTGAGTGAAGAAAAAGGTGATACCTTAGGCTGCTTCATAGAACTTCCAAAATAACCTACTCCAAAAGATGCTGAAGTATATGCGGCCGCTATTTCAACAGCTTTCAGCTTCAAGGAAGAGCCAGAACCCTGACGCAACCAACAACTTAGGAGGAGAGAGAGTCCACAAAATCTAAGTTGATGTGCTAATCTGTAAACTCACCATAGCACAAGTTTCGGCTTGTACAAGTAAAACTCCAGCACTCTTCTCACTGCCACTCTGATCGGCTTCATGAACAGAACGTAACACTTTGGTGCAAGCAGAAACTGGACCAGCCTGGGACCTGCGAAAATTGCAACTATTAACAGCTTCACTTGGCACTACACTGCAGGATACATCTAAGCTTGAGTTTCAGGAGGCAAGCATCCAACAATATTAACAACAATCAGCAGATGCAAATAGTGAAAAACCAATTGAACAACATACAATGCAGATGATACACAGCATTCACGAGCAGCGAATCCTTTCATTAGGTACTCTCCGGCACCACTAACACAGCAACCAACAATAAAAGGAGCTCCAAAAGGGCCTCTTGAGGATGCCCAACAACCAGAACCATACGCTGCTGCTAATCCCACACGACCACTAACCTGTATGAATAGTGGGGAATTTCAGAAGTATAAACTAACCCAGAATATTGTCACATTTAGCATATATAAATGGTCACTTAAGTTGGAAAGGGTGATATGTTGGTGGAAGAAGGAAATTTGATTGAATCCCAACATAAAAGCTCATATGTATAACTACATTTAATGGTTTAGAGCAACAGTTGATCAAAACAACAGGAAATCGATTTGTTCAAGCACAATTGGCCGATCACTAGGATCATGTGAAGAGGTGAATGAAATTGTTAGAAGCATCACCTTAAGGGCAATACCACCACTTGAGGCACCAGATGCAATGTGTCCCTGGGAATCTACACAAATTACTCCAACTGTGTCCATTACGCTGTCCTCTTCTACCGTATCTAGAGGAGATGATTGAATCCCACCTTCCTTTACCTTTGCACGAGCATAGGATTGAACCTCTAACATTGGAACAAGGATGAGAATTAACCACAAAGAAGAAACACATTGCGAAGGTGCATAAATCAAAAATGATTTAGAAACAAAAAGAAGGTTAAGGTTACAACCACAGGAGACCATGTAAGGAAATGCCAGTGTTATGTTAAGGCATTCTAAACACCCAAATGTAATTGTGAAAATACATGAAATATACAACTCCAGCATATTAGAAATAAACTTTTCCAGAGCAAACAAAATTTCTGTTCCAGTATGTCAAACTAAATGATGAAAATACTGATACTGCTAGGTCTTAGGACTGTAGGCACTACCTGCTGCAGCTGTATCAGTCATGGATTTGGATTTGGCATCATCAAGCATTGCTTTGTATCTTTTCCACTGATTTCTTGCCCTTTCAGTCACCAACCACTGCAACCGATGCATAATAGAAGAAAACCTCAATATAAAATGGGAGGTGAATGATTTGTTGTCTTTAAAGGAAAATCTCTCGAGTATTTCAGATGTAAAATAGAGATTTTTTGGCTTGGTGACAAGAAAAAACATTAGGACATAGGAACAAGGAATATCTACCTCATCAGCCTCCACTATAGTCTCATCTGAAGCAATTCCCTTGGACTTAGCCCACAAACGTGCCCCTTCACCAGCCAAAAACCTGAGCAGTGAATTTTTTCTATTTAACAGATGATCGACCCCTAAAAGTACAGATTTCCAAGAAAAGAATGAATGTAAAAGACAGCAAAAAACAATATGCACTATCTTCAGAAACATGAAATATTAATAAAGCACTGATATGATGAGTGTTGCCTGAGGCAATCATGTATCGAAAATCAAACATAACAAAAATAACAAAAGTTGGTAATAATATTGTCGGAAACATTGTGAACATGAAAATGAGAATCATTATCCACGACATGGAAGTAGGATGAACATTTTGAACTTTACAGTCAACGGTAAGATCTATGATTGGTAACGATTATGGGTGAAGGTTATCTTAAGCACTGTTCACAATGCGGAAGAAAGTAGGGACATAAGCATATGCATGCCAAAGAATTCATTCATCCACAACACAGAAACTGAATCAGAATTTCTAAGAGCTCTAAATGGAACAGCAGCATCTCTATAATTGATGTACATGAATGCAGCCAAAAGTACCCAACAGCAGTCCTTTGCTCAAACTATGTGCCGCAAACATATAGGCTGAAACAAGCATCATTCTTGGGGCAGTCAATTTGGAAAATGTTAAAGCATACAGAGCAAAAGTACAACTGATTTGATAATTAAAGACAGCATTATCTTCAACACATGAGAGGAAGATAGTATCACCATACATAGGAGTAATTCGACCCAAGAGTGATGATCCCAACATCTGTTCTTTGGCTAGCAAAACAGCAATTTGGATTGCATTCCTGACACCTGGTAACCATTAACTTCACAAGAACCGGGGCATTAATGAAAATAGAAGCTAAAATATTTTCTGGAAACCAGTCCAAAATAAATCACAATAACTTCAGAATTGGATACATTTATTGATTTGCGCGTTGAGTACCTGGCACTGCTCCGACAGCGCCAAAAGCTCCAGAGTCACCATCCATTATACTGGCATCACATTCTACATGACCGTCTTCAGTTAAATTTGAGCCTCGCCCAGCATTTGTGCAGGGATCGTCCTGTTAGAAAAATATATTTTCCCACAAAAGTTTAATTCAAACATTCTATCCAAAGAAAGAAAAAATTGCACCACGTGGGAAGGTAGAAGCTATCTGCTATTGCTGTACTGCTGCTGCTTCTAGAAGCATGATTATTACCCATGCAATACGAAGTTCAAAAATCATTGTGTTCGTTTCTCTCTAAGACAAGTGTGAGATACATAATAATAAAAGATACGCTCCAATTATATGACTAAGTCTTGCCTCGCATTCCCGACCATGTGAACCATAGCCGGATAATAGAAGGCATTACAGAATACTGACCAGGAAAGGGGGAAAAAAAGGACAAACATTGAACCATACCTCCAAAACTTGAATTGCAGCTCCAACAGCATCTATACATCCACCAGAACCCTAATTAAACCAATAAACAAAGTCATCAACTTTGATATATACACAATCAGCTTAATTTCGAGTTCCATCACAAAATGCAACAACTCTAACTTAAATTTCAATTATAAAATCCAAATCCACATCCCTTCCAACACATTCTCACTAGCACGAAAATCCCCATTCCATTTGCAAATGCACCGCTAATCATTTTCAGTTAACTTGGAAAGCATGTGATGTTGTTAGCATAATGTACACTAATGTGTGACAGAGAAAAGAACCTTGCTTAGAACAGAAGCTGCAGCAAGGCAGGCGCGTTTCATGGCGGAGCGGAGGGCTTTCTCGTTCGACGGCGAGTGGAATCCTGCGCCGACGTGGACGGCGACGAAGTATCTAGGGTTTTGATCGTCTGATTTGAAATCCATCTCGGAGACAATTCAATCTTCTTGTAATGGCGTATTGTTCTACACCAGTTTACCTATTAATCATTTGAGACTTATAACTAAAATTATCATGGAATTTGGTCGCCTCGGACTTGCATGTTCAGCCACCCAAGCACCCCATAGTTATATCAAAATTATAAAGACACCCCATAAAAATAATAAATGAATTAATGTATGATTGAAGGCTTGAACATATAGTTCTTGAATTTATAACAGGAAAATTCATTCCGAGTTTATTTTCAAACTAATAACTTACAATTAACATATATAGTTGAATATTCAGGTACAAATATAATCATTTGATACAATTAGATGCCATAATAATCATTCAACGTAGTGCAATTGTTTTTTTAAAAAATAAATAATGTACACTGCTCGTACTAATATTTTATTAGAATCAATCATATCAAATTAACTCTGAATATCATGTTTCAAGAATTTTAAGTCGAACCGATGGTCGGCTATCAACCCATTTTAAATAAAAAAACATTCAAATTTATAGCATGTTTGAATATATGTGGGGGTATTTGATATTCCCATGAACCAAAGACCGGAGACTACATAAGTGTGAAGTGTGAATGCAACAATATGCTTTTTCATTCTTGCATGCAAACACGACTTTTATAAGCTTTTGATCAATTTGCAAAACAAAAAATACAATAAGATAATAGCGTTTTAATTGGAGAGGGATCAGCACATATCCAACTCTTTCATGCAAGTCCTCCATGGAATCAATTAATGGACGGACTCTTTTCTGAGTTTATATTTATATTAACTTGGTGCGGTTGCTTTTGTGCGGTTGAATGGAACCAACACCAGTCCTCCATTCTGGAAAACACGCTTTCCACACAGGGTGGTCTTGCTTGCTTTATATATGAGCAAACCAGTGCACTCTTAAGGCATAACAGTTCCAACTTTCAGGTGCCCACAAGACCATTCAAGGAGAAAAATACACACACACACAAACTATTATTGCAGATATTTTGTACTTCAGAAAATGAAGGTGAAAAATTGTTCATTGATGTCAAGATTCTATACACGCAGCAGTCAGCATGCATGTCACAAGCCCATTCCACTTGCAAAGACAGATGCGAGCAGCATATTCATGTATGTATAGCATTTCCCCTATTCAGAAGGTGGGGTGGAGAAGAGGGCAAGGATATTGCTTCGCCATTTGCCCAAAATTTGGGAAAAAATCCGGAACATCTCTAAAACTAAGCAGAAATATGAAAGAAAAGGGAAATGCGTTGCATGCAATCATGCATGTGCATTTACATTTTTAAGTAAAATGATGCCCATCATTAATTCCACCCATCTGACACGTTGCTGATTTGATGACCTCAACTAAAGCAAGTCAAAAAAGTTCAATAACTTTCCAGAAAACTTGATTTAGACAGATTAGCTCAGCAAGAAATCAGATATAACTTGTGCATAACCTCAAGGATTTCTATGCATCCTCTCAAGTTCAAACTTTCACAACCGATCAACCAAAAGCTTCAGAAAACTAATAAGTCATACAAATTAAAGTAAAACTCAACTCATTCAACATGCAACACGGAATTCCAAGAACTTCTTAAATGCCAATCATTAGAGAAGCTCACTTGTGCTGCTACAAGTTGATATCAGAAACCCTCACTGCAATAAAACCAAAATGCACGAAACCCAGCACGTAATCACCAACTCCATACCATTTTCCCCAAAATTAAACCCCAAACTCAATCAAAAAATCCCTGGAAAATTCTTAGGGTTCGGGCGAACTTCAGCAGAGCTCAAAATTCTAGGGTTTCCGGAGCTGGGAACATAAAATATTACCTGAATTGTGATTAACCACGACTGAGTTGCAATCTAGGTCTCAGAAAACGGGAGCCCTCCAAGAATTTTGGGTCTGCCCCTAGGGTTTTTCTTGTGATGCACAAGGTACCTCAACTCAAAGCAAGAGGACTATTTCTGCCCTAGAGTACGTAAAATTATCAAAGCATTGTCTGATTTGCAATTTATTTAATTCTTCAGTTTTCCTGTTAAAAGAAAAACAGAAAAAGAAAATGTAAAAAACTATTTCGAGCGCTCTGCCTGCTAAATGACGATTGAAGTGGGCCTTTTATGAAATTTTGGGCCTCAAAATATGGGCTTGGGCCTATTTTCTTTATACACTTTTAATTTGGTTGAATTTTCATAAATAAATGACTTTTCATTTTGAAAGATGACTTTTCTTTTTCTTTTTAATCAGAAGCGATTAATTTTAATCGAAATTAAAGTAATTACATTCAATCATGTTGGCTATCAATATCGAATATAGACAATTACAAATAATTGTCTTATCAATAATATCACATAAACTAACACCTAGTTATTAAGTCAGCAAATCATACCATTATACAGCAAAAACAACATCAATCCACGTAGGAGTTCGAACCCATGACCTCTAGGATCATAAAACCTCTACTTCGCCAACTAAACTATGACTCATTGGTTTGAAAGATTGCTTTTCAAAACACAAATAAATGGCTTTTCATTGTGAAAAACATCGTTTTGACACACCGTCCATGTTTGAACATGATAAATATTTTTTTCGCGCTTTAAAATCTATTATTATAAATAAGCGTAAAATATAAACTAATACATCACATTAAAAGATTAGCAACTGCATGTTCTACATGTCTGTCTAAAATGTTATAAGATTACAGGGTGGTAGCCAAACGAGTTGCGCTAGCTTCCTTAAAAAATTGGTCTTGAATTAATCGACGTTTAGACAACCCTGTTTATAGTAGTAGAATCCTACAAGTTGATCAACCAGTATGTAGTTGTAGACCTACAATTTTATCATCCTGTGTGAGTAATAGACTATAATTGACTGTGGATAGTAATACTGAATTATATTCATAGATTTTGGAACAAAATTTAGAAACAATAACTTCTGTGATAAAAGTCTCAATGTCAGTCTATGTTTTTGTGCAGGTGTGATTTGACTACAAATTTTAAAAGAATCATTTTATCACGTCTTTCATATAAAAAATATTATGTTTTTTTCATACAAAAACTATTACATAGCATCATAATTTAAATATATTTTGATATACCGTCTATTATTGTGCAAAAAAATATTACAAAACATCCTATTTTAAGCACATTTTCATTATGTCACGTCTCTATCATAAAACATATTAAACCAAATATATTCTTATTTTTCAACAATATCCCTCGTCTCGACACATTGTTCAGCATCCTCAAGAGTCTCAACAACTGTTCCACTTGCTTTCAGCTTAACAGGTTTTGGGCCTGGCCTTTTGGACAAACTTGGCCCATACTAGGAATGACCCTCTTAAGGCCCATTAACTCCTAATGGGCCTCAAAGCAATGCAGAAGCCTCATCACTGAAATAGCCTTTACTCAATACAAAGGGTTTGAGGCCCAAAAACACTTTTTTCTTCTTTACTGACAGAAATAGAAATCTGATAAGCCCACTACGAACCCCAAAATAAAGAAATCATTAAATATTAACATTTAATTTATTTGTCAATAAATAACAAAATCCATCTCAAAAGTTCTAATCCTTGATCCATCAATTGCTCCACGAGTAGCGATCTTTCCACACATTTCTTTTTTTTTTTATGCCAAAAACCGTGGTCCTAAAAATTTGGTCATTGTACGATTAAACTTAAATTTAAATTTGATGGAGGGAACCTACTGTTCCAAAAAAAAAAGGTAAAAATCAAGATCTACCAAATTAGTAAAACGTGCAAAATTATCCTAATAATCTCGACGAATCAATCACAATCATGTAATCACGATAGGTGGAGGATAAAATAGTACTTTACCCCCACCTCTCTTAAACAACGCATTTATTCACTAGTATAAATACCCCTCATTTTTTCATATGAGGAATGTTGATTTGTAAAAATTTTGGTATAAACGTGTTGAATCGTACCTATTTAATACAAATTTAATCGATTTCGCCTCTTAACACATCAAAATTCAAATTTCAATATGCATATTGTAATACAAAATTTAATCTAAAAAAATTATCAAGAATATTAATTTATATTGTCTCATCTGCAGTTCTCATGCCTAAAATAAGTCCCTTTTTCAATTTCTTCGGTTTATTACAAAACATGCTGTCTCTATCATCACCTCCGTAACCCAAACGTTATTTATTTTTAATAATAATAATAACAATAATAATAATAATAATAAAATCAATAAATAAATATTAGATTTGGTCAAATTATAGGTAGATTCTGGGTAATCTTGCCAGCTCAAGGGTTTGTTTGTGTGGTTCCATTTGTCATCCGAAGCCACAACTGAACTTATTTGTTTAATTATTGTTGGGGAGAAAAAGTTGTTCTAAAATCTACCTAAACTAGTTTAAATTCCTAACACTAACCAAAGCTAAAAACTACATTATATTTTATACTTAGGTGGTATAAGATTAAGTCAACAACTCCGCACAACTAGTTCCTATGTCAAGACAAATATATAAAACATAATAATAATTATTTATATCATAATTAAAATATAGTAAATTAAGTTTGTATACATTTTGTACTTATGAGTTGATTGCTATCTATCTATTAATGTATATATTTGAATGCGGTCTTTTGATCAAATTCATTAATTTTGACCAAAATTTTAATTTTCTAGAATTTTGAATTTTTTTTTAATAAATATTTCTAAAAATTATGGGTTCGAACCCTTACGTGGATAGAATTTTAATTTTTTTATTATAATAAATATTTTTAGATATCATGAGTTCGAACCCCTACGTGGGATAGAATTGAATTTTTTTATTATAATAAATATTCTTAGAGGTCATTGCTTGAACCTCTGCGTGGGATGATGTTGTTGTTATTGTATAATAGGTATTATTTATTACTGTAATAGTTATGTATTATTTATGTTATTGTTGATATGATTATTGTAATTGTTTTTGTTCGATGTTGATATTCGACAAAACTAATTGTAATATCTTTATTTCAATTAATAAAGTTCATCACTTCAGTTAAAAAAAAGAAAACACGTCTTAATAACTAATGTTTTAACGCATATTTTAATTAATTTAGACCATGAAAAATAATTAATGATTATGTTACTATATTACACTTAATCATTCTATTTTAATTATTGAATATGTATTTGAAAATTTTGTAATAAATTTCAAATTCGTTATATGTAATTGGAAATTATATTCCGCTGCAAATTCGTTATTTTCCTTTGTAGTTTTCTACTCAAGCGAGGTAATCATGTTGCTATCATGATATTGATCATGTTACAAAATTTATAATATTAATTATATTGTTAAGTTTCATTGGACTTCACCGAAAATGCAATGAGGATTAGTAATTTTTAAAATTTTCAATAGAATATTCAAGTTCACGAGAAATGAGAGAAAAAAAAAAAAGTACTCAAGTAGGTATACAAAATTTTCTTTTGTTTGATTTTTAATGTTTTTATTATCTTATTCTATTTTATAATTTACCTATGTGACTTTTTATGTGTTAATTATAGACTAAGAGAGAGAGAGAGAGAGATTACAAGTACCCAATGAGGTACAAATTTTTTTTTTTTGCTTGATTTTTAATACTTTTTTATTATCTTAAATTGTTTTTATAGTTCATGTATATGTTATTCTTATGTGTTAATATGATCTTCAAGTCCAAAAGAAAACTCCTCTCAGAAAAAATGAACGAAAAAACAACGCCCACAATAAATGGAAAAAAAGTATTCAAGCATGTATGAAATTTTTTCTATTGTTTGATATTTTAATATCTTTTTATTTTCTTATTTTATTTTGTAGTTCATGTATATGTAACTTTTTGTAGTTAATATAAATATATATATATGCGTGATGGGCTACTTTATAATCATCTTTACATATAAGGTTCACATATATTTCTCTTACACATGTACAAAGTTCCTCTCTCTATATAAAATATATATAATTTTTTGTTACATTTTAATTGATTTTCTACTGATTTTAATTTCTATTTTTTCTTAGACTTAGCTTCACTATCGAATTATAAAAACACAGTTAATTAACTTTTATTTATATTTATCAATATTATTTAATTCATAATTTTAAAATATGTTCTTGCTCAGTGCTAGATTTTCAAACTGAATAAAGTGCTTAAATTCAAATTAAAGACAAACTATACATGAGTAATATATATATAATATTGTGCACTTAATTAATCAATCGAAAGAATATGTTAGAATTAGATGACTCTTTTACCAATCAATTAAAGTAATTTTATAATTAAAAAAAGAATTCAAATTCTCAAAATTAATATTTGGTCATAATCAAATTATTGAAGTTAAATGCTTAAATGCTTGAGTATTACTTTCATTTTAGTATCCAAATGTTTTATGTTTTCCTTTTTACAATTATAATTTGTCGACGAGAAAAATTTAGTATGCAACAATTCTAATAATATTATTTTGTCTAACAAAAATCGGCTTTCACAAGTTACCTAAAGTATATATAATAATTATATTATACATTTAATTTGCATGATTCGTTCATTTTTTAATATTAAGTACTTATTGAAATTATGTTAATTAATTTGTTTAATTTATCAATTAGTCCTACGAATTCGCTTTTATTAATAAATTAAAATAATAAAAATAAACTGGTAGAATGGTGCATTTTTCCTTAATTATGTTAGTTATTCAATTTTGAATTAAAGTCTAAAAATCATATTTTATCAATAAATTATATAAATACCATTTTTTTTTGTTATTATACATATTTATATTCTGAAAGAAAACATAAAAGTAAATGAAGAATAATCATGTAGTTGAAAGTCCATGTGCTATATCTAAAACTCATTTTTCTATTTAATTTTATTTGTATGTCGTAATTATTTTTTGTATGCCGCCCTTTTTTTCCCAGCCCTTACATGTATTCTAAATCATATATATAGTTGATGTTTGTTTAAAACTTACAATTTTCATCGTTATTTTCATGCAATTTCTCTTTATTTTTGTTTAACTCTTTGTTCAAATCATTACATGTATTATGAGGCTCGGTTAATGAAATCGAAGTTAGGAACACGGGGTAATGTATAAAATTGTAGAACAAAAGTTAACTCATTGTGTTCGATAATCTAAAATTTTTTCAATTAATTTTATTATATATAAATAATAATAATAATAATACTTTGTTATATATGTACTCATTTGATAATAAGTTATTTGATAAGTTTTGTAAAATTTATTTATTTTTTAACTTTTTAGAAACAATTCGTGAAAAGCTGATAGCATATGTTATTGTATGAATGAAAATTTTGTTCTAAGTGACATTATATAATAAAATGATGTAATATTGATATGCAAATTCGTTAATAGGTAGTAGTATAAAATCATTATTTTATTAAAAATAATTTATGGTCCATCTAACAATTAGAAAAGTCAATAAAACTTATCAATTAATCAAAATTTAATTTTATTGGAGATATATCCCTTTATCTTACTTTGTAGATGGTAAACTTCAATAAATTTTGTCGTTATTGATGCATTGTGATTCGGAGAAAAAATAATTTTATATTATTTATCTCATCAAAACAAATTTTTTACTAATTAATTCCATATAATTTATATTATTTTTTTCAAGTATAAATTTAATCATAATTAAATTAAATATGTACATAGCAACTAAAAAGGGCATAAAATAAAAATAAATATGATCTCCACATTGACCAATCAGAAAGCAACACACATACACACAGAGATCCAAACAAGGATGAGAAATATAAAAAGAGAGAAGAGGTTTTCAGCTTCAATATTATTATCTTATCAATCTTCTCCCTACTCCCTACTCCCTACTCTTCTTTTTGACTTCCCTTTTATCCAAATTATTGTCAGTTTTCTTCTTCATCTTTGTCTCTCATCACTCCTTCCCCAATCCAAATCATTTTCCCTCTCTCTCTCTCTCTCATTTCTTCATAATTAGGAGTAAATAAATTCACCCGCACAAGAAAAAGCTGTTGCCCATTTCGGATCTGTCTCCCTGATTCGATATTTCCAGCGCGTAAGGTATCCTATGTTCTTCCCTTTTTCTTCCACAGTGAATTGGGCCCTTTTCTTTTTCTTTATAAAATTTTCATCAGATCTGGCCTTCTGCTCTTCTTTGATTCATCAATTTCAGTCCCTTTTTCTTATTTTTAATTTAATTCTTGGGTTGAATGCTGTTGGAATTTCGAGAAATCTCGTCTCGTTTGCCGATGAATGAAGCTTCCCATCTTTAAATTCCCAAGGAAAATATATTTAATTCCTTTTGCTTTTCCCTGCAAGCAAATCCCCACATTCTTCTTCTTCCTTTTGGCTTTTCTGCATTTATTTTCAAAACCCTTCGTTATAATCAGTTCCAGTTGCTGATTCCTCCTCCTCCTCACAGTTGTTAATATTTTCCATCCTAGATACTCGGTCGGTTGTCGGTGGATGGAAGTCGTCGGCCCCCGCCAGGCACTGGACTCGCACAACCTGCGAGATTTTCTGAGAATCAAGGAGGAAAATCACTACAGTAATCTGAATCTGAGCAGCTCCTCCAATGGCGGCGGGGCCCGCCACAACCATTCTGGCCTGACATTAAGCGCCATCCTCGGCGACAAAATAGCGCCGCCTCCACAGATGGATGAGCCGCTGCAACGTGTCCAGTCCAACCGAACGTTGCTGGATATCATCCGCGAGGACCAGACCTCCGGGTTCGGCAGCCGCCGGAGAGACGGCCGAAGGAGCTGGCGGCATTTGAGGGAGAAGATCAGCCTCCGCCGCAGAGGTAGCGGCTCCGCATGGTCCTCCACCGCTCCCATCCCGGCATCCGACGTCCCCGTCAGCAACAACCACCACCAGTTGACGATGACGATGAATCGTCGTCCTTCCAACCGGTCCAACTCAAACTTCAACTCCGGTGAGTCCACTCAGCCCGAGTTTTCCATGGCGCCAGACATAAGAGTTCCGAGTTTGCACAGGAATTCCACCGGGTCAATAGAGAGACCCAACGAACTATCCGAGCACACGAGTTCGTTGCAGATGAGGCGGTCGATAAGCGAAGCCAACCACCACAACGAAGAGGGAGAACGCAGCCGCGCTACCGTGGAAGACGAGGAGGAAGCGGTGGAGGGAGATGGCGCGGCGGAGCAGCCGGTGAGAACGTCATTGATGGCGTTGTTGGCAGAAACCGATAGGCAAATGGGCTTAGAGGGCTCAGCCTACACGATAACTGACAACGAAGAGGTGGAGGAGGAGACGAGCGGCGTGAGCGGCGGCGTAGAGTACAACAACTGTTGCGTGTGCATGGTGAGACACAAGGGTGCGGCGTTTATCCCCTGTGGGCATACTTTCTGCAGGCTGTGCTCCCGGGAGCTGTGGGTACAAAGAGGGAACTGCCCACTCTGCAACAATTACATCTTGGAAATTCTTGATATCTTCTGATCATCATCATCATCATCATCAGTTCTCTTCTACAAAATCACCCCATAAATCTTTTATTATCTCTGTTCTTTTTTCTTCTTTTTTTTTGGTGGGTTTTTGGTCCATTTTTACTGGTAAATAAGGGATTTTCTTATTTTTCTTCTGGGGTGGGGGTACAGTTGGGGTAGGCATTGGGTCACCTACTGTGTGTATGTGTAATTGGGAAATATTGGGGGGATTGATGGGAAAAGTGTAATCTTGTCCCTTTATTGTTGAACAAGTGTATTCAAAGACGTGGAATGTGGCATTCAACATACAGATTTCCAAGTCATTGTTGGCTGATTGTACTTGCTGCTTAAATTTTTGTATGGTGGAAATCATTTTTGTCTTATACATATGTATGTACTTAATCCCCTTATTACAACACTGCACTTAATTTGATGAACTATGTACTTCATGATGTTGAACTTCCAACTTAGACTTTGTGATTTGTGTACAAGGAAAATTCCAGTTTGTATTGATTTCATTATAGTTAAATAAATTATATAGTAAGTATAATACGGGAAAGGCTTTTGAGAATCGAATCTTAATGGTGAATAATTAAAACAATAAATGATTTTTTTTTATAGGTAATTGAAATAGTGCTTAATTTATTCGTGGGATGTACGAAAGGGAATATAAAGATATAAGTTGATGAGTTAGTACATGGGATTTATCACATGCATTAGGCCTCATCTCATTTATTGTATGCATACTTACCTCATTCAATGCAACTCTATCATATTAAATGTCTTTCTCCCAAAGTGACCAAAACACCCCTTATTCTTCTATCTACCTATCCTTGAATGAAAATGTGAATTCAATCAATTTTCCAAAGAAATAAAAGCTTGAATATGATGAAATGTGTGGCCTGAAAATATTAACTTAGAAATTGAAATAATTGAGAAGAGTGGGTAGAAGAGTCACAGTACCGACAAATAAAGGCAAGCAGGCGTTTGTATATTGACAAGTTGCTGCCGAAAATGACTTTTCCCAACCATATATATTATCAGAGGCAGAGGCAGAGGCAGAGGGGGTGGAGTGGAAACAAACACACCCTACTTTATGGCAGTATGTCCAAAAATATGAACAAATTTGCTCACACAAACACGCCCTTGAAAAGTACTTGTCCAAACTCTTTTTTTATATACATATACATATGCATATCTATCGTCATTCATACAAGGAGAGCAGCAGATTCAATTCAAACTGCTAACTTTCAACGAATATCTATTCACTCACTGGTAATTTCAATTAAGTGTTTATATGAATTGGCTGAAACTACAACAAAAATTTTAATTTTCTATAGTCAGTGTGAAACTGAATTTTACTAATAAGAATAAAAGTTAAAGAAAAAATTAAATAAGTGCGGAGTGTATGTTGGTTGGGCCTGCACTCGGCCCATTTCTTATAAATTGGGCTCAAAATCAAAGTCCAGCTTACTCTGTGATGGACAATCTTCCCAACCCGGCCCCAAAATAGAGTCCGGATCTACCCAATCTAATAATTCTATAGAGTCGCAAACATTTCGTCGGAGCTTCGATCGAAGCTCCCATGGCGGAAATTACCCACACCATAATATCCTAACTCGAATCCACGGCGAATGCACCCGTTTTTAAAAGGTTCGGATCAAATGAGCCGCTTTAAATCGAGCTTTTTGTTGTTTTTACTACTGTTTTCGGCGTATGAATCGATAGCAAGCGAAGATATAGTACAAGTGAGTGAGGAGTTTACGGAGGCGTTGCTGTTGAGGCCGCTTCCCGATCGGAAGGTGTTGGCTCATTTCCACTTCCAGAGCACTGCGCCGCCCACTCGAACCTATGGCCGCCACCATCACCTTTTCCCTAAATCAATATATCAGCTGGTATAAGTTTTAGTTTAAGCTATTTTTTCGTTTTATATCCAGTTAATATGTGGGGAAATTGTTTCTGAGGTTTACCGGTTATGATGTTTTAAGTTTACGCTATTTTTATTTTCATATCCAATATCAAAAGATTGCTTTGTGTTTTCTGGATTGTTTCAATGTAACTCTCATGTAGTGATGAGCTATTTTTTTGTTGATTAAGATTTACATACAGATGGACGGGCACATGTGAACATGGGTTGTTTAAGTTAGAAATCAAACCTTTCAACTAATGGCCTGTGGTTTGATCAATTTTATGACTGATCCAATGTTTTAGAATTTAAAACATTTACGCTGAGCCACCAGTTGACATGCTTCTGGATACTTGCTGACTGCAGCTGCATCTTGGTTACAAGCTATTTTTGCTCTGAGATGCTATGGTTAGGGCTGCAGCTTGCTGGTTTAATCTGTAATGCAGCTCTGAGTGACTTTCATATTACATAAGTAGTTTTTGGATAGCTGTTTTCTCCTGTTGAATGTTTCTGAATAAGTCCTGAGATCTTGTTTCTTGTCCTTCTAATGCAATTCATGTTTTGTTGTAACATTTCAATAGTAAATGTAAACTCAATAAAATGTTTGGTACGGGATTATTTGCTTCAAGCAATTTGAATATTTACTGTTAGTCTTATACTGCAAAATCAGGTTCACAAATTCAAGGTTCGAGAGATGGAGCTATCTTTTACACAAGGTCGCTGGAATTATGAACGCTGGGGTGGATATGACCCAATATCTAATAGCAACGCAAAGCCTCCTGGGGTAGAATTATGGGCTGATTTTGATGTTCCACAGCACCAGGTTGAAGATTCCTGGAAGAATCTGACCCATGCTCTTTCAGGGCTCTTTTGTGCATCAATCAATTTCTTGGAGCAGTCAACTAGTTACTCTGCACCTCAGTGGAGTTTCCAGTCAGTTTCAGGCAAATTGCGTTATGGTACATTGCCTCGTGAAGCTGTTTGCACTGAGAATCTCACACCCTGGTTGAAGTTGCTTCCATGCAGGGATAAAGCTGGGCTTTCTTCACTGATGGACCGACCTTCAATATACAGGAGCTATTATCATTCTCAGAGGCTGCACTTGAGATCAGATGAGTTTGATACATCTAAGACGAGTACTGGGATAGTGCTTGAACAAACCCTTACAGTAGTTCTTCAACCAAACACCTTTTCTGGAAAAACATCACAACTCAGTTGGTCCCTGAGCTCATTGTTTGGCAGGAAAGTCGGTGGAAAATGCTCTCTTTCTAATTCCAGCAATGTCTATGTCCAATTTGAGCAGAGTTTAGTCTCTAAAGTAAAGGAATTAAGGGAAAAAAGGGAATCATCAAAGAATGAGATTCTTATGCATGAAGGCTTTCAGAATAACCCTCTGTTTGAATTATCACTTCCCCCCAAAAGAATTATAAAAGAAGTGGAGAAGTTGACAAAAGAGGGCTCGATCCTCTATGAATTTTCAGTTGAGGATTACGATGAATCTGAACCATTTGATTTGGGTTTAAGTTGGAAGGTGCCTGTGTTCTGGTCATGTCAGCAGGCACCTTTACGTACTAGCAGATTCTTACTGGGAAGTGGGAATGAGAGGGGTGCTATAGCCATCTCAATGAAATCCACTGAGAGCAACAACGTAGAAAGATCTGGTCGTGATGATAAAGAATGTTGGTTAAGAGTTGGCATTTTCCAAGTGGTGCCTTGGTATGTCAAGGTCTATTATCATACACTAGAAGTGTTCTTAGATGGAGAACCTCAGCATACAGTGGACAATGTAGAGAAAATACATGTTTCACCCTCTGAAGACAAGGTCTCTCCTGGAGTGATGGAAATAGTCTTGAGATTACCATGTAGTGTTAGCACTGCTGCCCTGACTTTGGAGTTTGATAAGGTATGCTCCACTTACATCGAGTTAGAATATTTTGTAATTATTAAGACAACTTAGACAAAGTAGCTTTTTGTCTGCTGTTCATTGAAATATATAGTACATGAAGAAAAAGGCAAATATTATACCTTACATCTCCCTTTGTGTAGCTTATCTAGTGCAGTTAAATGAGGTATTAGCTGGCCTCAAGAACTGAAAGTGCACACCAGTTTGTTAAACATGGCAATATGGGCTATAAATAGATAAGTTATTAGTGTAAAGACAAAAAATGCTTTTCTTAGATCATTCCATCTTCAAATTACATTCTGTATTGTACACACTTATTAAAGAATGCCTTTGTTTCTTTTGAAGTGTTTGCGTCTCTAATCTAGCTCTCTGAGTTTGATTTAGTTTCTCTCAGCACTATCTTTTATGAAGCTTCAAAGATGTTAATGTAATTTTCAGCTTTATTCTTTTGATGTTCTTATTTCATTCTTGCTGTTTCACACAGGGGTTTCTGCATATTGATGAATATCCTCCGGATGCTAATCAGGGCTTCGATATTCCATCAGCAGTTGTACGCTTCAACGACTTCCTAACAAACATTAGCTTTGATGATAATTCCTTAAAAAGAGTACCCATATTGTCCAAGCTTGAGGTATTGAAACTAGTAATCCTGATACCTTTGGGATTTGTTGTGGTTAATTTCTCTCCGTTGTATAAACCATTTGCATTTCCTTTCAGGAAAATATCCCAGTTCTCTCATACACGGAAGTACTACTTGTGCCTTTGACTACCCCTGATTTTAGCATGCCTTACAATGTGATAACAATCACATGCACGATTTTTGCTTTATACTTCGGATCATTGCTCAATGCACTAAGAAGACGTGTCGGAGAGGAAGAAAGGCTTCTGAGGGAAAAAGGTAAGATATTCTTGGAAATCCTGTGGCATTCATATACTTTTATCTCCTTGGTTATTTAATATGCCCAACTTTATGACAGACCGTCATGTAAAACCTTAAAGTAAAAACAACATTCTAAGCTGATTGGTATTTGATCATATACATCCCTCTTTTCCGCTGAAAACTTAACCATGTGTGCATCACGGAATATGTAGAAATTGGCCACCAAGATGTCTTTTGCTAATGAATTAGCATCCTGACACTAAAAGAGCATTTATAGGCAGCTGGAATATTGCAGTAGGTCAGATTGTTGTAAAATCTGTGTTTTAGCTGTTAGAAAAGTTTAAGAAAATTGGGTCTATTGATGGACCAAATAATACGAAATCGTCTTAGATTGAGATCCATGGACCACATATGCAGCCATGTGGGGAAAAGTGATGTTTAATAAAATGGACTTCATTCTTGTAACATGAAAGGTCATTGAAGGTTTTTAACTGTAGCATAGTGACATACCACATGTTTCAATTTCCATATCCGGAATTAATAATTATTCTTTCTACTAAAATTATACTCTGTTGGTGATGATGTTTCATGTATTGATGTGGAACTTGTATGATGCCCATAGTTATCGAGGACACAGATGTAATGTGTGCAATATTTTCTTGCATCGCAAACGCAAGTTTTAAGTGGATTCTGTATGATATGCAAAGTTACCTGAGAACTCAAAAAGGGAATCAGAAGGAGAAAAACACACCAAAAACATAAGATCTTCTGGTTGCATGCTTACCTATCTCATATACTTCTAGAGCTAAATCGTCCCATTTTTATTTAAGTATTTGAGCCTCTATTCGGCGTTGTGGTCTTTCAGCCTTTTGCCTTTCTAACATTATCCCTATCCCTGAGGTGCCTAAATTTCTTTTGCTTGCAGCTGCAAAGAAGATGGGTCCCCTGACGCTTATGCTATCTAAATTGTCTGCTAAGTTGCGAAGAAAGCAGTGGGAACCGCCAAAACCATCCTCCTCTCGGAAATCTGTCATTAACAAGAAGCTAATTCTGAAAGTCCTGTTAGTAGCTGGCATTGCCGTTGCTTGGCAGTACTATTTTCAATGACCACCGGGCTGGCTAGCAGCCGTTTGCATGTATGATAGTGTATCTTGAAGGTTAGGGAATAGCTAGGACGAGCATCGAAGATTTTTTCCCATTTTCATCTGTATTGGCTCTTGTATCCTTGGATTACTGATTGATCAAAATCTGCTCCCACTTACTTTTATCATATATCAAGAGCTGAGAGTTCCAGTCTTTTGCATTGCTTCCTTTAACGGTGTACTCACTCTTGTAACCTTGGATTACAGCTTGATCAAGTTCTGCTGCCACTTACCTTTTTTTTGTATATCAGGAGCTCAGACTTCCAATTGTTGCAGTCCTTTAAAAGCCTTTGGAACTACTGTCTATTGCTTTTGCACATTACAGACCAAATGAGCATTTTTCTCTACTGCTACAACCAATGTGCATAAAGTATTTGATTCCAGGTATCAGGAACTCCCAGACACAAATTCACACAATATGCATAATGGGATGGATCAGCCCATTGCTCATCCGTCAGATGAGCGACAATATGGGAGGTGAAAAGGTTCCTGTTGGGTATTGCCTCTCTACAACAAATTAGGAAGCCCAACGAATATCAGAATGAAAAGATGTACACGATGGAGCATATATGTTGCTCTATCGTCCCGTCATTCAGCCTCAGGTGCTTTTTCATTTTTATATACAAAGCACGCCCGGTAGATATCAGGTAGGTCAAAAGCGATTTTCTGGTGTTGGTGTTGTAATAATCACTGTGAATAGTACAATCATGCATGGTCTCTTGATATAATTCGAGCGGAATTTTGTGTCATATCTATCAAACGTGCAGTTTAATATCTGAGGATTATTTGTTCTCGAACCTGACAAGAATGGATACAAAATTCTTAAAGAACCACAATAGTTCTTAGCACTTTGGCAACATTGTTGTTATGGTTGGGCACGGGCATTCCCATATTCCATGTACTCTTGACATTCGATGAATGCAATTTTAATCTTTTTAGTCAATAAAATAAGAACGACTTGGTTCTTTAAAAAATGCTAGATCATATTCACAAACATTATATATGCATGCAATCTCCAAGGCTTATTTCAATATTTTCAGATTAAATTTGACCAAATCAAGCTAGTATAGTTCTATTTACCATATGATTGGTTTGATGAAATGGTTAGTTAGGGTATCAAGACAACCAAACGCATTTATATTTAAGTCAATTCATTTATATTTAAGTCAATTCAAATCTCGAAGCCATCAAAGATGATGTCATGAGATTTCTTCAGATAGTTCTCAACAGCTACTTATTTAGGCAACTAACATTTCGTCAATCTTGCAATTACTTATGAATCTCCTCTTTAAAAAAATGACATCGATAGATGAGAAATAAAATTTAAAAAGGACAAATATTATAAATTATATCAAAGATATACAAGTTAGACGGGTTTGCTCATAATCACGTAACACTCATGATGATACAGTGATTATGCTTAATGATCCTACAAACTCAAGGATAACATCTGATGAGGCGCGTCCTTGGTTCCCCTTTCCATCGGCTATTTATAGGCTTTAAAAGTGTCGACTTCGTAGAAATCTTCAGAGACAATCTTTACTTCATCAATATCTTTAATCGGATGTTTCTCGGCACTTGATCTAAGATTTGAAAGGTCTTTCTAGCATCTTTTGGGATTTCCTGCGTCTGTTTTTGCAATGCATTCTCAAAGTTCTCCGAGCTCTTTCCTGAATCATTCCTCGTTGTCGCCTCGTATTCCCCTACTGGGAAGGCCTCGGTATCACTTCGCAACTCATCCACGGGTTTTGTTTTTCCATTTATTCCCCCTCACAGAACAAAGGTCGTTGCCTTTATCTGTATGAAAGCAGAATAAAGCTCACTGTACAATCTGCGGGTACAAGGGTAGAACGCTAATGACCATCACTGATTCTTCAATGACCGCAATTATGTAAAGGTACTTGGGATTACACATAAACAAATGAATGCTACTGCATATATGAAATTCTGAAGACGAATCAAATAATGATATTCTGAAAACGAACCTCAAGATTCTTAGATGCATCCTTCAACTGCTCTGCTATTTCCTTTTTCTTTTGGGCGGCTACAAGAAGCAACACAAAGAATTCAGCTATGTGCACCAATGGTCTATTAACATAGGATGGAATCAAAAGCAACAAAGCTACCATAGATATCAAGAATACCTAAGAATACTCCTCTAGCTTGTTCGATGTTCTTACAGCAAATCTCTGGAATCTCAGACTGGAAAAAATTGGATATTAATATTTAAAAACCCTTGTTCTTTCAGAAAATTGACATATCAATTTCTATCTATGTTGCTATGCATATTCAGTTCATTTCTATCTTTTGTCATTTGTGTACATCAATCAATTCGATAAGGCAAAAAGAGGAAAAGAGTATTTAAAGAGAAAACAATTGCAAATACCAAATGGAGAAGATGATAGATCCAGTAGGATAGAATCCAAAACATAAAAACAAAAAAACATACAAGTTTACGTCCAAACTATGTAACAAGGTAATATGGAGGAAGAGCACCCATAAAAAATGACTTAAACAAACAAGATTTTCAAGCAAAAACTGTTGAAAGCCAGCTTACGATGACTCTGCGAAAATTCAAAATACACAAGGATGAGCCTCAGACCGATAAGTTGGAGAAAAACAGCGATCATCTCCGCGGTCATTACAAGCCTACGGAAGTCATCATCGGCAAACACCCGTCATCACAAATGCAAAATGTGACGCACCCAATCAAATAACCGCACTACATACGTTTACCTACATTAACCATAAAACTCTGAAGGAAACAAAATCTTCACGTTAAAATAAAATTACCTGTTGGCCAGTCCATTGACGATAAGCTCGTTAGCCACATACTACGCTACTCTGTGAATGAAATCCCCACCTCCACCCATTCTTCACAATTATAAGATTCAAGGTATCTAAACTAGATTTGCAGCAATAGTAATCTAAAAAATGAATTTTCGTCTAACAGAAAAGCGATCCAAAACCCTACTTCCGCACTCGTGATGGCGGTCGAAGCACCTGAAATGACGTCTATATATAAGGCGCATTCTTAATCGAACAAAATGGGCCTATTCTAAGGAGACGTTGGGCTTTAATGTGTGGGCGTATTTGGGCCAGACTTTTATCGTTGTTTTGGGTTTGGCCCACGAGCCCTGGCCGTTCGTTAATCCAAATTTCATCCTGTATTTGTCCGTCTAGAAAATTCCGGTGTTGTCTTTAGTTTTCGACAAATACGAAAAATTCTTACCCGAACTGAATTCTGCTGAAACCAAAAACCAAACTAATTACAAATTTGAATTGTACACCAATCAGTATATTATACCTGTCATATGATTGATTCAAATCCGATCAAACCAAATTGTATTATAATTTCCTGTATATGTTTTTAGTTTTTCCAACTTCCGTTCAAACTCACAACTGTCTTTAGATATTGGCACGGATTGATTACCTTCAATCTTGTCGACTGGAAAATATCAAAATTGGTCTCTTACACATAGACTCACACTCAAACGAATTATTCACAATCGATCAAAACGCAATGTCAACAAGTTTGATCCGTTTGTTTTACAACTGTGTGCAGAGCAGGCTCGTTGCGTTCATTGCTTACAGCAGCAGAACCATTTTCGAGTACCAATTTCATCCAACATTTGGCATTGCTCCTAACGACAGAAGAGAGTATTCGTCGACAATCTCAGGTTCTTCCGATTATCTTATTTTCTTTAGAGGGGAAGCAGCAAGCATCTCATCGTCCCTCGTTCTCTTCACGTTTCTACTGATAAAGCTGCATGAAAATCCACTGTTTGTCGAGCTACTACTACCCTTTCTCTCCTCAAGACCTGGAAACACTCTTGTGATGTTTTCATTTGGAAAGATAAGAGAGAAAACATTAGAATCTGCAACTAAGTTCCTAACAATTATGGCTTTCTTAGCATACCTGAAACAGCTTCATCAGATTTTGTTCTCTTTAGATGACTTAAATCTTCTAACAACCACTTTCTCTTCAATTCTTTACCACCTGTTGGCCGACTTACCGAATCTAGTTGTCCTAAAATGTAACTTTGGTGCATTAGAAGGATCAAACAGAAGGGAAAAGCAAAAGATACTAATAGACCATTTTCTAATCAGGTTTTCAACAGTAATGAACCTCTAAAATAAAGGCCATCTTGATCGATAACAAAGTTTTGGAGCTCATCATTTGTCAAGTGAACGAAAAATTACCTGAATTACTTCCCTTGACATTTTCGCCGCTGAGCAAGCTGCAACGCTCGTGCTGTGGCCTTTTACTATCTCTAAGATAGCCCTGCTCGTTCATTTTAACAGTCCCGTTTCCAGCATCATCTAGGCCGTGTGATCCTGATGAGTCAAGAGTCATTTACTACCGAAAGGAAAGCTCCAAAACACACACATCCAAGCACAAATTCAGAGAAAAATAATAGGCCTCTAAGGATATATAGCAACTTCTTTCTCCCTGCATCAACTAAGTAAACCATCAACTCCAAAAGACTCAGGTTACAGAGTCATAATTCTTTTCTACCTTTGCAGCAAGAAATGTTCATCACCAACTCTACAAAAAGTTAAACTTTCAGATTTAATCAAACTCGATTCTATTATAATTTCCATACAGGCTCTGTCTGTATAGCTCATTTGACATTTCTACTTCCCAACAGAAACAATCATTCTTTTGACACAAGAGTTGTATTTTCACTTGAAACTTGAACAAAAACAAGTACCACTTTTGGTGAACAAATAATAAAGAAAATAACAATCATAAAAGCAGAAAATCGATAAAATAAAAAAGTTACTTTTGGAGCCAAGTTTGGAGAGCTTGCCGTCGACAAGGAGAGCATCAGAATCATTGGCGCCGGTGGACAGGCCGCGAGCAGAGAAAAACCTAATCAGAGACTTCCACGTGACGGAAGATGCTACGAGATCAACCCCTCTACTTATGAAGTGACCGTTGAGCTTGAGAGTATTCGGGTCGAGCCCGAACGCCCGAGCGATTGAGCCGAGGTCCAGTTTCTGCTCATCCCATGCAATTATCTGGACTATTTTGGACACCGACGGGCAGAATAGCTTTATTCTTCTCTTCTCCTCTTCTCCCATTGCTTGTTGCTTTCAAGGAAACAGTGAAGATTAACAGTTAGGTTTTTAGGAGTATTTTGGGTTGGGGATGAAGACGAGGTTTTTGTGGGGTTGTGTCTTTGGAGTTCTAATGGATTCTGGAAGTATCTGATGTTTAGCTTTGCAGCTTCACAAGTATATATTTATGGGAAGCTCTATCATACAACTTGCTTACCGCTCAAATAAGATTTTATAATTGAATAATTATAATATATATGAAAGCTTTTATAATACCATCACTATGGTTATGCAGTCGTCATTTCTTTTTTAAATTTATTTATGGTGCTTGAATATTATGAATTCAAACTTTATAAAAAATGTAGAATTCGTCATTTTATATAGGTTATTTGATAAATGTAGAGTTGAGATGTAAAATTCGATATTTTTTATTAATACTTTATGATCGATATATTATGAGTTAGTTGTAAAGTTTAACAAGTTACAACTCATCGATTTATGTAGGCTACTCGTCGTCTATATGGATTAATAGAGGTGGATGGGTAATATTTACTTCAAAATGTAGAGACTCGGGTGCAATCACAAAGGGCAATATAGCCCGGAGAAAATGGTTGACAAATTTCCGGCCTTTAAAGCCAGATAACTTAATCCAATCTTGTTTACTTTTATTCCTGTTTTGTTCCTAAAAAATTTAAAAAAGAAACAATTGTAAGGCAATTTGGCCAATTCCAAATTTCATCTCAAAATTGTCCTACCATGTAAACGACAATTCATTTTTCATAATTTTTAATTTATCAAATAATTAATATCGTTAAACACTTTATAAAAATTTACACATTTTATGTGAAATTAAATCCTATCAACCAATTATTCTACATACAAACAGCTTGCTAATGCATTGGTGGGATTATAATAGTCAAGTTAAGAAATACCTTATTATTGAACTTTGATAAAATTAGCATTTTTTTTTTTTGTCGCTATTAAGCAACAACAAATTTGATTCACTTTATCCTTTAAATTATTAGAAGTAACTTTATATAAATTATCTCAGCCATTATAAAACTGCGAACATGATTTTTTTTTTTCTCCTAATAAATACTTCTTTCATGAGTTTCACCAGAAGAAAATAAAGAAAAAATATTATAACCAATTGTTATATATGATATGATAAATTTTCAAAAAAATTATTTTAATTGAGAAAAAAAGAAAAGAGTTGATCTTGAATATCATCCCCACGGCAGGGCTGAGCTATAAAATGGGGGCGCATTCAAATTCTGCAACAGTAGAGAGTGGGCACAGCAGAACAAGATTCACCACTAGAGACATCGAGAGTTGAAGAGAAACATATCTCGCTTAAGAAGGAGGGCAAGGTATCAGCATCTGAATGCTTCCCATGGCGGACTTTGCCGCCGCTTTCACTAACCTTATACACCCAAACTCTGTTCAGAAACCATCCTCAATCACCCATTCTTCTGAAGCTGCGGGTAATTTCATTGCGACGCTTGTGAATCAGAAAACGTACCTTCTTCATCTCTCTCTCTCTCTCTCTCTCTCTCTCTCTGTTTTCTTTCTCTTGTGTGGGTGTGTTTTGATGCCTTTATTGAGTGATGATCCATCTTTCTGAGTTGCCTTTTCCATTTCTTTCGGCTGTGTAATGATTATGTATATGATTATATCACGAATTCCTGATGTTACTTGTATATTTCTTTATTTGCAGAAGAAGTATTCTACTTTAGTGATGGAAGTAGACGAGAGATTGCTTGGTGAACTTGAAGCAATGGGATTCTCTAAGGATCGGGCCAGGATGGCTCTTTCTTCTGGTAAATTTGTTTTGCTGAAATACTAAACCTAGGATATATGTATTTCTGATTATTTTGTCGCGAAAGTCCATAGGAATGACTATAGGTATAATTCTTTTGAGCATGGAGTCATCTGACGCTGTAACATCATATGTGAACCTATCATTCTTACTGGAGCAGGTCCTTTAATACTGGTTGTTTGTTAATTGCTTCAGTAATTAACCTTTAGACTTCTTCAGGTAATTCAAGTATCGAGGCTGCTATAGATTGGCTTGCTGACCATGAGAATGATACAGTTACCAGTGAAACGCCAATGGTCAGATGCTCAGTCTCTATAGACGTTGATGTCCTTCTTATTGTTTGTTATAAAAAGTGAGCTTAATTATTTGGTCTTCATATTGCATTGTTTAACGTCTCTGCTACTTTTACTACCAGATGCCTGAGGCGGAGGTTGTTGTCAACATCAATATTGAAGCATCCGACTCTTTTCAAATTTCTGATCACGTTAAGTTGAGAGCACAGGAGCTAAGGTTTGTTTTTTATGCTCCTTATGAGAAAAATTCTCATTGCTTTCCTGCCTGATAAATACATATTTTTCATTCGTAGCCTTCTTCAATCATCTTCACCATCAAATAGTGATTGTTTTGGTAAATTTTTCTATAACTTTCTAACATAGTGGTTTTCCTTTTCTGGTTTCTGCACATTGTGGATTCATCTATGTCAGGAATCAAGCACGTAAAAAGAAAGCATATCAAGAGAAGACACTAGAAAGAGAAAGGGAGAAGGTACTGTTGATAACCCCTTCATTTAGTGTAAAGCAATATTGGCTGTTTTTCATGTCTTGTTAGGATTCATCAAGATAGACAATATTGGCACTTTCCTTTGCTCTTATGATTCTTCAGTGATATCATTTTGTTTCTCATTAGTTATGAGTAGGATCTGAGGTGTTAGCGTGTATTAATTGAATCATGAACTTTTTCTGAAGCTCTAATTCTCCTTTGCTGTGCCCACATCTTACCATGTTTTGGCAAGATATAGAAATATCATGAATATTTGCTTGTTTCATGTTCACTAGTTTCCAACTGCATCAGTCGTCTGCTGAAGCATTATAATTTACATTGAATCAAACAGTTTTTGTTAGCTGATGGTTGTGAAGACCTGAAATGTGACTTTTCATCAAAGTGGTCAACTAGGAATACAATGTTGGTGGGGCTATTCTATTATTAGCTAAAATTCCTATGCTCTTCTGTACGTATTGAAGTTGGGAAGCTATTCTAAAATTTAAACTGGTTTCTAATTGTAAGCATGTTTTGTCACCAATATTGGATTATTGATTGTGCTGCTTATCTCATGTCAAGTTTTTATACTTGTGATTGTAAAGACATGTTCTACATTTGTCAGTATAAAGTACTGTAATTAAATATTTTTGTTACTTGTAGGCAAGGATTAGAGCAGGTAAAGAGCTGTTGGAGGCTAAGCGAATGGCAGAAGAGAGCGAAAGGAAACGGTTTGGATATGATTTTTGTTTACCTTTTCTGTTGTAAGGTGTTTGTCCTTGTGCTGTTTTTGCTTAGTGTACTCTTGTCATTCCTTCACTTTTTACCGAGTCTCAGGTTTCTGGCACAGAGGAAAGCAGATAAAGAGGAAGAGAAAAGAGCACGGGAGAAAATTCTTCAGAAACTCCAGCAGGATAAGGTACAGCTTAATTGTATTCATTCCAGGGTCTGTGCAATAACAAAGTTTGGCTTGTGCTGGCGTGCTGCAGTGGAATTCATTTTGATTCTTGCAAAGCAAGTATAATTAAGAAAGAAAAGGCATGTAAAATCTTGTGAAAAAGAATGTACCCCCCGATTTGTACCAAATTGCATGGTCCTTTTTTTATTAACCTCTTATTGTTCGAATTATTTGTCCCCGAGTTCATGCTATATTTCTTTATTCTTCTGGTTGTCATCTACATGACCTGGCTTACTTTCACTGAGGCGGTGAAAGTTTATTTTTCATTTATCTAAACTTTGTTGTTTCTTGTATGTGGTAGTTAGAAAGACGAGGGATGCTTGGATTGCCCAAGGAAGGTACTCTACCTATGAAACCTGATACTGGATTGCCTCAAATAACGAAGGTACTAATTCTTTGCACTTCATCACTTGGTCTCTATAATCTAGTTCATAGGACCATGTGGCTCCTAACGTATTCTTCCACACTGCTGAATTACAGCCTTTTGATGCTTTGCCTGTAAAGCATTCGGTAGCAAGAGAGCGCATGAGAGAATGTTTAAGATCTCTTAAGTATCAAAACAAGGTAAGCTGAGTTTAATCTTCCGTTGAATATATTAATGATCAAGTGCAATACAAGTCATAATCCTCGTGGATTATACGTTTATCTACCATCTTCTCTCTCATGGCCTCCTGGTGTGTGTCTATATGCATACAAAGATATACATTTTCTCCCATCTGTGATAACATTATAGCATCTGATGTCTTAGGATGACAATGCCAAAGCGACGAGGGCATTCCAAACGCTCTTCATTTATGTGAAAAATATTGTCAGCAATCCTGAGGAAAAGAAGTTCAGAAAGATCCGCCTCAGCAATCCCGTATTCCAGGTAAGGCGCTAGAGCTTTATAACATGTGTAGCATGCCCCTCATCCAAAAGGTTATATTTCAATTTCCCGCAACAAACTATCCTGACACATGTAATACATATAGACAACAGCTTGGCCAACTTATCTCAATTGTCCGTCACTTTTCATCCTAACAGGATAGAGTTGGCAAATTTGAGCAAGGTATCGAGTTTCTTAAGCTTTGTGGATTTGAGAGAGTCAAGGGAGGTAACTTTTTGTTGCTACCCCGAGAAAAGGTTGACATGGGCTTATTGAACATAGCTGGGACGGAGTTGCAGAGTGCTTTGACAAACCCTTTCTTTGGACTCTTGTCAGGATAAGTTCAGTTTCTGGATTCTATAATGTGATATCATTGACGTGCTGAATGTAATTTCGATGCAGTTTCTCACCGCTCAATGAACATTATCCCAAATTGTAAGGCAGTGTTAGCTGCAAATTGTTGTATGTTTTCAGAATTGAATTAGTTTGGAAATAGACTATGTGAAGGATTCCTCTCAAATTTGGTTGAAATGGTCCACAAGATTGTGATTTAGTTCTGGAAAAGTATCCTCAAAGGACACTTTTGAACAAAGACGAAGGGCATTCCTTTGTAATTAAGGTGAATGTTTCTGGACTGAGGCTATCTGGTACTATGATGAGAATGTCGCCAGATATTTACATTAAAAATAATACCCATCATTTGGTGAAATTTGAAATACTTTTTTAAGTATATGTAATTATAAATTCATCTCTTTTTTTTTTTTTTTTTTAATAAGAGACTAGATATTCACCTTCTACCTTTCAATTACATAAAAAAAAGGGGGTTTACTTTATTCAGCCTATTAATTAAGAAATTATTTGTATTATCTTTTTTTCAATAAATAGTCCCTTGTCATGATCCCATATATTGATTCAATTGATAAAGAAAAGAACATGCAGTTGGTGATTGAAATTAAAGTCGAAGCTTAAATCACTTGATTATTTTAATTTTAATTATAAAAAAAAAAAAGGGAATTAGTAAGAGGTAGAGATGTATGTATGTCTGTATATGCGTACATTACATTTATTTGTAGATAATAAAAATAAAGAAATTGGTTTTTCCAGCTTAGCGTGCCAACTGCTGGCTGCCCTCTCCTCGTTTCCCTTTCTCTCTTAAAATCAAATCACTATTTGCAAAGCTCTTCTCCTCTGGCAATTGCCACAATTAGCTATTTGAATTTAGGGTTAGGGTTTTCAGCAGAAATTTTGGTATTTCGCCACACCATGTACGCTGATCAATTGGAGGCTCAAGCTAATAGGTCGGTTAAAGACCGTCTCAATGGAGATTATGCCTCCGATTCCGGTCGCCGTAGGCCTATATCCGCCAAGAGGTTTACTTCCTTTCCCTTTACATACGGTTTTATTTTTCTAGTTCGCAACTAGCTTCAATAGCTTTAATTTTGTGTGTTGCCGGCTGTCGGGTAGATAGTTCCTTCTGAATTTTTCTCGAGGGTTCTTGTGTTCTTTACGTTTTTTTTTCTTTTTTGAAAGATGTGATGTTTTTCTTTCATATTATTGGTTCTCACCTGTGGGATAACTGATGGACAGAGTAAGCTACATTATTTCTGATGTGATTGCTGGACCATGAATGGCTGGACCTTTAGTCTATAAGTGGAGCAAATTACTTTAGTTGCATAAGTTCGACAGGAATAAGAAGGTGGCAATTTTACTTATTAATTTAAGGGAAAGATGTGATGGATGTTTCCTGCTGAAATTGGTATTTACATATATATATATATATGTATATTTTTCTGAAATGCATGGTTTTAATAATTTCAAATACATTGGAGCACATTTTTACTTGGCAAGTTTTGCTTGAGGTTGAGTGGGGCTGGTAGTTGGAGATAGTATTGCCGCTCCTTGTTTCAAATCAGAAACGTTTAGCTCAGGAATCAACTTGTGCAGATCAGTTGGTGCATTTGCTAGAGTATAAGAGCTCCTGATATTATGCTTTGATTTAAGTGTGAAATATCTGTTGAATTGGATGATGAAGCAGGGAATTTTTGTAATGGAAGAAGTATCTGGAAGATCACGCCATCTTTGTTTTTTCTTTCCTGGAGAAAATGGAGCCCTTATCCTAGCGAATTCAATTTTTTCATGCAGACAAAGAGAAGATGATGACAAATGGGAACATGATCTATTTGAGGACAATGAGCCCCAAGTCTCAAGTATGGAGTGTACCACTGTAGTTTCAGTAATATAAACCATTGTTTTTTCTTTGCAATACTATGTTATTATTACATCTACTCTGGTTGATCTGGCTCTGATTTATATTTATGGCCCATAAAGACCGAAGTGTTGGTGTAAAAGATCTTCGTCTGAAACTCCAAAGAAAGAGTATCGAACAAGCTACTCGAAGTGTAAGGGGATCTGTTACGGGAGGAGCAAGGGATTTACGTGAGAAGCTCTCTGGTACAGTATACTCTCGTCCTGTTGAGTCCAAGCCTGCAGCGTTGGGGCCAAAGCCTGCACCTGAAGTCAGTAAACCTCCTAGGAAGAGTGTCATAGCCCAAGCCCCTGCGCCAGAAACAAAGGCCACTACCTCTGTACCAAAGAAAAAGGTTCAGCAGAAGGTAAGGAAACAACCACAGCCTCTTTTCTGATACAGACACCAGGGGGGAGGGGTGGCATATCCTTTGTTTCAGTTAGCAACATAAAATACAGAAGTACCGTTTTCAGCAATATGTTTATATATTTATGCAGGTCGAGTCGGTGGATAATTTCCTTCAGTCCCTGGGTCTCGAGAAATATTCAATTACTTTTCAGGCTGAAGAAGTATGCTGATTTACTGCTTCAGTTCAATGTTTCCAAGAATCTATTCTTGCCAAATTATTACGAATATAAGAACTGTGCTCTGTGATTTGGCAGGTTGATATGACAGCCCTAATACACATGAAAGACGAAGATCTTAAAGCTTTGGGAATCCCGATGGTGAGTTTTTCCTTATTAGGATTCGCATATGGTGTGAAATTGTCTTTATCATTTCCCGATTTCATGTCTTTGGTCTTTGACCTCATGTTATTTGTTAATGATATAGGTCATTCTTTTATTGTTTCTCATTTTGGGTTTGCCACTATAACACGAAAATTTGAGGAAAAGGATGAGAGGGGTTTAGTTTCATTAATTCTGGTTCACTTTCCCCTGGAACGATACAGATATAGTTCCTCTTCTATTTTGAATCCCATGGACACAGTGCTAAAGTCTTGCTTTTTAGTTGAGGTCTTTGTGTATTACCACAGATCTCAGTTCTCTCTTTTGAAGCACAATTTCAGTTTGATTGTTGTCTATCCATTTTGTCCTTTGTCTCTTCCTCCCTTCCTTATACTGTGAAGGCTGTATTCAGTTGCTAAACAGCTTGTCTTGCCAATAACTTCTTCAAGACCTGATCCACCTGAACTTAGCTGGTTCTGTTGTTCAAACTTAGCTTCCTAACTTCACAGCCATGTGAGCCTTGTCTTAACACTAATCAGGACCACAATCATACTCAAACTTTTCACGATGGCTTCAATAAGCTTGATCTATCCTTTCTAGACATATTACTCTGAACCTCGTCAAGTCACGTTTGATGCTCAACAATGGTTAACTGCCATTCTCTGATTTTACCAGTTTAGGTCTTCCTAAACTTGATAACCAAGTAGCCAATAATGAGTTACTTGGAGTTGTTTGTTTTTATTTCGATTTTCCTACGTAGGATTTTGCTTGTGGTGTGCTTGACATAAATTGCATGACTATAACAAGATGATGCAGTTTAGTTACGTGGCAGTGTTGTTTTGACTTCATTGTTAAACAGTTGACTTGTTTGAGTCTTCTTATGAAGAAAAAATGTTATGAAATGGTCGTCACTGTGAAAAGAACCACCTCATTATTGATATTATAGTAAGAATTGCAATATGATGATTTTCGTAGTCAACTAGAAGGAACGGCCAAGTAGTTTTGCAACTTTTCTGGAATTTCTGAACCATATAATAACTACTTCCATACACAGGGGAAAAACTTTGAAGAAAACTTTTGCATGACCCATCTGCCTCTGCATGTTCTGTTACAATCTTTCATGAATCAAACCACAACGTGCTATTTTCAGTAACAAACCCCACACCCCTGGCTATATCAAATGCTGCTAATTTGGCGATGCCTAAAGTGATTATAATAGGCATCCAATTTTCATGCCTTTCTGAAATTCTCATTCCAACTGTTAGTCCAATCTTAATGGTTTTTCCAATTGTTATTTCAGGGTCCGAGAAAGAAGATACTTCTGGCCCTGGAGTCAAAGTCTGATGACTAAGTTGGATAGGTCATTCGGCTGTCATGAAGTCTTCCATCTTTTGTGTTGAAAGAACTCCCGGATAGTCTCAAGTTGTGTCGTGTTGCTGAAAATGGGCTTGAACGAGCTTATTATTGTAATTGAAATTATAGATGGATCAACATTTGAAGAACTTCAGGATCTGAGATATTGATTTTGTTGCTTTACTTATCAAGGTCTTTTGATATTTACATTCCATTTGTAGCTCTCCCACGCATCTCTAACGTGTGTAGTTTTTGCTTGGTTATAACTGTTAGTTGAGGATTTCCCTTATCATTAAGAACAAGGTTCATAGTCGTCCCTTATTGTAAGAACAAGAAGTAGTTGACGCTGAAGCTTCATACCTTTGGCAGCAACTTTCTTGGCAAAGAAAACATCTATTAAGCTCCATTAATCAATCCAAGTGCAATGAAAGTTTAGGATCTGCATACACCAGTCCTCCAATATCACTTGATGAGCATTACCAAAAGCCATACTGAGGGTGAAAACAAAAAAAAATTGAATCAAAACTATGAGCTGGTACGTATTATGTGTCTAGGGAACTAGATGACCACTGTATGCAAAGCCGTCTTAGCTCAGCCGGTAGAGCGCATGGCTTTTAACCATGTGGTCGTGGGTTCGATTCCCACAGACGGCGGTTGATTACTTTTTCTATGTTTGTTTTAAATTTTGCCATTGCTGTTGTTCGATGCGACTAGATTAGTTTTGGTCTTGAGATTCGGGTTGATTGTTGAATTTCTAGTACATTATTTGCAAACGGCTTTGTCTAGCGACTTTTACAACTTCAAATGCTTTTGGAAAAATGGTTACTCAAGGACCTCAAATCTATCCTATTAACATGCAAAGACAGAGCATCCATTTCCAAAATCCATGCCGTGGTTACTGTATCTGGGCTCTTCAGTAATGGAACTTCTGCTGCCCAGTTAATATCATCATATGCTCGAACAGGTGATATTGATTTTGCCCGTAAGTTGTTCGAGAATTTGCCGAAAAGAGGGATTCATTCTTGGAACGCAATGCTTGTTAGTTACTCCCGTGGCAACGAGCCGCGTGAAGTCATAAATCTGTACGAGAAAATGAGTTTGGAAAGAGTCAAGCCTGATAGCTCGACTTTCACAGTGGCAATCAAAGCCTGCACTAGCTTGTTGGACTTGGTGACGGGCGACGAAATTTGGAAAAATGCTATGGAATGTGGATACGGGGATGATGTCTTTGTGGGTTCGTCCATCTTGAATTTGTACTCCAAGTGTGGAAAAATGGATGAGGCAATGAGTGTGTTTGAGAGGATGAGTAAAAGGGACGTCGTTTCTTGGAGCACGATGATCACGGGATTTGTCAAGAGTGGGAGGGTAAGAGAGGCAGTGGACATGTACCGGAGGATGCAGAGAGAGGGATTGGAAGGTGATGGGGTTGTAATGTTGGCGCTGATTCAGGCTTGTGCAAGTATTGAGGACACCAAAATGGGTTACTCTTTGCATGGATATATGATAAGGAGAGGTTTTCCTATGGATGTTATGGTACAGACAAGCCTTATAGATATGTATGCCAAGAATGGAAAGTTGGACATTGCTTCTCGCCTTTTTAGGACTATGAGTTACAGGAATGTTGTTTCTTGGAGTACTTTGATTTCTGGTTATGCACAAAATGGATATGCTGGAAATGCACTTGAATTGTTAGTTGAGATGCAGAGTTGCGGTTTTGAGCCAGACTTGGTTTCACTCGTTGGCGCACTTCTGGCGTGTTCTCAATTTGGGTATCCGATCTTGGGTAGGGAGATACATGGATATGTTGTCCGAAGACTTGACGTGAATCAAGTTCTTGGTACTGCACTTATTGATATGTATGCAAAATGTGGATTGCTTTCCCACGCTCGCATGTTATATGACAGGATGAGTTCTGGGGATGTTATTCATTGGAATACCATCATTGCCAGTTACGGGATTCATGGACAAGGAGAAGAGGCTCTCTCAATTTTCCATCGAATGATAGAGGCACAAACAAAACCCGATCATGCGACTTTTGCTTCTCTTCTCTCAGCATTGAGTCATTGTGGATTAGTAGACGAAGGACGCCGTTGGTTTGATGTCATGATCAGAGAATACAAAATTCAGCCAATGGAAAAACATTATGTTAGTTTGATTGATCTTTTAGCTCGAGCTGGAAGAGTTGAGGAAGCTCAGAGTCTAATTGAATCCATGGAATCTGAGCCTGGGATTCCTGTCTGGGTAGCCCTTCTATCAGGTTGCCTCAACCATAAGAAGTTTTTGATAGGAGAATTAGCAGCAAAGAAGGTTCTTGAACTAAAGCCAGATACTCCCGGAATTTACACCCTCGTTTCTAATTTCTTTGCCGCAGCAAGAAAGTGGGATGAAGTTGCTATGGTGAGAAAGGTCATGAAAACAGCAGGAATGAAGAAAGTTCCTGGTTACAGTGCTGTGAAAGTAAATGGGAAACTCCATGCTTTTGTGGTGGAAGATAAGGGTCACCCTCAATATCAACAGATTTTGAGAATTTTGGAGGAGCTGGAGCATGAAATGAGAGCTATGGGTTATGCACCAAAGACGGAGTTCGTCTTGCACAACGTTGAAGAGGAAGTGAAAGTGAGAATGCTGTGGAATCACAGTGAGAGACTTGCTATTGCTTTTGGGATTTTGAACACTGGACCGGGGACCAGATTGCTGATCACAAAGAACCTCAGAGTCTGCGGAGACTGCCATGAAGTCATAAAGTTCATCTCTGTCATAGTGAAGAGGGAGATAATTGTGAGGGACATGAAGCGATTTCATCACTTCAACAATGGAATTTGTTCTTGTGGAGACTACTGGTAGAGTTGCCACTTATATTGCGAGGGATAATGTGTTGAAAACACAGGAGAATGGAACTAAAAGAGTACTAAAATGATGATTTTCCGAACAACATAGTACTCTTGTGTTCTTGGACATGGCTGGCCACCTTCTTAACCGAGTATATGCCCAAGAAAGCTCGTGAAGAGATCTGCCACAGCTTCCCCGACGAGCACATCTAAAAATAGCTGGCATTTAGACGTAAAAAACACTCGTTCTTGGATTTGTCGAAGCAAAGATCATTAGCCGGACCTATGGGAGATTCTAACTCAGTTCGGTTTGGTCAAATCAAAACTAATTACATGACAATTCAAAAAAAGTAAACAATCACATCACTTGATTTGGTTCGAATAAATTTAGTTTGGGTAAGATTTCTCTCATAAGTAGAGTGAAGTTTTGCTAGGATTGAAGTTGTAATTACAATGTTATACAGATTGCACGTACAAATAGTTCATCGGTATCAATATATTGTTATCCCAATGAGAGAAACTTGAGTGACCTTTGCACTTAAGTTTATACATTCTTATGTTGATTTTCATTTTTGTTCCTATGCTATTTCATAGTTCGGTCTTAAAAAAAAATCTAGCAAACTTGTCCCTCGTTTCCTTTTTCTCGTAACTGATCAAAGAGAACACGAGAAACAAGATAATTGACCTAGTAACTTCAAATGTTAATTAGTGCCATTCAACACTGCCTTCAATAGCCTGTAAGACTCTATGCAACATGCAAGAGATCAGCTGAATTCAACAGTTCCTCAAGAAAAAACCTACCCATTTTTTCAAAACATACAGAGAAGTTCACTATCCCATTTTCAGATCAGAAAGTCGCGCTCGAAGAATCAACATGCAGAGATGCAAGCTTTAATAGTCCGACACTTACAAAAATCATCGATACATATAATATCTGACTGGCTGCTGTCCAATCTCTTGGTCCTGCTCCCACATAAATGTGCCTTTAATCAACGACCGTCATCCATCACCCAAAAACTTTCAGTTTTCTATGACACGATTCTAACCAGTGAACTCTCAACCTCGGTGTCCAAGAACTTGCGTCTGAAGATTTTGGTTGTCTTCGAGTAGTCGGTCATATTCTAGCAGCAGATCTGCAGCTTGTTTCTGGAGAGCAGCAACATGAGCTTCTGCAGTCTCAACTTTCTTGTCTTTTTCAGCTGACTCCGATCTAAGCTTATTCAAATTCTCGGCCAAACTAGACATTTCCTTTTGCAGTCGCTTAACTTCGGCAGCAGCTTTTTCTTCTTTTTCCTTAAGCTGCAACTTTTCTTTCTCAAGCATCTCGACTTCTTGCTTCGAAACTCCTGTGTTGCTCCTTAGTTTGATCAGTTTTCGCATGTAATGGTGCATACGATCAATTAAAAATCCAAGAAAAAGAGAAAAGCCTGCAAAAAAAAGTAAAGGTATTCATATAACAGTCTTGAGATAAAAAGGGCTTCGTTAAAGATTATAATTGACAGCAGGAAACCATAAACTATGATCAGCGTGCCTGTACGCTGTATTACCGCGGGTTCTGTTCGTGTTCTTTACATTAGTCACAATCAACTCATAACACAGCATGCCTGAATCCAATATAAAATGAAAGTATTTATCTTTTTTTCAACTTTTTTCGTACAAAAACAAGAAAACAAAGATCTCATAGAATTTAAATGCAGTAGCAACAGGGTCGTTGAATACATGTGCTGGAGTTGTTCCAATATTGCTTCAAGAAATGACGCGTCGAGAGAATTGCAAGACTATGTAGCAAAAGAACAAGTAGATAATTTAACATAATCCCATCTCTACCGCACACCCCAACTCCTCAGCGCCTTTACAAATCAAAGAAAATAAAAGGGAGACAACCCGGGAATATGAGGTCATTTATAGAACAACGTGGTCGTAGAAGTACTTGGCCAACCAAACGATAAGGATAACACTAAATGCCCAAATCTATTACCGGTTTCATCAGACTAGAGGATGCATTGTGGCTATTGTTTAATTCTATAATACATTACAACCTTAGACACATCTAAAATTCAGAATCAATCTGCATAGTGATTAAAATCATTTGTGACTGAGCTTATGGCCAACTGTCAATTGGCATTAAGTTTCCCAACAGTAGAATTGATCTTTTTGATGGATTTCATCCAATCAATTCAACAACCAAACCTAATAGAACTTGAGTATACCCTTTCTCTGCTCTTCAATTCTCCTTTTCTTCAATGAAAAAATTAATAAAAATAACTTTCACTCTAACCTTTGATGAATTAATTAATCAAAGCCAATGAAGTTACTATTTTTCCCTTTTTCAGAAAAACTTTGGTACCGAATCGTATATAGCTCATTTTACCGATAGGAATCCATCCCTGAACAAAGACTCAGTCCAATTACTCAACAACACATTGAAGTGAAATTTCATGTTCTAATAGACTTTCATTCTTTCACTAGTATTATCAATTTCTTACATGACATTCTACATAGAATGAGAAAAGACACAGAAACAAGCATCAAGAAATAGATAAACTCGAGATCAAACTGCGCAGGAAATGAGCAACCATCTGCTGCTGCTTTTGCTCTCAGTTTACAGTAAAAAGCTGTCGACAATTAGGAAACCTCACATAATGGTTGATAGCAACATCTACAAGCAGCACCAACATATATGGAAATCAAATATAGCAGTCATAAGCAATGCATTTAGAACATAAACAAGAAATCAAGAATTCCATTAAGAAACCATACCCATGAGAGTAGCCTCAAGCAAGTTGGTCCTCCAAAGCACCTGATCCATAGGTGTCATGGTACCATGCTTAGCACCCTTGTTCTGAATCTTGAGTATGCTAAATAAGTTTGATAAGAGGATGACAAAAATAGTGCCAGCAATGGTTAAAACTGTAGCCCTTCTCATCTTCACTTGATCCAAACCCTTAATTACCAGTTCCCTCAATGGCCCAATCTTCACCATCAGAAGGAATGCCACCAAACCCTCCGCACAAACAACCAAAAAGAACAAAGGTATCATCTTTGCAAAAACACCTCTCTTCCACACCAAACAAGTTCAAATTTTCTTCAATTGGAGATGATATTCATGGAAAATAACCAAACCCCACTTGATATTCTGGACTAAATTCTCCAAGAAATGAGCAAAGAAACAGAAATGACAAGAAAATATATGTATTAGAAGCCGTTTTTCTTCTAGATATCCACTCAGAATCAAGTATAAGATACTCCCTATTCCCAAAAATCAAATCTTTGAAAAACCAACTGCAGAAGCTATATAAAAAGCAAGAATCTTTATTCCTTTTTATCCGCTGCTATTAAACAAAAATGACACTGGATTTTTGGAAGAAAGCAAAACCCCATTTCTCAAAGGGCAGAATGTGAAGGGTTAAGGCCACAGATCTGTGAAATTAGCTGCTAACAAAAAAGGGAAAAAAGTACACCTACAATACAACTTTGAGAACAAAACCCGTCTCTTTTTTCCACAATTCTTGTCCTTTTTCCCCCCTGGTGCTGGTGTGTTACTCTCTCTCAACTCTAAATTAATGGTGTGGTGTTTTGGGGATTAGTGGGAGGGTTTATTGCTTTACAGGCATTCAAGAAACAGAGAAAAAAAAAAAAAAAGAAAAAGAGAGGAGTGCGCTCAGCAGTCAAAAAAGTTTTACTCTACAGAGAAATGACTTACAAAGCAAGAAGTGGAAGTGAAGGCAAAGCAAAGCATTCTTGTGTGTGAACTTTGAAGAGTGAATGGGAATTTGATATTTGTATGAGGGTGTATCAGTAATTTCCGCATCATGTGTTAAAGTTGCAGCGTTCAGACACAAGAATAGTTTTGTTCTTTGGGTTGTGGGATTAAGGATTAGGCCCAGTTTTGGGTATCTTTTTATGATCTTTTGGAGTTTCTCAATTCTTCAGAATATATGCATTTTTTATGCAGGTTTCTTTCAGGTATACTTTTTCTTGATTATCTTTGTCTAAGTGCCATACTGAATAACTTAATTGTTTTTCAAATAATTTAATACTATCAGCTCATAACACTGAAATACATTATAACAAATTTAAAAATAATTATATATCAAATGAACTCCTTTTTAATTCATTTGATTTACGACTGGGACATAGATCTTAACCTTAACAGATTTTATTTTCTTATGAGCTTTCTGGTACATATATCAGACTTACGAAAAATTCCAACAAAAATAATATTTTCTATTTGACTATTTCCTTTCTTTTGCTTCCTGGTGAGTATCAGCTTTTGGAAAAGTCATTTAAATAAGAAGGATGACCAATTCAATGGCCCAACATATTTGGGCTTTATATGCAAGTGGGCTGCAACAATTTTCGTAACTTTACTGCGTAGTGGTATTTATTTTTGCTTAATGCTCGAGGCCCAAAATATAAACAAATCTTTGTATATATTCCTTCATGGCAGCAATTGTTTACCATCAATATGTTCAAAATGGGAAATCTCAACTAGCCGGGGACGAGCCCGGTAAAAGTTCTTCAGCTCCACCTCCTGCAGCCTTCAAAGGCTGAAAAGCCAGGGCCCATGCCCATAGAGGAAGCTTCGAAAGGATCATGGCATCCAACTCATTTCTCTATAAACTGGATGAACTCGTCAGAAGAAAATATTTTTTTTTGTAGAAAAATCCTAAAGAAAATGCGAGAGTAAGGAAGATCAACTTACAGAGTTGGTGAAGAATGTATAAAGTTGCAGTTCTCTCTTGCAAAGACATGGGAAGGTGGAAGAAGGGAGTGAGGCATAGTAATAACGCGATCGTGGGAAGAGAATGGGGGAAGGATGCAATTACCTAAGGGACGTGTAAATAACCACCTCTCATTGAGCGATTACCAAGTAACAAATCAACCGACGTGGGCAGTTAGCGGTAACTATTCTCCACAAATGACGCGTGGCCGCCACGCGCGTAGCCTATGTGAGGACCTACGCCTAGCCTGTCATAAAGGCAACCCCCAGCCATCATGACAAATCTGACGCACGCAAGGCGCTCAAAGCCCTAGATACCTGTCACGCTTCCCTTAGCAATGAAGAAAGCTTTACACTGGGACCAATGGTTTAGGAAGGAATGTCAAACCCCCTCGCTCCGTTAAAAGGCTCTTACTCTTAGCGGGAATGGTAGTGAACCCTCTCACTTAAAGTAGAGGCGACTGATTGATATGTACTAAACTGCTTGACCCAAACACAAGCCCCAAAGGCCCAAGGAGGTTCGTGGGAGCCTAAGAAGAAATACCGAAGCCCTACACAAAAGCCCACATGTTCTCAGAGGTGGCCAAAAGGGACACTAGTCCAGCCCAAGGAATGATCAGTTAGGCCTCTCCCCAGCGGATGAGAGGCCCAGCCCAGGCGAGGGATGGGAGCCCAACCCGAGAGGCCCAAAATAGAGGCCCGAGCTCATCAAAGTTTGGATAAATGTAGCCCCAGCCTTATCCTCATCCTTGCAATACCCTTCTAACCACCTTCCTACTTTCAAGAAGTCCAAATGCTGTAGAAGTCTAGGGAGACCGGTCTCTTGTCCCTCATAGAGTCCAAGTCAACAAAGAGCCATTCCCAACTATGGTATTTCTCTATAAATACTCACCTACTTGGCTGGCACAAGTAATGTTTTAGCACTCTAACACACGAATGTATACTATCAACTTGCACTAAGTTCATTTTATGCTCATTGTTGACGAAATCTTGCCGCTTTATTACTTTATTCAAATTTATTCTCCTATAACTGCTTATTGATTTGAACGTTTTGGAGTGCTAATATTTTTTTTTCCAGGTTCCATTTTTATAGCTCGCAGAAATTCAAGGTCCACTCCACTCAAACCCAATAACAAACTATTTTAGCTCACATCACTGTGATTTTAGGGTGCAAAATGCCAATTACCCGTAATCACATTTAAACATTTGTAAACAACGTTCGACTCTGGCCATGATATGAGAAACCAAATAAATCAGTGACATATTTATAATGACTTTCCTCTTTCGCTATAATCCAATGTTATTTACTCCTGACTAATTAATAAATATTCGACATTAAAATTAAAACTGATCATATATAATTGTAAAAAAAAAATGCCGTACGTCAAATAAAAAGCATCATAATTCATAATTTCAAAAAAAAAAAAGAAAATTTCAATCTAGCATTTTGCATCATTGTTTATTTAATTAATAAAATATTGTCCTCCTCTTCCAACTTCTTCTGCAGTCTTTCAAATTTTTAATCCTTCAAAGTCTTACATCTATGTCTTGGTCTTTATTTAGGAGTTGACTTTGAGCATTGTCAACCCCAACAGACAAACACAGCCTGCCAGCTATTTTCTCGATTAAATATAAAAATTAAATTAAATGGGCTACCCCAGCCGCCTTGTTACCGTGGACGTCAGTATTCGGTTGCCGAAACCAACCCGTTTCACCTAACGGCGGTCCCCCGGCTATGCACCTTCTCGTTCACGGCGGTGCACAGCCTTTGCAACTTCCGGTTTTATAACATCGAATTGAGCATATGCTCACCTTAAGAAAAATCAAGAAATCGAATGGGAACAAGTTGTAAATAAAAATGATATGTATATAGTATTTTATAGAACATTAAATAAATACACTTAGTAATTGATGACTTGTAGTTATTTCTTTTAAATAGCTAAAAAAGCATAGGTTATGTGCTCATCATTTAAAAAGGAAGCAAGTGGATATTTGAATTAGTGTGTAGAGTTGAGGAGGAAACGTACGTATAAGCACGTAGGTTTGAATGTCGAGGTCAATACATGTACAAACAGACACTCTGGTCTATTTTCTCAATTTAAAATACACCTAAACTAATATACCAATTATTGTAGCTGAAAAAGAAAAAAAAAGTTTAACTGGTAAGCTTTGTTGAACCTACCACTACCACTACCACCTTATGGTAAATTTCCTGGTCTTCACTATTTTCATAAACTAATTATGGCAAGTATTCAGATATAATCAAAATTGAATTACCTAGCCTCATAATTAGTGAAAATAGTGAACAGCTTCTTCTTTATGTAGTTAATTACTTCAAGTTCTTAATATTTTAATTTTTTTTTTTTTTTCCCAACTATATGTCCAGACTCATTGAATTTGAAACTAATCTCTATTCGTGATTCTTAACTGTTACTGAACCCACTGTAACACTATTCGTGTTCTCTGACCATGCAACACTATGTTCCCACGCTATTTTCCAAACCTGTGTCGAGTAAATTCTTAATATACTCAAAGTTCTTTATACACTTAGAGTTTTGTTTGATAAAAAAATATAATAAAATATATTATGATCGTAATTAAGAGAACGTAATTGATATAGAATATGTAACCATCGTGTTAACTCAAAGTTTTTTTTTTTTGGTTTTGTGAAACTTAAAACTTATTATGATTAAATAAACGTTTAATAATTTAAGCAATGCATGGAGGTGGGTGGGCAGGAAAAATTTGTGAAAAGAAAAAATGCAAACAATTTCCTCTCATATTATAAATGAGCAAATTAATTTCTTATAAAAAATAAAATAACAATTTACCTCCTTATATTTGTAAAAATGAATCTATTTATCTTACTGTATTTTTTAAAATGTAGCAATTTAACTACATTTTAAAGAATATAAAGAGTTAAATTAATAATTTTCTTTCATAAGAACTAATTTGTTAATTTACAATACGACGAATAAATTGAATTAAACCCATTTGTGAAAAGAAAAGCAAACAAGAACATATAGGCGATGTAGTATGGCAGAGAAATAGTTGAAGTGGTACGTGGAGGTTGGACGCTAGAGATAAACAACAGGGGAAGAAATTTTCAAGACGAGTATGCTTTCATAAAGAAAATTTCAAGACGAGTAAAGACTTGGTTGGAACTTGGGGAGAGAGAGAGAGGGAGGCGAATAGTCAACCATAACCGGTGGCGCCGGTCAATGGTTGATCAACCTCTTACTTCTTCTTCTTCCTCATCTTCTTTCTCATTTTCATCAATTCCTCTCCCCTCTCTCCCTCTCTCTAACTCTTCTTGGAGTTGAGGAGCTTTGGGTGCTGTTGGTCTTTTTAGTGAGTGGTTGGTTTGGTTGGTTCATCTTAAAGACACAGTTTTCTTGCTTGAATTCTGAATCCCCGGTTTTCATTTCTGGGCTTTGACTTCAAGTCTTGTTGAAAAAAAATGGCTGTAAGCTTACCCTCTCTCCCTCTTTTTCTGTTTGATATTGTTGTTAATTTTTCCTTTGCTTCTGCCAAAAATCATTTCTATCTGGTTCTTCTCTTATTAGTATGGCGTATATTTGTTTTGAATGATGTTTTCTTGTTGTAAGTTTGATGTTTCCCGGCATGTTTTTCTCTCCCCTCTCTTTGGTAATTGTGGGTCTGAATCTTTTGCTGATGTCTGTGTTTGGGACAATCTTGTTGTTTTACTTGATGCTATATTATTACAAACACTTAGATGTACTGTTTGTTGGGGGTCAACAGATCCAATTCATAGCATGGAAACGTTTCTGTAAGTGGGCTGATGCTGTAATCTTGTTCAAGGGGGGTTTAACTTAGTGTCTCTTGCTGATGAGATGAAGGAGAAAAGGTTTGATATTGGTTACTGCCTGTTCTTCTTCATTACCTCCTGAGTCCTGATTCCACTAGTTGGAGTAGTTATGTACATCAAATATTATTCTAGTTCAATTCCTTTTCTTTGGGACAAAATTCTTTCCAGTCTTGTTCTTTTTTTCTTTTACACTTTCTAATTTAACGTTGTCTGGATGTAGTACTAGGGTAGTAATTTGTCCCATACATGAAAGTTACTTCTCCAGTTAGTATCAGTGTGTTGTGAATTGGCTTTGAGATTGATTCTTTAGGCTTTTTCTCAATAAAGAACCTAATGATTCCATACCTGTTTCTGCATATTCTACTTTATTCCCTCTTCTGGTTGAATTGCTACTCGAATTTCTTTACTAATTATTATTCTGATTATATAAGAAAACCACTGTTGTTAGATGGATTCTTTTTTGAAGTATCTATATCTAACAATGACCACTTTAACAGTCATATACTATAACAATCATATAACATCTATTGTTAAAGTAGAACGACATCCCACACATTGATGGGTCGAACTTATGGGCCTCAGCTCCGTCAATTGAGCTAGGCCTCATTGGCTGCTTTTAGATGATTTGTTCAGTCTTATGCGGTCTTCCACCTTTTCCTATTAACATTTTAAGCAGGGATGTAACAATTACTTTATTCGTTGAGAGGTAAGGCTATACACTGCTAATTAATTCGATAGCATGTTTTTTTACACGTTGGCTGTTTATTCATATTTGTATTTTTTGCTATTACTCCTCAGAAAACAAAATGGAAACGGAAAGTGTAAACTTTATCGTTGCCAACTTAAGCATACCAAGTTTTATGAGTAGTTTATTACATGGGGATGAACACCTGGAATCAGGCACTTATGTCACCTTTTCCGGAGTCTAATGTTGCTGTGCAAGAAGATTTTCTTTTACTTGTTCCACTCTTCTGTAGGAACATCTGTTTCGCCGTGCATGTGTGGAGAATTTGGACTCTGGCACTACCCGAATTTAGTAGCTTGTGCCATAGTTTGTTTACATAGTATCTTAGTAGGGAGGAATGAATTGCTATTGCTCATTTGTGTACATGCGGAAAACAATACGACCCTCTCTTTACACGTATACCAGCTGATTTTAATGCATATTATTGAAGGGAATGACATGATATTTTGTTGTAAACGCAGCGTTCAAATGTCCCAAAATTCGGCAACTGGGAAAATGAAGACAATGTTCCTTACACAGTTTACTTTGATAAAGCAAGGAAAACTAGAGGTGGTAAGATGATAAATCCAAACGACCCCCAGGAAAATCCAGACATGTTCCCCAACAGTGATCCTCCACCTCTTCCTCCTGCTCGTCCGTCCAGAACTAGACCAGAGGAACCAATCGGTAGGGGGGCTGTCAGGCCGACGACTCCGGAACATAGAGTGAGCCGAGAAGACGGTGATTTTAGGCAGTTCAGTAATTCTCCAGCTCGTAATGAGAACACGGGTCATCGAACTACTAATGAATCAAATTATGGTGGTCGTGGGCAAAGGCCAGCTCGGTCTGCAAGGCCTAGTGCAGGATCTGATCAAAGCTTCGAGCGGTCACCGCTTCATCCGCATTATCAGGCCAAAGTTACAGGAAGAGGCAGTGGATCTCCTGCTTGGGAAGGAAAAAGCCATGACAGTAGTCATGGCACTGCTGCAAAATCCCGGCTTAGGCCAGTTCGAGGAGATGAAAGTGTAAGATTTTATTTTATTCTGTGGGGTTTCAATTAATTTTGCATTTTTAAACTTTTGAACAAATCGTATCTAGTCGATGCATACACTTTCTGGAAGCATTTACGTTAAACTTAGCATTCAACGACTGCTGCAACCTTCTTCTAATTCATTACGTTTCAAACTGTAGCCTGATAAAGGGGCCGCTGTCCCAAGATTTGGTGAATGGAACGAGAATGATCCTCAGTCGGCCGAAAACTTCACTCATATCTTCAACAAAGTGCGGGAGGAAAGGAACACTGGGACTGGGGCTGCAAACGTGACGGGCACTCCAAAGCATCCGTCCTACAGCCGCAGCCAACAGTCCAATGACCCTAAGGTTCGTTTTTTCAAACCTGAACCAAGCATTGCATACAGTATACTCCCTCGACCTTGATCACTCCCGATTCAGCCTCATCTTTCTTCTCTCCTTGTTTAATGCAGAAATGCTGCTTTCCGTGGTGGTAGAACGAGAAGATCGTCTCATTGCGTCCGACGTCTTGAGCTACATTGAACACGAAAATAGCTCTGGGAGGCTATTTTGACGCAGAGATGGTGCTTTGTTTCGATTCGTTAGTGTGCTTTTTGTGACAAATAAATGTTCATAGATTGTTGGTTCATCATCTCTGCCCTTTCAGGTGATCATTAGTAGTTTGTTCCTTTTATTTCCACTTGTACTATGTAAGATTCAAGATTCATTTATTCCAATGTACTGGATTGCTTGTGTTACAGAGGCAGCTGTTAGAATTCTTCTCCATGTTCGTCTTTTCTTGTTTTTGTTTTCTCTGGAAAGCAGAGGACTCATTTGCTTTGTAACTCACTGGTTCATCTAATGGGAATCTATTTTATGATTACTTATCTTAACATGGTACAGATGGAATTGAATTTCAATTAGTTTTTAAATTAGTACACATGAAAAAGGCTTACGATTCATAGGTTCTGCCCTTGAATCAGATTTGGGCTGTACCGGACAGTTGTGCAAGAGAGAGCTGCTGCCCTAGTCGAAAGTTGAAGCGGCTGGCAAGAAGTTCTTTTTCGAAGAAGCATTTAACGATTTTCACCCGATATATTCATTATCGGACAAGATCAATGAACGGTATTCAACGAACTCCCGCGCCTTATTATCATAACCCCGTGAAAAATGAGTTAAACAATATAAGAAATTGTGGGCGTATTCAAACTGTAGATTTTTGGTTTGCTTAATTGTAGAGTCAATTAAAGACTTAATATATACACACTACGTGTTACGATATTTATATATTTAAAAAATATTTCTCATGTCTGTTATAATATAATATGCAATATTATTTACAGAAATAAGGATATGATTTGGGTAAGTGATGATAATATGAGACACATATCATCATGAAATTGGTACATCATTGATTTTAAAAGCGAATTTTATTTGGAAAATTTAGATTAGCTTAAGAACAAAGATCATGATAATAAAAATAATTGTCCTTCAATTCAAAAATAGTCTTTTTCCATTTTAATTTATGGCACAATTTTAAATGTATATGTTTTTCTCAACACGTGTATTTAACATGCAAATATATTATATTATCTCAATATAGTATTTATGTTGGAGTCTTGGACATTATATTATTTTACTTGGGACATCTTCAATATAAACAAGAGATAGAACTACATTATATAATCCTCAATATATTCATAATTAAAAAATTGTGTAGTTATGTTATATTTCATGGTGGAGTATAAAAATTAATTTATGAATTTATCCTAATTTATATTATATATTCAAATATATAAATCAGAAAAGATTAATCAAATCTTGGTTTTAGTAAAGTAAGGCACGTGAAAAATTGAAATAAAGTAGAATCTAATCCGAAACACATATAATGATTGGGGGCATTTCCGTCTTCCTAAAATACTTTTATGATCCAAAACCGAATTTCCGTCTTCAGCGCCAATTCTTGGCGCCCCTTCAAAAATTTCGAATTCTCGTGTAGAAATCGTCAACGGGATTCAAATCAATTCGAAACCCTTTTCTCCCTCCCTCCCTCCCTCCCTCTCTCTCTCTCTCTCTCTCTCTCTCTCTCTCTCTCTGTGTTTCACTGCTCTTCTTGAATGCAAAATAGCAGCTGAAACCGAAGGCAGAAAAGGGCTCCTGAATTTTCAGCTTCAAGCCCATTTTCAGGTACATTTACAAATCCCTGAATCGATACCACTGTGAATTGATCTGGCTTCGTTCTATTCAGTGAACATGAACCCACTTCCCAAATCTCGCATATGTTTTGTTAATTTTGTGAATCTCGTCAAATTATTGTCTCGATTTGAGTGTTTGACTCAATGCTGAGGTGAAATTTCACTGTTTCATGAGAGCCCAAGTAATTGTTGCTGAAAAGATTTGTTTTTTTGGTGAGATTGAGGTTGTTCCATTTGAGAATTATGGTGAGGGAGCAGAGTATTGAGTCGTTTTACACGAGACTAAGGGAGTCAGCTATAGCTTCAGCTTCATGTGCTCCCCTGCTAATTTTCCCCTCAACTTCGGATGTAGATTCATTATGTGCTTTGAAAATAATAGGGCATGTTCTTGAATCAGATTCGATTAGGTATGCTTGTTATCCGGTTTCGAGTTTCAAAGAAATTCATAAGTATGCTGGGCCTAACTTGACTTCATCCTCGGATGAGCCCATTACCATTTTGTTGATTAATTGGGGTTGTCATAGGGATCTTAGGAGGGATCTGGAGATTGGCCCCTCTGCCCGTGTTTTTGTTGTTGATAGTCATAGGCCGATTCATTTGCACAATTTGAGTGACCAGAATGATAGGGTGGTGGTTCTTTATACGAGGGATGATGAGCATCAGGCTGATTTGGCTTATGACTTTGATGTATCAGCCCTTGCTAATGCAAGTGATTTGAACAGTGATGATGAGGTTGAAGATGATTCGGATAGCGAGGATGAAAATGAGAGTGATAGTGAGGAGGAGGGTGGGGGTGGGAGTCGAAAGAGGAGAAGAGTTTCGGAGGAAAATGAGAGCAATCCCGTTAAACTTTTCAGGAAGTTGAAAAGAGAGTATTATTATATGGGCACCTTCCATGGGAAGCCGTCAGGGTGCCTGATGTACGAGCTGTCTCATTCATTGAGGAAGAACAAAAACGAGTTACTCTGGTTGGCTTGTGTGGCTTTAACTGACCAGTTTGTGCATGAGAGGTTAACAGATGAGAGATACCAGGCTGGAGTTATGGAACTTGAGCAGCACATTAATAGCTCAGGAAACTTGGATGCTGTTACTTCAGTAACGCTCAAGGACGGCACAAAGGTCACTGTGCCTGATTCTTCTAGAATCTCTTATGAGGATGAGCCGAGGCTAATGTTGTTGCAAGAATGGAACTTGTTTGATTCAATGCTATGCTCATCCTATATTGCGACTAAACTGAAAACTTGGAGCGACAATGGGTTGAAAAAGATGCAGCTTCTTTTAGCTCGGATGGGGTTTGCAAGGGAAGAGTGCAAACAGAAATTCCAGTACATGAGTGTGGAGATCAAACACAGAATGAAGGACATGTTTGAGCAGTATCTACCAGAGTTTGGGCTCACAGATTTCTATTATAGAGGCTTCCTGCTACTGCATGGGTATAGCTCAAAAATCTCAGCTGCAGATGTTGTATATGGAGTGACTGCCCTTCTTGAGTCATCTGTAGAGTCAGACGGCTCCTCGGGGTCCAAGCAGTTTGGCATAGCTTATGATGCCTTGTCCTTAAACAAGCTCGACAAACTGGAAACAGGGATGCGACAGGCCATTAAGGTGCAAAGGGCCGTCCTTAGACAAGGAAGCACAGCCATAACAAAGAAGGGATCAATAAGAAGTGGAAGTAAATTTAGGTGGGTGAAACTCGAAGACTCAGCTGATACAAAGCTCTTGTGCCACCCTCAGGCTTTGACTAAATTCGGGTACTTCCTGATGGACGCTCTACGGGAGAAGGGAGCAAGAATGAAACCTCTCATATGCGTTTGCTACACTCAAGAGCAGAAGAAGGTCTTAATCGTTGGCATTTGTGGGAAGCCTCGACTTGGTGCAGTTCAAGGAAACGCATTCGGCATTGCTTTCAGAAGCTCAGCTGAGGAGACGGGAGCCGAGTACTTTCACGAGCTTTTTGAATCATCATGGATAGTTCTGGAGGCAGTTGCTGTAAATTCATTCATGATCAGATTGACAGAGAAACTCTTGTGATGACCAGCTTGTGTTTTTCCCTCTTCTCCTCCAACTGTAATTCTGTTATTCATAGATGTCTGTTGTCTTACTAATGCTTTCTCTGAATAGTTTTAGCTTGTCTGTAACAGCGGTAATAACATGATTGACTACTTCTAAATGTATCCCTTTGTTTTTGGTGCATCCCAACATTGGATTCTATCTCATTCTCTCGCAAAGAGAACTGTAACCTTTTCCAGTTTTCCTTGCAAAATCACAATTATTTGCTCTAAAATATCTCAATCAGGTGACTTTATTATTATAACCATTTAATTTTACTTTTCGCGACCAATGTAATATTGTCCTATGTCGAATGTAAATAAGGAATTCAGCAATATATCAACACCAAAATTCTCTTATTTACGGGTTGTACTTTTAAGATTAAATCAGAAGATTCTGGTCAAAACGGACAATATTTGATATAAGTATTATTGAGACATACCAGTCTTTTAACAATGTTATGAAATATAAATATTATTCTTTAATAAATTACTCTTTATACTTAATTGTAATTATTTTTGTATAAAGACTAAATGAATTTAATTTCAATTTATTGTAGTCTTTGAAAAACTAGTAATTGAAACTGGTTGATAAATATCAATGATGTTTTAGTTTAGTGATTAAGGTTGCAATCTCATACTTAAGAGGTCATGGGTTCGAATCTCCACCAATTCGTGAGATGATAGTCTATTGTATAGTAGAATTGATTGTACACATGGATTGTTTAAATTTAGTTTATGTGATATTCTTATATTCAATTCAATTAATAATATTAATCACTTTTACTTCCAAAAGAACTGATTAATAAATTCTTCAGCAAGTCCTATACCGATTCTAATTGGTTTAGAAGATTTTTATGGAAATTTCGATATTATGGAAAATAAAATAAAAAAGAATATTGCTTTTAATCTCAAAATATAGACTATTTTTATTCAAATTTTTTAAGTTGGGGTAAGTTACAATTTACAAACGTGGGGAAACGGAAAATTTAACAGCGGCTGGGGCATTCGAATCACCGATTCCGTATGCACTTACGTGTGTTACCAGCCGTGAGACGTGTCTTTTCTCTTTCCGTCCTCACACACCACACGCACAAACCCATGTTACTGTGTGCGAAAATGTCTGTATCTATCTATATACGTTTCTTCACTATCCCTATTTAAGGAGAAAGAAAACCCTTTCTCCTCTTCCTCTTCCTCTCTATTCACAACATATAGATACACATATACTTACGCCTCTGGGTTTTTCACTGGTTCACAATTCGATAAATCAGGTTAGGTTTTCCGTCAGTGCCGATTCTTGAATCAAAGCGAGTTTGTGAGTGGGACGTTGTATGTGTATGTTTTGTTTGTTTCCGGTGGCCCTTTGTCTTGGTTCTGATTGATGTGTGTCGGTCTATGCAGGGCTGATGTTTAATTTTTTATTTCTTAGGGTTTTTTTTGGGCGATGTTGATCGTTTGCATTGTGTGCTTCTGTGGTTGGGGTTTTATAGAGTCGATATTTTTAGAGTTTTTCCTTCCCCCTCTCTCTCTCCCCGATTTTGTGATCTTAGGGTTTTATAAAGTTGGGTTTCTTCCACCCTTGTTTCTTATTATATCTTCAAGGTTAATGATTTTAAAATCGTTAACAATGTTCAACAGCTTATAACTTGCACATTATTTGAAGAAAAGGTTGAAACTTTCTGACTCTGCTTCTTTTGATGTTCATCACTAAGAACACTGTTGTTGGATGAAAAAGTAATTTGTTATATTTTTGCATTATTCATATGATCTTGGGAAGAGATGGAGGAGGTGAAATTTTGTAATTCAGTTCTGTCGAGTACAGTGAGTTATATTGTTAAGCAATCTTCATTTAGTTTTTGCATCATCATTTTCGAGTTGGTTGCAGTTGCACCAGTTGAAGTTAATTTGCTTGAGAATTGATGTATATATCCGAACATTTTAGATGAGCCGATTCAAGGAAGATTAATGGGACATAAATATTAATTATGAGGAGTTCATTTTAAATCACATTAGTAAAATAATTACGTTGAATATGTTTAACTTTGATACCCATTGTAGTAGGCCAGAATAGTGGATACATGCTACTGAACTTGGATAGCTTACTGTTTATTGGGTGAGTTTGTTGCGTTCCTGTTTGGTACTTCAATACTAGCTGCTGTGGTTTGTCCTTATTCACCTGGAAACGTAGTAATTGGATTCTATTTGGGACACTGTGGGCTAGGCTGCAATTTAGTTTATATAGCAAACCTAGTAAGTATTCTTGGTTCACCGGAAGGCTGTAAGCCAACTCGATATGCATGGTCATATTTACTCTAGGGATTTCACACCATTATTTAAGTTCCACTTGCCAGGGACGGGAGTTCTCACAGAGTTATCTATTTGGTTGGGACAATTGATGTGTAGCTGTAAAGTATGATGAGCTTTTACCATTGTGTTGTAGCTGTTAACACCATGATTTACCATTACCGTCTTATATCTGTGTCAGACTATGCATAACAGGCAAGCACCACTCAAATATAAGAATGGGGTATCCAGCTCCCTTAGCCCCTTCTCCTCTTGAGATTAACATATTCCATTAGCTGGTTCAATTCATTTCTCAACTATCATTAATTTCTGTTCTTTATCCAGATTTGAGATTTTATAGAATATGTCTATCAGCCTGACTGAAGTTTGGTTTTTCGTGGATGATCCTCAGGAGATTTAAGCACTTGCAGTCTTTTACATCATGAGCAGCCAGGACCAGATTCGGAGGTATACAAGGGCTAGAAGTAGGAAACGAATGTTAGATGTTGATCTCAATGCTGTGCCGCCATGTGAAAGCCGGGATCAGGAGGGTCCTTCAAGTCGTACTAGGTCCCAGGACACGCAAGCAGCTCAAGGAGGAGACACTGCAGTGCCTCCACCAATTGATCTGGAGGCATTTGATGATGATGTTGTTATTTCTTCACCAAGGGCATTTGCAGAAGTACATCATATCAATTAATTGTCTCTTTGTTCTTCCTCCCCTACCACTCGTTCAAGTTCAATTGTTTTATTTTTTTATAATTTTTATTTTTAAATTGGTTAGTTATATAATCTTTCTATGGAACAATTTTCCTGTAGGCCAAAAACAATTCCAGAAGGAATCGTGGACGTACAGTTGTGGTTGATGTTGAATCTGGTAACTACTTTCTGATTTATGGTGCTTGTCTTGTCCTGCCTACGATATCTTCACAATATCTTCCTTTATAGCTAACTTTTGTGCATCTGTTCCTGCTATATCTTGAAATCCACCCTCCTGAATGATGATTCTGTTTGTTGTGTCGTTGATTAAGTTGCTTCAGATAGATTACAGAATAATGGAGGATGGCATGAATTGTATCCTATAAATGTAGGGAAATTGACTTTGTGATATTATATCCCTATATGAATGAAGAAAAGTTAATTTTGTGAATGTGCTGGCTACAGTAATAATGCATGACTTTTTGTAATCGTACTTGTTTAATCCTATTTTTCATGGATATGCTCAGAGAAATTGCAGTAGTTTGTTTTGTGTCTATGATTGAATACTGATACCTTCCCCCTATTTGAAGAACCCTATTGTTAGTCAACAATATTGAAAAAATGAAGTTTTTGTTCTTTATGCCTCTTTATTTCTTATATATATTTTTTGGTTGGTGGACTTTTTAGTCTTCTTCTTCATCTTCTTCGTCTTCGTCTTCTTGTTTTTACATTCTGGGAAATTGCTTGCTGATATGCTTCATAATTATGACAGAGGAAAGGTCATCTCGCAACAAGCGCAGAAGGGTTCCAACAAACCAAACGATTATAAATTGTGATCTTTACATAAATCTAGAAGGCGGCAGCAATTCAACGGTACAACTTTTTCTATGTGTGACCTGCCACCTATTGATTTCACTGCTTTAACATCAATACTTGTTTTGAACGACTCCCTGTTTGAAATGGACACTCCTCCATTACCTCCAATGAGATATTCATCTAATTGTTAGCTTCTGAATGGCCTTTGTTTTCTTGTGTAGCTTATTAGGTGGTATTTTGATGTATAGTCAGTCAGTTCCTCGTTATCTTAAGAAATAAATTATTTCTGCAGCTCAATTTGTCTTCATGTGAATGATATCTAAATTATGGGTTCCAATATAGTAGCCTAGTGAATTTACTTGGTTTAACATGTGTTAAGATGTTTTTATCTATTTATAAATGTTGATATTTGAGGGAAATGGACTGCGGCATGTAACAATTTTTGTGGTTTATTTCCTGAGTGAACTTTCTTGGATTCGAAAGACTCGACTGTCTTAATTTTTCCTCTGCTTGGTGGTACTGTTGGTACTAGTATACATGATTGACTAGTGTTGTGGTGTGTGGATTATAGAGAAAGAACGGACAGAGCTCAGAATTGCCTCCTGCACCGCCCCCGCCGCCAAAGGAGCCAACGTTTAGCTGTCCCGTTTGCATGGGCCCATTAGTCGAGGAGATGTCAACAAAGTGTGGGCACATTTTCTGCAAGGCATGCATCAAAGCTGCCATAGCTGCTCAGAGCAAATGCCCCACCTGCAGGAGAAGAACCACTGTGAAAGACATTATTAGAGTTTACCTTCCTGCCACCAGAAGTGCCTGAGGTCTTCGTCTATTTCTTCTGTCTCTCCATTTGTCCACCTCTCTGTTTGTGTGTTGTATGCACAGCCAGTCATCCATGTGATCCTCTGCTTTGTTGATCTATTTATATCTGAGGTTTCTCCTTGTTCATGCTATGTTCAGGGTTATGATGAGTAAAGGACATCATGAGATTCTACAAAATTTGGTTTAGAATTTTCATATTATATACTATAGACCCATGGATGAAAAAACATAGGCTAATGTATTCATATTCATCTGGAACCGTTGAATAGCGAACATCACATTCTGCTCAGTCAGAGATAAGTTCTTTACACAACACAATATTGAGTAACAATGTTGTGCTTGGATGATGTATTAATTGGTTTGACATATGACAGCTTTGAATTTTGCATTTCCCTGATGATGATTTTGTTCAACTGATGTGTTGTCTCTCCTCATCTAAACAGGATTCGTCGGATATGCTACTTTTGTGGAAACTGTGGGCATTGACATGAAAGAGAGTGATCGGTAGGATGTGAAATATGGAAGATGGATGTTAGATTCTTGAGTTGAATGGCTTTGGCGGAGATGGGCCGGTGATGACCTACTTCTGCCTGGAACTCTTAAGCATTAGATTGTTGTGAGTCGAGGAAGAGTTGTTACAGTATTTTGCCATTGATGCCCATCATAGAATATGCACCTTTTATAGCTTTTGGTTACCCAGAGGGGCATGAGACGGTAACATTGTCACTACAATCCAATTGCTCTATATTTTATAACTTTGGCTTCTGGTAATTGCGTATTTTGGACACTGTTCATGAATTTTACAAACAGTAACAAACAGAGATAAAGTTGTTCATGTAAAATAAATTGACTTAATTATTTTATCGGGAGTGCGTGATTATTGAACCAGTACACCAATTAATATGCGGGATAAATGCAGTTTTGGTCCCTAAACAATATCACTAAATCAGTCTTGGTCCTCAAACTTTTTAAGATTGCAATATTAGTCCTCAAATCTTCATTTTTTAAGCACTTTCGGTCCTTCCGTTAGTGTGGCTGTTATACTTGACGGAAATTTATTTATTTTTTTTTTTTGTAAAAATATGTTATTTTACTCTTATTTTGTGCTATTTTTTAACTTTTAGTCTAATACACTTATTTTTTTTCATTTTTTTCAAACTTGAAGAGATTAAAAACAAAAAAAATATTGAATTTACGCAATAAATTTGTTATATAATCTTCACAAAATTTATCAATAATCTATTATGTGTATACAATACCTACTCAAGCATCGGCCTCAAATGATTATTGATAAATTTGTGAAGATTATATAACAAATTTGTGGCTTAAATTCAATATTTTTTTATTTTTTATCTCTTTAAGTTTGAAGAAAAATGATAAATTTTGTGAAGATTATATAGCAAATTTATTGTTTAAATTCATTTTTTTTTTGTTTTTCATCTCTTTAAGTTTGAAGAAAAATAATAAATTTTGTGAAGATTATATAGCAAATTTGTTGCTTAAATTCAATATTTTTTGATTTTTTATTTCTTTAAGTTTGAAAAAAATGATAAATTTTGTGAAGATTATATATAAATTTGTTGCTTAAATTCAATATTTTTTGGTTTTTTATTTCTTTAAGTTTGAAGAAAAATGAAAAAAATAAGTGTATTAGACTAAAAGTTGAAAAATAGCACAAAATAGGAGTAAGATAACAATTTTTTACAAAAAAAAAAATAAATTTCCGTCAAATATAACGGCGAAACTAACCGAAGAACCAAAAATACTTAAAAAATGAATGTTTGAGGACTAATATTGCAACCTCAAAAAGTTTGAGAATCAAAACTGCTTTAGTGACATTATTTAGGGATCAAAATTGCATTTATCCCTTAATATGCTAAAGGACGCAAGGAGAAAAAAAGCACTGACGAATGCATATTATCACCGGAAAACTCATCTTTGCATATCACAGAAAACAAGGATATCATTCAAAATTAACAACCGTATCAAAAAATTAAATCCTGATTATTATTATTATTATTGTGATCCTCTTCCAAATAACTCCGTAATCTCTAAATTACGACCGTCTTCAAAAAATAAAAATAAAAAGAAAGGAAAATTCCTTAATCCCTCCTCTCACATAATCATGCAACCGTTGGGATTTTCATCACTGAAGAGCCCACCATGGTACGGCGGCGGATAATAATATGTAGCCGGTGGCGGCCCACGATGGTATTCTGGTGGAGGCGGCAGTGGCGGCCCACGATGGTATTCTGGTGGAGGGGGCAGCGGCGGCCCACGATGGTATTTTGGTGGTGGAAGGCCGATCCGAGGTGGCGGCCCACGATGGTGTTCTGGCGGTGGCGGTCCTGGAAGATTACTCTGGTGGCGGTTGGGCGGAGGGAGAGGCGGGCGCGGAGGCAGGCCCTGCAGATGATAATCGTAACTATGAAGTCCAGGTGCTCCAACAGGATGGTGGCTATACTCATAATTACCATAATGATCATAATGGTCATTCGGGTAATCTCCAAAATGCATTCTCCAAGTTCTTGCATTTGTGTACTCCATACTTCTCATACGCTGCATGCGGGAAGCATAGTTCAAGTCCTCCATGTACGGAGCAAGTTGATTCTGAGCCTGAGGCGGAGCTTTTCCAGGAGGAGGAGGTTGGGGTGGCGGTGCGCCGGCTGGTGGTGGCCCGTCGGGTTTCTTGGCGGGTGGCTTTGGACGTATAACGGAGAAATCCATTCTCTTATGGCTGGGGACTTTCGTCTTGGGTTTTCTATAGTTTCTTGATTTTTTATGGGTTTATATATGATTGGAAAACACGGAAAAATCTGCATTTGAATATGGAAATATAAATCTTGGGAGGAGTTGTCAGCTAAAATTGCATATGCTTCCATAATTAATTATGAGCAACCAAAGTTTGTACAAGGAAATAATAAATTCTTTTTTAAGTACATATATTCTCGGATTTACAGCTGCAAAAAGATATTTTGACTGCATAATTACAAAGAATAAAATAAATGTTTTCCGAGTTCCCCTCACCATGAGATCAGTACTCCAACAATTAACTTTTAGTAAATATAATTACATTTGAAAAAACTACACTTCTATATATTAGCTAGTATAACTAAAATTAAAATAATGGAAAATGAACTAATACAATCATGGGGGTGTATATATCAACGAACTAAAACCCTAATTTCATCAGATTTAACAAAATTAATAACTAAATGTCCTGTTGATAAATTAATTAATTATCCAAAATAAAACGTTTTATTTTCAACTTATTTTTAATAAAAAAGCAGATAAACATATATTTTTAACTGTTTTGTGGACACTCCCAAATGGTTGATAAGCCCAGAAGTATGTGGGCTAGATGTATAAAGTACAAGGCCCACGTAGAACATTAGCCCAAATCTTAAACACAACAGCTTGAGCCGACCTAGGTGAGGGCCTCAACCATCCGACCCATAAGTGTAAATTCAGCCCAAAATAGTTAATGCCTTCAAACATCCTAAAAGAGCAAATATATATTTATACTAATTTAAAAAAGATCTGCACTTTTCACTCACAAACGGCTAATTTGTGGTGCTATTATATTAATTTTTTTTTGGTATGTCGATAATACTTTTGAGCTGTTTTTTTTGTTCTTTTTTTTTGAAACGTGATGTATTAATTTATATATTTTATTATTAATTATAATATATTTTAAAACGTAAAAGATTAGTTATTATATACACACAAGAATAGTGTGACACGATGATTAAGTATATATAAATAGGAATTTATTACCACATATGAGACCAGAAAAATATTATTACTAAAAGTTATGAGTTTTATAATAATTGAGTATAACACGTATCAATAATACAAGCAATTCTTGATAAAGTTCAGAAAAATATTCGATAAATAAATAAACTAGTTCATTGAAAATCAAAGCATGTAAAATCAGTAGATCTTAATACTTATTCCTTTTCTTAAAAGAAAAAAAAAAAAAATATTGTTCTATTATATTATTTGGTATATCAAAATATTACAGAATCATCACATATATCAAAATATTAAAGAATAATTACATATATCAAAATATCAAGTGAAATTCCTTGTCGGATAAGTTTCGGCCGACACAAAAAACGTAACGATCTAGGCACTGCCTCGGAGAGAGGCTCTTGCAAAATATATAGTTCTGTCCATTTCTCTCTTAAAAAAAGACTTGAAAAATTATAAATCATATGAAATTTGTATAACCAGTTTAAAATGCACGTTATATAAGAGAGTACTTAGTCACAACCATTATCTAACCACAATGTCTTGGTCATAATTATTTAATTATTACTAATGTTAGCAAGAAAATAAAAAATAATCCAAAAAATCTCTAACAAGAAATCCTAGGATATATTATTTACATAGGTTCCCTCAATCATTAATTAATCAAATTCCCTACCAATTGATCACACACCATGAAGAGGGAGCAAAAGTATCAAATTTTGATCATCCGCAAGAAATAATTAGTATATAAAAAAATTACCAACTTTAATTTAATGTGAACATAATCTTTTTGACAGATGTGAATAGTTGACCTAAAACTAGCTAGCTGTAATGAGGTGATCGTACATATATACAGTATACACATTACAAAAGTCAAAAGTATACAAGAAGAATTATAAATAAAAAATACCACGTTTGAAGCATTCTTGATATATACCTAGACAGGTTTTACTTAATCAATTTTATATTATGTTAATTACTACTTCAAAATTTATGTTCTTACAGGTACAACAATTATACAATAATTATTATTTTAATGCACGTATTATCATGTTTGAAATTTCAACGTACACTACATATGAATGATCGATCATAACCAGTAATGCAACAAGCATCTGACGAACATGAGATATTTAATAACTTGATTTGATGTATATATCTTGATATTATTTTTATTTCAAAGTTGAAATATACATTAATTAATTTATTGTGTTCATTATATAAGTATGTCTAATTTTCCAAGCATTGCACCAGACTACACCAGCAGCAGCACTCCCTTGAGAAGGAGAAAAAACAAGTGATTGTTTTGTTGCTGCTGAAGCCATGATGGAAGTGATGCAGCCCCCTATGCCGGAGGAGCAGCCTCTGTCGTCGTGGCAGCCCAACGAAACTGCTACCGGTGGTGATAGTAGTAGTAGTAGCAGCAGCAGCAGCAGCAGCAGCAGTGGTGATGAAAACAAGAGCCTGTCAGAAAAGAATGTTTACTTTGACAAGAATGAAGGTAAGAAAGAAACTTCCAGGAGCATGGATAATGTAAATTTGCTTATTTATCACGTTAGTACAATATAGATCCCACTGTTACCGATCTAAATAAATCATTTGGTATTTTCGTGTCTGCGCGTTTTAATATAATTGCAAAAACAAAACCCTCATTTCATGTACTACTTATTACTGATTAATAAAAATACTAGATATTAACCAAGTGGTTGGCACAACATTGGTACAATGTTTTTCTCTTCTTTTTCCTTTCTGAAGGAATGTGGAAATGCCACCACTGCATTTGGACCTACAAAATTGGAAATTCTTGGGTTGATCATGTTCATCACAAATCCTTCAATCATGGCTCTAGAGGTCAGTATATATAGATCATTAATTAATCAAAATGATCACAGCTGGTAATAAATATTACATAGCTTGCAACTATAGGAACATTCTTGTCCATTCTGTGTATAAGTTTTCCATGCATTAAGTTTTTAGGACGAGCAGCAGCGTTGGATCCAGTCTTTCATAACGATGATTTTTCCGCAGGTACTACACTCCAGTTGTCTCTTTCAGGCGAAAACCTGAGACTGGAAGATCTGGACATTCCAAAACTCATTAACTCTGTCATCAACAATGAAAACGTAGGAGACCTTAAGGATAAAATCATGTCTGGTCTGAATGCTCCCACTTTGGTTCCAACATCAAGAGAAGAAGAAGAGAATATAGGCACAAGTAGTGGTGGAGTAAAGGAGAAGGTAAAGACTGATATAGAGGAAGAAAGTTATGATGAGGAAGTCCTAGAATTGGAATTCGAGAGGGCCGTGGAGAAAGTCCACACGCACACTGCATACTGTCCTAATTGCAGTTCTCAGATTACTAAGGTTATCCTTCGTAGAAAGATTCGTGGAAACAGGACTCGCTCTGCTGGAGATGGAAACGATCGTCGTGATCTGCTTGGATGCTTATCATGTTTCAGCATTTTCATACCCTCAGGTACAATATATGCTCATTCTTTTCCAAGTAAAAGAATGAGCATTTTTACAATAATATTTTCATCTCTTGATTAACATATGATTTGGGGTTAAAGGTAGTTTTTCCAAGCAGGGAACGGTCTGAATCCATTCCGTATCTTTGGAGGGAAAGGAAAACAAGAAAGCCCACAAACTGTACAAGAGCAGCCCGGATCAGGTGCCGGTGCCAGCCTTTCTGCAGTTGGAGGAGGTTCCACAAATGCTGCAGGCGGGAGTACGACTGTTACACAAGGTACTTCCTGATGTTAGCTTAATTTAATGTGTCGACTAATCCACTCTCCGTTGCTTGCTGCTAAAAGAATCGAAGAACGGCTTGTTCATTCGCTCTCTAGTTTATGCTGCTTAAGAAATTTGCTTGTCATGATCATTTGGTGTTCGCAGGTGGATTTGATCTGTTTTGGATGTTTAGAAAGAGAGGAGAGAAAGACAGTGCACAGGAATCACGAGGTATATGTTATTTTCTGTTCTTCGTTTCTTCCCCTCATCGTGGTGTTCCAAACCTTCGCAAAGAATCATTCGTGTGGGCTGCTTTGAAATTGTAAAATACCGACAAAAATGTTCCTCATGTGACCTATCAATTACATGTTTTTTAGGTAAAGAAGAGATTAAGCAGGGCGGTGAAAGCAAGAATGAAGAAGAAAATTTAAATGATGAGACAGGTGAAAGGCTGCCTGTCTCCAGTTCTCATGCTCCTCTGCTGCATGGAGGCTTATCATCAACTCATCATGAAACAAATGATGAGAATATTGGAAGTCTTGATAAATCAAGTGGATCCCTACCTGGCTCCAGTTTGCGTGTTCCTCTGCTGCATGGAACCAAACACCAGAAAAATGGAAGTGGTGGAGATGTGGCAATTGATATCAATGATGGAATAGGTAATATATATATATATATATATATATATTTGTAGTACTGAGTATTGATGCATGCAACATTTCCTAGTAGAACCAGAAATCAGACATGGAGTTTCTTGAAAATTCATAGTACCACATGTTTTTGTTTTTTCCATTGTTATCTACTGACATTATGGTACAGGGGCTCATACTCAAATGCCTGAGGGAGAAAGGCCCCTCGGAGCAGGAACTGAGCCACGCAGAGAGGTTATCGTGAGTTCTGGTAGACGAACAGAAGCAATATCTGGTGCCGGGCGTTCCCAATCACTGGAGATCTTGAAATGCATTGTGTATGGAGGCCTAATGGAGACGATTGCTAGTTTGAGCGTCGTTTCTTCTGCAGCTGCCTCGGATGCCACCACATGTATGTCTTCGTCTTCCATACCTTGATCAATCCAATAATTCTCGGATAGTTTTTGGATGGAAATGAAATCTTTTCTGATTAATCTCTGCTGCAGTGAACGTAATCGCCATTGGATTAGCAACTGTAGCCAGTGGCCTGCTCATTTTTGGTCAGAATGTGAGTATTATTTTCATCTCTGAAATTCTCAGCTTTGCACATCCAAAAATTTACATTACAATCACACTTAACACGAAAATTTACAGCTTATGGACTTGAAAAACTACAACTCTGGAGGGGACTCAAACCAGACCACTGATAAATACCAAGAACTACTAGGAAGAAGGGGCCATTTTCTATTCCATTCAACATTTGCCATACTATCATTCATTCTCTTTGGCCTAATACCTCCCATCGTTTACGGGTTCGCCTTCCGTGAGAGCGACAATAAGGACTACAAGATTCTGGCAGTTGCAGCAGCTTCTTTCACATGCGTTTTCGTTCTTGCTATCGCAAAAGCTTACGTGAAACGAGCAGAAAAGTTCACCGACTACGTTAAGACCATACTATATTACATAACGATGGCGATCTCCGTGTCAGGGGTTGCATATGCAGCAGGAAATCTGTTCGAAATGCTCATGGATAGGCTTGGCTGGTTCCAACCGACTCCGGGGGCTCCTTCTTTTGTGCCTGACATGATTTCAGCCACTCCAGCCTGGGCTTCCTACTGATCTTTTTCTCAGAGTCATGAAACTGTAATCTTGTTTTTCATTTGTTTATTTCTGTGCTGGCTCAGTTTTGGGTACTCTGAATCTTGAACCAGCACATTGTTGCTGTTGTGGAATAATGATCTCTTTGTTATGAATAAATTTGTGAAGTTTTTCTGGTTTTGGAATTTCTGAATGAATCTTCAAATGGTTTGCAATTGTGCTTGATCATAGGCCAGGTAATGATAGTACAAAACAATCACATGCATGTCTAAACAGATAAGTCTTTCAGATTAAAATTGTGGGCCTTTCAATTTTCTGATTGCAAAAAATCCGAACCAAAGTTGATTTATGGCCCAATTACTCCCAAACTCGTATTTATTTAAAAAAGCATGAGCCCTTAATTTGATTATAGAGCCAGTTATAATACATGATAAATCCATGATTTGAATACCAGCTCTTGAAGTAGTATTCAAATCATTCAAAAATTGGATTAGGCTATAATTTGTGTATTGGTCCATATAGCCTTTTTGCTGGTTATTATATTTTACTTCATATCCTCAAGTGTGGAAAGAATTACAATTTTCTCCTAGAGTTAATTACAATTTACTTAATATTAACCTACAATCCTACAACATATAATAGAAGTAAACAAAATATTATACTAACCCATAAGCATTTATCCCCTACAATATCATTCATTAATCTATCTCATCATAATCACATCCAAAGTAGTAAACATATAAAGAAATCATCTGTCGACGTGGATCGCTCCTCCCTCGGCCTCGGCGGACTAATAAACATCAGCCACGTCTCTTCTACGGGCCAAAACTATTGGCTGCCCGCCGCCAAGCCAACTTGCAACAGTTGTTACTTTTATTTTTTTTTTTTTCTTTTGAATTTTTACGTTGCATTATACAAATTTTACGATGAGAAGCAACGACCAAATTCACACGTCAACCGTTGTCTTCATTCAGGACGTTCTGTTATTTGCACAAATTAATGTTGTATGGAATAGAATCAAGATGGACTATAATGAAATGACCCAAGATAATTTACTTGAAAGAATTATGAACTGAGTGTGAAACATCAAACAAGAGTTACACCACATCAACACTATATTGGTATCACTGTTGCTAGGGGCTAAATGCATTCTCACAGTAGATCCAAGCTCCAGTCATCTTGAGCATCTAGAGATGATGACATCAAATTGTCTGAATCATCTGTTAACATGGTAATCTGCTTTCTTGCCAAGAATTCCAAATGAAGTGCCCTAATAGGGGCTCTTATATATACCAAGAATTGAATAAGATACAGTAGTATGGCTGCCCGGCTAAATGAATGTTTCAGCCCCTGTCGCAAAAAGTGGTAAAACTTCAGGAGAGAATAATCAAGGGGCTAATGCATCGTCTTCTGAGGCCGAAAAACCATTGCGTCCTTGCTCCCTCTCCCATTCATTCTCTTCAAGTTTTCTTCGTGGCACCGTCCCACTTCTTCTCTGGCTTTCTGGAGATTCAAGTATAACAAACAATTGTGTAAGACCTCAAGATAATGAAACTTCGTTTCATTTATATATTTACACATGCAAGGCTTACTCTTGTTAGTGATGGCGGAACGAGTCATAGCTAGAAACTCGTCCCAGTTAAACTTCCGTAGTTCCTGTTTTTCCTCCTCGGATAGTTCAAAGTTTGGCTCCCTTCCACACATGAATGCAGCCCTGCAAGTTTGTGGAAAATCTCATCTTCAGTTCTTTTTTTTCTCTATACGTACAGAAAAGAGAGTCATTCTCTTCTCTATAGCATTTTCAAAGGGAAATAAGGAGGTTGTTGTGGTTCAGTAATGATACCGGTCGTATAATCGGGCGGCCTCTTCTTGAGAGCCAACAGTTCCCAAATGGATCTGCTTCTTGTCGACTTTAATGGCGGCTTGCCATTTCAAATTCTTGAAATAGACACCTCGCATCACACATTGCTCTTGGTTTTCCATTTGTTTCCTCCTGTGTCGCTTTCTGCGTTTGATCTCTGCAGTAATGGAATGGAGATATCAGATCAAAGGCAAAAGCGGGAAATACATATTGTAATGATTCTTGCAGAATGTCACCTTAGGATATGGAAATTAGTTACTATATATGGAACGAAAGAGTGGAGACACTAACATATGAGAATGTCGGAAACAGTCAAAATAGCTCAACTGGAAATTCCAAGGCAGATCAGCTCGGCCAAGCTTATAAGTATATGACAAGTACATTCACTTGTCGTGTGATTGATCACTTAATAAATACTTACCTTGTAATTGCTGACTCTACTTAGCCTGTAAATTAGAAATTTCGTTATTATACCTCTTCACCTTTGGTGGCGATCATACACATGGAGATACGAGTCCACAGAAAGAAAATTAAGCAATGTGTTCTATGACTAGTTAAATGGACAAAAGTTCCGTTTTTGCTTTCGGAGGTTGAAACACAGGACAAACATATGGTATTTATTTAAGCATCAGGTGACACAGTTCACCTTCTCAATTCATTATCCAAACAAGCACTTCATTAACTACATGAAGAAACATTTGGAAAAAAGAATATCACGTATCTTTTATACATCCATGAATTCCACCATATACCAACTCTGTGACATGAGCAGTAAAAAGAACTGAAGCAAATGCACGAATAATCGAATATCCACATGAGATGAAGCATGAATGAACAGGAACAAACCAGGGAATTGCTGGATGAGGTGCTCTTTTGGCGGGCTGGAATCAGACAAGTTTGATGAGCCAGGGCCAGTTTCTGAGGCGGTTTCCTAGCCAGTGACAGAAATGGAAAACTCTAAGTCAACAGACTTTTGGCAGACTATATGTAGGCATATCTTTAGAGTTCGAATACAGAATGAAACTTGTAGACGGAAGATCAGTGCCTATGAAACACAAAACACCAACTGAATGTAAAGAGTGCAAGAAGAATATATCAGTAATCTTGATCCTCAACAATCCTTTCAATTTTCACTTCAGAAATGATATTTCATTATATGGAGCTTAGCAGACCTCCATTGGTCCAATATGCGACAAACCCTGATCACCAAACTTCTACAGGGATGTCCAGAGAAAAGATTATTGAGTTAATTATTTAAGTAAAAAATCACTGTTATCAAGGGAAACATGGAGAAATCAAATCCTGCATCCGGTGTAAATGATGCTTTCTTATATAGAAACGGAAGTATAATACTGTTGCAGTGAAGAAAAATGACAAGCAGTCCGGATCCTTCTTTTCTTCTTTTTGCTATTAAATTAGGACTGTGATGGATTTATAAGCCTCCGGAACACAAATGCTTGCAGAACTCAACGTTCATCAGATACTAAAGCCATTACATACCGGAATATTTATGCATTATCTTTGTTCAACACATAAAGGATAAATAGTTTCATATCCGGTTAACACCAACTGATCATGTAAAAGAGAACAGAACTTAAAGATGCATATGAGCTAAGGTAACTCTCAGCTTACTTCTTTTGGATTGTAATTATCATTCAAAGGCAGAGGATGCACACTGACTGGTTTGGTGTTCTCAGCACCGTTTTCAGGGGTGTGTCCGTGCTCAAAAGCACAGGAAAGTGGAGACAAGAAAGAATTTCGTCCTACAAAATTATGTTAAGTACCAAAATTAGCAATCATAACAAGTGGCTCCCAACAAGCCAATGAAATGACAAATAAAAGAACCAGATTATCATTTTCAATTATATAGAACAGTCCAAGAAGGAATGCATATTTTTATGGTCAACTAATATAACGCCATAATTCTAGCTAATCTTATTTGGACTACCAGAGCACATTCCTAAGAGCTTGCGTCTTCGAATGCTCACCATGGTTGTTTCCGGTTCTCCTAAAAGGTACAGTAGATAAGTTAGATAATGGCCTCATTATTCACAAAAACACTACAAACGATCAGCGTAACTGCAAATAAAGAATGCATATTACAATAATAATAAACAAGTCTATACCATCAATACTTGCAGCTATGGGTATACAAGCTGATCGAAAAGAAGAACAGAACAAAATAAAATGAAACAAAACAGAACAAGAGAACCCAGTAAAGAAAAACATCAGCAAGTGCCCCAACATTCTTAACTAGGAGGAAAGTCATTAATTTGCAATGTTGATTAGGAGGATGACTATGTTCATCAGCAAAGTCCTCACATCCTATTACTATTGCCCTTAAAAAAATGGTGGAAAATTCTTAAACGACGGCATTGTCGGAAACAATGTGCAGAGCAAAATGTTAACTCAGATTCCCTCAGAAATTAGTCACACCACCACAATAGACCAAATTACAAAGATAGAAATTTTACAATCCAAGAATATAGCCATTGTCTAAAACTAATATAGTAATATCCTAAACAAGGGAAGCAACCTTGACTAGCAATTTCCCTGAACTATGATACAGTCATCAAAGGTTTATCCCCAGAAGACTTCATGCATAGATAGAATAATTAACTATCACTCCAATCAGGAGACTCTGAGACCATAAACACCAAATCCAAACCTATACAAAGAAGCTAGAAGCCCAAAGGTGACAAAAACCTCGCACCCAAACTAGCCTTACCCAATACATAAAAAGGTGGTGGAACAACTGCCATCAGATATACTTTTTCCTTATCAACCTAAACCGAAAAAGAACTTCATCAAATCTACATAAATGCCCAAATTCCTCATTCTCCAAGAATTGTAAGTCAACCCCACCAACCTACCACCTTTCATGGAGGCAAGAACATACAGAAAAAAGCCCAAAAAGAAAAAGGAAAAAGAAAAAACAGAAAATCCCATAAGCTCCAAGAAACAACAAATTCAAGAATACCAAAAACCCACAACCACCAGCTCGAAAAACACAAACTTGTCATCATTCAAAGCCAATGCCAATTGGTTCAAGAGCGCAAGTCAACCGATGCAGACAAAACAGTTTGATAACACACAAATAAAGACAGAAAACACACATCACAAGAAGCCATTACGAAGTTTTGTTGCGGTAATACCTTGAAGAAGGAAAAAGAACAGGAGAGAGAAAAGAGAAAAAAAGAAAGATAATAGCAGTAGTTGGCGGTGCGTGGAAACCGAGGCGGAAATCAAAACAAAGAAGGGAGGTTGGGGTTGGGTTTTATTTGTGTGGATTACAAAAGGGAGATGGTAAGAATGGAAAGAGAAAGAGAAAGAGAGAGAGTTGATTCTTCTTCTTCTGCTGCTGTAATATATAGAACCTCAACCAACTACTTGGAGTTGGTGTTTTACTCATGCATCTACCACCTTTTCTTTTCTTTTTACTATCATAATAATGTCTTTTGTAATTGGGGAGGGTGGTGGTCTTGTTGGCTGCTTCTTGTTGGGTAAGAGAGAGAAAGAGAGACTAAGAGAGGGAGAGAGAGGGAGAGAGAGAGAGGTTGAAACTTGAAGTCTTGAATGAATAAGAGAAGAAGGTTTGATGCTACTATTCTATGTACTTTTTATCTAAGAAATATTTTATGGACAAGTTTGCCCTTTGGGAAACTTCCCCAAAATTACATATGAGCTCTAGGGATATCTTGGGAGGCAAACCAATTAACCAAAATGACCTTTTCTTGGGGGAAACTACTATTATCTATAAGGATAAATTACAGCTACTTCTGTTGAAGTTTATCATAAATATAAATAGTCTTTCATTATTTGAAAATTTATAAATATTATCTGAGGTTTGTAATTTTTAAGCAAATGTCTGAAATTAATCATTTTGCCCTTGAACTTTATATTAAAATTATAGAAAAATCAGCCGAGGCAAATTGCATTGTTGTTTATCTGTGTAAAAAACTAAGAAACATCTCCCTGCGCATTGTAGTCCAATTTTTTTTAAAAAAAAATAAATAAAAAATAATTCAGTTCATAAGGGCAATTTGGTCAGTTCACTCATAAAAATGAATAGAAATGAATTATTTGTTAGACGGTTACAAACCTCAAATGAGTATTTATAATTTTTTAAATAACGAATAGATATTTGTAATTATGTCAAACTTAAGAGGAGGTAGCAGTAATTTATCCTATCTATAGATGACCCAAGTACAATTTTTTAATAGGTTGGACCTCTTATTATTTCTCTTCTCAATTCTCATAACTCCCAACTCAATTAAATCAAATAATCCCTTTCTTTCAAATTAAATGTTGTTAATATTTCTTGTTAAGTAATGTTCCATTTTATTTTTCAAAATATTTTTTTCCACAAAAGTACTTTTTTATACGTTACTCATATATTCGATATTATTTTTCAAGATAAAACAGTAGCGCTAATAAAAGTTTTACTATTTTTCTAGCTCTTACCTAACTTTATAATAACAAGGTAGTAATAATCAAACATTCTCCTTTTAGCGCAGCAACATTTATGTCCCCATCAAAGAAAAAGTTGAATCTGGAGTTCTAAAAATTTACAAGGAAAATGCATAGAAGCCCTCTTATTTTAGTGTAATTGCAAACGAAGGCAAATATATATATATATATATATATATCTTTATGATGTAAAATTAGAGCCAAATACATTTTGAAAGCATTGCGATCGGCAAAAATTCAAAGCATAGTGCTTGAAGAGCACGATTTGATGATGAAACTTCAAATGGAAGAGAATGATTTTGTTGAGAAATTAATGTTATAGAACATAAAAATAAACAGCACAAGGATTTAACGAGGTTTGGCAATGTGCCCACATCATCGGGAGGGTAAGGGTTGTGTAATTTTATTATCAAAGAGAATTAATCTCACTATGTTACAAATACAATATATATATAAGTAACTCGATGGTACGTTAATCGCTCTGCTCCGTTGACTCGATCCGCTGCGCTCCTCTGCTCACTCCGCTCCGCTCCAACATCTGTCCTTTTTTCGATATATGAGTCATACCTAACAGATTTAAATGCGAAACTTCCAGCGGTCATAACTCTTTATTCAAAAGGAGTTATATGGCGATTTACCTATATGCGCACAACCATCTTGAGAGGTCACCATTTGTCACAAATCATTGTCTGGATATTTCTCTAAATTATTTGTTAGTAAACCTTAATTAACTGTCATATTTTGGTAGTTTTCTTTTGGGCCTCATATTTTATTAGGTTATTGTTGCTAATTTATTATGGTATTTTTTGGCTAAATTTTATAGATTTTTAAGATAATTCAAAATTTAGCCTGTTTCGAAACCTGTTGATTTAGGTAAAATGCATAAAATTCCCCATTATTATAGCATAATAATTGCAAAAGGAAAAGGGTAAAAAAAAACTTTCTAACAATAAAATAGCCTAAAAAAATCTCTATATATATTTTATTAAAATCAGCACCCAAAAAAAAAAAGGAATCTAGAAAGTATAAGATATTGTGAGTTAGGCTTTTGGTTTAATTAATTTTGATGGCTATCTGAGATCTATATAGTTTGAGGATTAATTGCAAGGGTGGCCTGGCCTCAACAACTTGCATACTGTGTGCTTGTTTGGTATCAATTAATAATGTTAGATCTTTCAGTACAACCTTAGCCTTTATAACCTCTATAGGCCTTTACCTCCTCAACTAAAGAAATAGGCAAATGTTTACTTAGGGGCCCAAGTTTAGATTATTTTCACTTTACCCCCCTTACTTTCAAAAATAATCCGCGAAGAATTAGTATTTTACATATAAAGTCACTTTTAAACATTCACTGATAATTTATTTTTCACTTGAGAAGTTTTCATCTGTTTTGTTCTTCCTCTCGTACAAAATAATGTTCGTACAACTTCAAATAAAAATATATACTAACAGTAGAGCACGTTCTCAATGTGTGTATATTTTAAGATTTTATTACATTTGTAAAAAGTGCCGTGATGAAACTACTAGAAAATTTATTTATTTATTCCGAAAGCAAATGAATAATAGTGATCAACCCGAAGTATTTTATGATGTAATTTACTTAAGATGTTGAAGAAAATATATGCATTTGCAGTTAAAATATAAAAGGGGTATAATTTTTATAATGTAAATAAACCAAATTAATAACTTGGTTGGAAAAAGTAAAATAAAATAATAATACATAAGAAAATAGTTATATTGTACAATTTGTACTAATCGCCTTTAAATTGAAAGTAGTTAGCATCAAACCCATTTTGGTACGTTAATGGAAACTCATACTAATCACATTCAACTGAATTAATGCCAATGCCTCAACTTCTTCCTGCAGGTACGTACAAGTTATAACCAAATCAGTATATATTCATTATCAATAAATCACTTTGCAATATATATAAAGTTCAAAAAAATATAATTATAATAAAATATCTCGAATTATATAGTTATTGGATAAAGTAATAATGCCTTGGTGTTTTTTCTTTTTAAACTTTATATATATGGGGTGGGTTAATAACATTGTTTGTTCTTTCACCGGCATTTTGCGTTATATGCATATTGACCTTAAATTTAGTAATACTAAGTCATTTCTGCATAGAAAAAGTAATATATGGTAATTTATATGAAATATGTCGAGGAAAAAAAGCACAAAAAATTATTACTTTTTTTATTCATCAACGACTACTTTTTATCCAATGGCTATTATTTAAGAATAATGTTTTATTATAAGTACACGATTTTGACTTTACATATATTACATCTACTCCCTTACAAGTATAGAAATATTACTAGGAAAATATTGAATGGGGATATTATCAGAAGTTTATGTAATTTTTTTTTCTTAAGATGTCAACAGTTTTACATCCTAACCCTTATGGAAAGGGGCAGTTGTAAATGGATAATTATAAGAATGAGCTGTAAGTGCAATTTTAAAAGTCTTTTAGGGAAAGTATAATTTCACATTTTTAAATGAGATTTAAGAATAATCAACCCTATTGGTAAAGGCGTATAAACAAAAATTGAAATGATGCAAATAAATAATTTCTGTATTCTTGATATTATGGAGTCATTTAATTAATCCATTGGTTTGAGAACTCAAAATCAAATTTCTGAAAATGAAGTTGATGCCCAATTTCCGTCATATATTTAGTCCTGGAAAAATAATAAAGATGACTTAAGTTGGAAAATATAATATATGATCAAATTGCTTCAAGTTAAATTCTAAAGTTTACCAACCTAATTTCAAACTCCAAATGATTTTCATTTAACCAACACTACCTAACTTTGTTTTTTGCTAGTCTGGATGAATCTACATACCCACTCCATTGCCAACACATTGTGTGTTGAAACTCACGTGAGTTGCATGCATTCCCTGAAGATCATATCATTTTATAAGTATGAGATATATATATATATATATGTGGCTGAAATTTAAAAATAAATAATTTGAGTGGAAATAGAGTGATTCCTACATAAGGGATATTTAAAATATAAGGCAATAATAATTGATATAATATATAGGGTAAATTATATCTACATTTATTGAGATTTGACATAATTATAAAGACCCCCTCATTGTTTGAAAAATTACAAATACCCTACTAAAGTTTGTAATTTTTAACCAAATATTTAAAATTGACCATTTTGCCCTTGAATTTTTTATAAAAATTATAGAAAAATCAACCAAGACACGCATTATTCCGCCTCTATGTAAAAAACTTAAAGAACATTTCCCCGCGCATTGTAGTCCAAAAAAATTTAAAAGTTAAATAAAAAATAATTCAGTGCATAAGGGTATTTTGGTCAGTTTACCCATAAAATGGATGGAAATTGATTATTTGTTAGACGGTTACAAACCTCAGGGGATATTTGTAATTTCTCAAACAATGAGAGAATATTTATAATTATGTCAAATTTTAAAAAAATTAATTGTAATTTATCCTAATATATATGGTGGGCTGGGGGCGGGGCTGGTTGGTGGCAGAGGGAAATAAAAACTACACCGACGGCGAGACACATTGATTGGATAGCCCGCCTGCCATTTGGATAACGTCCCCCCAACTTACTGAAACCCTTTTCTCACATTATTAACAATATTATTAGTTTTTATTTTTTTTAATTGTATATGAGTTTATATTTCAAATTTATTATTTATATTTAACTTCGTATACACAATCAAAATACTATGAGATCATTTAAGAAAAAATAATGAAGCTTTAACTACTTTTATTATATACATATGAATAATTAAATATATTCTATTCAAGAACCATATATTTATTGAAATATATAGACATTCGAATGATTATATACTTATCAAACTTCTCGTACATCAATTAAAATTTGTTCCTCTTTAATCGCTCATTGAAATACTTTAATTCAAAATGAATGTGATCAAAGCTCGACTAATTATATAGTTATTGTAATACTCTTATATGTAACTGATGGCCATTTGCAGTCAAACTTAATAATAATAAAAATATGGTATGCTTCCGCATCTCTCTACATATTTATTATATAATCATAAAAGTATGTATTTGAGAATAAACCATATTTGACTTTTCAATCGAAATTTGCCAGATAAATTAAGAAACCCATCAGATAAATCCAAATTAACAATTTTCCACATGAAAACAATATACAAAATTTTGGACTTGTAGCTCCAAATACTAAAGACTTGACTCATCTTAATTCTTGTTCAACTCAAATAAAAAGACTTCTTTATTCTCAATTGTATTATTTCGTTCACATTAAAGGTAAAGTCGCGCTTCTCATTTTTTCCAAATTCCAAAACTGTTAGGGTGGGTTTATAAATTTTTTAAAATATCTCATAAAATATCAAAAAGTGTTTATTCGATTTAGAAAAAAGATGAACGGATAAGATGCAAAATAAGATGTTATGAGTTAATAATCTCCTTCAAGAAAAGGTACAAAGTTGTTAACCTATTTTCAAAATCTAATAAACTCCTTAAATTTTTTATAATATTACTTACAAACATAAGTTTTGTTATTTTTTCTATCCAAACATTCTAGAGTTTAATTTTAAAATAGAATGTAGTATCTTATAAATTTTGAAAACATATTACAAGACGAATAAGTTTATAAAATATTTTAAATAAATTTAGTCAAATAGCCTCTTAGTACTTAATTAAATACTATTTAAATGTCAATGATGCCTAGCTTAGTTAGCAAAGCTGAGGCCCTATGATCTTAGAAATCATTGGTTCGAACCTCATCAACTGTGTGAGATGTTATTCTGTATAGTAGGTGTAAGTCTTTTTGTTGTAATCAAATTATAATGAATTTATTTTAATATTTAATAATATTTAATCGCTTTTAAGTTATTTAAAGGTTATAGTATTATCTTTGGACCGGAGTTGGATGAGAGGTTGAATAACGGGCTTATCTAAATGATTAACTTTTGCTAGTTGGGCCATGGCCCAAAAAGTATTTAGTTGGGCTCTGAACTCTTAACTCAGCCCAATATATGTATCCTATAAAAGGTCCTGACTCCTGTATTGCCTTCAAACGGTTCCACGCAAGCTGGGGAAATCGGAGTTGCTTAACCAGAGTGAATTAGGGCTTGAACTCTTAGTAATTAGGGCTTTTTAGCGCCGTGAAATCGATTGGACGAAATGATTTACGACGTGAATTCTCCGCTTTTCCGGTCCTTCCTCAGCCAGAAGGGTGGCTCCTCGGACAAGAGGTACCTCTCCTCCCATTCTAGAGCTGCCTTGTTTTGTTTTAAAGTCTTGGTTATTAATCTGGCTGTTCCTTGCGATCACATATTTGTCGTGGGCTTCGTTTGGTTTTGGATGATTCTGGAGTTTGGAAGCTAAAAGCAGCTATTTGGCTTTTCGGAGACGCTTTCATGCGTTGAAGAGAGATTTTTCGATGTTTATGCGTTCCTTTTCAAGCCAAAAAGTGAAAAGTGCTTCTTGTTAAATGCATACGTTTTGTTGTTTGTTGATCATTTACTAATTTGTCTGAAGGAGTGTCTCTGCATACATAAACAATGGCTAATACAAGCTCTTTACGGCTATTTAGGACATGCATATTGTGCTCTGCTTTACTGTTTTAGAAATGTGGCATGGCTATGTAGCGATATTTAGGACATGCATATTATCCTTCTTGAGTGGTTGAAAAAGGGCGGTTTGGCGCGTTTCTCATTTTACTCTTGCAAATTAGCTTTCTTTTAAGTAATCACTTGCACTTGGACGACAATGCATTTTGCTTTGTTATGGCGTTTGTTCTTCTGATTGTTAGGTGTGGCTATATTTTGTGAGACCACTGGTCCAATCTTGATTAATTGTTGTATATTCTCATCCAGAAAAATATATATGTATCCAGCAGTCATAATTGAGAGGAATAACTTGTGAAAATTTAACTGTTGGCAATATTTATTTCTGGGTTCGATTCTATGTTTTTTATATTCCTTTCTTTCTTCTTACTTGTGGATATAAATCCAGGAAAAATGAGGAGCAGAAGCCAAAGGAGCAGAGGCCAAAGGCAAATGAAAATAAACCTGTTATGACAGAGTAAACGGGCCCATGATGGAATCTTTAGCTAGGATGGGGTTTCCTGAAGCTTACTTGAGAAGTGTCGCTAAGAAACTGTTTTAAATATTAAGATCGTTGGTGGTGAAACTTGAACCTTGATTTTGTTAGCTTATGTAATCCTGAGTTGATTTGATTAGTAAAGCTTTTGTTTCATGACCAAAAAAAAAAAAAAAAACAAAAACAAGTGTCTTCAGAAAAGTTTTTCATGCTTGCTCAATACATGAGGCACTCGTGTCCTCTTTTTTCGAAACTTGAAATTTGTTTATCTTCCTTTTCGGTGGATCATGTAGGACTCTTAAGGCACAGAATTTATTTATTATTCTGTTTTTCTTGTGAGTTTGAGGTGTTGGGGGTTGACTTGCACGTGACACTGTTAGATGCACTGACTTGGAAGCATGATAGCTCTTTCATATCTCTAGTATTAGTTGCAGGAACTTGCCATGTAATTAGTTAAACTGAAACTCTCCACCACCCAACCATTTTTTACTATAGAAAGGGTATCAGTTACAGATGAACTTCCCATACCTAGTGAATGATCATCTCTGGCCATGTTATAAGTTGGTAGTTGGCATTTGGCATTTTGAGATTTGTGGTTGCTGCTGTTGGTTTAGAATCAACTACTAACTAATCTGGGCGATGGCATATTTGCCGCTGCTGGTTCTGATCACTGTGTTCGTATCCATCCAAGTACTGGCACATATATATGTTTGTGTCAGCTACTATGTTCGTTCATATACTGTTCTAGAAGAAATACATTCAAATTTCTTTTTTTTTCTTTGCCCTTGGAGGATCGAAGTTTTGATATTCAATCCCACCATAAATTTTACCTTGAACTGACGCAGTTCTAAAAGAGTCTGTGTGATGGAATATATAGAAGGGGACAGCAAACAGGGAATTGATTGTATTATTTGCCATCCACTTTGTGTGCAGTTAAAGTCATGAATCATGCATTCTTTTGCTATTCTTTTTTGAAGTAGGAAGAATCACTTTATGCTTTCACATGTCAAGCTTTGACTTACCTGAGAAAATGTGTGGGTTCACAGCATATGCGCTTCCAAGATTATGTATCATAAAAATGGTAACAGCAGACACTTGGGGGTCCCCATTTTAGAAAAGCAGGGGAGGTTGCAAAAATGCAATGGAGTAGTAATTGAGTGGTTTCCCATGTGAAGTTAAGTCCCTTTAGAATTCACCATCAATCAACCACTTCCTCCTCCTCCTCCTGCTATCTTATCTATGTACTTTTCTATTATTTACATGACTCTACTCTTAAATAATCATAACTATTCATGTATCGTCGAGAATGAAATTTGTGAATGTTTTATATTCTTATGCTACTCCTATGCATTTTTGTTCATTGTTGAATGAAAATAGTACCAAACCATATAATTGGGATACAGCCAAATCACATCTCTAACATGTAATAATGTAATGAACACATGTAGTATAAGATTACTTTATTCATCACTCTCTTGCATTTTCATTGCCAGAAATAAGGTGAACCATATCAGTCAAATTTTGCCTTTACATGCACAATGTGGCTAATGAATTGTCATGGGGTGTCTGATCACAATTATATAATCCTAATTATAAACATGCAGCGGTGTGGTGTGGTACAAATATGTGACACCCAAGCATTTGTTTTTTAATGCTAAAAGCGTTACTAGAGGAGAAGAGAAGAGGATATCTGAAAGAGCATCATAATTCAAAAAGTTTCCCATTGTTCCTTTGGCCATGTCATACATGTGATTATGTTAGGCTTACTGACCAACAAAACCCTAATTATTTGGTAATTAGGTTGCATTTATATAGATTACCTTAAAGGGCTAAATATTCACTTCATATTGGTGATAATTTCGAACATTTATTGTATTTTAAATTGGTTTGCATTCTGTTAATATTATTTTGAAATAAAGTGTTTGAGTTGTTGGTTATGCTACAAATTTGTTTCACGCTATATATGACGATTATACACCACAACAATGTATGATCTAACGGCATAAATAGCCTATGTGAATAATATTGAACAACAAGAGAATGTATATTGACTTAGCTCCTCTTCATTTGAAAATTATTCATATTTAATGTTTGGGATGTTAGATTCTACTTTTTGAATCGCTATAAGAAGTTTTGAGATGCTTTCGTTAGTTCCAAAAAATAAATGGGATCTTATTTGGCTATTAATTAACAGATCGAATACTTTATTATAATATTATACTAATCTTGAAATTCACTTAAATACATGCAGCATAAATTAAGGATTTTATTAATATACAAAACACATGAATATTATTCAACTAGTAGCAATATAGTAAATGAAGCATAATATAATACAACACCATTTTATTTAAAAGGAAATCGGAATGAAGTAATTAGGTGAGTAATAATTACATATATGACATAGGCATAAAAAAAAAAGGCAAAAGAGGGTGGTTAGATTAACAAAGGAAACAATCCCCTTCCCTTTTTCCCATCCAATTTTCACTGGTTAGTTAAGAGTAAGACTCTCTCGCATCAATAATCTCTCCCTCCTTTATTCACGCCGCATTCACTCACTCACTCTCACTCCTACTCCCAAACCAACAAAAGAATCTTCCTCTTCTTCTTCTTCTTCATCTCCTTCTTCTTCCTCCCATCTCTTCACCATCTCCCATTTTTCTAGGAAATGTCTGAGCTGTGTTGTACTCTCAAGTCCCATTTTTCTACTCTTTTCATCTCTGACTTGACTTTCCTCTGCTCCTTCATTCTCTCCCATCCTCTCTACTTTTCCTACTTCATTTTCTTCTCGCCTTACATTCTCAAACTCATCTCCTTCCTCTCGCCTCTTCTCGTCACCACTTTTCTTCTTTCTCTCGCATTTCTCACTGTTCTTGTTCACGACAATTTCTCCACTGCTCTGGACAGATCGTTGAGGTCCAAGAAAGATTGCCAGAATGAGGAGTTTCAGTGTTTTGAGGATCTTGGGATGTATGAAGTTCTGTTTGGCTCGTCCATGGATGTGGTAGAGGAAAGCCCACTTGAGTTCTTGGAGGAAAAATCAATGGCACTGGGTGACAGTCTGGTTGAGGGATCAGAGGTTGGTGATAAGGTGGAAGAGAAGAGATTGGAGAATTTCTTGAAGATACTGGATGAGTTTGAGAGGATGGCGTCCAATGTGGAAGAGAGGAAAAAAGTCGAGCCATCAAAGAGCACGAAATTCGATAAATTCGTGGAAAAGAGAGACGGATCCGAGGCGACATGTGGTAATAAAATAAATCTCTCTCCTACGGAAGTCGGTGGTAGTGGCGGCAAAGAGCGCATTACTCCTATGGTGAAGGCGCATTCTCAGAGGGTCACCAGTCCCAAGTTCGATCGTGGTGCGTGTGAGGAAGACGAGTTGAAAACAGAGAGTTCTCGGACGTTGGACAATTGCAGTCTTGGGAGCATGAGGAAGGAGAAGGAGTGGAAGAGGACATTGGCATGCAAGTTGTTCGAGGAGCGGCACAATGTGGACGGCGGCGACGGGATGGACTCGTTGTGGGAGGCGTATGAATTGGATTCCAAGAACAAGGCGATGAACGACGACATCATTATTGATAAGAAGAAAAACAAGAACAAAAAGGAAGAAATTACGGAAATGTATGGGGAGGAAGAAGAGGTTGATGGGCAGCAGCTGTGTTGCTTGCAGGCCCTGAAATTGTCGGCAGGGAAGATGAATTTGGGGATGGGAAGGCCTAATCTTGTCAAGATCACAAAGGCCATTAAAGGGTTTGGATGGTTGCATCATGTCACCAAGCACAGCAAGAAGGTGCATAACAATGGAGATAGATATTAGCTACTACCTTAATTATTACCCCTGCAGACCAGAGGTAAAAAAAACCCCAAAAAATTCTGTATTTTGTTTCTCAAGAAGTTTGCTTTTCTTAAGAGGTAAATATATTATAGTTTTGTGTATGTTTATTTACAGTTTCCTTTTTTTTTTTAACCTGATGAATTTGCAAGAAATGTTTCATCTCATCTCATCGCCACAGGTCTCATTGTCTGTACCCTATCCCTTGGAAAATCCTTACACCATCCATCACCTTATTACTTGTATAAGTTAAAAGGAGGTTTATAGGATTCCTTTTGCCTAAGAGTAATTCTTCCATCTCCAGAGCTTGAGCTCATCATTACCTCATTTGGACCTAATTGAGGGAATTTTGTCCATCAATATTAAATGTGTAAGAGACAAACCGATCTTTCCTTCTTTTTTATTTTCTTCGCATTTAATTCTTTTTGTACATATTGAACTCTACTACTTCACATCTTGCGTTATTAACTTTGTCTTTTATTCTGTATTTCATTCAATTTATCTACGCACGCCAACTGTACATACAAATTGATTTTATATACAAATTTCGTGTCACCACCTAACTTAAAATACCAGACACTACCACGATGTGGATGGATGGGATTGCTCAAATTTTGGGATCATTATTTTTGGCCCAAGGTTTATAATACCGACTTTGAGTTAAAATATGGGCCCGCGTTAGTTGGACCTCAATAATCTTGGCCCAATTTCGGAAGCCCAATTGCTTCTTTTCATTTTAAAATAACGGGTTGGACAAAATATTTAAAAAAAATTAACAAATAAATTTATCTGTTAGTTAAATTTTGCCTCATTTGTTGATATTAGCCAAAAAAAGTAAACTAAAAATTGAGTTTTACCACTTATCAATAATTTATTGTAAACCAAATAAATCTTTTATGATTAAACTACCTTTATAACGGTGAAGATATACATCCTCACATACATTATCGTGTGGTGACATATAAAGAATGTTTGGTCATAAATAGATTGTTTGGCTTACAAAGACTAACTCATCCGATGGTAAAAATAACCTTTAATTTAATTTTTTTTTAAATATCAACAAATTTGAAAGCCCCAATTGGTTATTTTTATTTTAAAATAATGGGTTTGACAAAATATTTGAAAAATCTTAATTTAGTATAAATTGAAAATAAACTTTGATTGTTTTTAAAACTGAGAATGTGGAATTGTTTTCAACAAATTCTGTCCCGTAATTAGAGGGCTTAACCCTTTTTGGTTAAGGTAACACAGCTGCACAGAGGATTTGAGCAAGCATCCACCAACAAGCAATACTCAAAATCTGTCTCCGAATCTTCTATTCTAATTATTGGGGATAATTATACTCTCCTTTCATGAGATTTGTTATAATTACACGTAAATCTTCTATAATTTGAAAAAATATATTTAGTATTTTTAATGTTTGATTCTGTCTAACAAATAGATCCATCTGTTAGTCAAAATTCATCGAATTTGTTGATATTAACAAAAAAACTGAATGAAAATCGAATTTTACTATAGAATAACTTATTAATGACTTATTATTAACCAAATAAATCTTTTATGATTAAACTACCCTTATAACGTTGAAAATATACCTTTTCGCATGCATTAATGTGTGTCAACATATAAGGAATGTTTGGTCATAAAAAACTTCGTTTGACTTACAGTAAGTTAGTAATAAGTCAATCAATGATAAATATCACATTTAATTTAATTTTTTTGCTAATATTAATAAATTTAGTGAATTTTGACTAATGAATTGACCTCTTTGTTAGACACAAATAAATCTCTAGGATATCTATATATAATTTTTCAAATCACAAAATAGTGATGCTACCAAACACTGCCTTAGGATATTTCCACATCTTCTGAATTCTACCCTCCAACGTAAACGCCAGATTAGTTATTGATAAACCCAAATAAGAAACGAACTAATCATTAATTATTGGAGTTGAAATTCGCTACGGATTTCTCCCATGAACCGGTAACACCAATGTGGGACCCACCCACCGACGTCAGCCTCGCTCCCCGCTCCTGTGTTTGTACGTACGAGACATATCGTGATCTCTGCTTTAGGTACAACACACGTGCAGCACACAGTTGCAGAAAATTCATGAACTCCTCATCACACAGTATCCTTCCCCTCGCTACTGCTGCGTCTCCAAAAATCTCTGTGACTCCCACTCTGACTAACTTACTCACACACTCACGCAGTGTTTAGCGCGAGGAAATGGCTTTGAATTCGGGTCGAGTTCGCAGGAATGCTCGTCTAACGGGTCGGGTTATCCGGCATCCAATGCGGTGCTCCATGTTCACTGTGAGATTCTTCACCGGCTTTCTGACCATCGCCGTTTCTGTTTCCTTCGCAGTCTGGTTTCTCTTCGCTTACTCCAACTCCGACGATGTTGACGTCGTAAGTGTTAATGATATTTTCTTTGTGTTTCCTAGTCTTTTGGCATTTTTTGGTTGCTGTAAGAGTGTGTGAGGTATGTGTAAATTGTGATGCGTACACCTATTGCTTGTAGTTTTGTTATTATGGTATTGTATATGAATGCTTGCAGAAGCTTTGATGTTTTTGGAGATGCATATATGGTTGCATAAAAGACGTTGAATTCGGTTTACTTTTGTATTCTTTGCTGCAGTTGATGTTGTATTAATAATAATAATTTTGATATTGTGGTGCCAGGTTTGCTTGCTTGCATTTGACGTTAATATCTCTGTTTTGCCTCCCAAAAGGAAAGTACTAACTCCTTCTTTTCTGTCTTCTATGTGATTTTAGGGTTTTCCTGTTAATGCTTATGGATCGAGCTCGTCATCTTACTGGAGATCAATGCTAGCATTGAAATCAGATGCATTGAAGCCACGGCTTCATCAGGTCCTGAAACAAGCAGAGGGTCACAGAAACTTGGCTGTAGCGTATGCTTCCTATGCGCGGAAACTCAAGCTTGAAAACTCCAAGCTCCTTAGGATTTTCACTGAGCTCTCTCAAAAGTACACTGATTTGATCTCCAATTATCAGGGTTTACTTGATTCGGGCTCGAGTTCAATTGATGAGTCTGTGCTAAGACAGCTTGAGAAGGAGGTGAAGGAACAAGTTAAGCTCATGCGGAAAGTGATTTCTGAGGCAAAAGAATCTTTTGATAATCAGTTGAAAATCCATAAGTTGAAAGACACCATATTTGCGTTGAATGAACAGTTAACAAAAGCGAAAAAACAAGGAGCCTTCTCGAGCTTGATTGCTGCAAAGTCAATTCCCAAGAGCTTGCATTGCTTAGTTTTGAGATTGATGAGGGAGCGAATTGCGCATCCTGAGAAGTATGCGGATGAAGGGAATCCGCCAAAGCCTGAGATTGAGGACCCAAAGCTTTATCATTATGCAATTTTCTCGGACAATGTGATTGCCGCTTCTGTTGTGGTGAACTCTGCTGTGAAAAACACAAGAGAGCCATGGAAGCATGTGTTCCATGTCGTAACTGATAAGATGAATCTTGGAGCTATGCAAGTGATGTTCAAGATGCAGGACTATGGTGGTGCTCATATTGAAGTTAAGGCTGTGGAGGATTATAAATTCCTGAATTCTTCTTATGTTCCGGTGCTGAAACAGAAAGACTCAGTCAGTTTACAGCAATTTTACTTTGAGAATAAGCTAGAGAATGCGACGAAAGACACAACAAATATGAAGTTCAGGAACCCCAAGTATCTGTCAATATTGAACCATCTGAGGTTCTATTTGCCAGAAATGTACCCAAAGTTGCATAAGATTTTGTTTTTGGATGATGATATAGTGGTTCAAAGAGAATTGACTGGGCTTTGGGAGATAGATATGGATGGAAATATAAACGGGGCTGTAGAGACATGTTTTGGATCATTTCATCGTTACGCACAATATATGAATTTCTCTCACCCACTGATCAAATCCAGATTCAGTCCCAATGCATGTGCATGGGCTTATGGGATGAATTTCTTTGATTTGGACGCTTGGAGGAGAAAGAAGTGCACTGAAGAGTACCACTACTGGCAAACTTTGGTAAGAATAAATCAGTGCCAATACAACAAGTATTTGTTTTGTTTTTCTATTTGGTTTTTAGCCATTCTTCCCATGTGGAGAATTGTTGCTGCAAATGCACTTAAGCAACTTAAGGTGCAAATTGAGTCTATTATATCTATGTTCGCTATGTCAAAACAGCTGCAGGACACTTGTAGACCATATCTTTTTCAAAAGTTTACATCAGACCTGCTGTCTACATCTTATCATTTCTTAACTTGCACTATGGTAGCTTACACATTTTTCCCATACTAATTCTTGTTAAGCTATATCATTTGCAGAATGAGAATCGAACATTATGGAAATTAGGGACTTTGCCTGCAGGTCTCCTGACATACTACTCCACAACAAGGCCACTAGAAAAGTCCTGGCATATTTTGGGGCTTGGATATAATCCTAGCATAAGCATGAATGAGATCAAGAATGCTGCAGTCATACACTTCAATGGGAATATGAAGCCATGGCTTGATATTGCAATTACCAAGTACCGTCCACTTTGGACTAAGTATGTCGACTACGGAAATGAGCATGCACGGAGCTGCAATTTCGGTCTATAGAGTTGGTACCTGTGCTCGTAGGATCATCCAAGCTAATTCTGCATAGTCGCAGGCTTCTCCCTGCTCCTTACACGTATACGTTAACCACCCATTTGACGTAGAAACTTAGGGCAGTCACCCTTCAGATTAGCGTAGATTTAGTTATTATTGTCCACATTTGGTCGTAGTTTAGTATACAATGCTTGTTGTTTACATTGTTATTTATAGGCCAAAACTTCATTTGTTGGATATTAATCATTCATTATCAATTAAAGCTCTAATGATCCCTCCCTGATTGCCTGTGAATTTCTTGACAAACTTGCTTCTTGGTGTCCTACTCCGTCGTCTATAGTATCACTGAAATTTCATCTCACGCAATCACCACACGGATCGCCATGTAGGCATCACTTGACGTGGCTATTGGCGCATGCGGAAAATTCTTTTGACTCGGGAACATTTCTAATCCGTGACGCTGATCTCTAAACGAATTCTTTGTTCATTCGGAACATGACGGAGTGTACACTTGTAAAACATTTCGGTTGTTATGTTTACTTCTACACTCCAGAAAACATATCAGTTGTTAGGTTTAGTTGATGGTGCAGAATCCGCCCATCCCTTTAAATTTGCAAGCACTCTGAAGTCCAAATATCGTCAAATTATATGCCGGTATCACCAATTGGCATAAAAAATGGAGATGCCAAAACTATAATAAGAAGCGTTATAAAAACTTACTCGACACATTTCCAATGTGATACAACGGGGCACAAACCCTACCAGGCGCAGTAATTTGATTTTTGTCAGTGTGTTCAATCAGGTAGAGTTATACTTCTTCCGAGAGTTCGATGTGATTCTTGCCTTTCAAAGTGCCTCGCGAACTGACTTGCGATCTTTTCCCCTCTAACAACATAATAAATACCAACTTACAGGAATGAAATGATATGCTTTGTTGCATCAGCTGACGAGGTAGCCTAAATAGCTTGCAGCAGCTGATGAGCACTCAGCCCACACACGAAACATATTCATATCATCTTGTTGCAATTAAATTAACAAATACCTATCAAGAATTAAGTAGTCTAAAGGTTAAGCGAAAACCACAAAGCCTTGTAATCAGCAGTCGTTCAATGAAACCAAGAGGAAAGAACTTTTCATTCGAAGACATCAAGAGTGGACGCGGCCCGATTAATTGTTCATCAAATACAAAAAGCTCCAAAATGTCTCAAGAATCCCTTCCCTGGCAGGCCTCAGGTGTCACCAGTATGATCCTAATGAAAAACCCTACTTACTCTCATCTACTGATCAACTATACCCAAAAATGGGAAAATTTTGAACAAATTAGTGAGAAGAGCTACCCAGACAGTCCCCGTCGAATGAAACTGCCGACCAAATGATTTCCAACCATGTAAAAAATTACTAAAAATCGATAATAACAAAAAGAGCAAAAGTAAAGCCTAGATGAAACCACTCACTAACCACCCAGGCTATAATTCCTCAAGCAGTAGCAGAAACCCGAGGTGTCATACTTTTTGCACTGCCATTGGCCATCCCACCAGGACGGTTCACACGGCCTCCATTGCTATTGATGTTTTCAGATCTCTGATATCCGTCCCGACTTGAGGGACCTCCTCGATTGCCACCCTTGTTGCCAAACTCACTCCTGCCATTGAAATCACCCCTGTTGTAACCCCGGCCACCTCCATAGTTACCACGGCCTCGTACTCCCTCATTTCTAAATCCAGAACCCCTCCCAGATTGAAATCTTCCCCTGTTATTTCCTGTAGCAAAAGAAAGTAAATGCTAAGAATGACTATGAACATATAATCATTTCCAAATATCCTAGTTATTATAGTTTCCATCTGCAGAGGAGAGAACTTAACAGAAAGGCAAAAGAAGAAGAATACACCAACAGGGACCAGAACAAAGCAAGCAAACAGATAAACAAATCAATGAATTAGAAGAATAAAGGTAGCTCTCGTTATTTTGCAAAAGTGCTTGTACAGGTTTAGATAAACCCATTATCATGTTCTGCAGTTTGAAAATTCCCCTAAATGCTAAGAGCACATCACAGTGTAACTCCACTTGCCTCGAGAATTTGTCGACCTCTTTTCCTCAACAAAGGCTTGTCGCCCACCAATTGTCACTGGAGAAGCCTGAAACATCGGGATAATGGGGTTATATCGAACAGAAAAATATAGTAACTCAGGCTCCACCACAAACACATTACAGTAAAAGTTGACATGTTTCTAGCTCATTCTTCTTCTTGTATTTCATGCACTTCAATTTCTTTAGCAAAATTTCCTTGACTATCACCAGTGTCAAAATCATCCATCATATGTGCACACACACACACATATGTATATATATATGTGTGTGTGTAATATATATACACACATAAATAAATATATTTTAAGTATCTACTTGTGGAAGTAAACATAAAAGGTATTCATAGGAATCCCTCTGAGGATATATATAGTCAAAACTCCCAAAGAGCCCATGTAAAGAATGGGTATTGTGCAATTAAGATGGGAGGTAGTGGCTCATCCGCAAGCAATGAAGCTAATTCACACAAAAGAACCACAACTTCTGTGGTACATGAAACACTTGGGAAACAATAATAGGTAATACAAGCACACACATTATCCAATGCATGACCCTCAACTAACTGAAACTAGGGACTATAAACCAATTAACATCCTAAAACAAATACTAAATTAAAATTTCAAATTATTAGCCTTCTGCTCCTTCTCCACTTTAATTCCCACAAGAGATGTAGTATTATTTCTAAAAAGAAAATAGGCACACCAATAATTTCTGTTGTTTAACTTGGATCCAAGCACAAATGGCACATACCTCAAGAGCTTTCTGCACAGCACTTGCCTCCTCAAATTCCACAAAGCCAAAACAAAAGCCTTGTTGCTGCAGCAAAGATTATTAAGACTGGTTAGTTTGCAATTTTTTATGCGTCCACCTTGCGTTCCTCCACTAAGAGCAGAAACGTTAATAGGTTTAAACATACCCGATTGCTTCTAACTTGAATTCCGTCGCTCTTGATAGTACCAAATTTCTTGAATACTTCCTCCAGTAAGGTATCAGTAGCACTCATTGGAAGGCCCTTTATGTATATCGAGTAACCATCAGCTGCATAGATTACAGGATACATAATTTAATAAACACGAGACTGCAATTAAACCAAACACATGTAAGTTGCATGAATACAAGGAACAGAAAATCCAGAATTTCATGCCTTCACCCTCTTGGTTATTCCCATTATCAACAGACTCTGAACTGGAAACTGGCCCATCTGTTGTCGGGGCAAAAGTTGGGTTTGCTTGCTCAATGTTCTTTGGTGGAGCTCTACGAGGAGCAGCAGGCGGGGGTGAGAAAGTTGCAGCACTTTCCTTCAGATGCATTACCTGGATAATATCGTGTGAGAGATAAGCCCTCAACAACTGTACAAGAAAGAGAACCACCTTTCCAACTTACGAAAAAGAGTACAGGAATAAATAATATAACACAGGTATTCCAATCAGCACAAAAATCATGATCTTATATAGTATATACTGAGAGTCAAGACAGAAATACAAATGGCTTAAACTGACAGAAGCGTTAGCCATGATATAAACATAAGAGTTCAATTTCACTAAACTGCTCGTAGCTACTTACAATAGATGCATAAGACTTCTTTGGCAATTCCTCAGTTTTGGGATTGGATTCAACAACTATCTCCGCATCATCTTGTACTTCATCAACAACCTCAGGTACTGGGACTTCTTCTTCAACAATTGCCACATCTCCATTCTGAGGCGGATTGTAAACTTCACCTGCAACAGCTTCCTCTGTAGATGGCGTACTCTCCTCAGAAACATGATCCTCCTGAACTGGAGCAGGAGCTGCCGGTACTAAATGGGAAACAAAATTTTCACTTCACAAACAACAGTGGAAAGGACAAGTATACAAGAGGTAGAAAAGTGTGTCAATTCTTACTTGGCTCAGCAGCAACAGGCAGCACAACCTCATTGACCAAAGCTGGGTTCAGATTGACATTATCCAGATACCGGAACATGTCATTCAAAACAAAGTAACCCCTGTCTTGCGGTGCAAGGAAGAAAGACTGAGCAAAATTACGAACTGTGTTATCCTTCCCCGTTAGATAGCCAGTAACAAGAACATTAACTCCACCGTTGAATGACTCCTGTGCATCCACTGACTTAATCTCAGCTCTGAAGTCACCATAGTTGAGTGAAACAATCTTTGCATCTATGGCCTGTGCAATCACAGAGGAACATTTAGGAATCTACTTTTGCTGCAGTTACCACCTCAATCAACAACCTTTTAATTGCTTAAATGAGTCAACAAGCAAAGGAACGCACAGCCATCTTCACAACGACCATTAATGCGGGAATTTCTGCAAAATCCCTAAGAACTATAAATACAAACTTTTTTTTATCTTTCCTTCTAACTTTCTCACCATCTTCACAACGACCATTAAGATTAAATAACTAAAACCTCGCATCTAATTACAATTAGACTAGCCAAAACCCAGCCCCATCCCTGAAATCATCAATGATAACAGTATTAGAAACTCAATACGCCCAATAGGAGCAAGAGAGAAAGATTACTTGCATAGTAGTGGTGATGCTCATTGAGCCATCCTCCTCAGGACGACCAAGCTTACTTATGTCCTGATAAAACCGATAAACAAGCCCAGGAGAGTGATGGAGAATGTGATAGTACTGCTGCACAAATGCGTTCCCGACCTATTTTCCCATCAAAACGCATAACATGGTCAAACTAACAACAGAAAATCCATCTTAATGGAAAATATTACTACGAACACAAAAACAATCTTACAACTTGGGCAGAAACGGGTTGCTGAGCCGCTACCTCCGCTGCCGCAGCCATCACCGATCACTGATCTCACTCTAAGACCACCTACAAAAAGCCTAAACACATAAAAAATACGCTCACTCGCTCTCTCCCGCAAACATAAACCCTAGCATCCCAGATCTTTCTGTACCAATCAAATCACACCTATCACCAAACATACCAATACATCAGTAAAAATACCGTGGATCGGGTTTCATACCTGGAAGCAAATCGTATCAGCTGTAGAGCGCACGAGAGAGAAACCGGCGTCGGTTTGTTTCCCTCTCTACCTTCTAATTGTTCTCTCAAGACACTGAAAAATTCCTGCGAGTATCCCCGCAACTCCTTCGACGGAATCTAGGGCTTAAGAGGCTGATACAGGAAAGAAGCGGTGGATCTCGAAGAGAAGTGAGGGCGGGGGACTCTGAGAGAGATGTGAGAAAGAGAAGAAGCGAAGGGTTTTCTCAAGATTTTATTATATATTAGAGAGAGAGAGAGAGAGGAAATCTTTGTGTGATAAGGAAATAGTAAACTTTATAGTATAAGTCTTTCTTTATTAATATTAATAATTAATTAACATATGTTTAGAGGACAAATGCTGGATTATACTAAGAATAGATTCTAGAACTTTCTATCCACAACAACAATAACTTTTTATTATTCTTGGAGTATCATTTTAATCATGGGCCTATTACTATTTTTATTGTGTCTATAAAATAATATTCGTATAACTAATTCAATATAAATCGGATTTTTTTAATTGCTTTCCTGTAAATGTCTCCACAACGTAAGAATTTGTTCATATTTTATATTTCTTCAATGTTCGTATGTTTTTTTAATTTTATTTTTTATTTAAAATAATTGTGTATCAATCCACAACAAAATATATTCAGTGACAATTACTCCTGATAATTTCATGATTGAAAATTTTTGGAATCTTTTAAAATTCATTAATATATTTTAATCTATATTGATATTAAAAGAAAGATATCTATACTCGTAATCATTGATCAATAATATTGATACATTAATTTTTTTTGTTGTATCGATTAAATTTTAAATTGATTTTTTTAACTATAATTTATTAATTTATATTTTTTATTTTATTTATAATATATTTAAAAATATAAAATAATTTGGTGGTAACAAGAGTTAATTGTGATTTTAAGATAAGATAATATTATTATTATCATTATTATTATTATTATTATTATCCCGTAGAAAAATTGAGTGGCCGAAGTAATTTTCACTGGTTTCAGTTGACAGTGGGCCTTAGTTGATTAGACATAACGGCCCACGTTCTGAAAATGGCCCAATCCCACCACTCAAATTTATATTATTATGTCTTTCAAAATACATGAAATAACAAACTTTCATAAATGAAAAAATATTATCCCATAGTTAAATCTGTAGAATTTGGTACCCCAAGAAAAATAGATCCAGATCATATTTCCCTATTTTTTGGTAAGTACCCCAAAATGTAATTAGGAACTTTCGTAAGAAAGAAAAAAAGACAATAAACTTGTGGCCTTATGGTGCTTGAAGCGTTTTGGACTGCTTCAAGTTATTTCTCCATCATATTTTTGCGTTTTTTAGAAATAGTTATCTTGGGCTGATTATGCCCTCATACGCTCCACGTCAGTTGAAGATGATGAGTTTGAATAATTTACAAACTCTATAAGTTGAAAATAATGGGGTTTTTCAACGACGAATTTGAATAATTTATAAACTCTATAAGTTGGAAAATGATGAATTTCAATAATTTATAAACTTTATAGGTTGAAGATGATGAGTTTGAGTAATCTATATTAACTCTAAATTCTTATCTTCTTAACAAGATATCTTTTTTTCTTAAATAAATAACCGTTTATTAATTAATTAGTTCTGTCTATGTTTTTATTTATGTAGACTGAAAAGTTATTATTATGTCAATTTTGATCAGTTGATTATTTCATCTTTTTTACTCATTCACTTAAATAAATATAATAAACCTTTAAAATGAAGCACATTCATTGATCATGATCTGATCACTAGTCTTCATCAAATGTACAGTTTTCTTAGAATCACTATCATGTCTTAAGACTACAACAAGATGAGGAAATCTATCCCTGCCAGGATTTCAGACCAATAATCTACACAGAATACCAAACAAGAATAAGAATCTTCAGCATCAAAGAGAAGGCTCAAGGACCCTTTTGCCTTCCAAAATGATTCAACCTTCTTCACCATCTTTCAAGAAAGAGTCAGTGCTTCCTATATATACTACTCGATTACGATCCGAAAACAAGGAGACGACTTAGACGTTAGATGAAGAAAAAACCAATTATGGCGAGGCTGAAGGAACCACGGTGATGTGCCTGAGAGGGTTCGATACGTCCACTCCTCCAGCATGCTCCACAAACTCAGCAGGTGAAAACGAGCTCCCATGGCAAAGGCACATGATGCTGACCTCAGTTTTTGTGTACCTGTACAAGAATCCAGTTACCGTTGTACCATTCGGGCCATTCCCTGTAGTTGAGACACGGTGCATATGTGGAGCAAAAGCAACGTCGTGCTTGTGGTGTTGTGGTGGTTTGGGAGGTTTGTCGCTGAGACCAGTCGGTTCTTTTGGTGGAGGAGAGGTTGGATTCTCACTCGTTGAACTAGTGTTGTTAGTTTGATTGGGATGAGCGTCAGCTTCAAGTTTTTCAGTCGATTTGCAACTCTCGTCTAGTACTACTTTGCCGAAGCCTTGGCCTGTTTCCGTCCGCGAAGAAGATTCATTGGCTTCAAGAAATTCGACGTTATCGTTTCTTGAAGTGCACTTATTCTGGTGTGTGCTCAAGCTACTTGCATAGCTTCCGGAGTCACTACAACTTCCCCCTGAAAATACAGACAGAGCTCATTGAACATTAAGTTTTATACTTCGAACTATGGAACTCTACTAATGCAGTAATATACTTGTAGCCTTACTAAACAACTGCAACCAATAATTAGTTGCATTTTAGGCCTTAAAACGGTGTTGTTTACGACCTTAAGTATAGTGATATTCTGTATTCACTGGAAGTAGTCTCAAACCTAACAGAAATAAGGCAATTTAGCAGGACAACATCAGTGCCAATGGAAATGTCTTTTGCAAGACTATACTCAACCAAAAGAACTGGAAAATGAATCTACATAATATCAGATGTTAGAATATATCCACGATTGAATGCCGAGTGAAATGAACTATCAGTGCAAATCAATGATACTATCTCACAATGTCGTAAATTAGACAAGTATCCCTACATTGTAACTATTACCTTTCAAACAAAAGTTTACTGACAATGCCTCATTCCTACGGACCATAAGATTCTTGAACAACTCAATAGTACTGCACAAAAACTATCAAACAATACAAAAATACAAGTAATCACACCTTTCTGTGACGTGCTTTGATGGGAACCCGCCGAAGAAGTCCGTTTCAGAGGCTCATTAAACAAGGCCGCCAAATTCCCCGGCCCGTCTCCGGAATCACAAGTCATCGACGAATTCCCATTCCAATGCCCCGCTGAACTCCTGCAAGCCACAGGGAGAAACACCTTCCCCTCATTCTTCTTCCCTTCAGCAACATCAGACGGAACCACACAAGAATACGCAAAACCATTTCGGACAGGCAGAAACTGAACCTGTGATAACAAACACTGCGTTTCCTTTCCCCGGCCCGTACAATCAGTACCCGGATTCTTGTTCTCAGTGAACAATGAGATATTCAAGTCTTGTACTCCAACTTTCTTTCTCCCATTCCTATCCTTTTCCCCACCCGAATCTTCTGAAAACCCATCTCTTTCTCTAGCCTCCCTGTCCTTCACCCTGGCTTGAAATTGCTGAGCCTCCAAAATCAGCTTATCATCCACACCATTCAGCCCTCTTGATTTCTTGAGCTTTTCTTCTCTTTTCTTGCGGGCTTCTTGCCTTCTTATAGCCTGAATTTCCCTTCTCTTCTGCAGATCCGCAAACTCACAGCCATTGTCTGCTCCCGCACAGGAAAAATCAGATCTTGGGACGCCATTCTCGCCCTTATCATCTTCCCCACAAGGGTCCGTCGCTATTGTTTCCGGGTTATTACCCGATTTCCCGTAGCTCCCGCCGATGGACAACTCCAAGCTCAGCCCAAATCCATCCTCCACCATTGAGAACTCTCTCCCCATTTCCTCCAAATCCCTCAAACACTCTACAAAAAATCTGAATTTAAAACTTCAAAATCATGTCCCCCTCTCTTCTTCCTGAAATTTCTCCATTTTCCTCCTTCGGTTGGACTAGGTTTGAATGGGTAGAGAAAGAAAACAAGAAGAAATACGAGAGAGAGAAGAGATGGGCTCGTGCCACGTGGAGAGGGGAGAGAAGCGTAGAGGCGGGTTGCTGACACGTAAGAAAGAAAAAGTGATTCTTGGTTTAAGAGTTAAGTACGGATTTAGCTTCTAATCCTAAATTAGCGGCCACCTTAATCGTTTCAGGTGCCAGGCAAGAAGAAGGGGTCACCAGGGATTAACACGTGGATAATAATTATTATTTGTTTGGCGCCTAGTGTGGGAACCTAGACACGTGGAGTGAAATCCCGACGTCTCAGGCGAATCTGAGCCGTCACTTTCATTTTGGGATCAGGTGTTCAACCGTGGCCAAATTTCATGCAGACACGTAATCTTCCGTTGTCAGTGGGGCCTATCGAAACGGCGTATTTTGAATGTGAGTTAAAAATAAAATGTAATGGTATTTATTGACTAGTAGAGACGGTATTTTTATGGAAAACATTACTTTAATTACTCTATTTAATGTCCTCGAAAAGAAAAGAAAATCATAAATTCAGAATTTAAAGAATAATATTTCAGATCGTCAGATCAAGAAATTTCCAGTGGTGTTCCCCCTTAAAAAAAAAAAAAAAAATTACACCGCTCTCCTGAAATTTAGTGTAATTACATATAGACTTTCTGCTATTTAAAAAATTACATCTAGTACTCATGAGTTTTGTTCATGTCTAACAAATAGGTATCTCTATTAGTCAAATTTCACTGAATTTTTGATATCAACAAAAAAAACTGAATGAAAAATCAATATTTACCGTCGATTGACTTATTACTGACTTATTGTAGGTCAAATAAATTTTCTTTTATGACCAAAACTACCCTTATATATCTTCACACGTTAATGCATGTGAAGTGGTATATCTTCATCCTTATTTATTTGGCATGCAATAAGTTAGTAATAAGTCAATCAATGATAAATACCAATTTTTTTAAGTTTTTTTGTTAATATTAACAAATTTGATAAATTTTAACTACTGGAGGGACCTGTTTGTTAGACAGACGCAAACCTCATGGGTACCAAATGTAATTTTTCAAACAATAAGGGGTCTTTATGTAATTACACCAAACCTCAGGGGAGTTGGTGTAATTATCCCTAAAAAAAAGTGGTTTCCCTTACATTGTAATTTACTAATAATTTCTCCAAAAAATATATATATTTTTTAAAATAACTCAAACCAATCATATAAGAAATGTATAATTAAACCAATAGCCCAGAAAACGGAAATTCGCCTTGAACATAGTTGAAGGTTCATACCAACCAAGCCAATTTATACTAGATTTGGGAAAGGATAACTGAAGTACAATACGATAAATCCAATTGATAAAACCCATAACTTGGGATAAAAGTGGAGTCTGAGGCAGCCATTTGATGACCAAATATCAGAATCCATAAAACAAAATGTACAATCTAAGACAGTCTAGTCTATGAGGTCTGAGCTTAGACAGGTAAAGGCAGAGTGACCAGAAGTTGCCCATTCATCACACTGCAAAATCACAAACAAATTCGGAAACACACAACCTCTGTTAGTCATTGTTTTCTTGAGAATTTAATCCAAAGTAAGTGTGTGTGTGTGTGTGTGTGTGTGTGTTTACCTCTTGACATAATAGTAACAGAAGTCTGCTAAGATGAATGTCTGAACAGCTTCTGCTATAAGGACCATAGGAAGCCAAATGTACCCGGCTCCAACTAGATACAAATACTTACCCGCTGAATCATACACCTAAATACATCACAAACACAATTATTGACTAAAAATAAAAATCTCATTCTGTTTACTTTAATGTAACAACATGACTTATGCACGAATCTCGAGACAATTTTGCCCAAAGTCGATTCAAACGCATTACTATATTGTAAAATGACCATCTTCTTTTCTTCTTATTATGAATCTCGTGTTGGAGGAGTATTTTCAAAAGGCGTATACCTATAATTTTGAGAGTTCGAAAGTTCGGATGCATCCGTAACTTACCTTAATGATCCAATGAGCGCACCCTAAGAATCTTGCAACACCAAGTGCAAACACGTAATTAGCTGTAAATGGTTCGACCATCTGACACAAAATTGTATAAGTGAAACAGTGTTATTGTTCATAGCTTTGATGGGTAAATTATAAGTTCAGAAAACAGAGCAAACCAGAATATAACATAAACCTTCATGTTCTGCATCATCCGGAGTTGCGGGAGCACGGAAACAGATTCTAAGTAGACAGCAAAAGCCCAAAGGATTCGGCCAACACGTGCATGTTGCGTGTAAGGATGGATGAATATGGCTAGAATTGCAGAAGGCACCGCCTATCAAAACGAAAGAAACAAGCAAATTATGAAGCAATTCTTTACTAAATGCAAGCTATATTTTCTTCAGATGCAAACATGACCACATTCAAACCAAAGTAGAAGCGGAAAAAGCAGACATCCTGCACGGTGCATGAAAGTAAAAGATAAAGTCTATGGAAAATACAATTTAGACAGTGTTTGGCCAAACTTATTGAAAAGATCTAATAAACTCATATTCGTCTTCAGAGCTTATAATAGGCTAGATTTTATTTTAACAATAAACACTTGAAGTGTTTAAATAAAATAAAATCAATGGAGTTTGTAAAATGTTAGTAACGACAATTTTTTAATTACTATTATTAAAATTTAAAACTAAGAGGGCATTTGGCTAAGCTTATTTGAAACATCTTATAAGCTCCTACATCTTATAAGATGTTTTAAGAGTTTAAAGATATTGAATCTTATTTATGCTAAGCTCATACTATGATAATGATCGGAAAAGCCATTAGAACTTAAAACCATAAAAATAGATAATTTTGTTTGGGGGGGAGGGGGAGAATGTTAGTTGTAAGAAAGGTAAAAGTGAAGTGATCTTATAAGCTCTTTAAACCGTTGTCTTAGTGCAGATTCCAACACAGAAGGAATACGAAGGACATGAGAAGAGAAATCCTTTACCACATAATACAGAGGCATATTATCCAGCTCCACAATGTAGGTCGACTTCAGCTTGAAGCGTATCATGTATATGACCCACAAAGTCGACACAAGTGTTACAAAATCGAGAACAGTGTGAATATCACCCTCCATAAACAAACTACAGCACAATCTTGCAGCCAAGAATATTGCTGTAAGTTCTTGAGTCTTCAGAGAAAGGCCTAAAGCGGTGAAACGGGACAAGCAAGCATTAGATGAAACGGCGCCTCAATATTTGATGAACCTCAAATACAACGAGAAGACGTATCTGATTCTAATTTACGAGTAACGAATCAACAACAACATTAAGTTCGAAAAACTCTGAAATCGTGGCGGAAAAACTACAGACGACCAACCAATTGAAATCATCTCATTGTTTACACACTTTTCATCAGCTGTAAACTGATCTCCTAACAAGTTTTTACTACTGTACTACAAAGATCTTTACAGGTAACAAAGAACAAATACAAATATGAAGACAAAAACAATAAAAAGAAATAACCCACAGAATATTCAACAATTATCGAAAAAAGCTTATCTAAAGCTTCACTCCTTAATAAGCTAAAGACAGTAGAGAAGTGAAGACCAAGAAAAACTAATTGCAATGATGCAATTTAATAAAAGTAATGCTGAAACCTCCCTTGTCTGCTAAATATATATCACGATGATTTCAGCTGAAACTGTAAGAATTAATATTGAAGGGCACATATTTCTTTAACCAGGTTGACGAAACCAAAGACTTGTTACTACAATTTGCAACAACTATTCACTTCCTTAATGCAAAAAATAAAAAATAAAATCCATTTTAGTGTCTGAAACAATAATCTAACAAGAATTGTACCAATTGGCTAAAATCAGAAGAGGAAAATAAGCCTCAAACCCCTTACATAAATTCAAGAGAAGCCCACAAAGTTTTGCCCAATACCCATCACTCCAGAACAAATAAACGAACCAAAGGGGAGGAAAAAGAAAAGGAAAATCAATGAAAACGCGGCAGTCAGTTCGAGAATCAATACCGGAGCAAGTCTTCTGGGTGGTGAGTTTGTAAATCAAGACCAAAATCCCAGCAAAATGGATGGCTTCAGAGACAACGAAGAACTGGTTGTGATCGTGAACCAGCAGCTTGAGCGCCACCAGGGGGCAGATCACGCAGACCGCCGCCAAGAAAGTCTTGACCTTGGTGGACTGCCGCCGCACCCATGCAAAAAGCTTGTTCAGCGGCGCGTTCCTCTTCCGCCCCATACCTAAAACTTTATTAATTTTTCTCCCAAAATGGACAAATTGGACGATATATGTTGAATGAAGATTACATGTATCTATTATTATATGCGGGGATTGAAGTATGGGTTTCTTATTTCTGGCGTTGGTGACACGAAGAGGACATGCAATGGGAGAAGTGCGACTACGCTGGCAATAAATGGAGGAGGGTGGGTGTCTAGTTTTCCGTTTGGTTTGGGCAGGCGGGCGAGGGAACGGCGTAGCGCACAGCTTACGGACATTGAATGCGTAGTTAGGCAGCTGATTCCGACATCCGTGTTTGGATGAGATTTTTGTTGAATTTTGAGCGACTTAGGTAATCTGTCTTTGTTTTTAATAATTTAAAATTTGGTCTATTTTTCTTTTTATTTAATTACTAATGTGATATAATTTATACTTTATTTAATATTTTAATAATTAATTATACATCTGCCAAACCTTGCAAATAAGGAGCTATATTAATGTCCTTACCTGCACTTTGAGGTTGTTAATCAACTTGTTAGTTTAGTTGATCATACTGTAACATTTAAACTGATTTCATAACAATATTAATTCTTTCTTATCCTTTTTTTTTTTTTTTTTTGTAATTGAGATTAGTTGTAACCTGCAACTAACTCATAACAAATTTACTTTGGTCACCTATCAAAGGTATCAATATAACCACATCAATATACTAATATTTGATAACCTAAACTTCCCACACTGCCGTTAGGAGAATGGAATTTTGTCATTAAACATGCATCTAATTAGAGTTTAGGGCTGCCAAATTATTCATTCATTTTTAAATACTGAATTAATTTAATGACCTACAAAGCTAGCCTAAACTATACTAATATCTCATCAGACCAATTCTTTTTTTTATATATTATGATATGAAAAAAAATGATTAATTATATAATAGATATATATATATAAAGCAATTGTCAGCATGTAATTAGCGTTTCATAAATATGAAGCAATCGTTATGTAATTTGGTCGTGTGACAAAGCCAGCCCATGACCATGACGTGTCCAACAAATTTCAAACGTGTGTTGAGTGTATCTTAAAACATATCAAATTATTATTATGAATTTTTTTTATAAAAGCAAGTTATGAAAAATAACAAAAGATAAAAGTTTACTTAAACCAGTTAAGAAATTAATAAATAGAACTTAAAATTATTTTTACTCTCTATTTTTCTAATAGAAATTTATCGTTCCTTATAATTTGACTAATTTGTTTGTAAATATATTACCAAATGTAGATATTTTATGTGGGTAAAAGTAAAACACTAGTAATAATGAAGTATATTTTGTGATGATGATCACATATGAAATGAATTATGAACTGACCTCTATTTGTACTTATATAAACCCAAAAAAGTAATAAATGAAATTTGGGTGACTCTAAAAAGTGGACCTGGGGACCTGACACCAAAATGAATCTTACATGAATTGTTGACGGTTAGCGTATTTAACCCAACTAATCTCACAATAAATATGAGATATTCTGAATATATTAATTATATGATAAGTATATTATATTTATTGTATGACTGATTAATTTAAATTTGTCCAAATTTGATTTGGACTAAAATTTCTTTACATACACACACATGAAAATACAAACAGAGTTTATTGACATCCCACTACAAAAAAAAGACTCATTGCAATGGATTTTTTTGCTTCGAATTTTGCACTTTTGCAACTCCAACTAATATACAAACGCTATTTGTCATTGTGCCTAAAATAATAATTAAATTTGAGCAAAGTTTGTTACTTAATTAATCCCTATATCTTTCAAAAGACCCTAAGGTATTAAAATTCATTCAATATAATGCACTTTCTCTTATTAGATCCAAATAGTGTTGTACATGACCAAGGTTTGGGAATTAAGCCTGTAATTATAATTCAGTGAAATAGATAACTTTATATTCTACTTTATCTTCTCTGTTTTACATTTTTAATATTCTACTAATAGTTAAAATTAAATAGTATGGAATTACATTCATTTCTTAAAATTAATTAAAAATCTAATGAAAGAAAGTAAAGGGGTATGTTTCCACTTCTTTAATTTGTTAAGAAAGCATACTACTAATTTTTGTGGTTTAGTTCAAAATCAAGTTATTAGCTAGCAAACTACATATTTTCAAATAATTATTCATTGTCTAAATTTTAATTTTATAATCACTTATTTCTGTATGTAAAGGAGAAAATCAATTTTCCATGTCTGATGTGGGATAAAAATTATTATATATTGCACACAATTTTAGTTTTCTATATATCTCCACAATCCAAGTGCAATTATTACTTTTGAGCTCTTATGATATAGTTAGTCGATCGGGTTGATTTTTTTATTTTAAATTTTATTATAGATTTTATATTCCGTTTAATATATAAAAGTTTCTTTCTCGTACAGTTGCATGATCTCTCCTAAATTTATACATTAACATGTAATATGATTTTAGACATTTTTGTATGTTGACATAAATAAATCGACATATAGTCATCCTCTCTCTCTATATATATATGCTGCAATAATTCTCAAGTTTTCTAGCTAGCTAGCACAGGAAAAAATGCATTTTGATCCTGTAATTATAAGGGTGACACTTTTGGTAATCTCCACTTTTTGAATTTGTAATTGGAACAATAATTTAAAAATTTTAGCGCATTTAGTTTGGATAATCACCAAAATTAATGCTAAAATTGTCGGAAATTAGCACATGCTTAGCACGTGACCCCTTTAATTTGAAAACTTTAAATTTTTCTATCAATTTTGCTAATGTGGCATTTTTGACTTAGTGATATTTGCACTAAACGTGCCACCCCCTACAATAATAGGATCAAATCTGCATTTTGCCCTTAGGTTCCTGGTTCCACGTTAATTAGCAAAATGGTTGGAAAATTAAAAGAAACCCCCAATTAACTTTGTCACATGAGCTATGTGATAATTTTCAGTCAATTTAACTTTTCCCGCAAAATTTGGACTAATATATGCTTTCTTTATTTTTTTTTTAAATTGCAATATTTAATTGTAATTTTCAAATTAGATAGGACTGGAAGTGGCATTATCATATGGACCAAAATTACATTTTATCTTTTAGTACATTAGAATATATATGAAAAGTTCTTATCCGAATCGAGTTTGACAGAATTAAATCAATAACACAAGAAGTGTGATACACATATCATATGATTGATCACTTTACCTTAATTGTACACTGATTACACAATAAATGTATTGTACTTTTATATAACTAATTCAGATTCTGCCAAACACGATTTTTTAGAATAAAATTTCCCAATATATAATCTCCACACAATTTACAGAATATATAATGTAGATGCTGAATCAATATCTTACACACAGTTATTATATATAGTCCTTAACTACGTCAACTTTCTTTATAAAACATTGTACAAATATGTACAAAGTATACAACCCCATCATCATAATATATACTCTTTCTATATATCCTAAATTAATTAATTTCATCCAGATTAAATTAACATTCTAATAATATATGTGTGATAGCTAGGACGCAGTATGTGTGATGAAAACCTCCTCCATCTCAATGGACGACTGATGACTTTGCTTTTGATTCTTGTTCTTCATATACATCCCATACAAATAAGAACAAAACCCCCAAACACAAAGCACGGTGGAAACCACCTTCACGCCGCCGAACTCATCCCCATACACCACCACTCCTCCGACCACGTTCATCGCCATCAACGCCGTCATGCATATCCCTCCCGTCAACGACGTCGTCAAGAACACCATCCCCGCGGTGCCCATGAAGCAGAACTGCCATAAAACCAGGTTTCCGGCGATAGTATACCAGTACGCAACGGGGCCCTTATCAAACCCCCTCGCGCTCTCAACCTTCATATCCGAAAATCCGCCGTCCGCCGCCATGCCCACGGTGGCGAAAACCGTCGCCGCCATTTCCATCACTAACTGCATCTCTATCACCATGGAATAGCAGTAGACTCCCCGGTATATGGTCTCCATTACCGGGAGATACAAAGCGAACAAGAACCCTGCGCCTAGGGTTGAGAAGAAGCCCACCAAGTATTTCCCTCGGGTTAAACCGTGGGGTTTGTCGTGGCTGGAACTGAGGGCGAGAAGAACTGAACTCAGAGTCAGAAGTATCACACAGTTGAGATTCATAAACGTTATTTTCTGCTTAACAATAATGACGGAGAGGATGAGATTGAAAGCAAGTTGAGAAGAAAGGAGAAGAGAAGCCGTGGAAACTGGTAAATACGAGTTTCCCCAAGAAAAGAGAAAGTTGTTAACGCCCAAGAAAACGCCGACGGCCAATGACAGTAGCAAAAGCTTTGAGGAGAAGTCGGAAAAGGGTCGCCGGCGAGTGCATTTGAAGAGATAATAAGGGAGGAATACGGGCAGAAGGAGGAGAGGAAACCCCGCAGACTGAACCCACGTGGAGACCCATCTGCTGGAACCCTTGTGGATGAAGTAGAACTTGAAGATTAGGGTTGAAGAAACAGAGCCCACAAACAGAAAAGCGTAGTTGATTGCTAGGAGAAGATTGTAATTCTTGCTTGTTTTGGGGGAGTTGGAAGCGTTTTCTTGTTTAATTATCACCGATGTGGCACTTGTGTTTTCTTCTAGTTCTGATGACGGCGGAGGAGGAGGAGACGGCGGCGGTGGTGGTGAGAGTTCCGATGAAGGAAAAGACATATTGGTTGAGGAAGAAAGGTTGCAGAGATGAGTATTATGTATGGATTACAGTACATTAACAACTCTTCACCCTTAAAAAGAAGAGGAAAAGAGGAAAAGTTAGTTGGGTATAGGGTCAATGTTCATGGGAACATCATGAACAAAATCGAAATTAGCTGCAAGGACAAAAGGTTGTTTGTACACTGCATGCACGAGAATTGGTAAAGCAAAAAGGGTTGTAATTTGCATGGCATTTAATGCAAAGTTGTAATTTAATTAATAAAATTTTCTTTGAGTCAAAAATTGGAAAAATTCTTGCCTGAATTAGGTTTGAGCAAAATTAAATTAATCATAAAGCAAGTGTGATACACTTGCTATGTGATTAATCACTTTTTCTGTATTGTACTCCAATCACACGACAAGTACATATATTTGTCATATAATTAGTTTAGATTTGATTGGATCATGTGTGAGTTAAAATTTTCCCAAAAACAGATGAAAGTGACGATGGTGATCCTTTTTTTCTGATACAAACAAAATGAAATAAAGCAGCAGATATATTTTGGGTTAAAGAAATAAATCGTGTTTGGTGGAATTTTGGATGGAGAGGACAAGCGTTACAAATCGAAACAGTAGCTTTTTCAGCTTATTTTCTGCATTTTATCCTCACTTTTTGTCCCTTCATTTATGCTTTATCACGAGTATGAATAAATATTGCAAAGTCTATTTCATATTCTATTTCATTTAACATACATACGATGTGTATAAAAATATTTTCTTAAATAAAATATATAATATTATATTTATATACGCACTGTGTTGAACGAAGTAGAAGATAAAATACAATTTGCAACGTAAAACCCAATCCGGTCATTTGTATGTTCAAGAAATTATGAAAATTTCTACTTAATTGAATTTTTTTTGTTTTTTTGTTTTTTTTGGCACACATTACATAAAGGGTTGTAATAATTAAGAGGAGGGAAGGATAGAAATCATCAAAGTAATTATCATCGTTTAAAATTTCCATGCGTTTTCATCGAAACTATAAAAACGTTTCCCTTTTCGATATTATGAAAACAAAAATACATGGTAGTTTCGAAATTATCTAGTTTCCTTCGAAACACTTCATTTTTCTTATTTTTCCTTCGAAATCTTTGAGTTTCATAAGAAACTATTTATTTTTCCTAATTTTTCAACGAAATATTTATTTCATACTTTTAGTTACAAATATATAAATTCTTGTGTTATACATAAGTATTTCATTTAATGATAATAAATTTAATATTAAGTTAAATTAGTAATGTTATATATATAAGTTCAATGTAATATAGATATTTTATAACACATAGTTAAACATAAATATTATATTATTATTTAGTTTCAATAGCAACTAATATCAATTAATAACTCTAAATACATAATTATACTACATAAAAATATTGTAAATTGGCCAAATGATACAAAATTAAACTACATATATTTGATTAAAAAAAGAAAGGTAATATTTTAATTTTTTCTATGTTTATTATGTATGTTTATTTAATTTTACGATTTCCCCAGAGCATTTCCGACACATTTTCGAAAAGTTTCTAATATTTATAAACTCAAAACGTTTGTTGGAAACGGAACTTTAATCCGTGATAATTATCAATTATATATATGTAATTAATTAAGATTAAAACAAAAATATATAATAAAAGAAAGAATGAGTTTCCCAAAATAATCTTGTACTATGCATGTATATGCGCACTCGAAAAGCAAATTTAGGAAATATTACCAAAAGTTATTAAACTAAATTGTTGTAATTACCAAAATATCAATCAAGACTTTTCCTTTTAATCTGAAAATCTCATTCCATTAACTTTGCTTCACCAAAAACTAACAATCAATTTTTTGTGTTTTATTTTTTTGACTAATAACTTTTCGATTTCTGAAATTTGAAAAGTTAATGAATTGATTGCTTGAATAATTTTCTTTTTCTTTATATATATAGGTTGTTGAAATTGATTCGGATATTGATGGTTTTGCTTTTAATAAGTTTATTCTTGGAGAAAAATGTCTTCTTGAGCTTTTAGATATATATATATATATCTATCTAAAATGAAATCTTAAAAGGTTTCAAAATTCATAATTAATATTTTAAAGGTTTTAAAATAATTTGATACAACTAAAAGAACGTCACTTAAAATGTAATTTCCTCAAAACATATATAGGAGTATAAGTTAGACGTTGGCTGTTTTAAAATGAAAAATGGCTGAAATAGGTAAATATGACGAATAATATCATTGGGTTATTTTTAATATACAAATTTATGTTGAGAACTATTTAGTAATTTTCCCAGAAGTTTTTTTTTTTTTTTATTTAGGAGACATTTATTTTGACATTTCAAAACCAATAGAGGTTTTGGCAGGCCGATGACCATACAATGAATTTTTGGACAATATGGTAACCAAAATTTAGGAGGCCCGTTAAAGCAAATAGCCCATCATAAACTGAATTGGGCTATTAGTTTCTATGCAATAGCCCAATTAGTATCAGGCTATTAATTGTATGTGAGCACCTATCCATCGACCCAGTCCTTGACAGTAGTATTATGTTTTGATATCATCACTTATTTATTTATCTATACTATTATAAAACAAAATATTTTGGCGTACCAATTTTTGAATGTCCAAAGCTACTCTTCAATTCTTTTCTTTCCTTAAAAATACTGTTGGTCATAAAAGTAATATTATTATTTTTTCCTCTCAACTCACTACTCCACGTTTCTCTCACTTCATTTCATGTTTCTTTCGTCTTACTAACTTCTTTTTTCTCCTTCACAAATTTCTTTTTTCTTTTCATCTCACACCATAGTTCTTTTTTATATACTCGCAAGAATTGCGTGCAGCAACGACTAGTTGTAACAAAAATAAAGAAGAGAGGGGTAAAATTTCACTTTTCTTCCTGTAACTATAGGTGTGTTGCACTTTTCGTCATTCATCTTTTAAATAAACGAATATAGTCGTGTAATTTTATTATTTTTGACACATTTAATCCTGTAACTTTTGATAGAACAATTTTAGTCTTGTATGTATTTTATTAAAACACATTTAGTCTTGTAATTTTTTAAAAATGACATTTATAGTTCTATTGTGCCGACGAGTGAGATATAATTTCGAAGAAAAGACGCGTGAAAATACGGATTAATTACTAAACATTGTCAGACCTTTAATCCACGAACCCTGCCCAAATTCATCATTTCGCCCTAATTTATCCAAACCCCTAAATGACTACGCATAAAAAAAAAACTTCAGAAAAGACACACAAAAACTTCAAAAACTATTCGAATCTAAGAAAATCAAGCAAGAAGAACACAAAGAAATCAATTTGATTGAACTTTGGAGCGCATAAATCGAGGACACGGAGAATAAGAAGCTTGATTTTGAAAAAATGTTGTGGCATAGAGACAAAAATCCTTGGGCAAGGCTTGAATACTGTAAATGTTGTCTCAATTCATGAATGGATGAGAATTGATGAATTTGGGTGAAAAATAAGGATCTTATAGCGGATGGAGAAGTTGGAATCTCGTTCTGAGATTGTATGGGATTTCTTGTAAAAAAATGCATTTTTATTCTATTCTCCATAACACCAGCATATTCTGCGAGTGGGCATCACACAATTTTTTTTGGCAATCGTTTTTTTTTTGGGGGGGAGGGGGGAAGCAGGACTAAAAGTGTCACTTTTGATGAAATATAAGACTAAATGTGTTTTAATAAAATACATACAGGAGTAAAATTGTTCTATCAAAAGTTACAGTACTAAATGTGTTAAAAACAATAAAATTACATGTCAAAAAATGTTTTTATTTACAAGATAAAGATAAAAAGTGCAACACACCTATAATTACAGGAAAAAAAAGTGAAATTTTGCTGAAAGAGAGGTGGCACCCCCACAGATGATATGTACGGATGGGAATCCTTATAGTTGACCTACTGTCGTTGAAAACCAAAACATAACCATATGGAATCAATACACATATAGTACTTTAGCCTCACAAAATATATTGACAAGAATTCAAACTCATATTATGAGTGTAACAACGTTTGACTAATAATACTAGATTATCTCAATTGATGATCAACCATAACTAGTTAGCGACACATAAATTCTCGAAAAATTTATGAGTTGAATTACTAGTCCAAACTCGATTGAAATTCATCTATTCAGTTGGCATTCCTTTGTCACACTATCAATAAAATGGTCACAAGAAAGATTAGTAAAATTTTAAATAAATCAAACAATTTTCATACGAGAGCACGCGCCTTTTATGAAAACAAGGCCATATATATATATATACCATTCTAAGCCTTTTAAATCACAATAAAATCAACGTTATTTATATGTTACTTTAAAGATGGGGCAGATGAGGCAAAAAGGTGAGTGTCTTTCTTCTTGTTAGGCGCCCGACATGTACTAAAATAGAAATGCACGCCCAGTGGGACTCGAACCCACAATCGCCTGATTAGAAGTCAGACGCCTTATCCATTAGGCCATGGGCGCTGTTGTTCCAATCCATGCTTGTTATATCTTACAATGTGTACGAATTGTATACATTATATCATACTAAGAGTCAAATTTAAATTCTAGTAATTATAGGCTTTTTACTTTTTCCAAACCCAATTCATATAAACAAACCCCGAACTAATCATCAACTCAGTGCCCGTTTAATTCTGTGTTTGATTTAAACACTGAACATGATAATTTTAAATTAAATGCTGGACTTATAATCAACCCTCTTTTAGGCTCTGCACTCCCCAAATCGACACCCGCCCAAGAAAAAGAAAAAAGAAACATACGAATAACAATTCCTGAGTTGTTTTCCCTTGGACATCCTTTGTTATTACAAATATGTACATATTTATTATTTTCTGCAATTTTAGTCACAAAACAAAATCCCACAAAGTAAATAATTTATAATTAATTGAGGACTTTTTTAATTATATATTTAATTCACATTTATTTGATCATTCACTTAATGAAATACTAAAAGTAGACGCATTCTTAGAGTTTTATTGGACCTCTTATCCGAACCAATTCAATGTAGTAGATGCCAACTTAATTATTGTACTAATCAAACAGGTGTTAGTAATAATGTTGAGAAGGAGTTTGGTATTCGTGTGAAATACGTAAATGATTCTTAAACTACGTATTAAAGAAGTCTAAGAGGCATGAATGAAACTAGACCAGAGAGTCAAATACTAATGATTATTCTAGAGTTTGAGGTATTTTTATTCGTGAAGGAACAAACTTTACGTGTGAAACATTCTTACCAAGGAGGTCGGCAAAGCATGATGCACCACCCCATGTGATTTCAACGACAAACTGACCATATATATAGCCCCAAAACACACCCTACCAAGAAAAACTAGTACGAAAAATAAAATAAATAAGAAATTATCATAAAATAAATTAAAAAATGTACCTTATCCGAAATTTTTTGGAGTCTTGCCCTGTATGGATTGGGAGCCGAAAATTTAAAGAGGATTAATGTGCGTTGTGTCCAAATTAAATATGTATTTTAATTATAAAAATATTTCTTTTATCGAAAAGTCTATTTTTTAACAAATACTTTTAGGAGTAAATTCAATTAAGAAAATCGTATTTTGATTAAATCCCAGTACAATTACTTATTATGCTCATTTTGATTAAGATAGATTACGACATGTAAGAAAAAAGGAATTCTGAAAAAATAATATATAGGAGTTGTGTGTTTTAAGATTAATGTTGAAATGGCGTGGCAGTTGCAAGTTGCAGAAACCCCAAAAAAGCCTAAACCAAAGCTGATTTGCCAGCTTACTTCATCCCTACCACTGCCCACCGTAACACCAAAAACCAAGCATCTCTTACCCTCTCTATCATATCAATATCCCATTCCCATTATTTAAAATTTAAATTAACAAGCGAAAAAGGATTAAATATATTTTGCCACCTTATATTGCATTTAAATCCTTGAAGTAATAAAACATAATATTTACTTGAATGAATGTAAAAACAGATGTATTGTTCATCTTTATCTAATAAATAAGAATGGTTTTTTTTTTTTTTATATATATTAAACTTGAAGTGGAATGTATGTATACAATATAAGGGAATTTTATTCAAATAATTGATCTGAAAAAAGAAAAGAAAATATAAACTAATTTAGGGACCTAAATGCAATTTAAGATATAGTTTAGGAGGTAGAGTGTAATTAAAATACCATACACTTCCAGGAAACTTATCCACAGTTATTGCCATGTCAGCCTTGTATTCCTTGCTATAAATACTTTTACAACCTCAGCCAGCACACAGGTAAACAAAAAACTGAAGAACAAACCAAAATGATGAGCGCTCACTTAGTTTCAACCGCTGAACCAACCCTCTACCTCTGTTCAAAGCCCAAAAACTCCGTCACAGACAACGTTATTTCCAGCATTTCCTTCAGTTCCCAGGTGACGAAATCAAGAATTTCCGTCAGAAATCAGTCCAGGCCCGGCAGAGCCCGGGCCGCCTGTCGAATTCAGGCGTTCTACGCTCCGGTGGAAACCCGGGAGACACTGTACCAAGTGCTGGGGATTACGGAGGCTGGAAGTGGGAGCAGTTTTTCCGACATAAAAAAGGCGTACAAGGAGATGGCCAGAAAGTACCATCCGGACGTTTCCCCACCGGAGAGAGTGGACGAGTACACGAGGAGGTTTATTCTGGTGCATGAGGCTTATGAAACGCTGTCTAATCCGGAGAAACGAGCTTCGTACGATAGAGATTTGGCTGCGGGTTCGGCGTTCGGGTTTTCAGCTGCCAGAAAATCTCGACAGTATCATAATCAGGTATTATTCTAATTTTCTGGGATTATTCTCTTTTTTTGTAGTTTTGGAATACTCTTGTACGGAGTTGTAATTAGGGTTTTTTGTTTTTGGTCGGACAGGGAATGGAGAAAAAAAGAGAGTGGAAAAATAGGTGGGAAGTTCAACTAGATGAACTGAAGCGACGGGGAGAGAATTCCAGGCCGAGAATGTCTTGGGGTGCTCGAATTCGCAACCAAAGCTGACGAGTGACGATGACTCATAATTTCCCTTTTTTCCTTTTTCTTTTTTAAGTAATTTTCAATTTAGGAGTTTTTGTTTAATTGTAGATTCACTGTAGTGAATGTATATATAGTAAATATTTTTACCTTTTCTGGAATTCTGTTTTTCCAGTTCTCTCTCTCTCTCTTTTGAATGGCCATTTGAAGAAAGGTGGCATGGTTGAAATTAAATTCTTTTTTACAGCGGTCGTTGACTGACGGAAATAGTCAAAATCATAAGTGGAGCAGTTAATTAAAGTGGCGTGGTAATAAAACTGTGGGGGTGGGCAAACTGATTGTATAAATGTGTGGTGAATTGTTCCTTATCCAACATTTATATATCCAGACAGAAAACTGGAATGACTTATCACGAGAGAGAAAGAGAGGAATAAATAAATAAATTGAAATTACCTAATCTTTTTATATTTATATATTTTTTATTCAGATAAATTTTTTGGTTAAATTAAACCAATCATACATCAAGTTTAATATAATTTTTATATGATTGGTAATTATTTCTTAATTAAACACAAAGTAATGACAAGTATTTTACAACTTATTGTATAATAATTGATTAGAGCCAAATGTGAGGGGCAAAAATTTTGCCATCTTTGTAGAGCCATCTTGATCATTTATATTATTTAAATTTTTCTTGTGTGGTGGACCACGTCTTAGCACACCGCACATCCATTAATGAAATCAGAAGGGGAGTCTTGATTGATATTCCTCCTCGCCTTGCACCTTAATTAGCCTTAGACAAAATTTGTATTGGTTCAAGGTCGTCATGTTGCTAACAGTTTTCCAACACTATATATAATGGATTAAATTTTGAGTGGGGATTTATGATTAGTTAATATATTGCTCTATTTTACATTTGAATTCAAAATGGGTACATATTTTAGTTAATTACCTATCTTGTGAAATATTTTCTGTATGTATATAAATTCGCAATTGACCATTTTATCTTATTATTTCCCTCATATTCTGATAAACCATAAATTTTATTTTTTTTAAAAGCCTAACAAACCATTTCTTTTTGTCGATAATTATAAATGACACAAAAACTACTTGTTCTTATAGGTGAACCTTAACCTGTTTTTATGTTTTAATTTTTAATTTTTAACTTTTAGAATAATAATTAAAATAAAAATTATTATATGTATTTTCATCAAAATATATTAATTCGACAACACAATTTTATATAAATCATAACGTATTAATTAATGTATATATATTCTCATTCCACTCAAAAATTCATACAAATTTAAAAATAGATATTTTTTATTTAAAGCCGATAATTGAAAATGAAAACACAACAAACAAAACAAAGAGGCGATGTCGTACGGGGTTATACGTCCAACTGCAGTCGACTCCACCGCCCATAGAAGCTTCTGTTTTCCATTCGAGGCCTCTTTCTCGCCACTTGTTTGGCCAAACCAAAGCTGATTTTCTTAATTCATGTCGTATAATATCATTTTTATAGATATATGTAAAAGGAGTGGTATGAGATGGCCGGAAATAAGAAGCTTCTAAAACAAAAAACCCATAAAAATTTAGTAGATATAAAATGATGTGGATTTATGGCGTCACGGCATACGTAAGCAACTAATCCCGCTCACAAAATAAATACCAAAAGAACCTCGAATAGAAGCATCTCAAAAACTACTTGACTTGCCCTCAGAAAGAATGAGCTGCAAATTTACACTCTCAAACCCCATTTCTTCATTCTCCAACCTGCCCACCCGAACCCGTTTCCCTCAAGAACTTTCCTTCACTTCCCAGTTGACTAAATCAAGAATTTCGGTCAGAAACCCATCCGGGCCGAGGAGAGCCCGGGCCCGGATTGAGGCCCTCTACGCCCCCGCGGAGACACTGTACGAACTGCTGGGGATTACAGAAGGCGGAAGCAGTCCATCCGACCTCAAGAAAGCGTACAGAAAAATGGCGAGAAAGTACCATCCGGACGTTGCCCCACCGGACCGAGTGGACGAGCACACGAGGAGGTTTATAATGGTGAAGGAGGCTTATGAGACTCTTTCCGACCCACAGACTCGGGCTTTGTATGATAGTGACTTGGCTGGCGGGTCGGGCTTCGGGTTCTCAGCTACAAGTGCGCCATATCGATATGACAAGGTATTTCTTTTCTTTTAATTTTTTCCTTGAAATTTTTCGTTTATTTTTCTGGTGATTTGAGAACATTTTGTGTAATAATTTTAATTTATCTGGTTTTGTTTTATAAATTTATGAAAACAGAGAATGGAGGAAAGAGGGGAGTGGAGAATGAGGTGGCAGTCTCAGATTGATGAGTTGAAGAGGAGGAGCATGAACCCGTCTAGATCAGGGAGAATGTCTTGGGGTGCTCGAATGAGAAATCAAAGATAATTAATTCTATGTATATTTTATTTTTCTTTTTGGTGGTGGGGGTGGAATTTATATAAGCATTATATAATAATATAAAGTGGTTTAGGTTTAATCTAACTACATAGGTTTTAGTATTAAATGTAAGTTTATAGAGTGTATATTGCCAGTTGAATTTTCTATATATATATATATTAAATTTTGTTGTAACTTTTAACTCAATTGATACAGAGACATTGTGGTGTACAAAAATCATATCATTTATTTTATCTATATGAAGACCTATATATATTGTGTATATGTAAACAAAATAAAAAATACATCAGAATTTAAAATATAAAATCCAATATTCAATATATTATATAGTATTATATATATATATATATATATTTATTGCTATGTAATTTTCGTAAAAGCTGAATTTATGGCAGAATTCAGGAATAAATTTGTTCACCAGATTCAGATGTAGGCCACTCCCCATTAATAATTTGCTAATAAAATATAAACCTGATTTGGTATTACGTACAGATATCCCAACGTACCGACGCAAGTCCTTTAATATTAATTAAGTAGATTATGAATATTCTTTAATCCGAACTAGAATGTTCTAAGCTGTAACTCCATCGCCGACAATTACAACGAGTTAATCCAACTCTACTCCTTTTTGGTAAGAAATTTACAAATCAATTTACTTATCTTGGTTCGACAAGTCTATGAATTAATGTTTCCGAAAATTGAGTCTGTTCATGTTCTCTAATCTAAACCTGCACATTCTGTCTCAATTTCTCAACCCAACCCAATCAGATCAATTAGCTCCAAGAGGCAAGAACCTAGCTCGGTTCATTCATTACGCTTGTTCGAACCCCTTTACATAGGTTCAATCAGCTTATGTTATTCGAAAAATTCTCATACGTATACGATATTCTTTTTTATAAATTATAATAAAAAATCACACGTTAACTATTTTTGAAACACTTGTAAAATATTATAAAATTATAATTGTACCGCTAACAAAATTTCGAGCTCTTGCATAACATGGAGAGGCATCGTCCCAAATTAAGGACGTGCCTCCTAACCCTCACCCTCCGCAAGGGGGCACTGCCCCTACAACATCCACTAATTTCGTGTAGAGTGTTTTTTTTTATAAACCATTTATGCACTCAATATACACGTACACATTCAAGGTTTGAACATGAAATCTCTCATAATACAATCTTATGCTCAAATAATTGAATTATTCTCCATGAGAATTTAATTCAATATAGAGTTGGATCTGTGATTGTTGAATATTAATATAGAATTAGGACAAAGTATCTCACACTAACAAATAGCAATTATGATTATTCCATTGGTCATATATGTCATTACATGCCTAGATTGTCCAAATCCAAACAAAACATGGGGCTTGCGCGCCTTTTCCAAAGCATGCGCTTTCCAGAAGTTTGAAGTTTTGAAGGAATATATTATAAGTTGAAAGTAGTAGTAGCAGGTAGCACATCCTTGTTTTGGAAAAACCGTTGGCGACTTTAATTGCTCTAAATATTCCAGTATGTCTGATGTTGATTTTACAACCTTTCTAGAATTTCCATGTTCCAGAAGACAACCTACTCATCTTAATTAGACTTGTAAACATGCATATAAAAATTATTAATATTAGATTATGACAGTCATTAATTACCAACCACTTAATTATATATTTTATGTTTCACGAACATTAGTACGTACGTGGACGGAAATTAATAGGTCATCAGGGACACATTTCTCTTTGTCCAAATAGAATCAAAGACTTATAAGCATTCTCGTGTTGTTGACTCAGAATGAGGCTATTCTTTTGAAATCATTGTAATACGTGTAACGTTGATTTTGTTACTGTGCATGAAAGGTCATGTATAATTTAATATTTACTTTAAAAGGTTATAGACATTCACTATATATATATAATAATATAAAACAAATAAATGACAATATTAAAATCATTAGTGATTATCTATATTGACAACTTTCGCACATAGTTCATGTCGTTAATACTTATGACAAGATTATTGTTACTTGATATATAATTTTAATGACAACTTTATTTAAAAATTTTCAGTTACTGTTTTATTATTAATATTATTTTTTATTGTAGTAAATTGAAAAGTTAATGTATATATTTCCAATTCATATATTTACTAATCCAATGAATTCGAAAGAATTGAACGAGGAGCCGTATGAGACCTAACATATTCAACCTGAATTATTGCCATGATTAAAATTGTACCTCTAAATTTAATTATATCACTAGTAAGAATTCTAGACATTATTTTTATCATTAAAAATTACGGTTTGTTGAATTGAGTTTGAGTCCCAGTTGGCAGTTGGAGTTGGGTGTGTAATTTGTGTTTTTGTGCAATGCATGACAGTGTTTTGTTCCCACCGGAAATTCCAAATCTGACAACACTACTCATCTCCTCCCACTTTACTCTTATCCATTTCTCTTCACCCCTCCACCTGTTATTTCTATACCTTTATTATAACACACTTCATTTTCTTTAAATTATCCCCAAAGAATTAAAAAAAAAAAAAAGAAATTTCATTTTCTTGCCTCTTTATTGTCAGTGATAATGCCACATAAATGTTTACTAATTAATATATATATATATATATATATATTCATGAAAAAGAAGATGTTAATTATTGTAGCTGGAAACATCTTTTGTCTATGTTGGGATAGTCACATGAGATTGAAATTATTTTGATGGGGACACTCTCTCACACATGCCTACCGGATATGGTCGAATAAACTTACTATACTTGATCATCACATCACTATCAAATTCAATCCCAATTACTGCAACTCCATAATTCACAATACTTTATGCTAAAATTTTATTTTTTTTTCACTCTTGGATATTTAATATTAAAGTATTGTGTGGCAGGTACAATTAAATATGTACACAATTACTTGCTTTCTGATAACCTGATTCTCCTGAATTGTAAATGTACCAATTATATGTGGAAGAAAATCCCATTATTTTTTGCAGTTCATAAAGATTTATTAAAGTTAGTTCATATTCTTAGAAAATTTTAGTTCGAACCTGGCTCGTCTAAATCTAAATTAATCATATGAAAAGTACAATACATTTGTCGTGTAATTGATGTATAGTATTAAAAAAATGACTAATCATATGTCGTGGGAGTGGGGGTGGGGATGGGGGAACTTTGGTTAGAATCCAAAACCTCCTCTTATAAAGAGGGAAAATGATGTGAGCTGAATGAAATCATTGTCGGCGACTATTCCCAGGTTCTAAAGGATCCCAATTCCCAACTCAATTAAGGAGTGTTGGTGAGTCGGCTTTTCCAAGTTTTTAAGGGTATGATTTGACAACGACTCATTGGAATGGGCCCAAAATGTTGGCCCAATAGCCCATTATCAGACAAAAGCTGACTCATCAAAACCATCCACTTTTACCACTTGGCCATACACACGTCTTACGTTGACTCCATATATTTACATCTTGTCCTCTTTTTCTTGTTTCTTCTGACTTGTAGATTCTTAAATCATATTATTACATTATTATTATTTTTTTCCAAATCAAAAAGGCCTTTGAGCATGGGCTTGGGCTGGCCTGGCCTGGAGCAACATAGATGTGCCGGTCGTGAAAATTGAACACTGAATTCTGAGCCTAGATTGGGCTAAATGTCCAGATCCAGTAATCTCTTCTGGCCCAAAACTATTGGTTCGTTGTTGATGATGGCTGGATTAAATCTTGGGTTAATGCTACTGAGAGAGCATCTTTATTTTGTCTGAGGCCCAATTTTTAATTCGTTAAATTAAGTGATTATGAATTTATGAGTGATATTTATGATGCATTAATCATGATAATTGATTTATTTAAAAGAATATTTAATTTAACATATTTTTTCCCGAAACACCCTCTTAATGATTAATTATTACAAGAATATTTAGTTTAAGTGTGGAGAAGTTGAGAGTTGAGCAAAGCCCTGGGGGTTGTTGGACGAATTTCATTTCATGTTCCATGTTTTGGTAAAGCATAGCTCTGGTTTTTGTATTTGCATGGCTGCCAATTTCTGGACTTCGTCTCACCTGTAAGTCTCGATTGGAGGAGGCTTCCCTTCTCCCTTTCTTGAAATTGTCTCTTCTTTCTTGATTTGTTCTTTCGCTGTAATTCTTTCTGGGTTTCTTATCAATTGATTGGTCTAATATGTTCATTTTTGGTTTGATTGTGAACTTTTAGCAAACAGCTGATGGACCCGGAAGAGGTGGATGTGGTGCATCCACTGGATAAAGAAAGGGGCATAACTCTTGAAGATTTCAAGCTCATCAAGTCCCACATGGCTAATTGTAATCTTTACTATAAGACTTTCAAACAGATGGGTTTTCACCATCTTTTTATCGCATTGGTTATCTTAGGATGATCGTGAAAAATCTGAAAGTAATTTCCCTTTTTAAGTGTAATCATTGTGATTTTTTTTTTTTTTTTTATGGGGTCTTTTTCTTAGTTATTTTCTGTTTCAGTGTATGATTATGGAACTTTGATACATCATTCTTGTGAATTACATTGGTGTGACCTGGTAATCTTCTTGCTGCATGTGATAACAATGTGGCCCTAGTTTGTACCCAATTTCACATTTAACGGGGAAAACAACCATCTATTCCATCCATCAGACTGTATTCTTGACATATCCCTTTGTTTTTTCTCCCTTTCGAGGTCAGATATTGCAAGATTGGCTCAGAATGTGAAAGTTCGGCAAAGGTATGGTTTTTTGCTTTGCATTTACACCTTCTTTTTCAATGGGTTTAATCCTCTCAGAGATCCCTTACTGTTGAAACTTTGCAGGGTTGTTGCTACTGCCATTACATACATGAGACGTGTGTATGCCAGGTATAATTATCCATGTTTGATGTTAGGTGCTAGTCTTTTGCTTGAAATGCCCTTTCGTTTTTTCGCTATAGAATTTAAGCCAACAGGATTTTGATGACTGACAATTCTCAAGGCGTTCAAACGAGGGCCTACAAAAGTTGAATTTGAACATTAACATGCTTCTTTGAGATGCTTGGATTGAAAACCTAAGATATTGAATTTGTGAAGAATCCTTTTACTTTTGAATGTTGAACTTGCTAGTTTCCATTCTGAAACCTTAAGCACTTGCCAGCAAAAATCAAGCAACAACTTGAGCCTCAAGTGTCTTGTGGTCTGTAAGTGATTGCTCCCATCCTGCTAAAAATTTCTCTCTAAAGACTGGAAATTTCTACAGTTCTACACTTTCTTACCAACATTTGGACATGTGAAGGTCACTAAACCTACTTAGCCGGTAATACGTGATGTTCTCAATGTCAAACATTCGAGATGATATTCCAAGGTCTTGTGCCATGCGGCAGTTATTGTTGCAAGTTTGTTCTTGGTTTTGAGCATTGAGGATAAAACTAGTTTTTTTTCAGGAGAAGTATGACCGAATGTGATCCTCGTCTGCTTGCTCCAACCTGCTTGTACCTGGCAGCTAAAGTTGAAGAAAGCACAGTGCAGGCGAGACACCTTGTATTTTATATCAAGAAATTATGTAAGTATAATATCTGTATTAAACTTTAACATGATGTAAGTTCTTTCTATTCACCCCATTATTGTTTTGTGCTGCATGATGATAAGTGGCAAGAACTACCCTTTTGATTTTGCAGATACTGACGAGAAGTATCGATTTGAAGTAAGAGATATCCTAGAAATGGAAATGAAAATTTTAGAAGCCTTAAACTATTATTTAGTTGTATTCCATCCTTATCAAGCACTGCCTCAGTAAGTATCTCCAGATATGGATTGTCATTTCTTGATGTTGCTTGCCCAATTACTTTGTTCTTGAGTAGGATCTTTACCAATTTCTATGTCATACATGAAGAAAGAAGATTATATTTAAACCACTTGTTTTCTTGGTTGTTTTGCACGAAAGTGTAGTATCCTGATTCATATTGTACTGCAAAAGTAACATTGAATAGGTACAATTACATTTCTTAAAAAGGTAAATTTTAATTTGTTTCTAATTCGCAATGAGATTTCAATGTTTTTGCATTTCCCATAAAGATGTGCCTGAGAAATTTGGTCGCATATTTGGTCTAGGCTTCTAGCATCAAATTGCTTTATCCCAACCTTCTCTTAAACTTGTGCAGTTTTTCTGCTTGTACTTATGCAATGCATCAAATTTAGTTTGCCTTGAGACAATTGAGGTCTTTTTAGTTTCTGAACCTTGTATATTTATCTAACAGCCAAATATTCTGCAATTTTAGGTTGCTTCAGGATGCTGGCATGAATGATGCAATGCTAGTAACTTGGTAAATATTATTTTGTCTTTCCTGTATGTTGTTCACCGTTTGAGACATGGATATCTGGCTTTTTATCCTCTGTTACACTTTTACGGAATCTGTAGAAGTATGATTGATTCAAGTATATTCTACTCTTTTAATGTGCACCACGTGTTGGAACGTCAGACCCCTTGTATCTCACTACATAATCAATTTTACAGAAGGTCTGTCCATCAGGTCTTGTTCTTCCCAGTGCAATCAACTCCCAATCGGTCCATTTTTCATTGAAGGATATTCATTTTCCTCCTCTTTTTTACTGGGGGATTTGGCCTGGGCAATGGGCATATTTCGGGGAAGTTACATGCTAACCAAGTGTGTAGCAACCCAACTTGGATGTAGACCTCAGATCATACATAATGATGTCAGTACTTTACTTTATAATATCATCAAGTTTCTAAACAGTTCACACCTCTTGTGGGTTACTACTCACATGGGTAGCATGTTCATCCATGTCCCCAAGCGGGTTGCTAAAAGAAATAATTTGCCTTCTGTATTGCATGTATTCCTCTTTGTTGCATTCAATCTGACAATCACTGGATTATGATAAAATATTTCGTTTGACTGTCATTTTTGTAGGGCAATTGTTAATGACACTTACAAGATGGACTTGATTCTTATATATCCCCCTCACTTGATTGCATTAGCCTGCATATACATTGCAAGCGTCCAAAAGAATAAAGAAAATACGGTGTGGTTTGAAGAGCTTCAAGTTGATATGAATGTGGTGAGTTGTCTAAGCTAAACCATTCAGCCTGGATACTTCATCTTAAAATTTCACATGTCTTGGCTTTCCAAAGCCTTTGTCAACTGTCAAGGCATCATGTCTGATGGTATTTTATACGAAAATAGCCTCTGTCCTTATTGTACGTGTAGCTGCATCTTTTGCTGAAAATAAGCCGAGAAGAATCAGAATAAGTTGGGAGCTAATACCGTCTTCTGGTTCACCTCAAAGAAATCTTCTAGTGTCTGAACTATGTGCATCAAATGACAAAGCATGAATGATGTAATGAAAATGCATTCTTGGCATTTCTAATCTTCTCTGTTTATTTCATGTGTTATTTAACTTGGCAGGTGAAAAACATCGCGATGGAGATACTAGATTTCTACGACAGCCACAAACTGATTACGGATGACAGTGTTAACCCTGCCATGAACAAGCTATCTAAATGATTACGTGCTTGTAATAAACTGTTATCTGGAAGTTTTAATTTTGGCCAACTTCCTTTCCCTGAAGCTACTAGCTGCAAGAGGTACAAGTGATGCAAACATTTCAAGGTGTCTTTTCTCTTGAAAAAGGACCTCCATATGAAGAGGAAGTAAGTAAAAGAGCTAACTTAGTGGTGGGTGTGAGAAGCTTTCTTACACAAACAGTGACGAACTAGACTTGCTTGTTTATATTCTAATGTTTGTTTTTGCGGTGGATTAAACCTGAAAAACGTGTTCTTTCTTTGTGAAGAACAATGTTAATTAATGATGGTTAGAAACTTAGAAAAATGGTTCTATGATAAGAATCCTCGACGACCACAATTGCATGGGAATAAAGATCCCGCTTCATAAGATCAATGTCATCGTCCCAACACAGATGCAGTGCGACTGGGACGAAATTGAAACTAACCACGTCGCAGTTGAGAAAATATAAAAATACAATCTCCGTAATGTACAGAAATAAAACCATGAAAGGGCGTCATTTTTGGCCGGTTATGATCGATGCATGAAGTCTTTTACGAGCTCTTCCTCTTCATGTTTGCTCAAGAACATTGTAGATATCACTAGTCTTGCAGAGTGCGGAGCAAATCAATGAAGGCGCGCTTCTCTTTTCTAATTCTTCCCCTTCTTAGCCTGCTTCTTTGCTGCAGGGCCATAAACACAAAGCTGTAAGAGATAAGCTTCAAATTTTCTAACTAAACAAGATGAGGGAAAATTATGAAGACCTAGTCTCCTTTTGGCCTCTGATTTTGCAAAGAAATCCCTCCATTCATCAGTTAGAACGAAAACAGGGTCTTCCTCTTCCTCAACTTCCACCTTCTCAATCTCATCCTGCATTATCCTGATGCCAAGCAAAGCAAAACAACAAAGCTGATTAATGTACAAAGGCCAGATCAAGTGTATTGACCTGCATTCAACTATTCAAATTGCAAGAAGCTCCCACGCTCATATTTCCAAGATTCTCATGAAAATGCTGCCCCCCACCCACAGAACATCAACCTATTTTCTAGGTTGAGGTTATTTAACCACTAAAAGTAAGCAAACTAATGGAAAAAGATTGATCAGTTGAATTGCAGATGAGCACCCAGAACCAGAAGAGCTTTTTTTTTAGTTTGGCATGTGAAACCAAAACTTAAACTAAATATACATCAATTATGAATATATAGACACACATTACATACCAGTTCTAAATTATCCCAGCACAACTACCACAAGAGAATTCTATACACTGTACCTTCCAAGAAGTACTAAAGCAACTGATAATAACAAACCCACAAATCAATTTTTATAGCCACCCGCTGTATTCATACACAACCCTCACACTTCGGAATAATAGAGGAATTATCCAAACCCAAAGTCTACACATAAGAGGAATTATTAAGGGGTAAAAAGAAGAAGAAGAAAATAAGAAAACAAATTGAGGGATTTCAAGATAAAACTTACTGGGCATCATCGAAAGCTTCATTGAGCTGATTATCCGGAAAGCTGGATTGGGAATTGGGCGGAATAGAAGCAACGGGTTCTGGGTTTTGAGGGGAGGGGTAATAGGTGGAAAAAGTGCATGACGGAGAGTGATTCTTTGGTTGCGAAATAGAGCGGTGAAGTGGGCAGTGAGGTGATATGTAAAAGAAATGGTGGTGGTGGCGGCGATGGTGGCCGTGATGGTGGTGGTGGGGAGGATGAAATGAGGTGAGAGTGGGAGTTTTACCACCACTGTTGGAATCCATTTGGTCGACGACTGGGAAGGCGCCCGTTTGCATTTTAAAGGGTAAATTAGTTCGATATTAGATAAAATTAGGTTTAATTATATAAATATACCGTCTCATTTATAAAATTATAATTACATTATCTAAATGGATGTTAATTTAATGTACCTAAAAAAATATTTGAATATAATTTTTCTCTGAGCATGTGTTCATATGAGTTATAATTTAATTTTGTGTACATATAATTTTATAAAGGATATAAAATTTAAGTACCTTACCTTATTAAAGGATTGTCAAAATAATTTATCATAATTTTAAACCTAAAATATTGCATTAAAGTTACTTTAAATATTTTTAAAATCTTAACTCTCATAGAGGAAAATTATAACTCGGATCAGGTTTGGCTGAACCAAATCAATTATATAACAAGTGTGACATACTTGCTATGTGATTAATCACTTTTCCTAAACTATACACCAATCACATGACAAGTGTATTATAAAATGTTAATTCTTTATTTCGAGAAGGTTTTTTTTTATAGAATTAAATAATTGGGCCTACATTTATAAAAAGAGATAATTATACTTTAATTTGATACATACTAAGTCATGTTTAAAATCTCTTACAGTTATTATTATTATTTTTTTTCCCTTTTGAACTTAATTTGATCTTGATTGAGAAGCAAAAAAAATGATAATTTGTATAAGAATCTCAATTTACCTCAAACTCGACTTATTCTTGGCTAGTTCAGTTCATTTAATAATCAAATTATATTCAAATATATTTTTAAATTATTAAAAAAAATTAAGAAATCAAAGTATTGCAAGATGCTATGTTGGTTCCCTTTAATAGTTCACATTTTCCAAGTAAATTATATTTTTGTTCCTTATACTTAGGGTCAAAATTGAATTTGATTATTAAATTTATGCACATCTTTTATTCCTAGTATTCAAATTATTAAGATATTGATCTAATCGTTAAAAATTTGAGTTAAAAGTTAAAACTAAAGAAATTGGAGAATACGACATTGTTGGAAAATACAGTCCGCTTCACATTTTGCAACAAATGTCCCTTTGTTCTTGTAACCATCTTCAATAAGCACCCAAACTTGAAGTCATTAACCGTCTTGTTCACACGTCGTTGTCGCCTCGATCTCGTCTACCACTGTTGTCTAAAGATTGATGCCCAAATCTCATCGTTTGAGGGTCGTCATGGCCGTGTGTCGTCTAGCAAGATTTCTCGCGGTCGTCCTTGTGCAAAATCCTATTTAAACTTCTCTAACTTCACTCTTTTTCTCTTACAAGCTTGTGTCATTTATCAGAACCCTAGTTCACTCCTTAAAATCCCTCAAACTCAATCGTTGTGCTCGATTTCCAAGCGTCAACACCCCATTCCCTGCTAGCGCTACCACCACGTTTCATGGGTTGTGCTATGTCGTGTGTGACATGGAGTTGGAGGAAAGGTTATGCAAGAAATGTAAATTCTCTAAAATTGCAGTGTGTTACACAACTAGGCTCTCTAATTCTATTAGTTTTAACTTTAATTTTAGCGGTTGTACCAAAATTGTAATAATTTGTCTAAATTGGAGACCAAAATCGTGTATGAAAAAGTTTCGGACCAAAATTGATTTTGATCCTAAGTATAGGGATCAAAAGTGTAATTTTTCCATAATTTCCAATTTCTTTTTAGTTTTATATTCTACTACTTTTTTTTTTTTTAAAAAAAATGAATCATAGATTCGGATATCACTTTATCATTAGTGCTTGATTTGACTTAAGTACGCTTTTATTATTATTATTATTATTATTATTTATTATTATTATTAATTTATTATTATTTTGTTAGCAGGACTTGCCCAATCATAGTGTAGATCTGGTAGTTATACTTTTCTAATTATAGATGGAGTTATTTTATTCTTAATGAGGTTATATATATTATATTTATTTGAACTATTGAAGGCAGCATTTGTCCACAAAAAGAACTATGAAAATTGAAGAAAATAATTTTTTCTTTCCAACTATCGATATTTTAAATGTAGAAGATTTTTTAATTTAAGTTAGTGTTTTCTAAAAGTTATAGAACGCAGTATTTGGAGAAAATGTCAGATAATTTAGTTTGTGAAAATTTGTACTATTTTTAGAATTTATGCGGAGAAAATAATATCAACATAATCCTGAATTTATCTTACTTCCGCATTTTTCAGTATTATTTTAAGTTTTGGTTCCCAGATTAATAAATACCTGAAACTAGTGCCTTATACAAAGGGCATGTTTGTCCCTTTATGCAAAAAAGTGGGGGCTAAATGCTAATTTTTAATAATGAAAGGGGTGTAAGTGAAAATCAGTGTTATAAAGATCACCACCAACCAACAAGGGAGTCTGGTCTGGTTGGAGCTTGACCGCCCACCATTCCATGTTGATGATGTTGGTAATGGTTGGGTTGGGCCACAAAACGCAAAATTCATACGCGAAAACGACACTCCACCGACTCAGATCTGGCGGTCATCACCATCGTCAACTTCCATTGTTCGGGCTGGGTCCCACTCATTTTGATGAGCCAAATCTCAAGTAAAATGTTAGGGAGAAAATGGCAAAGGAGTTGAGCTTGGAGTTGGAGCCCTTCCACACATTCCAATAATCAACGGCAGCCCTACGTTTTTTATATATAGCTCCTTCAAACGATTAGCGCACACACATCCCTCACCCTCACCCTCACCCTCTTTTCTTCCCCTTCTCTCAATAACAGCCCTCCACTCCACTCCCCTCCCCTCTCTCTTTCTCTCTCTCTCTCTCTCTCTCTCTCTCTCTCTCTCTCGGTGCTGTCTTGTTTCAAGATTTCTCTGTTGTGATTCTTTTAAGTTTTAATTTGATTTGTGAGGAGTTATTTGTGTTTTGCTGATTGTTCTGATTCGGGGAGGGGTTAAAATTTGAATCTGGGGTCATTTTTAGCATTTGGGAGCTAAAAAGCTCGGATCTTGAGCTGAATCTCAAGTGGGTTTTGATCTTGTTTCTCAAATAATTGGATTTAATTTGGTGCGTGTGTTTGGATCTTGGTAGTGTGGTTTCAAGTTGGTTCATTGGTGGGTGGGATTTATATCGTGACCTGTCAATGGGCGCTTTAGATGAATGCCATTACAATGTGGAACTAGAGAATGGAATCAATGTTGGGGAGTGTGTTGAGCTGGGTTCTGAGGGGGAGACCGGGAATCGGGCCATCGAGGATGCTGTCGGAGTCCTCTTGCAGGGTTTGGGTGAAGATATCAATCGTGAAGGTCTGCGGAAGACCCCTCTCCGTGTGGCCAAGGCCCTCAGAGAAGGGACTCGAGGTGATTTTTCATTGCTTTTCTGCAACTCTGTTTTGTTACATTGCTTAGAGTGACAGAATCAATTGAGTTGGATCTGATGCTTCTTAATAATGTGAGGATTTATTCAGAAACTGGGGAGGTGATTAATATGATGAGCTATGGGTTGCAGTGGATCTTTAATGCTTAAATAACTAGTGCTAGATGTTACAACTGCGGATGTTGTTCGAAGCCAACAGATGTTTGGCCGACTTAGCGTCGAGAAAACAGATTATAATTTTTCTTCCTTGTAGTTCACTCATATCCCGCTGGTTAACTATCTTATGGAAGATTATGTTAAGAATCACAAATCGTGGTGCTAGGACTACAGTTAAATCTTTCAATTTCATTACACTAATTGCAGAAGACAGTGTAACGATTGCTTGCCCTCATTCTTCGCATCTTATACTTAATCCTGTCACACTACTGAGCTAATCGTCGTATCGGATCATGTTTTTTAATCTGTTCCTTGTACCTAGCATGCTTATGTAGAGCAGTTCTCATACTTGTGCTGGTGCCTATGATGTTTGAAGTTGGACATTTTATTTTGAAATTCAATGAACAGATTTTGTTGGATTCAATAACTTGAGTTCTGATTTCTGCTTCGAGTTTGTGATATTGTTATACCTCTTGATATGTCCAGGTTATAAGCAAAAGGTGAATGACATTGTTAGTGGTGCTTTATTCCCTGAAGCTGGGTTGGAAAGTAAATTTGGTCACGCCGGTGGAGCAGGTGGGCTTGTAATCGTGCGTGATCTTGATCACTTCTCATATTGCGAGTCTTGCTTGCTTCCTTTCCAGGTTAAGTGTCATGTAGGTTATGTCCCCTCTGGTCAGAGGGTTGTAGGCCTAAGCAAGCTCTCTCGAGTTGCCGAAGTTTTTGCTAAGCGGCTTCAAGATCCACAGCGATTGGCTGATGAGGTTTGTTCAGCTCTGCAACAGGGTATTAAACCAACTGGAGTTGCTGTTGTCCTCCAGTGTTCCCATATTCATTTCCCTGATTTTGAGTCAGCCATCTTTGACCCGAATCACCAAGGATGGGTAAAGATTTCTGTTATGTCAGGCTCTGGAGTTTTTGACAATGAGAAGGCCGATTCTTGGACTGATTTCCTCGGTCTTCTCAGATTCAGGGGTATAAATGTTGACGATGCTTGTAGCAGAGTTTCAGTTAACAAATCTTGGTGCCCATCTCAGTCTTTCCGGAAGATGGGGGCATCAGATTCAGCTATGCTCAGTGCAGTGTCATCAATTCTTTCTTCTTTAGGTGAGGACCCATCAAGGAAAGAACTTGCAGAAACTCCTGGTCGATTTGTCAAGTGGTTGTTGAATTTCAAAAACTCTAATTTGGACATGAAGCTAAATGGATTTGTCCGAAGTAAGAGAGATTGTTTAACTCCCAACGGGGACTTGAGCTGTAACGAAGAACACATCTGTTCTGAACTGAATTTGTCATTCTGGTCACAATGTGAACACCATTTACTCCCATTTCATGGTGTGGTTCATATAGGTTATTTCAGCTCCAATCGGATCAACCCTGTTGGAAAATCCCTTCTACAGTCAGTAGTACATTTCTATGGTTTCAAACTCCAAGTACAGGAAAGGCTCACCAGGCAGATTGCTGAGACAGTTTCATCATTCTTAGGTGAAGATGTAATGGTAGTTGTTGAAGCTAGTCACACTTGTATGATTTCTCGAGGGATTGAGAAGTTCGGAAGCAGTACTGCTACGGTTGCTGTCTTGGGTCGATTTTCCACCGACCCAACGGCCAGGGCAAAATTTTTGCAGATTATTCGAAACTCTTCCTAGTGGAGCCTAATTCTTGACTGAAATAGGTATACATTTTATACTGAATTAAATAGCACATTTTTGAAGCCCTTGTTTTAACTGTGTCCAGTTCCTGGTCTGGGAGTGTCACTGAGGCTGCAGTGGTGAAAGAGCCCAGAACTACTCTTTGGCTGGTTTTTATTGGAAGCATTCTTTATCCCTTTGCTCCCTGCTGCGTGTAACATAAAGGCGCCATAGCCTATAAAAGTGTTTATCTTCTTCAGCATCGTCATCATTTTCAAATATATGTTCTTTCTTATTCATATAATCTCATTATTTGTCTCTTCATTGCCCAACAGTGGTCCTTCGATGGATTTCTTCTTCTTCCTCGTCTGTTTTAAATTTGCCTCGTCGAAACTTTCCAGCTTACACGTTCCAGTTTAAGGCTCCGTTTACTTTTCATTATTAAATTGTATAAGTAGCTTAATACACCCAAATAAGGTGTTTACTTTGCTTTATGAAAGCCTGTTTCTAATCCGAGAGCTAGGTGGGTTGAGATATTTAACCCAAACAACCTAAACAAACATAGTATAATTCATACAGATTTTATCCTGCCATCCAAATAAATCATATTGTAAAGAAATAAAAAAGAAAATAAACACAAGGCATAACTATTTATGTGGTTTCCTTATCAGTTGCATCTTCTGCATTGTATAAGAAGTTCTTGCACACCATATGTGTTGTAAACCTATGAACATTATTCGTCTTCAATAGAATACTAAGTTAAAGCTGTTCAGTTGTAGTTGTTACATATGTACCAACAAATTTGGAAGCGCAAAAACACTTATTTACAATGTTTCTATGACGTTACCTTCAATCATAGTTTTCAACTGAGAGAACGCTAACTGAGAATTATCTATCCCAACCACAAATGTCGAATTCTATGCCAATCCACGTCCGTTGGTGATGGAGCAATAGGTGCTCGAGGCTGGTGAGCGTGTAATCGATATACGTGAACGACAACAGCCATTGCCAGCACGATGCAGAGCAGCATACATCTAAAGGAAGGTACCTGTTTGACAATACTTGTCATAAGTAAGTTCCTGATAAGCAGCAGCATTATTCTCCAAACACATATAATCAGTAAGTGGAAAATAAAACTAAGAGAAATGGGATTGTAAACTCAGATTGAATTTGGAAGCATGCAGTCCTAGCCTGTTACATGCATTTGCACTGCCGGCACTTATTTAAGTAGTGGTAAGTGAATTGTCGGAGGAAATATGAACTGCGCTAGCATCTTACAAAAGGTGAACATAAATAAGCTTGAAAAGAGTTGGTCGACTGTAATTATAGGAAAGCAACGATACCTCGCCCACAAAAAGGTTTTTGGGAGGAAGGTTTCTATCAGCACGCTCGAGGCAATAGATTAACATATCAACTATTGCCAATTCGGTGGCTGAATCATTGCTCTCTGCAACCACAAAGAAACAAAGTTACTTGTTCGAATAATGTAGTGGCAGATCTTATTCTCAAGAATGAAGCATATGAGAATAATATACCTGGGATGTCAAAAATTTGTCTTGTTGGAGGGACACCTAGCAGCTCTCCCAGATAAACACGGATTCTTACACGATCAGAAAGTGAAAGTAAGTCTCCATGTGTGATGACAACAATTGGTTTGTCGTCTAAGGCACAAACAATACCGAAAAATTAAACTCTGCCATCCCCCAAAAAATGCTTAGGTATTTCAACAGCCAAGAACATGAGATATCAGCTAGAAGGTAAACTTGATGACTACGTGTGGTGAATAAAGTGCTCAATCTGGATTAAAGTCTATCCACCAAGAATCCTCATAAGGAGTAAAAGGGAAGGGGATAGGATAAAAGGATGAGAGTTTCATAACTGGTACCTTTAAATGACAACAGGGGATTGTTGAAATTAGTAGCTATCATTTGAGAGTACTCTTTCTTCTTTCCGTCAACGCGATCCATAGATTCCAAAACAGAAAGCCCATTCACGACAAATATGACAAAGTTAATATCTCTGACCTGACTGGAAGGACGACTCCTCCAAGCCTTACACTTTAATCGAGCTTTTAAATCCTTACTGTCAGATTTTCTGGAAATAAAAGAAATGACTAAGTAATTACACTTTTCATCAATCGTAAATATTAAAAACACATTAATCATTTGACCTTTTGACCAGTTCCCCGTGACGGACACCTTTCAGCATCCAACGCGCAAGCATTTTCCGGTTTTCAGAACAATCATCAGACAAACTGCGTGTATCATATAAACAAAAGGAACCTGAACCTCTTGGGATCACATACTCATGGAGGAAATAGGTCCCATCTTCTGTAGAAGAGTTCCCTGTTCAATTAAACGGTTGATTAACGAATCATGTTTCTGTAACATAAGCAAGACGAGACAGAAGAAATAGAAAATATTTACATGAAACTTGGGCTCTTCCTGATAAGAATATGTCGTTCTCCAGCACCCGAGAAATTTTGTTGATAAGACTGCTCTTTCCAGAACCCTTTGGTCCTATTAGCAAAAGCGACGTTATATTTGGTATATCATACTCCCTCAAATCCATGCCGTCTATCTTTTCAGCCCATGCACCAGGAGTATAGCTGAAATCCATGTAAGAAAGACGGGGACTCTTAACATTTATACAAGTTCTTCATGGTCAAAGCAATCCAATCTAATCCAATTATTAATCAGGTATAAAATCTTGACAAAAAACAACCAACTTGCTATCTCATAAGCAAAAAGCATAGTAAGTTTGGTTACATGAGATTTCTGAAATTTCAGAGTCTATCATCTCCATTGCCTAAGTATACATCCCGAAAAACTGAATTTCAACTTAAAGAATCAAGAATCAAGGATGCAAAAAGATCAATCATACCTCAAAATTCTACTTTTGGCCTCCTCCAACCTATCAATCCGAGACTGCAACTCCTCGTAACTCCTCAAAACCTCTGCATAGACCTTGACTCTCTGCCTCTCTGTGGCCTCAGATATCAAAGAAAGACGAGGACCCTCATCTTGAAATTCTCCAAAGTTTAGCCCACTCTCGCCGTTGATCGCTGAACAATTTTCTGACTTATGACTAAAACCCTTTTCATTCCCACTGAACACAGCAAAGAAACCACAACAATCGACCTCAAATTCGTGAAAACTAGTACTTCTCCTCAAACTCGGAAATACATAAAGCATAGTTAATGAAGTACCTGAAAACACTGGAAGTAATTGATGCAAGTGGGAATTTTGGGGCTAGTGATGATGATTCATCCTCTGCAAAAAGAAACATTTGACCCCATAATCACACATAAACCAGACATACGTATATTTTACGCAGAGACACGCATCGAATTTAAACAATTTTCTTTGTATATGGCTAAGGTGGGTGGGACAGATGAAATTTCGTCTTTAAATCAAATACCCGTGGAATACAGAAGAGGATAGGAACTCTCGCCACCCATGATTGCTCGCTTCCCTCAGTTGCAGGGCGAAGCTCAAGATTCTAGAGAGAGAAGAAAGAAAGATTTTGTGTGAATGTTCAACAACTAAAAACAAGAGAGGGAGAGTTTGCTTAAGAGGTGACACTAACCTAATCCAGCAAACAGTAGTCTGAGATGAAATCGAGTGATTGCTTACACCTGTGATACGATACGATCCCCCAGGTCACGCGGCACTCTGCTGGATTTTCCATGACTTCTTCGTCTATTTAAAATATACATATATATGGGGTTGACTTACACATTTTGTTCTGCTACTTTATAGTGAAAAAGATATTTTTATTATCCACCCAACAAAAAAAATTTAATCTTGTTTCAAAATATCGTTTCAGCTCGGATTACATTTTTTTCAACTTTATTTGATTATTTTTGACAAATAAAAACTGAAGCAAAGTAAGGAGATTTTCATTGGATTGCAATTTGCAGGTGGAGTTGATCAAACACAAATGATCAGTTTTACTTGATTAAAAACACAGCAGAATAAGAATTGATGAATAAGAAGTTGGGAGTTGGGAGTGGTTGAAAAGATTAAATCAGCAAAACTGCTCTTTCATTCTAACTCTGGAAAAATTTGTGTACATAGCATGTCATGTGCGTATGAGAGGTTCACCATATTTTACACATCAAAATTGCAATGAGGTGCAGCAAAACTGCACATCAGGAGGAAGAAACACAAAGGCACTCTTCTCTCAGTTGAATCAGAAGCCCCCTCCCCTCTACTTCAATCCCCACAGTCGGTCCGGTCCATATCATCTCATCTTATCCCCAGTGGACTTCATTGCTCCACGGATGCAATCCGTTGCTCTAGCTCGCCCGACCACTGTTTTGGTGCATCTAAGTTGCAGGAGCTCATAACAGAAGCTTCTCCTCAATCAAGAACCTGTAAAATGCACGTAAACGCACATGAAGATCATCTTTTATGCAGAATAACACAAGTATCAGCCAGCAACTTATTGTGCATCATCTTTGCCCAAGAGCTAGTATTTCGCTAGTAGCATAGAGTGTGATTGTTCCGTTCAGTGATAACCTGTAGAACCAACTGAAAACCAAAATCAGGATATGAATCCCATTTATCCCTAGACGGGCGTGGAAGATGTCATCAAACTAAGACGGGGGGCTTTTTGCTCTCCACCAACTCGAGGTGACAACAAGTGTACTTATCGATTTCGTCTAGTAAGGAATGACATACGGCATAACCGTAACATCTGCAGACTCCATTTGTATTGCTTCAGCCCAGACCTGCTTTGTCCACTCAACCTGAGAGTACGACAGTTTGGGCCTCTTTGCCTTGGAATTGTTGCAGCCAAACAGCCAGTCCTGATCGTCAAACTGAGGCCATTCTACTTTAGGAATGGTGAGTACCTGGCTCAAATATTTCAAGTCCGGATGAGGCTTCATAGAGGCGGCGACCTTGTCCTTATCTTTGACAGAAGCAGATGAAGGCCTCGATGAAGCAGGATCTTTACGCTCTAATATACCATTCTTCCTGAACTCTTTCTCATCCGTCTTAGGGGTAGCATATGGCCTTTGACTATCTACAGCCTTGTCATTCTTAGATCCAGCCATCTTTCTTCCATTCTCCACAACTTGATGTGAGGAATGAAAATTTTCATCAGCAATGTGGTTGTTTGCAAACTGCTCCACCTTGGCCACATTCCTATTAGCTTGGCATGGTTCTATCTTGCTTCCTATACCTGCAATGTCTGAGGAGATAAGACCATTACTCACCACATGATTAGCAATGGTTGTCCTCCCAAGTGGATGTGAGGATGTAAGTTTTTCATCAGCACTGTGGTTGTTTACAAACTGCTCCACCTTGGCCACATTCCTATCAGTTTGGCATAGTTCCATCTTTGTTCCTACACCCGCTATATGTGAGGAGCTAAGTCCATTACCGGCCACATGATTAGCAACGGTGGCCCTCCCATTTTCAGCTCTGGAGTTATTTGCAGTCTGACCAGGGTCCCCATTCCTTACATTTTGAGTCACCGCTTGAGAGGAAGAAACCTTATTGTTGACCTTTTGATTTGTAATAACCGGCCCTTTTGCCACAGCCAAGTTTACGGTATTTTGAGGAGGATAAAAACCACTTCCATTTGAACTGACTTGATGAGAGGAAAGAGCAGGCCTTGACACATTATGGGGCCGAATTCCATTGCCTTCAGCGAAAAACAAACAATAATTAGGAAAAAGCATGCCAATCATCCCAATGCAAATATACATCCCTAGGAGCCACTTCTAATCCTACTAATCACTGTGAACAAGAAAACATCCTTTTTCCATGGAAGTTAACTATTGACGATAAAGGAAAGAACTCACCATGTATAAAGCCATTTAACACAGGCTCCTTTTGCACTGCAAGCTCCACATGGCTGACAGGGCTCTCGTTCAGAATGCCTGAGGGTTTCTTATCACGAAGATCTAGAGAACTACCATCACTTACTCCTAGTTTAATCTTCTCTTTACTCTCTTTCACCTTCTCCTTCTCCTTCTCCCTCTCCCTTTTCTTTTCCTTTTTTCTTTTCTTGTCCTCTGATTTCCTTTTCTTATCTCGACCTTCATTCTTGTGCCCATCTTCTTTACCAACAGCGCTCCCGTGCTTGTTCTTTTCTTTTCCATCCTTTCTCTTCTCAACCTTGTCCACTTGGCAGGAACCGACTTTAACCTTAATTTGATTTTCTCCAGAAATATTCCCAACCAAACCATTTCCCAAGCCCCTTGCATCAAGTTTGAGACTTTGCCCATTATCCATCCTACTATGCTCTCTCTTGTCCTTGATATCATCATACGCTTCAGTCGACATGCCATCACCATTCTCCTCCACCTTCCCCGGAAGGTTGGCCTTTCTTTGTCCCGTGAGTGTGATTTTTTGAACCATCTGGCTATCTGTAGCTCCACCATCATTTCTAACTCTCTTTCCCAATTCCACCAAAATTTTATGATCCTGGATTCCGTTAATTGGTTTGCTATCTGGACCAAGCTTCTCACCATTCTGAATTTCCAAGGACCCTACACTTTTCTTATCTTCTGAGGACTTTTGCTTATCTTTCTTCTTGTCCTTCTTGTCTCTATGCTTCTTTTCCTTACGGTCCTTATCTTCTTTGTGTTTACCTTCACTTCTCTCCTTTTCCTTTCTCTCTTTTCTTTCTTTCTTGTCTTTATCCTTCTTATCCTTGTGCTTCTTCTCCTTGTGCTTCTCCTGATATAGAGGTCGTGAGTGACATATGACTCTTAAGTAAATATAAAAACGAAGAGAAAATCTTATACATGTTTAAAGCGTGCAGTTAGAAGAATAAATGCTTGAGAATGATGTAACATGTTATAGGAAATAAAGATACACATCTATAATGCATTAGAAGTACAGCTGCAACATGCCAAGCCTCCTGCTAGGAGTAGAATAATAAAATACTGCAGTAATCTTCATCTAGAGGATTAATATAGAGAGAACACCATAAGAATATCAATGATTTAAAAGACACATAATAGATTTATATCATATCCTTAAAACCCTGTAAAGTTTCTTGAAAAAGACTTTTGCAACAATTTACTGATGATCCAGTTATCTGTCGGAGTAGAAATGGAAAGAAATTGCTAGAGATCACTGCAAGTTAATTAGATCAGTTGCATGAAGCACAAACCTTCACTATCAAGTTCACATCATCAAATCCAATCTTTCTCTCATATCCAGGAGGTGGAAATGGAAAACAACGAGACATCGCACTTGGGCAAGGAAAAAGTGGGGAAAACTCTCCACCAAGTAAGGCTTTTCTACGCTCTGGCCGGAACTTCCTAATACAGGAACCGACCAGAAACAATTATGTCGTCCATGCACCATGTCCTTGTGTTCATTTCCAGCCTTGTATTAACCAATCTCACACATCAATCCAGCCCGGGTTTTCAGTTCCAGCCCGGCATCTATCACCCTCACACTGTCAAAGTTCTAACTTCGGCAACGCTCATTCCCTGCCTGTACTTAGTCTGGAAACAAGAAAGACAATTATATTATGATGCTCCAAGACTACTTATGGTATTAATCAATCTTCCTCAACGAGAAAAGGCTTTCTTTTATATAAAGATCACCTTCAGAGAATCTGAAGTACAACCAACTCCACCACACTACAAAAGCATCAAACACCTGCCCATCATCCAAAGATGTAATCAAGGATTCTGTAGGCTACTTTAAGTATCCACAACTGAAAATCAACACATTCAACAAACACCATAACACTCCAAAAGTAGAAGATATTATTATGCCTCTCATGCTTCAATTCCTGACTCCTGAATACCATCTCAAATCCATAAAGTATGTACATGTCAATCATGTGTGCAGGGGAAAAAACGGAGCAGCAGAACCAGCAAGGTGACCAGAGAATACTCAAATCCAAACTACCAATTTAGCATTGACCATAATCTTCAGATTTTAAGAATGAAAATCAGGCCTTAGTCCAGTGGATCAAACCCTAAGCTATCAGCCAGAAAATACTATGTCAAGCATAACCAGCAACAGCTTGGCACAGCAAGGATAAACAAAAAAAGAAAAAAGAAAAAGATTGCAATCAAATCAAATTCAAGAAACAAAAATTTGAGGCTCTTTACTGGAAAACAATTGGAGAATCGGGCCAAGGAAATAAAATTTTCAAGAAAAGGAAAAAGAGCCGAAAACACACATCTTGATGGGTGGTGAGACGCAAAAACAAGTGGCGATAAAGGAATTTGAGAGACCCAAAAAAATTGAAGAAACCAAAATTCCATAGTTGTTTTAAACTTGTTCGGAAAACAAGCAGATGCATTGTGAAACAAAGAGAGAAAGATCACGGAGAAAGAAGAGGAAAAGGAGAAATCTGAAGGCATTCTCTCTCTCTCTTCCCATACCTCTCTCTTCCTCTGTGAATCTGTACATAGATATACAAATAAACTAGGATCTTATTTGTGGGTTTCCCCCAAGTGAGTGTGTTGGTGTGTTCTGTTTGTCCTCCTCAGATCCTGAAAAAGATTTTTTCAATTCTTGAAATGGGTTTTTTCAGAGAAAGGGGCCGCCTCCCAGGAAACCCCAAAAGGGAAGAGAAAACTCGGTGGCTCGCAGCAAGGCCCTATTTATAAAAGGTGAGAGGTAGGAGAGAGAAACAAGAGGGAGGAGAGAGAAACGTGTAAAATAAACAAGAATCCAGACATCAAAAGAGATGGGGAATGAGGGATTGAATGTGGGTTCCTTTATCCGCCACATACTAAACTCTTCAACTCAACAACATGTCAAAAATTTCATCTATTTTTTTGTATCAAATCTTATTATTCAGTCCAACTACACTGACTCCTCAAATCATTCAATGGCTACCTGTCACATGAATGAATAAGTCAATAATTTTTGAAAATATACTTAATTTTGTCTTACTCAATATAAAAAAGTGCTATTATCATATGAACACATATATTACGCAAGTTTTCGCTAACGACGATCAACATAATTTACATCGATGCCCCCCTCAAATATTTTTCTTAAAAGTTCAAGAGCAAGGAGGTGGGCCACTGCTGAATAGCTCAGTATGTAAAACCCAACTGGCCCAAGGAGCAAGGCTTTTAGTCCATAGAACTACATTATCTTTACTTACTTGGCATATAAAGGAGAAAGCTCATTTCAGCAAGTCTAGTCAACCTACAACAATGATTCCATGTCACACAAATAGCTGACACGTGGAAATACGTCATATTAAAGTATCTCCCACAAATTCCTTAAGATCCGGCTGGAATTCGATTTTTACTCAACAAGTAACAACTTCCTAGAAATATAGGTAGACTTGACTAGACTTAGTAAAACAGTCATATCTCAATTAATGCTTACCCGAATCCCGGATGATTTTTTCGAGAAGATAATTGACTCTTGTAGCTTTCCAACGACGTACGACATTCTATAACTGCCCTTTGGATCCAACTACACGGTCGTCTATAAAATGATCCTTTGTGCAATCATTTGTCAAGTTTTTACCTTGCAGATATACTGTCACCCACTTTATCTTTGTTTTTAAGTTATTTCAAGCTCACTATACACGAATTTATCACTTCACTATTATCTTTTACTATTATTCTTATTTAAATTCAAGCTTTCCATTTATTTCATTCAATAAGAAGATTATTGACTTAAGTATCATACATAATGAGTATTCTTAATATGTTTGATTACTCCAATTATTTTTAAAAAAAAAAATAGATAACAGAATATTAAAATTAAAATAACACACAACTTTTTAATTACCACGATCAACACCATTCATATACGTGACATTTGGAGGATGAAATGATTTTATTTTCTTTTTACTAATAAAAAGTATGAGAAGAACAACCAATATAATGAGGATACTTGATTTTGACTACTAGATTGTTTCATGGAAGGCAAGACATGAGTTGTAAGTATGTGGGCTAAATTTGGGAATGTGATAAATACAAGGGCTTGAAAAGAGAATATATGCGGCTCAAACTTCTCTCAGTGGATCCAATATGGACAGGTCAGGCAGTCAACAAATAAACTAAGGTATCTCAAGTTAGTCTAAGTCAAAAGTGCTAAGATGTGTAACGCGATATTAGTCAACTTGCACAACTTCGAATTGTTGCTATAATGGATTAGGTATAGGTGGCGGCCCATTTTTTTTTTTTTAGGGTTTATATGATTTTCGTAAAAGAATGACAAATCAAGCAGGTAGATTGGGATTATGTCCTGGATCCGCCCTTATTGAAAATTAATTTTAATTCTTTAAAGTGATTTCGAACCCAACTCAAAAAGTATTTATAAATAAGTTATGTAAATTTAAAATATATTTATATACAAATTATATTTTTTATTTTAGTAAATATTTATCAATAATGATCTTATTTTTTTAAATGTATATTAATTAATTAAAAAAAGTAATTGAGTTTTATAGCTTAGATCCGAGTCGGGGCAGATTCTGAACAAGTTTAAGAAGGGGTTATGCCCATTTCAGATCTAACTATAGTCGAGAAGGATCCAATTGGGTCAAATCCAGAAATAAGGCAAGATGAAATAGATTTCAAGTCTAATCAAAATTAATTCCAGTGAATATCGAATCCGGCCAAACTCGCATCACACCTTCTCATTACCATCCCTAATCCTTGTTGTTAGTTATTTTCTAAAGATAAATTTACAACAACTCCCTTGAAATTTAATATAATTATAAATATTTATAATTGTTTGAAAAATTATCAATATTTTTTTATTTTAATAACCGTCCAAAAATTAGCTCAATTTATTAGTCACTGTTAAAATTTTTATTCATTTTTTTTTTTTACGATGAACTGATAAATATACTCTCCTGGACTATGAAATACTTTCCATTCATTTAATTGTTATCCACATTTATGACTCGTTCATTTGAGAATGGTTCCATTTAAGATTTTTCCGAAAATAATTGTATTGTCCTTCCAGTCGTGTGGCCCACAAATTGAAATTTTTTCAACGGATTTCAATTTTGTTTTTGGGAACGGATTTCTATAACTTGACGGTCAGTAGTGAATTATATCGTAGCTTTTTTATTGTGAGATTACCCCAAAAAGCCTGAATTCACAAAGTTGCATCAATTGATGCATTTTCACTTGGTTCAATTTCCCATTAGATGGCTTCCTTTAAAAGAATATAGGACATGCAAGGTAAGCAACTAAACGAGGACAAATACAACACGCATAAAGACAGAAATCATACAAAAGTTCATAAAGATCAAGCATCTTCTTATTCAAAAACTAGAGCAAAGGCAACAATGTCCTGCAAGCAGCTATAGAGTTAAGTCCAGCCACTTCTACCATCTTCTCGGACTATCTCCCTAGTATAAAGCGTTTTGGAGGCGGGGGCGGGGGTGCTACTTCCCAGAATAAATATCAGCGAAAAGAGAAAAGAAAGTAATCATTTACAATTAAATCACTGTATGGACAACGAAAGGGTATAACTACAACTGAATGTCGATAAAGAAACTTAATCATATGATCATACTCCATAAGAACATGTATATCTCAGAGGTAATGACCCTGAGTGAAGGGTGCAGAAGTCGCCAGTAAGGGACGTTCTAAAATGTTGGACTGGAACGAAGCCATGGCAAACCCTGCTGACTGTGGACCTCCAATTGATGGATTTGGAGCTGAACTGCAATTGAGAAAACAGTAAAAATGAAATAGATACTAAGCGTATCAAGATTTTAATTACTCCTCTCTCATATTTATAGAAAACCATGTGACGTACCTGAAAGACAGGGATAGGGAAGGCTCCACAGATGTAGTAATGACATGGTGATTAGAGGGAAACAGTGACCAGAAAACTGAAAAGCAGCAGCGAGCATACAGTTGTCTTTTCTAAACGTAGCTAATTCATATCCTAAACGAAATCAGCAGGAAAGAAGTACAAATGTTACCTGATTGTGGTGAATGATCAATAAAACCAGGGCAGATCATCACATCCTGCACAAGTTAGAAACTGTGATAAAGAAAAACTTGCATCCAGGTCTCATATATATATATTATTAGCAGAAAGAGAATTAAGAGAAAACATGAAACTTAAGGAATACCTCTTTGGCACCTTGATTTTTGTGGGCCATCTCTGCAAGAAATACAGTTGCAAATCAGAAGAATGTGGAACTTCAGAGAGGTAACAACTAAAAGCATCCAATGAAGGCAGGATGATAACATAGAAAAAAATCTCAGAGAAGGAAAAGGATATACAAAGTCACAGCATTCGTCAGTTAAATGATTAAACCAAAACAATTATCAGGAAAATGGCTCTTGGTCGTTATGTTATTCCGTAATACAATAGTCTCATACCAAATGATTCTTTTTGTGAGCAGAATCTCAGTGGGTACCTAGGGTCTTAATACTATCTGAATCAGATATCTACAGATTTGGATCATATACCAGAGGAAAACAATTTGTGTAATAGAATACTCACACGAAAATGTAAACAAATATACCTTGTCAGTGCAATAAACTTAAAGACAAAGAAGCAGACCTATCGTACATTTTATGGAACTGATTTGTGCATGAATATTCGGAAAGCATATTGAATCATTCACTGTATCCTAACACAGCGAGATTATGTTTTGCTTTCCCCCCAAAACAGTAAATTCATACAGCAATTCGAAGCGCACTGTTGTGGTTGATGAGGTCTTGTGCACCTATATCACAGACATGGTTTCCCCTCGTCGCACTTAGGCATGTGGTACTAAGTCAAATTCTCACCAATTTACAGAACTTGTCCCATTATATCAGTTATGTCATACAATATTAGGGTCCTATTGTTAATAAATGAAAAAAAAGCACCCACATCTGCCATAATTAACATCTCAGTAACCATGAAATACCAAAAATACAACTTTTACCCAAGTTTGGAGCACTGGGGTTTACTGCCAACGTCAAGCCAAGAAAGCAATCATCTGGTGAAGCGCCAAAGTCCCACAGGTTCAGTTCAAGATTAGGTTCAGATCCTACACACATGTTATTAAGTAAGAAAAGGATCATATATCTTAGCTACATCATTGACAAGTACACCAAATACCAAAACACAGTTACCCAGACTTAGTTGAAGTGCATCTCCAGGTGAACGAGGAACCCACGTGGTGACCTAATCATTGGAGAAGTTAAGTACCTATGAGAAAACAGTGTAAGCTTATACAAACCTATTACGCAAATTACGTGGAAAAATGGATGCTGCAAGCATTGTTCTGCAGTTGGTCTCTTTAATGGATCCCAGGAACAAAGTTGCTGAAATGGACAAAAGTACTAGATTAAGCAGACTCGCACCCATAAAATACGCCAAATAAAATACACAATAATATCAGACCAATTGAAGCTACCTTGATCAAGTCAATTGCTTCCATGCTCGCATTTGGAATAATATCAGAAAGATCGGCAGGCATGATCTATCAACAAGATTAATACCAAAATCAGTTAAAAGGTCGGGAGGAAAAAAAAACAGAGGAAGCAATAGCATATGATGCGCAAGTTGAAGTGAACTCACATCTGAACAAGTGATATTAAGTAACCGAGAAATGTTTGTAGCTTCGGGAAATGTATTCCAGTCGGGTGCCCCAAGTACAGAGCATATCTTGTATAATTGATCAATCTCACTGCCCACAAATGGAACAACATTCACATGTTACAAAAAGACGCACCTCGAGATACTTCACTTGCAGTCTTTTAGCTTGATTGGAAGTTTCACTTACACAGTAATCTCATTAGATACAGCAAAATTAAAGAAGATATGTGCAATATGCAGGAAAAGTATAGTCATTCACATGGTGACCCAAAAAAAAAAAAAAAGACGGCATGCAAAAACTACCTAATATGTGGCATATGAAAAACAATGTTGAAGGTGGACATAAATATATTCAGGGACTAGATCATGAGGTCACCTTTCCCCTGGAAAAATCGGGCACAAAGTGAAAAGCTCAGCCAGTATTGCACCAACAGCCCACATATCTGCGAGGAATTATGCATTTGTGGAGTTATTGTATAAAAGAATTGAAAGAGAAGAAAACCTAATGCTTTAAAAGATCTTCTTAAGAAAAGATATAACCATTCAAAATCCATGACAACTTGGAGACAAGAATTCATCTAGTCTCACACAGATTTCTTGTATGCAACATGTCAATTGAAAAAATTGTAGATTATGACACAGTAAAAAAATAGAGCCCAGAAGCCACCAAGATCACAAACCAACAATCGAGATGAAAACTACATAATAAAGCAGTTCCATAAACTTCATGTAATAGAATTAGGAAAGCTTGAGCAAATAATAATCTTGCATACCAATGGCAGGGGTATAGGATGAAGATTGCAATAATACCTCCGGAGCTCGATACCTTGCCAAAAGAAAAAAATAAAATATAACAATTTATAAGGCATAGATAGACTGTCCTGAATTACTTAACAAAGCAAGAAAAGGCAAATGGTGTTAGTGAAGGTGACAAACCAGCGTGTTGAAACATAATCAGTAAAAGGAGGCGTTGAGGACAATTCTCTAGCCAGTCCAAAGTCGCCAATCTTTATTATGTTATTTGTCACCAGCAAATTCTCTGGAGGGAGAAAGATTTTAGTGAATTAGCACGACAACAATATGTCCTTCTCTGGAAACAAAGCATGCCAAATCCATATGACATGGAAAAACCTTAAATGAATTAATACCAGGTTTTAGATCCCGATGAAAATATCCATGTTTGTGCACATGAACGAGCCCTTGCAGCACCTGAGACATCAAGGCTCGAATCTCTTCCTCAGAAAAAGATTGTTTCCGATCTTTCATTATTTGGTATAAGTTATGTTCCTGGAAATATGCAGAGCACCTCAAGATCGTAGTCAAAAGTTGTATGTAGTATAGTAGTTTGAGCAGGTTTGAAATCAGATCAACATATCCAGCCACTTAAATATGTCAAGAGGTACTGATACACAGACAAAGTCCCTGAATACATTCCAGAGCACTTTACTTTAAGAAGTTAGGTTCCAAAACATTTCCCTGTTTCCTGACTTAAATTCATAATTAACTGCGATGCCTGATGTTCCAATTGTTTTTACCAAGATGGCTAATTTCCGAATGAAATCTAAGTATTAATAACTTCCCTCTCCCATATCCACAAAGCGACAACAATCAGTCTAAATGTGAATCATACTTTCTGTCACCTCTCTTTCTCGTTTACTCCACCACCCATATCCAGATATCTTCTGCATGTTCTTATTATTTTCCCATTTTCCACTGTATCAACTCATTTTGGCTTGTTTATTCTTTCTGTTTTAAATTTTTACTTAGCTTTCACAAGTAGAAATCTCAGTAGAAGTGGCAATACAGAGTATAAAAGTTAATACAGTTCAAGTTAAGCACCAAACCATCACTTTCTTTAACTTTAATCTCAACAACCTTGTTTCACATTGAGATTCTCCTTATTTGTACAATTCGATTCCAAGTTTTGTGCCGAAATTGCATTTGTACAGAATAGCATTGACAAATACTAGACACTTGCCACCAATCAAAAGTTCATTGCGCACATATTACTTTATTTTTGTCTATAAAGCGGCAATTTTCATCAGAAAGAAAAGAAGAGGCGAACTTGTTAGAAATAATAATGACAAGAAAAGAGTTATTTTCCTTTTGAGAAAAAGAAAAGAAAAGAAAAGCTAACTTTAAAGAATTCTTTTTGTACTTGTGAGCAAATTAAATGAAAAGACTGTGACAGGCTATATGCTCCACTTCATGATTAAAGTCATAACTCATTAATGAAAAAAGTTGTTAAAGGTCTAATATGTATCATATTTTAAAAGGATACAATATACACGTAAAAACATAACAGTAATTTGAAAATAAGTAATGTAAGCAAATGATACCATGTACTCAAATATGAAGAAAAGCTCATTATTTTGCCTAACAATCTCCAACAACTTGATGATATTGGGATGATTTAATCTGCGGAGGGACTGCACATAAGAGGAAATAAATAAATAAATAAAGCCTTAACTACAATAATACAAGTGCCCTCCATATGTAATCTTCAAGTTCCATCATGCATATTAACTTCTATTAGATCAATTGACTCGCATACCTTTACTTCTCGTAGGTTCACACATTCCTCCCAGTAATAAAACTTTCTCTTCATTTTCTTGACTGCAACCTGGAAAGGATACTAGATGTCAAAATGAATCACTTTTAATACAAAAAGAATATCACAAGGAAATAGAAAAGAAACGAGGAGAATAAATAGTTCTCACAATCTCAGATGTTTCAATATTTATGGCTTTATATACACTACCGCAAGTTCCATCACCAAGCTCATCCAAAATTTTATATCTGGAAAGACAATGGAACGAAAACAGCATTGTAAGGCTACTGCCAGAAGAGACTCATAATAGCCTTATTCAAATAATTTTAGGAACAATACTCACCTTTCCATTCTTCGATTTGCAAAAACTGGCAATTTAATTTAGTTCAATGTAGCTCTAACCTCTTTAAAGAGGTTTCAACACTGTTTAAACAGTGTTCTTCAAGTAACTGTATGTACACATCTTTGCTTATGTCCACCAAGTAATACAAAATGTAGTAAAGTGCTGGCTTTTCATTGTAAGAATGATTAAAAATCAACCAAAATAATATCAACATGCTTATATGCAGCCTCTACTAGCTGCAAGCAGTGGTTATCATCTAAAAATGGCCACCGTAATCCAATACGTCCTTGCTAATAAAACTCCAGGAACGGATATAAAAATTTATCCACACATTATCACAAAACTATCATGAACTTCAAATTTCATCCATCTGCCAAAAAATCAAAGAAATCAACAAACAAATTAGCATAGAATTTAATGATGACATCAGTGGTCCAAATAAAAAATGAACATAAAAATAAACTTGGCATTTTCAAAAATCTGAAATCAACTAAAATACCAATGATTAAATCAGAACGATACTAGTCCAATTTCTGGCCATATTGAGGTATATAATTGCAGATATCAGATGGGCAAATACTACAATTGCAGATGCAAAGTTGTCCTTTACTTGAAATTTATGATCCTCCTCACCATAAGCAAACTATTAAAAGAATTCAAATTTCTCGTGATCCTTTTCCTTAGAGAGAAGATCACAATTAAGGTATTGAAAGAAAGCACCGGTGATTCTTTCACGGGAAATTACAGAACTAGCTAAAATTAATATTCCAAGAATCAAATACATTCCGCGTGAACTTTTCCTCCCAAAAAGAAAAGAACATAGCATAATCAGCTCATTGAAATTCTGAATTCACATAATCTAATGTCCGAACAAACAACCACAAATAATAAAGGGGGAAAAAAAAAAGCAGACCTCATTCGACATAATTAAACTAAATTTGCAAAATAAGCGGAAATCCAAGACTCAGAAACCACAGCACTAGCCACCACGATCAAGTAAAAAAAAAAAGTAATAAAATCCAAAATTGCAAGCATTAAGAACACAGTCTAAATTCAAATTACAGATATCTCACCAATCGGAACCAAAATTACAATTTAAGACCACATCCACGTAAAAACTCTCCAACTTGCCAAAACCTGTGAATAAATCGAAGAAACTTAGCAGCCAAGTGAGTTCACCTTACAGGAAACAGCAACACGCCATGACTGAAAGCTGAGAAGATCTAGAGAGAGAAATATACGTCTGTAAGGTGTAGAGAGAGAAAATTGGATATTCGGATAAAAAATGCAGTAGTAAGACAGATATCGTTGAAAACAAGGGGGAGAGAGAATTGGATCAACGGAGCTGAGCTACGTTATGATGAATAATATAATAACAGAAAAATCCGCAGAAGTAGCGTTGGAGAAGAAACCAAACGCATACAAAATTGAATAAATATTATAATTATAATATATATGCAGACCTTTTATTATTATTATTATTATTATTATTATTATTATATAATATTATTATTATATAAGATTATTTGTATTTATTTTTTTAAAATATTAAAAGATGTGGTGACGGGGTAGGAGAATTGGTCCTTGCCTTAGGCCCAAATGACGATTTTGCCCTTCTCATCTCTGCAAGTTGGCATAGTGATTTGTATCTATTCCTTGCCCATATGATAAAATTGAAAATTTTAAGTAAAAAAAATTATGGTATGTCCTCATATATGGGTGTTTAGTCTATATTTATTTTATTTAATATATATTTTATTTGAAATTGTTAATATAGTTAACTATTTTTAATAGGGAAAAATGCAAACAACTCCTGTGACATTGCAAATGTGCAAATCACCTCCTTATGAAAAAATAAATAGCAATTTATCCCTTTGTATTTTTTAAAATGAAGCAATACCTAGGGAGGTAAATTGCTTCATTTTGAAAAAGACAGGAGAATAAATTGCTATCTTTTTTTCATATGAGGGTAATTTACTTATTTACAAGGGGGTAAATTGCATTAATCCCATTTTTAATGTATGCATTTGTTCGATTTGAATTGAAAGTGCACATCCGAATATTTTAGCTTCAATTATATTTTGGACATGTATCAACCTTATATGTATCCACAAGGTAACATATATATGTAAACTGAAATGAAATATAAAATACAATATTATTGTATTACGAGAAAATTCAGATACCAATAACCATATATATCTCACACAATCATGACAATGTTATTTTACTCATTTAAAAACAATATACAGCACATATATGTTAAATTTAAACAATGCAAACTAATAAAAAGTTGTAATAAAAAATCCAACATATTTTTTATTAATTTTCTTGAATCTTACATACAGACATTGCTATCCTAGAATATATTGAACAAATAAAAGCTACTCGCGAAAATCCATTCTTTCATTATGCATTGTAAACAGAAACTCTTAATCTGATTCGAATAAGAATTTTTTATATGGCTGGACAATGATCTTCCTAGTTGCATGACCACCAATGCACTTATTCCATGCCTCCTAAGCTCTGGCTAAACAACGTCTGGAGTCAATAATTGTCTTAAGCTTCCCATCCTTCACCAACTCAACAAGACATCCTAAACCATATATGATTATCTTTAGGAATCAGCATCAAGGGTTCCAACCTCTTCCCAGAACAGGTAAGTTTCTTCACAACACAAGTCCACATAGCAGCAGCCCCTGGAGTGAGATCAATCACAACACCATTGTCACTCAAATTCGGTTCGAAAACGGACCACGAAACGCTTGTCGTCCATTTAAGGTTAATTACATGGAATCAATGGAGAATTGGTAGCAAAAAGAGGACGTAGAATGGCTTTGAGCTTGTAAGCTTTCCAATCAAAAGGGTTTAAGCTTGTGGCTACCAACTTTATCAGGACTTCATCTTTACTTGGAGTAGGAACTGGAACGTCCACGTACTGCAAGAATTTGAACTTAAACTTTTGAACTCAGACAGTATTAATTATTACATGTATTAATAAGTCTTGAAACTATAATAATCCGGACATTCATCACGATTCAACAACTCCTAAACAGACATGATCAGAAACAATTGTACAGAAATCAAATGTTTAATATACCTTCAAAACCGACCACTCCATTAACAGAGCTGTCATAGACGAATGCATGCATAAGCTTCCCCGCCATGACCCAAATCAGAAACTACCTTAGTTTCAACAAATTTAATTACGTTTCTATTGAAGGAAACTGAGAAAGATTCTGTTTTTTTGGCTCAACAAAATCGGGTTGGTGGCTTCTTGCGAACCATAAATCGTTAAATAGAGGTAGCCATGATCATTTCATCAATGAATTAGCATAAGTAAAATGACAAGAATAGCCCTCGTACATGTGCCTTGGTGGTCGATTCATGATCGCGCAATCGTTGTCACAAGTCCCGGAATCGGGAATTGTGACACACCTTCAAGGGCTCTGAGGTCTTTTCAAACAAGCGAGTGATCCCTACCCTCATGCATGCACTAGTACTGTTTGATGGGAGCAAGTTAGAAGAATGTTTTTAAAAATTTAAGGTTGGAGTTAAAATAGTAAAAAATACATTAAAAACACCTAAATTTTTTATTGTTGAGGGTATCTCTAGTTTTCCCACCTGTGTAAGGTAGACATGGCGTGCCCTAGGGATGGGTCCAGATGTCCTCTATCTCACGGTGCCAAATGCCCGGGTTTTGTCCGGGTCGAGCCCGTTTGGGTCTGCTACAATGGGTTGGAGCGCGGATCCCCCAATTTCTTGGTAGGATGGGCCTCTTAATGGGCCTGAACCTTGGCAGCCCCTTACCAAAATGGGCCTTAACCCGCATCAAAGTGAACATACATGCAACTTTAGTTTATGTTAGCCCAAGGAATCAAGTCCAGCTAAATATTAGTTAACCCAACATTATCACTGCCTCGATTTGGAATCGCTCTCACGGCCCATAAGAACACTTACCTACAAATTCCCAATTAACTACTACTTTTGGGTTTTGAAATTTAGAAAAGCCCGACTCATTTCTCTTTTTGATACCATTCAATTAAATTGACACCATCTCGTCTAATTAAAGAGAGATTCTAAGTTCAAACTCAAGTTTCTCCCCGTAATTGAAAAGATAATAAAGACATTATAGATGTTGACGAAATATCTTGCTTAACACTTGATTGACCTTTTTTTTCATGTACAAACACTTGATCATGTCTAAACATTTGTTTCTTGGGAAAAAAATAAATGAAGTAATCATCCACAAATCTTTCACCAATCAAAATAGTTTGAATCCTCTGATCACATCTATTATCATAAATGTTTTCCTATTGATTTCATGGTATCTATGTCATGACAAACAAATTCAATATCCTACTTCTATGATTTACTTACAACATAACAAAAAGTGATGTCAATTCAAGACATTCTGAGTCACATATGTGACAGCTTCATTGCAGTTGTTCCAAAAATCTGTCGCAATTTTTGCAACCATCTCTCTGAAAGCCTCCAAAACCTCCGGAACATCTTCCACCGCGTCATTAAGTGACGTCCTTGACTTCTCCACCAATCCCGCCACCGCTGCAGCCAAGCCAGACGACGAACTCAGAACCCCTTCTTTAACAACATCGAAAAGAGACGACAACACCTTGCTAACTGCCTGGATCATCAGGTCCGACAGATACTCCAACATCTTTGTGATCATGCTCCTGACTTGGTCCAGAAGACGTTGGCTGCCCTCACCGGGAACTTTGAGCGCTTGAATCATCTGAACGAGGACATGGGCTGCAGCGTTGAAGATCAGACGCGTTAGCAAGTTTGACAATGTGCTCATGACGAGGAAAACGAGCTTCAATAGGATGACAGCCATTGCTGAAGAGTTGTTATTCTTGCAATGAGATTATGCTCCCTTATGATGTAAGTTATTATATATGGTTTGAGCGTTGAAATTGTTCTGTCTGACGTTTGAGTATTTAAAAGAGTAGGTGTTGTCCGCACATTTTAACAATTCAAAGTCATCAAGGAAAAACAATTGGACAAGGGAGATTCTAGGTTCATGTACAACATAAAAAAATTTGAGGAAGACTTGCAATTGCCCAGGTCTAAAACTATGCAATTGGTCTGTCACTAAGAATAACTAAGTGACAACGCGGTTTAAAACTTAAAAAAGTTGACCTTTAGTAAGTTCTAGAAATCATTTGTCGTCCGAGGTTCCATTTCTGTGTTTAACTTTTCATTTTATTGCCTATTAGGGCGAAACTGAGACTCAAGAGGTCATGAGTTTAAGTTCTATAGAATTTTATTCAGCACAAATGCCCAAAATTATACAAGCCCTCACGGCAAACTTCTTGTGCATGGTTGTATACAATTCAACCACACGCATATATACATATAGGCATACAGATGTCGTGACTTTTATAAACATGAGACGCATGCACATCAACTTACAATAAAAGTATCGAAGATCGAACGATAATAACCTTAAAATCCACAGTATGTCCGAAGATCAAACAACACGGAAACTTGAGAAAATGAGGCAGTTTATAATCGGGCAAGAACAAAATTTTCTTTATAGTAAGCACCATGTGCAACTTCTATATGTACATTATTCTCTCTGCCATCAAGAAACAGCATATACTATATACATCTCTGACATTAAGAAGCAAGAAATCTAATATAGACAAAATAGGCCTAACAAGAGCATAGGGCATACTCAGTTTTCCTCTAGCATATATACAGCATTCACACAGTTTTCCGCTTCCCATAGGAAGGAGCCAAAAGCAACAGCTTCCAGCAGAAATCTCTTCAGACTTGCAAACGAGGTGGTAATTACATCGTCAGTCTCGACCAAACCTGTCTCCTCGTCCCCAAAGAGAGCACAGCTGTGTCTCTCGATCAGATTCACTGCCTCTTTGGACTTTAGTTTTGCACACATCTGAATTGTTTCGGCATCGAATCCCATAACGTAAAACCTCAAGTTTTCCTGTTTACTCCCCAAGCTATAAGATACTTGACCCACAGACGACGATTTTGTGCTGCCGACACGGCCAGAGGTGATGTAGTCTGATCCCACTGAAAACATCTCCGGAACGGAAAGCTGATTCCGAGCACCAATGCCAAAGTGGGAGTTGTTCAGGTCTAGACCCCGTTCCAGATGGTGCCTCAAAGAAGCGGACTTCAAGAAGTATCCGTACAAGATAGAAGCAGCATAAAGTTTGCAGAGCCTGAAACGTTGTATCTCAGTTGTGGCCCAACTGGCTGTGACGTTAGAAATTGATTTCCATCCAACAACAGCGCTTAGATGTTCCCTAACCATTTGCAGAACCTCAAAGCTATGAATAGACTCAAGTTCCCAGTCCTTTGAAGGCCAGATCTCAAGCCGACCGTTATACACGCATTTGGAAAGCCGGGGGATCAAATGAACTCTCATCTCGTTGAACTTGTGGAATATAAGCATGTACATAACTTCTTCAACTGCATCCCGGCATTCATGCTTCTTGAATTCAGCAATCCTCCTGCCATTCATATTTTAAGTCAGCACAAAAGTATGAAAAGTGAAAGGCATCGTATAAATTGACCAACATTACCACGGTCTCTCAGGTTTTTCAGCATTTGTTTGGCCTACAGTTAGTTATTTCAAGAAGTGGTCAGTAAAGCAATCCTATGTCTCTACATCCTGTAACGGCACGCCTTGAAAATGCAGTAATGTGAAAACCATCAGTATAATCCACGTTGACGTCGTATTTGCTCCACCACCAGAGGTAATTCCCAGCTCCAAGAAATAAACGGCCAAGTACTTTTCCCCACAATCATCTAGAGGTACCGAAAGAGAGATGCAAGGAATGCATCAATGCATTATATTTCGGCCACACCATGTCCGGTGGCAGTACTAGTACATGCTCCTCCAGCCTTTTACGTTCTTGAGGAACTCGATGCACTAGTACACCGTCTCCGGCCCATTCCATTCTCAAGGAATTCTGCGCTTATCCAAAAACGTGCCATCCAGTTCGTAAAAAGAAATACAAGCATATTTCTAAAATCCAAGCAATGGTGCAAAATAGTGTCGAGCATCAGCAACACACATACCAAAACTACACATATAAAGACGAATCAATATATTTGCTTTCTCACTACAACAAGCTTCAAACAATAACCTTACGCTGAGGGTACATGTCATTTAGGCTATCAACATATCGTTACAAGGGGAACAAACTCACACCAATCACAAAATTTGCATCTTTTCTGTAAAAACTAAGAAAACAATGCTGACTCTGCTGTACCTAATTATTAATCTTATTCCATTACAAGCCCAGAAACAAACTTATCAGAGGAGTGATACGTAAGCGGATTCAACCAGGAACAGTAGGAAATAAAGATTTCTTTTTTCTTTTTTTTTTCTTAACACACACAATGTTAATCCGATCTGTAGTTTGATTAATGAAGAGAAAGACTTCTGACTTCATACATAAATCTAATCTTCAGTTCAGACAGAGACTATAAATCATAGTTATATATGTATGATGGTATATAAGTATCTCAGAAATATTTGTATCTCTGTTCAGACAGAGACTATAAATCTAATCTTTTCTTTATAGATTTATGTATGATTTATAGATTATGCAATTTAAATATAATCTGTTAACCATTCAAATTGCATAATCTATAAATCACAGTTGTACATGAATCTCAGAAATATTTGAACCTCATATAAGATTTGAACTACCAAACCCAATGGTAACAGACTATAAGAAAATCAAGACAACATTGATTTTAAAACAGAGACCTGTCACATGTATAATATTTTCGCAGAAATTCATAAATTCAGTAAATGCAATAAATTTGGGATGATCAAGAAAAAGGGCATGGCCACCAACCTATGAAGGCAAGCTTCATCCGACCCGAGGCTGAGCTGCAAACGAGCCGCCGCTTCATCCCTCTCATTCGCCAGGCGCTCCAACTCCTTCCTAGCGGCTACCCGAAAGTTGTCGCGATCATCCAACAAGACACCACTCAGAAACCTCCCAGCCGGCGTCCTCGGCTCCAGCGGCGCGTTCAAGCCCCCAAACTCACGCTTGCTAGTACTACTCGTACTAGCCACCACAATCAACGGCCGTCCATCAACACGCAGCCCAAACGTCACCGGACGACGGATAACTCCGGCGGGCAGAGTTGGGAATCTGGGAGTGGCGTAGGAAAGGCAAAAGTCCATTCAACGATCACTCTGTGAAGTCTCGATTAACTGATTGGCTGATTCAAGTGGATAATCGAGGAGGGCTTAATCTTAATGGGTTTCTTTTATAAGTGAAGGAATCAAGAACTACTCTATTAGTACAGTAGTAGTACCCACTAACTCTCCTCGCTCTATATATAGAGATAGAGAGAGAGGGAGAGAGATAAAGAAAGAGAAGGGAGGAAGGAGATAGATACAAAAGGGGTGTCCGTGTACGTATAGAGAGAGGGAACAAAGCGGATAAGGTGAGAGTAAGATTGAGAGAAGGAAAAGAGAGTACTGCAATTATGGTGGCGACAAGTGGGGAGACTGGACCTGTTGGAATTCCAACTTATCAAAAAGATCTCCCCTCTTTTCTTTTTCACTTTTTTGTCGTTAATTTTGATCTTTTTGTTCTTCATATCTATATACAAATCACCAATATTAAATATCTTATATTCACATGATAATTATAATAATTATATACTAATTAATAATTATTATTATAGTGGAGTCTAATTAGTAAAGACTTCGAGTATTTTATATCTAATCGATAACTATAACAATCATATATATCAATCAACAACAACTTCAAATATCTTAAATTCAATCGGTAATTATAACAATTATATACTAATCAGTAGAACTCCAATAATTATAGGATTGGAATCCATGACCTTATAGTCATGGGACATTAATTTCGCCAATTAAACTAGATCCTATAAGTTTTACATTCTTTTCTCGACTATAGCAACCAATCACTTGACTCATAAAATTGCAGAAATATCAAAAAGAAAAATTATGAGAAATTTGAAAAAGTTATTTATTTTAATTTTAGAATTTTTGGAATCAACTTACATCCGCAACTGAAAAATAATATTAATATTAATAATAATTTTCTTAACAAATCCAAAACTAGTATTATTATTATGACTATAAAACTGACTCAGAACAAACATAGACATCGTAGCATATTAAGATTTAATATTTTATCAAATTTGTTTAAGAATTCATAGTCAAGTTTTCTACTTGTGGGGACAGAAAACCTCAATTATTTCAATCGAAATTTGTTTAGATAATGTGTCGATGTCACGACTCACGAGAATAAACTAATTAATTATACTAGCACCTCCAAATAATTAAGGTACAAAATATTAAAATAAACTATGATTCGTACTAATTAAGATAAGATATGAGGGAGGATGAACCCACAAACCTGAACCAATAATTGCCACTCCCACTAATCAAAAATTGCAACCTAAGAAAGGGACAATATGAGGAGGATTAATCTATTTCAATTATCAATCATCATGCCTCATAAATAAATAAATTCTTCAACATATTAAAAGAATAGTTTATAATTCCAAGGCGTTGAAACTATTATTATTATTATTATTATTATTATTATTATTATTATTATTATTATTATTATTATATGACAAAAGAAAAAGCCTACAAATCCGGCCTATTTCCGTATCTTATCAAACTAATTTATAAGGACACTTGTGATAAGATCCGAATGACTTATTTATTTAGTGTTATTCTTTGATATTTCCCTAGGACTTATATGCTAGTTGTAAAATGTTTAAGTATTATGATATTGTAAAAAATTCAGCTGTCCAAGGAGGTTCAGGAGTTGTATTTTGATTCATTGTTCAGATCATTTTTCTTAGTATCTAAAACCTCTCATAGATTGAACGAGAGATTGCAATGATGTATACTTAATACTTGTAGATAAGTAAAAATACCTATTATTTAATATTTTGTACCTTTAATTTTATTGATCGTGCACTCTGGTGACTTATGATCTTTTTAAAAAAACAAAAATTGAACCAATTGCTCGTACAATAAATAGGAGAAGCTCGCTTTACTGTAACTCTAGTCTAATGATGATATTAGGGGTGATAATTCAATTCAAACCTGATAAAATTTACCCCGAGTCATCCCTAATGGGGCAGGTCCTACGTCCTTAAGGACCCCCTGGGACCCACCCCATATATATATATATATATATATATGTATTTTCTTTAACTTTATCATGATAAAATGTGCCAGAGCGGGCGGGGTGCGGGTAAAAAGGTAACCGAAGGGGGAGGGTCCTGGCCCTCCGAACCCGCCCCGTTGTCACCCCTAGATGATTGTACTGAACTCCTCCACTACGAAGCCATCTCGTTTATGAACTGTTATCTATCTTTATAATGAACTCAATTTTATTATTTTTGTTTCACAAAGTAATGAATCAGGTCAAAATTATAGTTATTAGTCCGGTCAACATTATAGTTATTAATCAGATAAAAAATGAAGTTATTAGGTATATTCTAATTGCTTTCTATTTTTCTCTCTCACATCCGTAACATAAATATGAACTCACATTACAAGGATTATAAAGACTGCAAATTTTTTGGGCTTCTGAACTATGGACAAATCCACCATGGCCCGTTGATCATGGGCTTACCTCTAAAATTACAGATCCTTGATCATGGGCTTAGACCTTAGCAGTGGGCTGAGATTGGCCCATCAATCATGACCCAAAAAGTTACACTTCACGCTTACCTCTAAAAATTAATATCAGGAGTTTCAATATCCCAAAAAATTATCAGTTTTTAAAATGGCAAGTATTGAAATTTAAGAAAACAAAATCGAAATGGCTAAATGGAAAGACAAGGCTCGGAGAAAGAAAAATACAGTCCTCCCTCTCTCACTCACTTGACACACTTCAACCCCTCAATTTCCACCAACGGACGTCGGCGCTCTCGACGGCGATGAGGGTGGACCACCCGCCTTGGTTATTGGCAAAGAGGGAGAGGCCAGCCCATGGACATCGAGCGTCTGCGCGATTCCCGACCCTTCTTCTCCCCTCGGTCTCGCCATTTTATGGAGGCTCTTCGAACTCAAGCCCCTCTCACAGTCTCAATATGGTCGAACTCTTCTCAATGGCTAGCGAAGCCATTGACAAATTCGAAACTTCCTCATGGCTAAGCTGCAGAATCTAAAATCTGCTTGGTTCGCCAAGTTCGAATCTGCTGAACCAGTCTCGTCGGCTCGTCCTCCGCCGCCTGCTGCCGATGACGGCGTCGTTTCTGCTGCACCCAACGGCTTGTCTTCTAGGGTTTCGGCGCTGCAAGAAACAAGTGGAGGGGGGGGCGTTTCGTCTGCTAGGGATTTTCTCGCGTCGCCTCCTTTTTGGACTCTATCTCTTCGCCTCCTCGGATTCCCACGCCGCCTGCCTTGCCTGAAGCTTTTTCTGGCCGTGCCCCTTCGTCTCCGTTGACGTCCATGCTGCCGGAAACTCTACCTGGCCCTCCATCTTCTCAGCCTCCGTTCGCAGCCGCATCGCAACCGGCTACCATGGCAGCTCCGCTGCTTTCCTCATCTACGCCTTTGGACCATTCGAAAAAGCCGGCTTTCAATTTTGGGACGATCCCTCTTCGGCCCCCGTCGCCTCCTTTCTGCCCCTTGGATGACTCCAATTTGATCTTCTAAACATCAACTCGAAAGACCCTCCGATTCATTGCTCCAGAACGCCAAAATGGCGAGGTTGTGATTCGGCCTTCGTTAGCCATGGCCATGGAAGGTGCTAAAAGATGGGCTAACACGGTTGTTGGGTACTTCTTGGGCCGCAAACCGGCCTTCCGGCCACTCAAAGATTTTCTCAACTGCTCTTGGCCGTTGGTTAAAGATGTCATTGCAACGGCGACATGATTCTTCATCGTTACATTTGAGTCACCTGTTGCTCTTGTCGAGGTTCTCGAAAGCGGCCCCTGGCTTTTCCAAGGTCAGCCCATCATTCTCCAGCGTTGGGTCCCCGAGATGGCCCTCAGAAAACAGAAGCACACTCAGGTTCCCGTTTGGATTCGTCTGCGTCATCTCCCTGTTGAGTTCTAGACGGACGATGGTCTTAGCTCAGTTGCTAGTGGTATTGGACAACCTCTCTACGCTGATGGCTTCACTAGAGCATGCTCAAGGCTGGACTTTGCTCGGGTTTGTGTTATGATCGACTTTGACTCCGTCCTTCCGCACCATATTGTGGTTATGATTCCCTCTTTAAACGGAGTTGAATCACCTTGTCGGGTTGATGTTGAATACGAGTGGCTTCCGTCCAAATGTAACTCATGTCGATCTCTTGGGCATTCATCGACTTCATGTCCTCACTCAGCCAAATCGACTCAGCCCCCCGTTGCGGTCTTTGTTCCTAAAACTTCTGGTCGGCAAGGGTCCGTTGAACTCTCGTCTTCCTCTTCACGCCACACCATCTGCTGTCGACCCGCTGCCTCGCCCGCGGCCACCCATTCTTTCGACTCCTTGTTCACCTTGCTGCGTTGACCATCAGCCTCTATCTTCTCCAAAAAACGTTCGCTCAGCTCCATCGGACAAAGGTAAAGAGATTGCAATCCACAACTCCTTTCAGGAGCTTGCTAGATCAGATGACGTCGACCCTGAGGCCCCCCTTGTTAATCCTTGCCCTGGGACTCCCTCTCAGTATCAGCCTCCCCCCAATGTTCCATGACCCTATTCATGGGTCTGATCGCGCATTGGCCCCTTAAGTCCTTTTATTGTTGCTTCGTTTTGTATTGTATTGCTCTTGCTTTGTTGTTGTAGCGTTGTCTTGGTTGCCTCTGCTGTTGAACGCTGGCTGTTGCTTTGGACCTAGGGCTGATGCCCTGGTCCAGTTGTACCCCCCCCCCCTTTCTTTTATATTAATGCAATTTACCTTTACCTAAAAAAAATTATCAGTTTTAAGATATATTTTAGTAATAATTACTTTACACCCCTTGACTTATTATTTGTTTATACAAACCACTTTTACTTTTGGCTGATTACACATACACCCATAAGATACGTCATTATCGTTTACATAAATTACCCCTATTTTTTAAAATTACGCATACACTAAAAAAATATGTCAACATCATTACAAAAACTATTCATATTATTTTGCAATCAAGATTAGTTTCTGTAATTATTCAAAAGATAATGATAATTTATTCAAAAAGACCATAGATCAAGAGGTGATAATTGTAATTATCCCTATATTCTAACAAGCTTCTTCAATTCTGATAACATAGAAGAATGTATATTTTTCTGAATACTTTAAAATTTTATTTCTAAAATAATATCTACAATATTTATGAAATAAATATAGCTGAACACGCTCATATTTGGGTGAAAAAAATTTACTTAGCTTAAACCTTTCTTAGTATTGAATTGCTCAGTGAAAAATATTTACGTAAAAAAGTTATTTGATTGAAAAAGCCAATTGACAGAGAAAAGGCAAAGATGCGCCATTCAAAAAGCTGTTTGACATTTTCCAGTGGCTGGAAATGGAATGGATTCCTTTTGCTTTGTTTGGTTTTATTTTCTACTTTTTTTTCGAGATAATGAGAAAATAAAAACAAATTTAATATTACTTAAAATATTTTTACTGAGTGTTTTGATTCATTCTTCCATATATATATATATATATGCATTCACCTACAAATAAATAAATATTATTATATACATATATATATTTATAAAATTATATAAAAAAGACATGATTTGATAATGAACAGTATTTTTTATCTCTCAATATACGACACAATACATACAAAAAAATAAATATTATTATATATATATAAACATATATAAAAATATATAAAAAATACAAGATTTGACAATGAACATTGTTTTTTGTCGCCCAATATACAACACAATACATACAATATATTTTTTACACTATTTAAAAATAACTCCAAAAACAAATACAAACATACACTATATCTCCAACACGCACTTATTTATCTTTATTTTTCTCTTTCTATCTCCATAAAACAAAACAAAACAAAACATTAAAAAAAACAAAACCAAAGGTTTCCGCAACACTTTTCTCTTGTTGCTGTCTTTTGCTTTTCGCAACACTTTGATACGTTGCATGCGAAAATTGACTCCACACATATTAGCATTTTCATGCACAATTCATATAAGAAATATCGCCCGTTTCCATTACAAATCTTCATAATTCATTTTATTGCAATAACTACGGAGAAATAAACAACCATTTTGGGAAAACCTTTTTAATAGATTGATTTCATTATTAGGAGAAAATCATCAGTTATAGTCCCCTGGCCTACATCAAATGATGAAATTAAATAAAGAAAAAGAAAAACTAAAAGATATTGAAAATGGGCCATCAAGAAGCCCAACCAGTGACAATGGGCCAAATGAGGCCTATGTTAATACACTCCCAAGCCCAACAGAGGCTCCTCAGGCGTGTCAAAAATCATAAACCCTAATCCATTTCCAAGAACAAAAAATAAATAAAAATTGGTTGAAATAATGTCAATCCGAACCAGTAAGGTAATGCCACCCTCCATGATCAGAGGTTAACACTTGGAAATTTGCAAGATCCATAACCTGCACAAAAAAACAAAATAAATAATTAACATTAATTCCACAATTATCTTTAAAAAATTTAGATAACTTAATTTAATAATAAATTAGAGGAGTACTTACTCGGATCTTTGGAGGTCATAACTGCTAACCCGTTGAAGGAACAAGTCGCCCCGGCTGCCCTCATCTGGGCCCAATATGAACTAAAAGCATAGCTGGCGTGCTTAGTCAACGAATTAGGCTTGTAACACTTCCCTCCGGGTCGGATCGGGTCACAGGTCCCATTACCTTGACTGCACGCGTACGACAATGCCCCCGCCAACGCCGTCTTGTTTGCACCCTCCGCCACCACGCACCACAGCTTCCCGTAATTCGCAGGCTTCTCCAGAGGCGGGTACTCTGAAACCTGGGTCTTGCCCGATAGATCAATCGGGTACACGTGCGACCCGTTCGGGTACAGTAGTCCGAAGTGTCGTTCAGTGCCCGCACCTGGCTTCTGGTTCTCGTTGTACAGCGCGAAGATCATGGTCGGGATCACTGCCCCGGGTCTGGCCGGGGTCCCGATCGGCGGCTTCGCCATGAACTTCTTGACCACGTTGCGGTTGTAAGTGGCGGCGTTGTAAATATTAGCTCCGAGCTGGTCCGGGTCTCCGCCGCTGGGCCAACCCGTTTCGGCGAGGAAGAGGCGAATGTCCGGGTACCCGAGTCGCTTCATGGCGTAAACAATAGAATCCAGCATTTGGTCCAACAGATTGGTGTAGGTCAGACCCGAAACAGGATCCGTATAGGTTATGTTCGTGGGTTGAAGCAGGGCATAGTCGAGGTTGATTTGGAGAGGTTGAGAAACCCAAGCGAAATACGTGTAGACATCGACGAAGAAGAAGGATTTGGTCCGGTTCAAGAAGTGGAGCATTGGTCTAATGACTTTTTCCCTAACGTCGGACCGGAAAGTTCCGTTAGACGGCGGGAAAGAAGACTCCAGCGCGTCCATCGCCAACGGTGTTCCGACCTTGATCTTGTGGAGACCGAATTTTTTGACGGAGCTTCGGATTTTGCGCATGGCGGGCACGAGTTGGAACCAGGTTGTGTTGGGCGGGTTGCTGAGGATTTCGTTGCCGACTAGGAGGTAACGGATCTTGGACTCCGGGTAGAAGGGGACAACATTGGTTTGGACCCACTGATCGGCGAGTGCTTGGTTGCTGGAGATGTTGGGAATGAGGTTGTTCGGGACCATGATTGAGATTTGGAGGTCGGTGCCTTGTATTGATTTGAGGATTTTTGGGTTGGTCCCATAGATTTTGACCCGTTTCCCGTTGAGCTTTTGGATGAGTTGAATGGATGTTGAAGGGGTGGGGAGATTGTTGCCCAGCTCGCCGTAGCAGACTCCGATCTTGGGTTGCATTTCTCCACCTGAAAATCATCAAACACAAAATCCGTAAATGTAAAGGAAACACAGTGGGTGTGAGAGAGCGCAACATTTGCAGCAGAAACTTACATGAGAAAGAAGCCGAGAAACAGAGAATAGACAGCAGAAGGAAAGAAGCAAAGACACCCATGATGTTCCTGGATTTGCTCTCTTCTTCTTCTTCTTCTTCTTCAATAAATGAATGGTACTTATATCAATACTCTTCCTGGCATTAATTGAAGAACATTAACTTGTCTGCATCTCAGAGAGAGAGAAAAAGAGAGATACGTGAATGGAACGTTGAGGTTGAAGAAGACAGGGGAAGGAAAAAGGTTAGAGGTTTTCTCCAAGGTATATGGGGAGCAGTGAGGATTGGACTTTGATTGGGGGTTTAGGACTCCAAGATTTGGGAAGATTAATATAAAACCAATGGAATTAGTAGTGTGTCTGTGTATGAGAAATTGCAGGGAAGTGGGATACCACTTGGGGGGGTTGGGACTATTTTACTTTAACCTTTGGATAAAGACAAAGCAAAAGCTGATGAAGAAGAACAGAAGAAAATGTCCTTCTACTACTTATTACTACCATACACAATTTTCTAATGACAATTCTTTTTATCTAAATTATGTTTTTAGATCAATATCTTACTCTATATGTAACACAATGTCTCTCCAGTATTTTATTTTATAATGTTTTTATGTATCTTTCTCAAAATTCTAAATTCTACTTGCACAAAAATCGACTTTAAACCTTTCTTCTACTAGTATAATGTAAATCATGTTATATCTGTACAATATAAGTGCACTGTTGGCTTGAACGATCGATGTTTTCAAACCCTATATATATAGAGAGAGAGAGAAAAAATGTTCCATATTTGTTACTGCACCAATTTTCTTGTGTATTATTAGGTAGAGCATTATTTTTCATTTAAGTAAAAACTGTGTAAATAAATAAGATTTTTGGACAAATTCAGCATGCCACATTGCAGGCATTATTGTATTATTTCGTGCAATAATTATCTTATTGAATATATAGGTCTGCTGCAACATGGAAATATTGGGAAGGAAATGATAAGAGTGATAGACTATGTAAGTTTGGTGAGGAGTGGAGTGGGTGGGTCTTTTCACTTTTGTGAGGCTTTATGCTTTTGCAGAGAGAGAAGACAGCGAAACTCAAAAGTGGCAAGATTTTTGGGACCCATGACCTGAAAAGGTTGCAATTCTTCGCCAATATTTCCAAGTAGCCGTTGGAGATTAATAAGTTGTTGTGTCTTGTGAAAATACATTATTCATTTACCCTTTCCTTCTAATATATTAATTAACAAATTGAGTTACGAGTTACAACTAGCAGTAGAAAATTCACATAAATAATACACTATGATGGAACTCATATTTTAAAAAATAATGTGTCGAATACTTCATCGATGGATTCATATTATATTAAAGAATATATATACACACGTAGGAAACAATTTATTACATTTAAATGTCAATAAAATGATTAGATACATCATAATGTCACATAAAATATACATCCACATTAATTAAAATAACAACAAATTGTTTTTGAAATAAACTATCAAACACTGATATTAGTAGATGGTCAAACATGTTTCTTCTCAATTAGACCTGTCAATGGGCGGGTAATACCCAGATTCGTACCCATTACAATAGTTAATACCTATACTCAAATTCAATAGTTTTATATTAGACCCAGATCCAGACCCATACCCATTGGAATAAGTCTTTTGGGTATGGATAGGGTCTAGACCCTAAAATACCCGTGGGTATGGGTATTGAACAGGTAAAATTTAGAATTCTTCAAATTTGTAAATTTTTTATATATCAATCGACTCGATTTACTTGTCATGTAAAATTAGTTAAGCTCGACTAACATATGAAGATAAGATTTGTTTGAATTTGAATTGTAAAAACTCATTAAATTAAAGTTGAACGCAATTTTAAATTGATAAAAAAATATATATATATTTCTAAGTTAAAGCCTATTTTCATACTTATTTTTTCTTATTGTTTTTCAATTTATGTTCATATCTCGAATCTATGTAGATTATGTAATTGATTAATAATGGCTAATATTTGAGCAAAGTCAAGATCATTATTTACATTTCAATTATCTATGTTCGATTTGCAAATGTTAAAAAATTGAATAGCTTATTTCTTTTATCGATTGCAAATTCATGGAATATTTTTATTAATTAATCTTGTAATATGTTTTGATGATATCATTATAAAAAAAATGTGTATAATGCTTTATCACTTTAACAAATTAACATAAGTAAAACCCATTAGATAAGACCTATATTGAACCCAATTACTATAGGTATAGCATGGGTAAGACCCAACGGGTATTATATGGGTAGGGTCTGGGTAGAATTTATAAATAATAACTATGAGTATTTATTGGGTCCGGATCCGAGTAGAATAATGCCCACCCGTTGACAGGCCTACCCTACCCTCAATTTTAGTTGAATACATTTTCTCATGGTTTTACTTATTATATAAAGTTGGGCGAGACTTTGTTGGATGTATTTTTTTCTAAACCTATTTACAAACACAAAGATTATGGTTATTTACTATAATACATACATCATTTACTCACACCTAATTTCATATTTTATGTATAAAAAATCAAACTGATGGTGTATTTTAATATAAAAAAAAGAAACTATAAAAACTCAAAAATATTTTTAACAAATTCATATATATAAATCATGTACAATGAAAATTTAATTTTCATTTTATTGAAGAGAAAATAACATGTAAATAAAATTAAGGGATAATTACACTCCCCTCCCCCAAGATTTTGTGTAATTACACATAGATCCTCTGTCCTTTGAAAATTTACATCTAGTACCCCAAAGGTTTGTTTTTGCCTAACAAATAGGTCTTTCCGTTAGTCAAAATTCACTAAATTTGTTGATATTAGCCAAAAAAAAAAAAAAGAATTAAAGGTGATATTTGCCATCGATTGACTTATTACTGATTTATTGTAAGTTAAACAAATCTTTTTATGACCAAACTACCATTATATATAATCACAAGTTAATTCATGAGATGAGGTATATCTTCACTGTTATAAGGGTAATTTAGTCGTAAAAGATATGTTTGACCTGCATTAAGTCATCAATAAATCAATCGAGGGTAAATATTGATTTTCATTCATTTTTATTTTATTTTTTTGTTAATATCAATAAATTCGATGAATTTTAACTAATGAGTGGACCTATTTGTTAGATAAAAACAAATTACATGAGCACTACATATAATTTTTTAAACCACATGAAATCTATGTGTAATTACACCAAATCTGAGAGATGTTGAGTATAATTATCCCTAGAATTAATCTTGCAAACTTTGGATCCTAAAATGCAAATGGGCAGCTGCTAGGCCGAAGCTTTAAACCTTCTTTATTCCCTCTAGCCAAGAGACCTTTTCCTTGCAATTATTCCCTCCTTTTTTCAGATACACCCACTGCTTTTTTTTTCCTTTTTTTCTTTTAAGTCCCTCAACTTTACCCACACGCACTTTTCACGATTCTTCACTTTTCAATCCTCACTCTATGAGAATTATATGACTTCCCCATATTACCTAATATTAAATTTTATATCTGTTTCATAGTAACTTTGACAATGCTTAATACTGCTGTCTAAATTTGTAAATTCACTACTCTTGATAAAATTATAATTCTTGTACGTAATTAATAGTAACTAGTGTGGATTGCACACTCAAACGAGTGTGCATGATTAAATAAAAATTTTAAAAATTAATTATCATTTTTAAGAATATATTTTAATTGAAGAAATTAAAAATATTAAAATAAAAAAAATTAAAAATAATGTAAGTTGAGAATAGTGGACACTTTGATATTTAGAAAAAGGGTAAAATACAACTATCTCTCATGAGATTTGACATAATTACAAATACATGCTCATTGTTCGAAAAATTATAAATACCCCCCTGAGGTTTGTAACCGTCTAACAAATAACCCATTTTCATCCATTTTTATGGGTGAACTGATCATAATGCCCTCATGCATTTTATTTAATTTTTAGAATTCTTTGATTTTTTTTGAATTACAATGCGCAGGGAGAGCTTAGGCACATAGAAGTTAATAATGCAATTTGCCTCGACTGGTTTTTCTATAATTTAACAAAAAATTAAGGGCAAAATGGTAAATTTTGGGCATTTGGTTGAAATTTACAAACCTCATGGAGGTATTTATAATTTTTCAAACAACAAGAAAGTATGTATAATTACGTCAAACCTCATGAGAGATAGATGTAATTTACCCTTAGAAAAATGGTTTGGGTGTTTAGAAAGGTGGGAAGATGGGAAGTTAATTAATAAATTAATTAATTAAATTAAACATAAAAAGTGAGACACTAAATAGGTGCTCTCACTTAATAATGAAAACTAGGGGTATGTGGTATACTCGATGTGTGTGCAAAACTATTTAATTGATTTTTTTCATAAATAAAGCAAAATAAATTATTGAAATGAGAGATTAAATAAATGTTAAGACAAAACAATAATATAAAAACAACTGAGATAAAAATATATAATTTTGAAAGAGAAAATTTTGAAGTGGGAGAAAGGAAAAGAAAAATAGCTAACACTAAATATTTACAAAGGTAATTTTATAGTTGGAGATATTGAGTTAGGGGTTTTGAAGAGTAGGTAGATGGGAAGTTAATAAATAAATTAATAAATTAAGTTAAATATTAAAATTGACATGCCAAAATAATCGATACACCAATTTACCCCTCATTAATTATATAGATTATAGATTATAGATACAACATTGTCACATGACATATTTTGACTAGTAGTGTGTACTTTCCCCTTCCACAAAAATAAATATCGTACTTATTTTTTTCTCTACAAAATAAAATAAAATTCGGTTTTATCTTTACGTTTTTTAGTATTATCCGTCTTATCAGGGCAGATGAGATCTTGGAGTTTACAATCACTCAAATTTTTCATCTGCAAATGATATTTATAGATAAAATGAATAAAATGATAAATGTTAAAATAAAATTAAATAAATCGTACAGATATTGTAGATGTGACAAAACTAATATATATGTATTTTAAACGTAGATGTTATGAATGTGTAGGTTTCTTGACAGCAAATTCTGGAATATAGTTTTGTTAGTGATGTAGTAGGTACCGTCGTGACATATTCACGTACCACACACAACGTGACGGATCTAGTCAATTAGATTTATCTATTTATTCCAATTTCCAAATGGGGACAAGTAGTGATTATCAGGACTTGCTTGTCTAAATCGAAACCACATTATTATATAATATTAAATTCATAGGTAACGTTGGCCTCACATGGTTCCACTTCGAGAAACTCTTCAAATAAATATATTCATTTATTTTCTAAATAGTTGAGATGTCTTAATCTTGTTTATTTATTCCAAGACGTTCAACTAGCCAAAAATTATTTATACCGCGTATATCTATACCTTTGGATTGGTCCCAATATCTTAGTCAAAATCAATTTTAGTTCCTAAATCTTTTTAACCATGCTTTTGACATTAATCTTTATAAATTATTATAATTTTGATCCATAATTTTTATATATTATTACGACCTTAGTCTATTGGTTCCCTCATGTTTTAATGATTTTGAACGCATTTTAATGGTTGGACAAAAATTATAATAATTTATAAAAATTAGGGGTCAAAATCATACCTACAAAAATTTAGGAACCAAATCGATTTTGACCCACGAAAATATTGTAATTTTCTCAATAAGTTGATAATACAAAATACCATCATTTAAAATCTTGTTTTAGTATTTTAAAATCCAAACCAAATATTTTATTGTCGTGCGATTGGGTCCAGTGCACGTGATATTTTTTCAGACAACAATTGGGAGTAATGGGCTGCCGCAATCAATAATCTGGTTGGGCCCTCGACTCCGTGTAGGTAGAATTTGGGCCATGGGGCGGCCCGTAAGAGTTATCACTTCACTATTCCTCCTCAACTAATTTGACCAACTGCAAACTAAGCTACGTGGCCAATGACATGTCATGTGCTGACATGTCAAATTTTGATTGGCGGACCATGGCAGTATTGCGTTGGAGCTGCATTCTTACCTGTTATGGCCGTGAAGCCACACGATAACTACACCAGCTCACGTTGATTGAGAGAAGAGGCAAATTAGCTTAGAGGAAAATCGAAATCAAGAAATTCATTAGGATCAAGTTCTTCGAAAAATGAGGCCAAGCTCTGCGCTGAACGTCGCTTCAATCTTTCTTCTTCTGGCTTTCATTGCATTAGGTGAAGAAAAATGCAATTAGCTTTATGATCTTTTCCTGTTTTTCTTTTTTGGGATTTTCGTGCAAGTTTTTTTTTTTAATTGCTGTAAATTTTAGATCTGAATATCTTGACGTCTGTAAATGCTTTCAGTTGAGCAGGAAGCTGCAGAATTTTTAATTAAGTGTAAAAGACGGTGTTTGATTTCGTTATTTGTGTGTGCAGGTTCGGCGAAGAAATCTGGGGATGTGACGGAGCTACAGATCGGTGTGAAGGTAAATATGCTTTCCATTAATTGTAATTGAGTTTTTGTCCATTAGATTGCGTGTGAAAATGCGAAGTTAATGCCGTCGAAGACTGGGGATGGTACTTTCTGCTCGAAATTGATCTATCGAACCTTCATTCTTTGACTGATAACCAGCGAGTATATTGACGGAAACTGATTAATCAGCTAAAGTTTGTCTAGTTGTGCAATTTAATTCGCAGGAAGTAGGTAAATGAGTATACGGAATTTTTCCGTCACCTAACTAGAGCTATAATATTAGGCACTTTTTCTCACTATGGGTATAACTGGCAGTGTTGTGTTGCAAATCATTGGCATCCAGCAAATATCAAATACTTTCAAGATGCTTCATCAAATTTTGTAACTTCAGATTGTTACTGCAGCTTTATATTTTGACATGAATAGAAAGAGGTTATTGTTTCTTGCACATGTGACTTGGAGATAGGAAAACAATGTCTGGAATATGCCCTTGGAGGTTTAGGCTAATGGAATTGGATAAACTGCCTGGTCTTATACATATATCAGGCCAGGGTAACTTGACAAGTTCATAAAGATACACCCCCTTGCCTGTGCAGGGTTTTATAAAGAAGGTGCAGTAAGGCATAAAAAAGCAAACCATACAGCTGGAAACAATAGACTAGCTTAAAACAGCCAAGATAATGCACATTTTGCATTATATGGATATTTAAGCTGTTCTATTAGCTGCTTTACTATTTTTATCATTGTTCTTTACTGGGATTAAGCACTCTTAGCCTCCCTTCTTAATAGTTGGTTGTTGACTTGTACTTTCTTCTACGGCTTATTGTTGCAGTACAAGCCCAAAACTTGTGATGTTCAGGCTCACAAAGGTGACAACGTTAAAGTGCACTACAGGGTGAGTGGAATTACAGCTTCTTCTTTACATCCCTACATGCCCACACGCAAAATCAGAAACACCAACACAACAAAGATAAGAGGCTGAAAATATTGACAATGTATTTCTTGCATCTCCACATTGCTGAAGTCAAAGAGTGCTATAACTTTGTGTTTCATGTATTTTGAACCTTAAATGCCTTTTTTTTGGAGGAAGTTAAGTTCTCCGTGGAATTACAAATCTCAGGAATTATGAGGATGGTGTATAATTGCCCAATAAGCTCAATTCGTTTCTCTGCTCCGTGGATCTAAATTCTAATGGTGTTTGCAGGGAAAGCTTACAGATGGAACTGTTTTTGATTCCAGCTTCGAAAGGGGAGATCCAATTGATTTTGAACTGGGCAGTGGTCAAGTAATTAAAGGTTAGTACCTGTTAGTCTTTGACATAATTCTTTCTTTCCTTTCAGCTTTTCACCTGTTTTTCAACTATCAAGCAAGTTTTGGTTGTGAAATTGCATACGCACTTGCTTTTCAACATCCTAGTACTGCTGGAGTACATCTTTATAGTACCAAAATATAGCCTTCTTTACTTTTACGACACCCTTACTTTTGCATGTTTTCTGATATAATATTTCTAATGTGTAACATACCAAGTGCAGAGTTGCTGGAAAGGCCAGCTGCTGCTCAAGACAAAATGGACATAAACAATTCAATATAGGCCTTTAGTTTCTACATAAAAGATGAAAGTGTGATTTGAAAGCAACAATGGACACAGATTGCACACAAAAATTGGAACATAGATTTGCAAATGACAACAGAAATGTTTCATAAGAGGCCTTCCCTTAAAGGAATATGAAAAGGAAACATTCAGCCCGAGGCTGTTCACTCAATATGGAAAAGTCTGACTATTTATTGATCACCCTTGCAATTAGAATGATTTATTAGAAACATCAGACAGAAATAATTATTAACATACAATTGGTGTCACATGGTTGTGTTATATGCAAAATCAATTTAAGGCAACTTAATGAGCTGAGACCATTATGGAACATTCAGCATATATGTCTGCCAATTTCTTATCCTTGTACATTATGGAAGGCGGATTCCTCTTTTATAGATAAGCAACTGATTAGTATTACGAAGACCCTGCTAAAAGGTTCTATATATTAATATCCATGCAGACAGTACTCTTAAGAGTAAATGATGTATAAGGTCCAGATTTGGAAATCCCTTTTTTTCCTTATTTCTCAAATTAAAATGAAGAGTTGCTGTTTGCAGGATGGGATCAAGGAATACTGGGGATGTGCTTGGGAGAGAAACGGAAGTTGAAAATTCCTTCTAAACTTGGTTATGGAGATCAAGGGTCCCCACCGACCATCCCAGGTAATTAACCCAATTTCCATGTTGCAGTCACTTGATCTGATACAGGATTACCCTAGGCAAATTCTACATAATGCTCCCTACTCTAAAATTCCTTTTCCGCTTCTCACGATCTGAGGCCATACCATCAACAGCTGACAATTTTATTGCTCTTTTAACTTCAATGCTTGCAGGTGGTGCAACACTCATCTTTGACACTGAGCTTGTTGGAGTGAATGGGAAAACACTGAGTGATGGAAAATCAGATGACAGCGAACTATAACTGTGAAGCCGGGTCTCTGTTTTCTCTTAGAAACAGTAGGTTTTGGACTTCACAAGAAGCCCGAAAAGAATTCCTCCTTCCTTCAAGAATACGAGTAGAAGTGGGTTCAGTATTTGTCCTCTTCGTATGAGTTTCTACATCCTTGTTTAAAAACTAGTCCTTTTTGTATTATTGGACTGAAGCTCCAAAACCCGTAGCTTTTTAACGTTTCTGGAAGAGGAACAGCTCCACTGGTAATGTCCCGATAAAGGATCTACCAGAATGCACCTTTTATTTATCTCTTTGATAGATTGCTTAAATCATAGCCAAGTTAGCAAAAAGATTTTACAGGCAATAGAAAAAGGAGAAAGAAATGGCTTGTGCAGGGTCTGAGAAATTTAAATGTAATTTACGTACCTACAGATACCCAAAATAAAAAATTATCCAAATTTTGTGTGATGTAGAAATATTAATTGGGTTTGACATGGACTTAAAAATATTTTTGATTCTCTAGTTTGAATAATCTAAATCGGAGCTCCAAATTGGTACTAGATTCTGCCCCAAGGACAACATAAATTTCAAAAGAATAATGTCTGGAGTAGATTTTTAGGTAGATTGTGTAAGGAAAGGATTGAAAACATTATTAGGGAGTGTGATGACGGTTTGGCATTACTTTTTGGAAAAGATTTGAAAGTTTTTGTGGTTGTTTTCGGAAATAGTGGGTTTGAATTTTTACCAGACTAGCACAAAATCTCATATCCGTTTTTGGGCTATTATATTCACTTAACAAGTACATAATGACCTACACTGGATTTTTAACAATTTATTATTAATTAACATTTACTATAAAATTTAGAGTTAAATACAATTACCATCCTAAAATATTCATCCCACATGAATTATTCCTTAAAATATTAAAATCTTTAAAAAGGCCCCTAATTTTCTAACTTCTTTAATTTTTAAATTTGAAAAGTTCATATTACTCTTATTAACTTCTTTACAAATGATGATTTTTTTATTTTAAAATTTCTTTAAAATTTTTTTAAAGTAACTTTTAGTAAGAGTAAAATGGATCTCTTAAATTTAAAAATTAAAAAAATTAGAATATTAAGGTTTTTTTTAATAAAAATTTTAGTACTTTAAGAGAATAATTGATGTGGAGTAAATATTTTAAAATTGATAATTGTATTTAACCCTAAAAATTAATAAAGACTTACACTTTATTCGCTTCCAACATGTTAGTTCATAATTTTGGGTGACCCAAAATTGTCATTTTTACTATACCCTCACACGTAGTGCTAAATTTGTATCATAATCTTTATATGCACAAATAATTGCTCTTTTGACTATGTTGACAAATAACATCATAAGTCAAAACATTTTTTTTATCGCAAATATTTTTACCTAAACATTCTCAATCATTAATAGGGATGTGAACGAATTGAGTTTGTCAAAATTTGAGACCCATCTAATTAAGATTTTAAATTCACCTCAAACAGAATTGATTCGAATCTAACCCCATCCACTAAAATTCATAAAGTCATTAAAAACAACAATGATACAATTTAAAATAATTTTTTTTTTCTTGAATTCAGATGTAATCATAAACACGGAAATTGAAAATTGAAAAGAGAGGTACAGATTATAGAAAGGGTAAAAAGGGGAAAACAATAATAAAAGATACCAAGCTCTTAAACAACAAAGCTAATAATAAATAGGGTAAATTACATCTTCCTTTTATAAAATTTGGCATAATTATAAATACTCCCTCATTATTTAAAAAATTATAAATATCCCTGAGGTTTGTAATTTTTAATCAAAAGTCTGAAATTGATTATTTTGTCCTTGAATTTTTTTATTAAAATTATAGAAAAATCGGCCAAGTCAAATTGCATTATTGCTCCTCTGTGTAAAAAATTTAAGAAATTTCTCCCTGCACATTATAATCCAAAAAATATTTAAAAATTAAATAAAAATAATTTAATACATAAAATTATTTTGATCAATTTACTCATAAAAATTGATAAAAATATATTATTTATTGACGGTTACGAACTTAAAAAAGATAGATGTAATTTACCCTAATAAATAATAATGCGGAAGGAAGGAACTGGATAAACGAAAATAATCTCTGGAATCATCCTGGCCTTTCCCCTCCTCCCTTAACCCTTCCCACGCCTAAACCCTCGTAGTAGAACTCTCTAGAACTCCGCACCCTTATTAAGCCCCCTCTCACTCTCTCTTCACCTCTCAACGCTGCAAACCTACACGCATCCTTCCATCTCGTTTACTGAGATTGCTCTCGTTTGTCGTTCTTGATCAGTTTTTTGAGCTAAGCTATTGAAATGGAGGACGATTTCGATATGCCGCCAGCTGAGGGCTTGGATGAGATGGATCTCCCCGAGGGGAGCACCTATATGAAGGTTGGGGAGGAGAAGGAGATCGGCGACCAGGGCTTGAAGAAGAAGCTTGTTAAGGAAGGTGAAGGCTGGGACACCCCGGATAATGGCGATGAAGTTGAAGGTAATTTTCTGATTGTTCTTTTGCGTTGGATTGTGGTTTGGTTGTTTTTTTCTGATTGGAGTGTTGACGATTTGTTTTCTGTGAAATTTGTCAGTTCATTATACTGGGACGCTGCTCGATGGGACTAAGTTTGATTCGAGCCGAGATAGGGGAGAGCCTTTCACTTTCACTCTCGGCCAAGGTTCGGGGACCTCACCCTTTTGATTTTCTATTTTCTAATCTCAGTTTCATTGGGTTTTTCTTCGTTCGCCGATGTGCTTGGGTTGCATCTGCATTACTCTATTTGCAATTTTGAAGTTTTTACGGTTAGTAATCACCTAATATTAATATCCCGTCATGGAATTACGGGAATCCATCATTGAGGTTGTACTATAGGGTCTTTTGTGGGGAAGTGCTACGTAGATCGCCTGTAATAAAGTGGTCTAATGTCTGTTTCTTTGTTTATCTTAGTGAATTTGCAATATGATCAGAATATTAGAGATATGGTGAGAAAGAGACAACTAATGCAATACAAATGCCAACATTCTATGGTTTCATCTGTATAATCCCGTCCCAATTCTCCTTTTCCATCATTAATTAGATTACTGTTTGTATCCTAGTTAAATATGGAAGCTCATGCATCCGTTTATCTTGTGACAGGACAAGTCATCAAGGGGTGGGACCAAGGTATAAAAACTATGAAGAAGGGTGAAAATGCCATCTTCACTATACCACCGGAGTTGGCATATGGTGAAGCTGGTTCTCCTCCTACCATTCCACCAAATGCTACTTTACAGTTTGATGTTGAATTGCTATCCTGGGTAAGTGTCAAGGACATATGCAAGGATGGTGGGATATTCAAAAAGATTCTCAAAGAGGGAGAAAAATGGGAGAACCCTAAGGATCCTGATGAAGTGTTTGGTATGCAGACACGAACTTTCCTATGTTATTTATTAGATGTATCATTGAACATTTGCTGATTCTAGTGTTCCCTGTGATTCAGTCAAGTACGAAGCAAAACTGGAAGATGGAACTGTTATCTCCAAATCAGATGGTGTTGAATTTACAGTTGAGGACGGTATGTTTCTGAATGATAATAAACCTGGTCAAGGAGAACGCCAGTTGTCTATTTTAGTTCTTAATGAAGAGGTTACATTGTCCTCAGGTCACTTTTGCCCTGCTCTTTCCAAGGCTGTGAAAACAATGAAGAAAGGCGAGAAGGTTCTCCTCACAGTTAAACCACAATGTAAGAGGCATCATTGCAAGTTATCAAGATTATAGATTGGATATTTATAATTTACTTTCTCATTTAGGAACTTCTTATCCTTATATATTTTCCTCCGATTGCAGATGGTTTTGGTGAAAAAGGAAGAGCTGCATCTGGGAATGAAGGAGCTGTTCCGCCGAACTCTACATTGAATATTGTTCTGGAGCTTGTCTCCTGGAAGACGGTCTCCAATGTCACAGATGACAAGAAAGTTGTGAAGAAGATACTGAAAGAGGGGGAGGGATATGAGCGCCCTAATGAAGGAGCTGTTGTTAAATGTAATGACCATTTTAACAATTGCAAAGTTTTTACTTTGGATTCCTGACGGTGTGAATCTGATGATGTCATCTCTATTTGTCCAGTGAAATTGATTGGAAAGCTGCAAGATGGCACTGTCTTTGTTAAGAAAGGACATGGGGAGGCTGAAGATGATCTTTTCGAATTTAAAACAGATGAAGGTATATTTTTATGTTCCATCCAATTTTCCTTGGTAAATATTAGATTTGCATGTGATAATCCTAAACTTCTGCTGTTTTTAAACAGAGCAAGTTATTGAGGGATTGGACAAGGCTGTGATGACAATGAAGAAGGGAGAGGCAGCGTTGTTGACTATTGCCCCAGAGTATGCATTTGGTTCATCTGAGTCAAAGCAAGAGTTGGCTACAGTTCCTCCAAACTCAACTGTGAACTATGAAGTTGAACTTGTCTCTTTTGTCAAGGTTAGTTAATGGGTTGGATCTTGGGTGGTAATTATGTTGATGAGATGTGGGTGATGGTTTATCAAGCTTGCTGTACTTTGTGTTTAGGAGAAAGAATCTTGGGATATGAATACTGAAGAGAAAATTGAGGCAGCTGGGAAGAAAAAGGAAGAAGGGAATGCACTGTTCAAGGCTGGGAAGTATGTGAAAGCATCCAAGAGATATGAGAAGGTACATAATTTCTTAAAATTAGCTTCAACGACGGTTGTCTGCTTGTCGATTTTCATGGTGACTTATGTGAGGAATCTCCATTTCAGGCTGCCAAGTATATTGAATATGACACTTCTTTCAGTGAGGAGGAGAAGAAACGGTCCAAAGCACTGAAGGTGACGTGCAACTTGAACAATGCAGCTTGCAAGTTGAAATTGAAAGACTATAAGGAGGCTGAGAAGCTATGTACCAAGGTTTGATTTATTGATTTTCTTTCATTTCTTGTTCTTCTTATGGTTACTGTCTAAGAAATTTCTGGTCTAACTTGGGGATATGCTTTTGAAGGTGTTGGAACTTGAGAGTACAAACGTAAAGGCACTGTACAGAAGAGCTCAAGCGTACATGAACATGGCTGATTTGGATCTGGCTGAATTTGATATCAAGAAAGCTCTTGAGATTGACCCTGATAACAGGTAATGTCAGAGCTCAATTGCTATCCCTGAGATTTAGAGAACATAGCAATGAGGTTATTATTTGTGTCCATAATGAATAATAGGGATGTGAAGCATGAGTACAAAGTTCTCAAGGAGAAGATAAAGGAATTCAACAAGAAGGACGCCAAGTTCTACGGAAACATGTTTGCAAAATTGAATAAGGTGCAGCTATTTGATTCTAACGTAAGTTGGTCTGTTGCAAGTTGTTGTTGAGTTTTTCATTCTAATTGATATATATGACACGGGGCTGATTGTGATGTGTTTGTTATATTGTTGATGTGGTGAACAATGGCAATGCAGCAGAACGGAGGCCCAAAGGATGCGGAGCCAATGAGCATTGACAGCAAGGCATAGAAGAACTCTTGACATCTTTTTACTCAGGACTGGAACACCAAACCTTGTTTTTCTTTCCTTTTACTTGGTTTTATTATTTGTAAAAGAAAGATGTGTACTGTGGGTATTTGGACTTCAGGTTTTGAGTATTTGGACTCCTCTGTATCCGCAGAATTTAATCTGTGTTAATTTTTTTCAATTAAGAGCCTCTCTCTTCTCAATTCCTACTTACATTTAATGTGGGTAACTTAACACCGAGCTCTTTGAGATTAGGCACAATCACAAATTTTGGTTTGAACACTTGCAAATATTCTTTCCAAATAGAAATAATATGTAGTTTCTAGATTTAAATGTGAAAAGTATATATATATATATATATATATTACTGAATGTTCAAGAAAATGCTTAAAAATATAAGGGTGGGTGAAATAAATAATTTATAAACAATATTAGTCCATAGAAATATTTGAGAAAATTCTAAGAAATATATAAAATTATAACCTATAAAGCAAAGGGATATTTTAGACAAAAATTAAATAAAAATTTAACAAGACGGGTTTAATCTTCGATGAATGTTGAAGTTAGAATTTGTAATTTTCGAATTATTAATAAAATATTTGTCATTTTTCCAAACAAAATGAGAGATTGGACAGAGAAAAGATGGATTTGAATTAATTGAACTTGGCTTGGGCCCTGGATTATTTATTTCCCTATGGCTTGGCTCGCGCGTGTGCTTGAAAGTTGAGTAGTTCCATTCGTGCTACTCCCTCAGCAACGATTCAACTTGATAATGGATAGCTCCACAATTTGAAATCTAATCAGTCCAAAAGAGCGTTCAATTTCTCATATTTGATTATCCCAATTCCTAATTCCCAATCCACAAATCCATGAATTGGAATGTTAATGAATTAGTTTCATTAAATATTACTTTGAAGATGATTGGATTTGTATATGAGTTGATGAATTGAAAAACATGATTTTATATTATATAAAATAGATTTTCAAATTAATGGCAATGTTAATAAATAAATATAGTTAAAAATGTGAATTGAAGGGCTAAAAAAAATTCTTTATACCATATAAATAAATTATGTAAGAATGCATGCATGGTAAAATTTACTATTATTGTAATAAAAGTTGCACAAGTTAATGGGCCTAAGTGGGTTCATCGAATAATGGAGAAAACCCAATACTTCCAAGGCCCAACTCCATTTTTAGGGTTTTATTCACCCTGTTGTTCAAATTGTTGTGGAGAGAGAGAGAGAGAGAGAGCGAGAGGGAGGACAGCTTATCTCTTCGTCTGCAACCATGGGTATGTAGAAACCCGCCCATTCAGGCGTGTGCGTTTATTTTTTGTCTGTGTGGTATGTGTTTTTGAAGCAGGACATGGATTTGCAGGTATTTCACGTGATTCAATGCACAAGAGGCGTGCCACTGGCGGCAAGAAGAAGTCTTGGAGGAAGAAGCGAAAGTGTGTACTCTTTCCCCTAGCTTTTGTTTTTCGCTGTTGTTTGATTTTTGCAGTTACCGCAAGGTTTCTTGTGAGTGTTAATGTCCCGCTATCTATAAATAGCTGTTGATTTGTTTTTCGAGTGAAGAGTTTCTCTAGAGTTCCAACTTCAGGTCATGCACTTTAAAACATCTGGAGTGTTGCTTTCTTCTGAGTTTTATCTCTCCTTTTCCTTAAGTATCTTAGGTTTCTTTTTCTTGCAGCTTTGACAGAATAGTTGTTTCATTAATTGGGTCTAAGATGGCTACTCTGAGTACATATTTCTGGTAATGTCTGGTCATTGCTTGTATAATTTTTTTTTTTTTACTGCTTTCATCTGTATGTTTAATATGGTTTTGCTGAGTAATAATGGTCTTGCTGCTGCTGAGTCTTTCATACTGGGATTCTTACTGTTCTATGGCATACAAACTCCAGGAATATTTGCATATTTTGTGCTTCCTGGGTAAAAGAAATTCTTTTTAGTGCATAATATTCTTCTGCTGTCCGGCTCAGAGAGGTATCTTTTGATGACACAAATTTCCTTTGGGATTGATCATTGATTGTATTTGTTATTATGACTTGGTGAAGGTTGAGCTTGGTCGCCAGCCCGCAAACACCAAAGCTCGACACCCTCCAGAAAACAGTCGAAGATCCGTGTTCGAGGTGGAAATGTGAAATGGAGGGCCTTTGAGATTGAACACAGGAAACTATTCATGGGGTAGTGAGGCAATCACTCGTAAGACACGTATCCTGGACGTTGTCTACAATGCCTCTAACAATGAGCTTGTCAGGACCCAGACACTGGTCAAGAGTGCAATTGTTCAGGTCGATGCTGCCCCTTTTAAGCAGTGGTATCTCACACACTATGGTGTTGATATTGGTAGGAAGAAGAAGGGAGCTGCAAAGAAAGATGAAGCTGAGTGCTCACCATGTTCATTTCTAACTTCATCTGAATTGATTCTTGCTTAATGAAGACATGTTATGTGTTGTATTGTCTTTTGAGAGATGCATGTTTTTCCTCTCATTCTATTGCTTAGTCTTTTCTGGATTTATATATTTTTCCATGCACATAAGGAATATTTCTACTTCCTGCTAGAACCATAAGTGAAATTAACTTGTTTTTCTTCGATCAACTTGACAGGAGGGAGAAGCCACTACCCAGGAAACCAAGAGAGCAATCATGTCTTGAGGAACTTGAGAACGACAGTCGGCCCGTAAGCTTGATCCTCATGTTGAGGAGGCAGTTTAGTTCAGGAAGATTGTTGGCTCCATTCGTCTCGCCCAGGTCAATGTGGTAGAGCCGATGGGTAAGCATATTGGCGACGTTAAGTCTTTTTTGCGGCATTATCTCTAACTGCTTGTCTTACTTATTGCTATCTACTTTTTTGACAGATACATCTTGGAAGGTAAGGAGCTTGAGTTCTATATGAAGAAACTCCAAAAGAAGAAGGGCAAGGCTGCCGGTGGTGCTTAATCATGAACTTCTATCAAGTTTATTCGGCCGAAGCTTTCTTATCACTCAGGGTTGTCGGAATGCGACTTACCCGTCTGTATGTTTCATATTTACTACTAAGCTAAAACACTCGTTGGGGATCATGTATTGACCATATAGTAGTCAGAATTTAGGCAATACTCGTATTATCAGCAAGTTTTATGATACTGTTTTGTTGGTTGGATTTTTTATATGCATCAGAGTAAGATTTCGTAGAGACCTATCTACTTAAAATGCTTTTACTTGAGATTATTTGTCTACTTCTTTTGGTTCAGAAAGTAATAGCTATGTATCTATCCGTATTATTTATTAAGTGGAAGGGGATTAAAGAGAGTAACTTGGTATGCATCAAGTAGACACAAAAATGGCCATATTTTTCTTTACTCCATTATAAAAGGTAGTAACTATCAACATCGATTTTTTTTTTATCACTTTTTGAAAAAAAATTGTGTAGACATATATTTATTGATGCTACTATAATAGTAATAATATACTTAATACTCTTTTTTCTCTCAAATACATATATTTTACTTTTTTGTTAAAATAAATTATATAGGCATCTAGTGTATCTTTTTAGTATTTTAGTTAGTAAATTACAACGGGCTCTTCTGAAGTTTAGCATAATCATAAATACCTTTTTATTGTTTAAAAAATTATAAATACTGGTTAGTTTTATGAAACTGTGTAAATTTTGGCCTGAAAAAAAAAAACTAAAAATTTGTAGAAAAACCCCAAGTGAGGTGGATGAAAAAAATTGAAAAATTATTCACTTAGTCGATAAAAAATTTAAATTTTTTTTAAAAATAAATAACATTATAGTTCATAGGTACTGTGATCAATTAATCACAAAATAAATAAATAAAAATTTAACGGAGACTAACAAATTAGATTAATTTGATGGATATTTATAATTATATCAAACCTAAGAAAGTTCTTTGTAATTTACACCTTGTTAATTTCTTACCATAATTTAGCTATTCCTGAAAAGATGTCAGACAGTAATGCCTAACACTTGGTCAATAATGTATGCCGTCTCAAATTCATTTTCATACACAGCTTTTTCTAGAACTCGTAGTAAAATACACAGCTTGCTTCATCCATGGATGCAGTAATCAGACGCAGAAAAACTTTGGCATCTAATGGAAGAACTCCCCCCTGAATGTTTCCTTTTCCATTTAAAACTACTAAAATAATTGTACATCATACTGTCAATTACAACAATAAAGAATGAGAAAGTTAAAAAACTCTACCAAGGGAGGATTCTGCAAAAAAATTATACAGGCCACGTTGCACAATAAATTACATCAAACTAACAATAAGATAAAAAATCAGTTATCCTGCCAATCTATACTATTGTCATGACGGCTTTTCACCACGGCGAGGCCAATCTGCATCAGGCTCATGCTAACTCATCTTGTGATGAGCATTTCAATCGTCTCATCTTCACAATGCCGTACGAAGGATCAGGTAAAATGCACCCGACAATCAGGAACGTAACTTACAAATCCACACAGAGGAGACGTTTTATTGAATTAGCTCACTTGTTCTCCAATCAAATCAAGACCAACGATAAGAAAAGTGATTCCTTGAAATAGGAGGAAATAGAAGTGAATCCCTTGGGCAGATAGCAAACTTCTGACTGAGGCAGTCAACAAAATAAATGAAAGACCAAGCTCCTTCCTGTACAAACGATTTTCCTTTTTTCTCCCAGCTTTCTTAGTTATCTCTAACTTGTTAAGCTCAGCTAGTCCTGATTCTGAGGATGACTTTGACACTCCACCCTCTAACAGAGGTGTGGATTCGTTTTCACCAAACGCAGCTAAATCTGTTTCTGATGATCTGCCCAGTTTTTTGGTGACAATCCACTCATAAGAACTTCCCAACCGGAAGAGCCCTGATATCATTGCATTAAATTTGGTCACAGACATGGTGTTTTCGAATAGAAGATAGGGAACAATGAATGGAAATGATTGCGGGCATGGAAGGATGTTCATTATAGAGACTACTCCAGGAATGTAACAGACGACCCAAAATGGCAACTGGGCTTCCGGCAGGAACATAGTCAATGGGAGAATAATGCAAAATAGTGTGAAGGAGTAAAAAGGAAGGATAAGCTTCCGAAGGAGGAAGAAAAGAAATATCAGGTTGGCTTTCTTGGCCAAACTCACCTGAAACATTCAACAGCACAAATCAAAATCAATCCACCACTTAAATCATAAAGGCAGTGAAATTTCAACAGACAACTTAGTAGGAAGTAGTTAATAAGAATGCCTATCTAGCTTCAATCTGTGATTTGGACCCCTGAGTGACCATATCTTCAATTTGCTCCAAATGCAAGAATAGATCTAACTAGAGTACTAAACAAACAATAGAAATGACAAAGACAGTATTAAGAGCTCAAATTGGTCAGGTAGAATAAGCTTTCAAAATGTAGCAGTTTGGGAGATAGGCATTCCATTCAATGTGAAAGAAACATGAACACGGGACGCATAGGAGGGTAGCTCGGAAGCAAAGGCCTCCATGAAAGGCTGGAAGTAAGAATTTATTCATTTATATAGAAGTCAAATGCTAATTTAGCTTGAAATGGTTTTCTTGATTAATGAGAAGTTCAGCTAGAAGTCAAATGCTAGTCATTTGCACATACAGAGCAGCTTTCTGCCTAAAAGCAAGAGCTGTATTCAACTTTATATAGCGCTTTTACCAAATTTCTTCTATTTCTTGTTTCTGAATTAACTAGTAAGATATATATGCATTGCACGTAAAAGAACATGACAAAAATACATGACAAGAAAATATTATTTACAAAATCTTGACAAAAAAGACAATGTTATTTCTGAAGAAAATTTTGAGCTAGAAATTGAACTTGGTAATACAGCCAAACTATTCCACTTAAAAATAGACAAAATCCAAAGCACCCTCCTTTTCAATTATTTAATAGTTATTACTAAATATTACAAAAGTTCAAAGAAAATTTTGAACTATTTGTACTTTTATAATAATATGGATATGGATATAGATTAACAGAAAATCAATTTTTCTCTCATCTTTTCGTCTTAATTCAGTACACGTTTCAGTTCATATGAACAAGAAGGCTGGATCACGTCCTGATTCTAACTGTCAAATATAACCACAAACTGGATCGTACGAACCTTAGAATGCAGTATGTCAACAAAACACAAGCGAAATAACTGCATGGGTCCTGAATGCCAACGGTGTTGCTGCTTTTTGTATGCTTCATATGACTCGGGAAGTTCACAAAGGCACTGCAGAAAGATGAGAGTGCCTGATTAGGACATGATTATAATTCATAGAGATTATTCATAAATCTTCATATGCGCACACCTTAACATCATTTAAGTAAATGAATTTCCAACCACATAAGTGGGCACGAACAGCAATATCCATGTCTTCAACAGTTGTCCTATCCAACCAGCCACCACAATCCTCAAGGGCTTTGATTCTCCAAACACCAGCAGTTCCATTGAAACCGAAAAAGTTAATGAACCACCCATTGACCTGTTGCTCAACCTCAAAATGAAAGGCCAGGTTTATGTTTTGTAGTCGTGTAAGCAAATTCTCTTCCTTGTTCACAAAAGTCCACCTGGTTTGAACCAATGCAAGGTCCTCTTTTCCCTTCAAAAAATACATGACTAATTAGTAATAGGTTGAAGTTGTTTTTCTATAGCCCAATATTGATTTTCATAAAAACTCTGTTAGTTTACAAATTCTGCAAACAGAAAGAATGTCAGCATTGCTAACACTGACAACATGTACAGGCTGATGGGAGAATATGTTGCCATGGAGATTGCATTTATTAAAGGTAGACTGGATAGCAGTTGCATGCTTCCAGAGACACTTCACTAATAGTGTTCGTTCCTATTCTTCTTTACCTAATACTTTCTCGCCGCAGCTAAATGGAGAAAACCTTTCTACAGTATTCAAGACTCAAGAAAGGAAACAGGATTCAAAAGTAAGAGGGTACTCTGAGTGCGTTCCTGCATCTCTATTGTAGTCTACAGTATTGCAGTACGACTTTCTTAATTACCTTGCAGATAATGATTCATATTCTCGCCAGCACTAATGTTGCCCTGTTATGCTCAACAGTAACTAACAAATGTCTTAGGTAATTTGCAGGCCAAATTATAAACAAATTCTACTTATTTCCATGTCAGTAATGGTAAACCAGCAGGTAGTAAAGGAACTTCTGAAGCCCCATAAATTACATTCTACATTGCCACACAGACGTTTATGTCAATTTAATAGATTTGTTCCTTTTCTTAATTCACTCTATATAAGACAACCAGATTACCTTAAAGTAAGGAATAGTGCTCTTCAGAAAATCTGGTGCTGGCTGGAAATCTGCATCAAAGATGGCTACGAACTCATAATCTTTCACATAATCACAACTCATTGCAGATCGAAGGTTCCCTGCTTTATAGCCTGTCCGAATAAGACGATGTCTATAAATGATGTGCACACCTATCTGTTGCCATTTCTGTACTTCTGCCCTAATAAGGGATTGAACATCTGCATCATCGGAATCATCTAAAATTTGTATGAGCATTCTTTCCCTAGGCCAATCCTGGATGCACGCAGCCGCAATGGATTGCTGGTATACCTGAGCCAGGAGGATGAGATCAAAGAACTGCCAAACAAGAACTATTGCCATATTCAAGAATGGAGGAAAAAGAATCCAAAACTCGTGTGAAACAAATGATGCGGCTACGCCTTCTCAATAAAATCATCATATTTAAGTAGAAAACCCCGGGCTGTTTCAAAGCTCGGGGCATAATACTTAAAAAGAAGCATCTATGAAATTGAAATTTTGTGTCTCATGAGTATGGTAACAATGAGGTTATTAAATAAGTAAAAGTGTCATAATATAATCTCTTACGCATGGCCTCCACAAATTTTGGAGTTGAAATTATGAGGCTAACGGTAATTTAAAGCAGCAAGATAACATAGTACTGTTTGTTTTTTGGCAATATTTACAATAACTGACACCATTAAGAATGTGATGCAGCAGTACCAAGGATTCTGATGAACCCACCATGCAAAGCATGCAGCTAAAACATCAAATCACAAGTAGAAAAATTCATAAATTTCCTTTCTCATCTTTATTAGCCGTTTATGGATTTTGGGGTAATGAGCTACCTCTCACATGCTAAATAAGTAGTTTTGTTACAGTTGTTTTTGATAAGGCGCAGTTAGAGATTATCATCCAGGCATGCTTCTTATTTTATTACATTTGATAAAGGCACCTGAGATTTAAATGTTGCTTAAACAGATACTTGCAGTCCTCGTAACATGTTTGAAGTAAAATGAAGGTTCTCTTTCTCATTAGTCCAGAAGTATGGGCAAGTTAAAGGGTTCTGCGCTAATATATGCTTGCATTTAATGCGAAGAGACAAGTGTATGCCAAACAAGTATTGCCAAAATAAAGCAAAGGGTTAAGTTCTGATTCTGCTAGAAATGCACCAATTGCAGAGCTTCCAGTGCTAAACAAAGTGGAGGATCATAACATCCCATATAATACAGCAGAACGCATGTCATCTACTAATAACAGAACACTACAAACAATGCAGCTCTGTTCCCGAGGCAATTAATTAGTTGCATTGGCTCTAGTTACCATCTAGCATAACATCATAAGTAAATCGATTTTGCTCTGTGTTTCATATATCATCGACTACCCATGTACAGTATCCTGTATATCCGAAGGCTCCAAATAATTCTCAGCAAGCATGTCAAAAGCAGTAACTGAAGTAATTAAATTTTGCATTAATAGCTAGATTCCAGACCATTGCCCATATAAGCTAACTAAATTTACTTCGATTAATGAAGTAAAACTAGTTTCATTTCAAGAAGTAAGATTTTGTAAACTCCCCCAGAACAATTAAAATATCAGTAGGGATTTGAAACACCTACATCTTCTTACCTCCCTCTCATTGCACATGGGAATCTGCACCAGCACCATCGGATAATCTTCCGGATTCATGCTTTCATCCTCAGGATCCAGCTGATATTCCATCTCCGCCACAGGTTTTAACCCTCTAATCTTAATGTAGAAACAACCAAGTACCAAGATGAAGCGATCCACAGACTGTATCAAGAACAACACAATGCACACATTCGTCAAGCACTGCAACAGCGGCCCTAAATAATTCGCCCTAATTTCCAACCATTTCGCATAGATATACTCGACCCAGTCCTCCACCCCGGCTTCCAGTGTAGGAGGACTAAAATGCCATCCTCTAAAGTAGGCAACAAGCTCAACGAAAAGAAGACAAAGACTCACTATCAAGAAGAATTTAATGATCTTGTAGAATTTGGAGTCGGACCGCTGCCTGTCCGAGGAGGTAGCTATGCGACGATTGGCAGTCCGGATGAGAGTAATGAAGCCACTGGTAACGAAAGCTAAGGAGTGGGCAATTCGGTTTAGTTTGAGGAGGTAAATCCAGGACAACTGCCTTGCACTGCGTGAGCGGTCCTTCCCAGCCGCGGCGGCGGCGACAGCGGATTCTGGACTTTGGATATTGACGGTTAAGAATCTGACATCGTCGGAGGTGGAGGGAGAGAACTGGTCGTCGGCGGGGTCCTTGGATCGTTGCTTGTTCCACCATTCCTGAAACTCGTAGTTTGGTGGACGAGACATGTAGAGGGTAGGTATAGGTGGCGGAGGTGGTGGTGATCTGTGAAGACGACGGTGTCGATCAATGGTGGATCATTGCAACCCCCAGTGTGTGCGTTGGGATCCGGAGAAAAGGGAAGGAGAGAGAGAGAGAGAGAGAGAGAGAGAGAGAGAAGCTGGACCAGGACGAGGTAAAACCTCCTGATTTAATTTTATCTAACCACCTTTAAACTTAAATCATTATATTCATTATTCCATATTATTCTTTCAAACAATTCAAAAAAACAAAAGAGACCCACTGATCAATTGTTTCTGCCTGGGCCCACACTTGAACTCTGTGTGTCAATTATTAACGAAAAAATAACAAATTAATTGATTAAAACTGATCAAATAAATCAATTTTAAATGTGTACCACTGGAAAAGATTAATTAAAAAAAAAGATACGTAATTGTGAAAGAAAAAATATAATTAGAGAAATTAGATACTTTATCTTTGGTCAACAATGATGGTTATTCTAAAAATCTCCTGCTTAATAAATAATTAGTAAGTGTGGCACATTACATGTATGTTTATAATTTTAAAAATTAAATTAAAAAAATTATATAAAATTATCTATAAAATATATTAAGATGATAAGTTAATATAAATATTTTAATTTATATAAATATTGATTAAAAAAGGTAACAAATAATGCTGGAGAAATAAAAACAAAAAACATGAGGAAAAAAAAACTACCAATAGATAATTATGAAAAATCATGATAAATAGATGAGTTAAAAATAATTAATTAATTTAAAATTTTAAAAAAATGCCAGACAAATTAAGTGAGTAACCAAAAGAGTGTTCTCGCCTAATAATAAAGTACAAATAAATATAGATTTTATGTTGCTCTATGAAAATTATTTATTTATTTATTCTTGTTATAAAATTTTCCTACTTTTAAAATACAAATTCATATATACTCAAATCTAATTTCTAATACATATATCCTTGCACTAACTTATTTATTAATGTTTGGACTTTGTATAAAAAAAATCATAGTTTTACAATTATATTTAATTTTTGAAAATGTCATTAGCTTAATGCCATGCTAAAATATTCTACTAACAATTTGAGTATTATGAATTAATAATTACTCTTAAAGTTTTATAAAAGAATTGACTTAAGTAGGTATAAAAAACTTAAATCTTTATTTATTATTGATGGAGATAGAATGCACTTTTGTCATTATACCCTCGAATGTATGAAGATTTACTGAAATGTCATTGGAGGCGGTTATAGTTAGTGGTTAGTGGAGTGTAGCTAAATTACCAAGGCGCCCCTGAAGATTATATGATAGTCGTTAGATTAGAGGCGGTTGGAGGGTAAAATAGTCTTTATACCCTTTCTCATTTGCTATAAATAGGCCATCAAATTCAATATAAAAGCATTTGATTCTTATTTTGAGAAAGAACTCTCAAGTTTCTTGACTCGCGACGTCGTTTGTGCAATTGTGCTTTGATCACACGCTTCTCGATTTTCACCCCATCAGCTTGGCGCCGTCTGTGGGAACCTGATCAGAGCATTGAGGATGAGCACCTGGTCAAGAGTCAGGAACGAGAAGGCTTGAAAGAGGAGGAGAGAGTCACGAGCAAGATCACGTCCCGAGGAATCAGCCCGCTCGCGACCTTCAGAACGGGAGGCAGGAAGAAGCCGAGGCTCCACCTCCGCCCTCAGTCATTCAGATGACTCCAGAAGCACTTCGCCAATTGGTGGAGGATGTGTCTGTCGAAGCAGCACAGAAGACGGTGGCCTAGTTCATAGCAGGACACTCGTTTCCTTTGGCCCCCGAGAGTCGTGAGCAGAGGCCCCGGGACGTCCATGAAGGTTTGAATTGCGAGGAGGAAGTCGACAGCAGGGCCACACAGCTGGAGGACAACTATTACCCTTCTCCTCCCCGAAGAGGTATGGGCGAAGATGACTACTTCCCACCTCCTCCCCGGGGAGGACGACGCGAAGACAACTATTTCCTCTTTCCGCAGGTGCCATCAGTGCAGGAAGCAGTGTATCGGGAGATGGACGGCCATACGCCTCCTCCACCTAGGTTCTCGAATCCCTTGAGTCCCCCTGGGTATCCAGCGCGACCCGTGTTAGTAGCACCCCCGCGTCGGAGTTCATTCGCCCCTCACATTTTAGTGGAAGCTATTCATCCGGGGATCAAGATCCCAAGCCTCAACGAGTTCAACGGAATGGGAGATCCTCAAGACCACTTGGACTGTTTCCTGGCCAGAGCCGATTTGTTAGACATTAGCGATGCGGCTTATTGCAAGTTGTTTCGGACTACCCTCTCGAGAAAGGCGATGGCGTGGTTTAACCAGCTACCCCCGTGAACCATCGAGTCATTCGAGCAGCTTTCCTAGTGCTTCTTGCGCCACTTCGCGATTAATAGGCGATGTCCCAGAACCGCCTCGTACTTGTTCACAATAATCCAGCAAGAGAATAAGAGCCTGAGGGAGTACGTACAATGCTTCTCGGAGGCTATTTTGGAAGTCCCCCACGCAAACCCAGAACTTTTGACAAGCATCATGCAACCAAATCTAAGAAGAGGTCGAATTAAGGAGTCGATTGCTGGAAAGCCCCCTCCTCACAAGAGGAGTTATTGCTAAGAGCCGAGAAGTATATAAGAATCGAGGAGTTAGCAGTTTCGCGACCAACAAATCCATTGAAACGGAGGGCCGCTGAGGAGGAGAAAGGGATTCCCTTTGTGACAGAAGGAAGTAAGCGTGAACGCAGACATGTGCTCCCGGGAGATTTGGCTCAATACACCTCTCGGACCTCGCGAACTCAAACGCTCGAGGCAGCCAAGCGACAAGGATCGGGATTGAGATCATAGCTAGGAGGAATGCCACCACTTGAAGAATGAGGTTGAGGAGTTGATCCGAAGAGGTTGCTTACAAGAATTCATGAGACAAAGGAAACAAGAGCTCCAGGAAACCGCCTTTGGAGGTAGGCACGTGGCACATGGGAGTAAAAAAGAAAGCAAAACAAGCTAGCAAGGACAACCTCCCAACTGCTGGAGTTAGGAGGATTACTTCGAAAGGCCCAATAGGAAGAGATACGAAGCAAGTTGAGAGAGTTGCTCAGAGAGCAAGGCAAGCTATGGAGTTGCGGTGAGAGCAATAGGACGCGATGCCAACTGTATCATCTTTGGCAAGAAGGCAGCAGTGTCGCCAGCGGATCTAAGAAGGAGTCGGAGTGTGAGGCGTTGTGCAAGGGGAGAAAGCTAACTTATGTCGCAGGAGCGACATATGCGAGGGGAGAGAGCTGTCTTGCATCGCAGGAGCAACGTATGCAAGGGGAGAGAGCTGACTTGCGCCATGAGAGCGACATATGCAGGGGGAGAAAGCAGGAGTGACATATGCGAGGGCGGATAACGACTTTCAACTTGTGGTCAAACAGTTGAATGGAGGCCACGAAGCTGGGGGAGCAGATGACCAAGTACTTAGCAAACATCCAAGCATTAAAAAGAAAGCTCGATGAGTTCGCCCTAGAACAAATTCCGCGGTCGTATAAGGAAGAGACGAACTGACTCATTAAGTCAGCCAGCTCATTGTCTTCTTCGGAGAGCGAGGGAATAACCTTACTAAGTCAAGAGTGACACGAAGTGGACGTAGTGTGGAAAGAAGCCTTGACGGTGAAGAGTATTTTACTGATGTGGAAAGAAGGTCCAGAGAAAGATTGAATATTTGGGATTTTGCCTCAAGACCCCAAGGAAGCGAGGGCAATACGAACAAGGTCAGCTAAGTTCACACTAATTGGAGGTGAGTTGTATATTTTTTCACAACCACATCTTAAATATGTCAAGACGGGGGCAAAGCAGAGTATGTTCTACGGGAGATATAGGAGGGAAGCTGCGGTAATTATTCCGGAGGCAGAGTATTAGAGTGCAAAGGCCCCGCGGCAAGGACACTTTTGACACACAATGCGTAAGGATGCTTGAAACTTAGTGAAGGAATCCGAGAGTGCCAAGAGCACGCCATTGTCACTCACGTCCCAACGGAAAATATGAGACCATCGCTACACCCTATGCTGACAGGCAGGCGAAAGTAACCAGCAGGATAGTCTTCAAAAATTTAAGGACGAGGCTGGAGGAAGCTAAAGGAAGTTGCACGGAAGGACGCCTGGACGTCCTAAGGGCATATCAAACAACCCCGCGACGAGGCAAGGGAGAGTTCCCGGTCAGTCTAGTCAATGGGACAAAAACGGTCATCCGGGTGGACATAAGGAAGAAAACATTCAGTGCGCGACAATAGGAACCAATCAGCAATGATGAAGAAAGGCGAGCCTATCTGGATCTCAGGAGAGGCTTAGAGTGGCGCGAATGCAAGGAGGGGAATCTACAGGACATTAATAGCATAGGCCCGCAATGAAAAAGTACGACATCACGATTTTCAAGCCAGAGATCTGGTACTGAGGAAAGCTGACGCGACAGCAAACATGGCCGAACTGGACACCATGTAGGTGGGACTGTATCAAGTTGTGGAGAATGAACGAGAAGAAAATGTCCACACACGTGGAATATCGCTAACCTCAGGAAACATTATAGTTAATGCTTTGTAACCCTTTTTCGAACGCTTTGTAACCTGGAATTATGGTAATGAAATGTACACCTTTTTGACTACTTGTTGTAGATTCACGATTTATACTTTATTGAGGGAGAGGGGGGATGACCCCTCACATTTAACACTTTATTACATTAATACACTTAACACGTTATTTAGCAAAAGAGGGGGATTGCTACTCACACTGACATTCTTGGAGGGGGATGGCCCCTCACATCGTTATCTTGTATAAAAGAGGGGGATTGCCCCTCACACTGACGTTCTTGGAGGGGGATGGCCCTTCACATCGTTATCTTATATAAAAAAGGGGGATTGCCCCTCACACTGACATTCTTGGAGGGGGGATGACCCCTCACATCAATATCTTGTATAAAAGAGGGGGATTGCCCCTCACATTGATATTTTGCTTAAAAGAAGGAGATTGCCCCTCACATTAATATTTTGTCTAAAAGAGGGGGATTGCTCCTCACATTAATAGTTTGTCTACAAGAGAGGGATTGCCCCTCACATTAATATTTTGTCTAAAAGAGGGGGATGGCCCCTCACGTTATTATTTTCTCTAGAAGAGGGGGATGACCCCTCATATTAATATTTGATCTAAGAGAGGGGGATGACACCTCACCTTAATATCTTGTTTAAAAGAAGGGGGTGCCCCTCACAATGATATTTTGTCTAAAATAGGGGGTTTTCCCTCACATTGATATTTAGTTTAAGAAAAAGCAGCTTAACATAATAAGCAGTAGAGAAACAAAGTTTTCATACGACGAGGAACCCCTGCAAAGTTCCAAAGTGCTTTGGCAAAATGAACTCTTAAGAAGTTTCCCAAACGACAAAGAACTCCCATGAAATTCCAATGTGTTCCAACCAAGGGAACTTCTACAAAGCTTCCGAGGAGCTCAACGGGACACGCTGCAACGCGGCACAGTTTGATGCGACGCGATATATGCGCATCGAGTCGCAAGGTGCTTCAAACATGGTGCGATGCAAATTCAACATGACGCGTCGTGATGCGAGGTGATTCAAATGTGACGCAACAACGCAATTACAACTGCCATCGAAGGGGCTAGTACCGCCTCGCCTCCATGGCGACATACGAGGTTGCAGAGGATGAGGGAGCAAAAATGGGTCACTCTAAAAAAAAATTTACAACCGCCGCGAGGAAGAGTTAGGAGTACGAGTCCTTAACAACTCTCCCAAGGATAAGCAAAGTATCGAAAGCTTCAAGAAAGGAAGGTACACCAAGATCCTGAAAACGTCGGAAAAAATTCTTCAAAGTACGCGAAAGAATTAGGAGTAAAGTGGTTGGCGCGCGACATCGAGATCTAAAGCAGGGGCTTGCGCCATTGAAGGAAATCGAGGAGTTTCCAACTTTTTTCTAAACTTCAATTTCTGGAAGAATCTAGCGAATCAAATGAACGCTTGGGTGAATTCCTGGTGCCCTAAATCAAGATAACTTCGTGATCAAAATCAACAACTTCAGCGAGCAAGAGAGAAAAAATGAGGGGCAATAAGACACCCTTGGCCGAAATACGGCCGAGGCGGGGGGCCACCGCATCGACGAACCCCCGACGACGCCTCGTTGGATATTTTCTTGAAGTGCCCGACATTCTAAAATTCTTTTGGACCGGCGAATTGTTTCTGGATTGACGAAGGATTCTGGAAGTCTCAAAACGAAAATTACTACAAGAAAAGAGATGAAGAGCTACATACCCAAACCACCACGTTTCAACATTTTTCTGGAATATGATTGAGACCAAGAAGACAAAGAGTCTAACAAAGGAAGGGTTTGAGTAAAAAGAGTCCAAAGAGAATAAGAGCTCGTAATTGAAGAGAATTACCAAAAGAAGAAGCTGCATCAAGTAAAGACTGTTTGCCAGAACTCCCAAATTTTCCTAACACATTTGGAAGTTGGGGGGCCACTGATGGAGATAGAATGCACTTTTACCAACATACCCTCGAATGTATGAAGATTTACCGAAATGCCATTGGAGGCGGTTATAGTTAGTGGTTAGTGGGGTGTAGCTAAATTACCAAGATGTCCCTGAAAATTAGATGATAGGCGTTAGATTAGAGGCGGTTGGAGGGTAAAATAGTCTTTATACCCTTCCTCATTTGCTATAAATAGGCCATCAAATTCAATATAAAATCACTTGATTCTTATTTTGAGAAATGAATTCTTGAAAAGAACTCTCAAATTTTTTGACTCACGATGTTGTTTATGCAATTATATTTTGATCACACGCTTTCCAATTTTCACCCGATCAATCATTTATGGCATTTGCCTTCTGGAAACAGCCTTAACGATCATACATTGACCTCGAGCTTAGGAGAAAAATAATAATATGTTTTAAAGTAAAACAGAGGTTACGATGGACAAAATAGAAGCGGGGTAATGTGTCAAGTGTATGTTTACTTTTTGAATTAAATGAGGACAGCAGAGCATGTGAGGCCAATAAGAGCCCGACAACTGTTCACGCACTATTTGTCTTATATAGACCCGCACGCACTAACACACTTGCACATCATCCGGTTTTTTTTCTTTCTTTCTACAATTTACTACTCCTTTTTTACATGGACAAGTTGTTTTTGGCTGGAATAAATAGTTTGAAAATTTTTTTAATCTTAAATTTAGGTTACATTTTATGTGCTATTTATGAATTGATATTATATAAATAATATAATTTTTTATTCATATTAAGTTAAATATAGATATAATGTTAATCTAAAGTAGAAAATTCGACATGTCGAATAAGGAGTGGGGCATATAAAATTCCTAGTATAATTTTGCTTGGTACTAAAATACTCTTACACCCCTTATAAATTTTTTACTTCTATCTTTCTGGGTACTAAATTTCAAGGGGGAGGAAAGGGCAACAAAATTGCGGATATCGAATTATTCATCACATTGTCTTTAAGAACATTTACTCAATTTAGAATAGATGAAGTGTAATCTATATTAATTTATGTAAAAAAAAAAAAGTTCTTTACACCCACAAATGGCAATTAGTGATTCTGTTAGATCAATTTTTAAATATGATAATTATACATTTAACTAAATACTTTCTATACTAATATAAAAAAGAGAGACATCTACACTCACAAACGATAATTACTGATACTGTCGCACCAATTTTTAAATTATGACATATATATTTCTAATTAGATAATTTTAAAATTAATTATAATTATTTTTTTATTGAAGTGACTCCACGTCGTTTAACACGACTATACAAATTCTTTTGTTATGTCGATAATACTTTAATTCTTTTTTGTTGAAAATGTTATTTGTTGGCTTATATTTATGCTATTTATAATATATATTAAAATATAAAATATTATTTATTATATACACGTAAAACGACAAGCCACGTCAGCTAGTAAAAATATTAAACTAACTACTTTTATTTATTGTATAATTAAAAGAAAATAGGAATGTTGCAAATTATAGTAGATATGATTTGATAGCTAGGTGTTAATTTATATGATATTATTTATTTGATTATATATAATTGTCTTTATTCGATATTAATAGCCAACAAAATTAAATGTCATTGCTTTACTGTTAATAAATTTTCGTTTTCAATTTTTTTTTTTAAAAAAAAAAATGTTAACAGAATCAGACCGGAACGGTGGAAAGGTCGCATCATATCCGCCGTGTGGTTGAGTCTTAAACTTAGCGGCGGCGAATGCTCAGATGAGAATAGAATACGCTCCGCCAGTTCGGCTCAGTAGTGGGGAAATAAAGGAGAGCTACTCCTGTCTCCCACCGACACGTTTGATAGCTAATTGACTGCCCATACGATGCACAACTGCCTCGGGCTCCGCTTCTCTTTGGAGTTGAGTCACCATGTTTGTTCAAGTCTCCGGTGTTGGCCACAGGTAAATGCTAATTCCATTCTAATTGTTGAGTTTATATCGAGTGGTTTTATTGTTCATCGTTTCTTTTTTGTAGTTAATGTGGTATTGTTGATCAGGTGAGTGGCTGGTAATCAATCTGCATAGGAAGGTGAATATAGAAAGAAAAACTCTTAGTCTGTGTCGTTATTGCATTTATAATGATTTTCTTGATCATTTAAAGTTCCTTTGACACTTATGATATGTTCTGAGAAGAAATGTGGAGAAATTGCTGCAGTGATGTAAGGATGGAAAAGTTTTGGAAGTACCGATTTTCGTGTTTATATGTTATTTAGTGCATCAATTGAAGAGTATGAATTGATATCGTTGAATACTCTGAACCTTCTCTCGAACTTCTGTCTGGACTTTCAGCTCGATTTCGTGCTGCTATGTTGGATTGAGTGCATTGAGAAATCAGAAGCCCCTATTTTGAATTTCTTGCTTATTTGATCGATTTCATCTTCCTATTATATAGACATAGGTTCTCATGCTGCTGTCTTGGACTATAGCTTTACATAATGGTAGAGTGGTAGTTGTACTCGCTTGTCAACTTGAACTGCATTATTCGTTGCTGAGATGCATGATAAAGTGAACCTATGTGTTGTGTTTTTCTGCAACATTGTCTGCATAGTGTGGAATACCATAGCTCAATATGCATGAGCCAATTTGCAGAGATCATAGTATCTGCAACCTTTGACCTGCATCGTGCTAAACCAAAGAGAGGTCTGTAAATTATTCATGCAGATCATGATCCAACCCAAACTTTACCAGCCCATTTGATCAGTTGTGGGAGGGTGCTGTTTGCATTCACCCATTCTTTGGGCGGACCAAACTCCGGGACCCAACCCAACTTGTCCATTTCCACTTTCAAACTAGATATTAACAAGCATGGCAGTACAAAGTGATGCAAACTCTTTTTTTTTTTTGGTTTTCAAGATGAAGGCTGGTACCCCAACTTTCCTCCAAAATAACTCATGGCCAACAAGGTCGTAAGTGCAGGATGCTTAGCTAATGAGCTATCCTAGCTCGTTAGTGCAGCTCATATGTTACATTAAATTTGTATGCCCCAAAACATTTGAGGGTTGTTTCGCTTAATAAAATGTATCTTCACACCTTGGGTTATACTGTTTACTTTGAATTGCATGTTTATTATCCATGCATGTATGTCTATCATTCTTCTAAACTTAGTGTGATTGCTTGCATAGTGTCATAATCAGAGGATGTCATCACTGTGTGAAGCCATGGAGAAAAAACAATGGTGAAAGCACAAACATTTAATAATTTTGACTCTGAAAAGTTCGCCAATATCCACTATCCATCGTGTATATCTGCTTGTTGAGTGTTTGCAAGTTTGCTTGTTCATAAGGTTGTTCCCTTACTTCTTTTCCTGGTAAAGAACTTTCAAAGGGTAATTAAATTTTTAGTGATGTCACGGTCTTTATTATCTGCTCATGCCTCTAGAGGAGGGTGAGTGAACAATCCATTCATCCACTACTTAAGCTAATTTGCTAATCAAACAGCCTCTGCTTATTTTTAGTTCAGAAGAAATCACTAAGACCAGGGAATGCATCTTGAAAATTTAGCCGCGCAGACTCAATGATCATGTCCAGAATGATGATATATCAATGTCCTTTTCACAGAGTCGGATGGTGGTGTTTAATTCCTGGTCAATGTGATTATTACAAGAATTGACTTAGGTACGGAATGGCTGCAAATTTTGTGGTACACCACCATGTTTTCTGGCTTCTCCTTCCTTACAGAAACTTTTTTTTTTTTTTTTTTGAAAGTATTGTCTGCCAGTTTTTTAGAACAGAAGCTTGTCTCTGCCACAGCCCACGAGTGTTTGTAAAGAAATTTTGTTAATTTCTGGGGTTTGTTTATGTTCTTTCTCCATTTTAAAATTTAAGGAACTTGTGGGGCAAGTATAGCATAAAATTTCAATTTTCAAGGATTCTATGATGAATTGAGTTCTAGACTCATTTTCTGACATCTAAGTCTCCTTTGAAGTTACACCTGCAGATGCTAGAATAACCATTAAGGAATACAATGAGAGAAATGTGAAACGTGTCTTAGTGGAAGTGAGAAAAGCGCGGTAAGTTCATAACTCCAAATTAATTTCACTCCCTAAGTATTTGAACATTCCTCTAGTGAGTGAATGACCAGAGCTGTTGTCTTTCTGGAGCCTTGGGCGGAAAGGAGGATCTTACATTCCCAAACTTACTAACAAACTACGATTGTCCTTTGTTAAGCCTAAATTAGTTACAGAATATTAGCTGTAATCTTGGTCGGGAAGAATCACTGTGAATATTTACTTCACACTCTCTATAGCAGGACGAAATATTCTGACGGTACTTCATGATCATTGCAAGTTTTGTGATCATTCAGTTTTGTGCATCTTCTGTATGTATATTCGATATTCATTGTAGCCAACCATTTTAGATAAAAGTTGGATCGTCATTCTTGCTTGTCCTCCTGCTATACCATGATCATGTAATTTCCTTGTCAATTACATTAGAACCTTGTTTATTACAGTACTGACCCACAACCATCATTACATTAAATGTGTGGGACGGATTCAATTTGCCCCGACATTTGACTACTCATCTTACTCTTGCAGGGACTGCCAAGAAAACCTGGGAAAATTGGTGACTGCCACAAGTGCCTAGCCAGAACCGGGCAAACTGAAGGGACTTTTCACAAGGAAAAGGGCACCCCAACAGAAAATCACAAAGTGGGGGAAGAATTCCGTGTTCAAATGATGAGAAAGTGAATTCCTCTCTCATGCTGGAAAACATTCAATTTGTTGTGAACCATGATTGATAAGTGGAGTACTCGGCTTAATCAAATCATACCAAGGTAAGAGCCATTGGCCTACTACACCTACACGGTTACATCTAAGTTATGATTATTCACATTATTGATGTGGCGTAATTCACATCTTTTGATATTTTCATATATTCTGCGTGTGAAATCTTTTTCTAAGTTATAAAGTATAGCTTAGCTATACATCTATCCTCGACCTAAGGTTTGCATATTATTATTACGTTGAGGCTGACTTACCACGATGGGTTAAGTAGATCGTTCTTAGGAGGTTCTAAGACTTTGAACCGCGATCATACCAACTCGGTCTGTGTTTGCTGAAAATTGGTGAAAATGTCTTTGCTTTTATTTTAGTGTTTTTAAGTGAAGTACGTACTCAACATTTTTCTCAAAAGAACTGTCCACCAAAGGGACAGGATTGAAAGCAAAGTAAAAGCCCCAGGGCAGCAGTAAGGTGAGTGGTGACCCAGAAGAGTGATAACTTGCTTAATTGGACAACCCCACTCTTAATTATATCTACAGACAACCCAAGTACTTGTATCTTGATTAAGCAGTTTGATTTTATATTTGTCATTTTCACTACAATCTTGATTCTGATTTTGCGGATCTCGGAAGCCTTTTCCTTTATTGGCTGAAACCTCGATCAATCACGACAATTTACCAATACTGCTTTTCTTTCGCTTTCTCTTCTCTTTAGGTCTCGTGGTATCCTTTTCTTTTCTGTTCTTTTTTTTTTTCAGAAGAAAACAAGAATTATATACCGTTACATCAGTCGGTAGTTTGATACTAATCAAATATCATTAATAACCAATAAATTCAGTAATATAAATAGCGATACATCCGGAAAGACTAGATCTCACAATTTGATACTTGTTAGATCAAGAGATTTTTAACTTTAACTATTAGTTAAAACCTGAGCGAAAACTCGTACAGTCGTACCCAATTGAAAAAAGAAAAGAGAAAGGGAAATATAAGATGATGATAAGGTGAATTGTTCTTTATTTGGATAATGCTTTATTTGCAATTTATTTAGTTTTGGTGAAGCAGCAGGGATAAAGATATAATGTATCATAAAAGAAGAAACAATTTATTTGATTCTGGGTTCATATCCTGTCCCCTCAAATGGGGCTAAAATATCATCCCCCGAATAAGAAAGAAAAATCCTATTGCTCGGAAAATGGGAGGCCTCCACTTGTTTCCCATAATGGGCTGTACAATTTTGCGTGCTGTGGACGTCATATTCATATACTATACTATACTCTCTCTATATATAATATACACACACTAACTGAGATTATGAGTTTGTCAAACGAAAAATAAAAATTACATAATTAGAAAAATATAAACAAATTAAGATATCAATTTAGAGCAAAAGGTTACAACCTCTGATAAAATAACTTCGGAAGTGAAGACTATCCCTTAATTTTTTTTAACCAAACTTTGATCGAATTGTTGAAGCTTGTTTTTAAATGAGTTGTGTAATATCTCTGGACTTGTGAAAGAAAATTACGAATAACGTTTAAAATTTGATATCAATGCTTGAGAGTTTGACGCTAAGGAAAATGTAGAACTTTATGGTTGCAATTGTTATGTGCGTCGATGTGTTGTATGTCTGGACATGTTATCTAACTTGAATTTACTTGTATGTATGTGTGATTGGAGTTCTTGTAAAAAGCCAACTCAAACAACAAAAGCCATACAAGAACTCCTCTATTTGTTGTTTGACTTGGCTTTTTGTTTGTTGCTGGGTTTGATTTTTTTTATCATAAAAGAGAAAATTTTTATTTAGTTATATCAGATCAAAATTCATTACACATAACGACGTCGTAAGACGTGCACAAGAGAAAACCCTATCAGATTCCACCATCGTCACTAAGAATTCTGGAGGAGACAAAAAGATCTGAAGTTGCGATTTTGAAGAGGAAAATGTTTTGGCCAGGAGATCCGCAACCCTATTTCCTTCTCTATAACAAAAAATCGTCGACACCGCGGCGAGCCTAGTGCAGAGTTGCCGGATATCCCGCAGCACAGGAATGAGAATTATGAGATCCACCGGCGCTGGAACCTTCCTACGAATAAGGTGAAGTAAAAACTTTGAATCAGTCTCAATAATTAGTTTTGATATACCATGTTTTATAGCCAGATCTATTCCTGTTCTACAAGCCCAGATTTCAGCCGTATTGTTTGTGTGAAAACCTAGGTATTCCGAGAAAGCGAACACAAAATTTTCGTCTGAATCTCGCACAGTTCCTCCGCAAGCTGCCGGACCTGGATTACCTAACGACAACCCATCAATGTTTAATTTAAACCAAGAAAAAGGAGGGGGCTTCCATTTGCAGAGAACTTGAAAGGTCAGTCTAGGTCTCTTATTATCTGATACCGCCTGATTCGCAAGAATATTAGCAGTCTTCCATATGGTGTTTATATTGACAGAAGAATTTCTGAAAATAAAACTGTTTCTATGCTGCCAAATGAGCCAAAGAGTGTAGATAATGAGAGCTTGTCTATGCGGATTGTTCTTAATTTTGTATAGAATTATCAACAGGTTTGATTCTGAAAGTCCTTTGATTTCTGGAAGTAAAAACTTCGCAAACCGACTGAAAACGTTATAGTAAACAAAGGTGTGAGCAATATCTTCCTATGAGTTATTACATAAAGAGCACATATCTGTCTGTAAATGTCTCCTTTGAAATAAAAAAAGCAGCATTAGGGATACTATTATGACAGAGTAACCATGCAAAGAAACAAACTCTAGGAAGAATTTTCATTTTCCATAAACAAAACCAAGGAAGAAGTGGAGTTATAACGTTGTTGTCTATTTCTGTCAACCAAATGTAAGCGCTCTTTAAAGTGAATTTACCATATTTGTCCCAATTCCAGTTAAAAGAATCATGTTGTTGTGTAATGGGAATAGGAAGAGAAGAGATGTGGTCATAAACATACTTAGGCAAGACTTGTTTAATGCCAGAGAGATTCCACTTTTTATCCTCTGTAATAAAAGAACTAACCCTTAATTGGCTCAATTCTGTTCGAATGTTCTGGATCTGAGAATCCAATGAGAATTTGTTGCACCATATATCACTCCAAACATTTATATCATGCCCTTCCCCAACAATCTACCTAATAGACTTTCTGACTAAAGAACTAGTCTTACAAATATACTTCCATATATAACTGTGTTGAGATTTGCTATTAGCATCTAGAAATTTATTCTGTTTTAAATATTTGGCCTTAAGGAGATTTATGCAAAGAGACTGATCATCACAATGTAATCGCCATCCTAGTCTTAGAATACAGGCCTTATTCAAAGTTTTAAGTTTTCTAAACCCAAGACCTCCTTTCTCAAGTGGCAAACAACATGTTTCCCAGTTTACTAAACTGTGTTTCCTTTGTTCCAGGTTAGTATTCCATAGAAATCTCTTACTAAGTTGGTTAATTTTATCAATTATCCCAATAGGCAGTTTAAAAACATTCATATAATACAAAGGTATTGTGTTAAGCACATGTCTTATTAATATAACTTTTCCTGCATAGGACAGAAATCTGTTGTACCAAGTATTAATGCGTTTCTCTACTTTTTCAATAATATTAAAAAATTCGGATTTTCTCATTCTTCCCATAACATATGGAAGGCCTAAATACTTGTCTTGATTGGAACTGTAGTGTATCCCTAAGGCTTCCCCAATACCTTTCTTTAAGCTACTAGGGCTATTTGGTGATAAAATGAATTTAGATTTCTCCCAGCACACAGTTTGACCTGAAAAACTAGCAAAATTCTCTAAAAGGTATTTAATATAGACAATAGTTTTGTGATTAGCTTTAAGGAACATAAGACAGTCATCAACATAACATAATATAGGTATAAGGGGACCTTTACGACATGGGGTCATGGCATCAAAAAGATTTAACTGAAAATCCCCAAGAATTTTCTGAATGAGAGGTTCCAAGCATAAAATAAATATATAAGGCGAAAGAGGGTCACCTTGACGAATACCCTTTGTAGGTTTCCAATACTCAGATCTTTGACCATTTATACAAATTTGAAAAGATACAGATAAAATGCATTTCATAATCCACTAACAGAAAGGTTGAGGAAAATCAAATAGATTAAGACAGAATCTAATGTAGTTCCAATCCAATTTATCATAAGCTTTTTCAAAATCTAATTTAATGGCCATCCAATGCTGGTTCCCTTTCTTAGATCTCATAGAGTGCAACATCTCATGAGCCATAATAATGTTATCAGAGATACATCTGTTAGGAACAAAAGCATTTTGGTATGGAGAGATCAAAGAGTTCATTAAAGGTTTAAGCCTACCAACAATAATATTAGAAATAATCTTGTACACCGTATTACAAAGGCTGATCGGTCTAAATTGGTTAACTCTACAAGCAGAAGGTCTTTTAGGAATAAAAATCATTTCAGTACGATTAATATGATCAGGAAGAATACCATTCTGAAAATAAAATTTAACCAACTTAGTAATATGCTCTTTAACAACCTCCCAGTATTTGATAAAGAAATATGAATTTAACCCATCAGGGCCCGGGGATTTTGTAGGACCAATGCGATGTAAATTATCAAAAATTTCTTCGTTAGTAACAGGTTTGATAAGGTCTTCTTTAAAATTTTGAGAAATCTTTTGAATAGAAACAGAGAAAAAACTTTTAGCTTCATGATGAGAGGAAAAAATAAATGGTTGTCTACTAACATTTTCAAAGTGATTTTTAAAAATATTAATAATCTCATCCGTATTATCAACCCATGAATCATTTTCCTTCTTTATATCTTGGATAAAATTACTCCTTCTTCTATTCGTGGCTAAAGCATGAAAATAAGAAGTGTTCGTATCCCCAAATCTGAACTAGTGTGCCTTAGCCCTTTGTTGCCAATAAGCATTTTTTTTTTGATTAAGCAGATTTTTAAGCCTAATTTCTAAATCATTCTCCCTATTCAATATAGCAGCAGGTGGTATATTGGGAGCAACATAACCTTTAACATATTCGAGTTCTTTGTAAATGAAGTTAATCTGATGGTCTAAATTACCAAAGACATGTTTTTTCCATAACAAAGATTGGGCCGCTAAATGTTGACAATTCCAAAAGTATCCTAAATCAGTTTTATTATTGTCTATACCCCACGCATGCCATACTACTTGATCATATTCTTCATTTTCAGCCCATGCATTTTCAAAATGAAAGGTTTTCGAAAAAAATGAGTTTGGGTTTCAATTCTAGTAAAATTGGAGAATGATCTGAAAATGGAGAAATAAGGTAAGAAACTGTAGCATTTGGGAAGAGGTTAATCCAGGGAAGGTTTGCAAAACAGCGATCTAATCCTTCACAAATAAAAGACCTACCAAATCTTTTATTACTCCAAGTGAAAGGGTTCCTTTAAAACCAATATCCAATAAACCACAGTTGTTAATACATTAGCTAAATAAATCAGATTTTTTATGTGAAAAGTTACCACCAATTTTTTCATGCGGATGTAAGATATTATTAAAATCTCCTATCACACACCTGATTTTGCATGTTAGCCTGAGGATAGTTGTATACTGTTGTCATTTGAAAACGCTGATTCAGCATAGGAAATTCCACCTCTAGATGTGGCGATCTATCTGTGTGAAATATCTGATGAATAGTAGTCTCCGTTGCATTCCAAAGCACCCAAATTCCACCAGCCTGGCCAATAGCTGGTACCACCATAGATGTTGTAAAAGGCAATCTGTGGATAATTGCTCGAGCCCTATCTCCCTTCATTCTTGTATCCATAACTATGAAAATATGAGGACGATACCTATTAATAAGGTCTCAAGCTGCCACCACAAATTCTGGCTTCCCCCCCTTACAATTCCAGCTTAGAAACTTCATGTATGGTATCGATTGTGTTGGAATCCGGACTTGAGAGTTGTACAGATATATGACCCGATGGTTCAAATTTACGTTTCCCATCTGACTGTTCTAAAAATGAGGTGGAAGGTCTCTTCCTAGAGGGTGTAGTAGTAGTTTGAATTGTGTCTCTCGTTCCCTCGCAAATCCTTCGCGTTCTTGCTTGATATCTATCACTAAGCTGTTGGCAAAAGGTGGTCGAGCGAATAGATGAGGGGTAGTATGAAATGGCTGGACCAGAAAGTTGTTGGCCCCAATTGGCATCAGGTGGTTCCTGATGCAGGCTGTTGGAGGTAAAGGAATCATTAGGTTCGGGAGAAGATGGTCGACAATATTTGGCAGTGGTGATTGTGGATTGGACTGGAACTGAAATGATTGGCAAGGAAAGGAGGCGAGGGCCTCCGTGAGAAAGGTTGATGGGGCTGAGCAAAATGGGCTATTGGGGACGAAAGTCCTGATGGGGGCGAGTTTGACGCTATTGTTCCGTCTAGGCCCACGCCGAGGTGCAGATAGTCTGGGAGATTTAGGGCCATATTGGAATGTGGTGGTTTCAATGCTGAGTTTGGTTGTCGTAAATGATAGAGGTGAAAATATATTTATAGTAGGTGAAATCTGTAGGTTGTTACTGTTGTAAATGGTTAGTGTTTGGCTTGGTAATTCTGAAGTAATGACAGCACATTCAGAGGCATCTGCCACTTGTAAACACTCGTTTGCCACATATGTATTTTCATGCAACTTTAATTGAGGACAAGTGTCCTGTCTAAAGGGGTGGTTTTGCCTACTGAAACCTTCATCAAAATCAGACTGTAGGAAACCGTGGGTAGAAGTGGAACCCACCGAATTTTTAATTCGGCAATCATTGTAGTGGATTGAATAGTGAAATTTGTATTTTTTTTGTAAAGTAGAGGGAGTAGAGAACTTACATGTTTTGGTGGGGACTATAAGTGCTGACTTGGAAAATGTTTGACTATTCTCATCCTCTTCTGTAACAACCATGCATGTATCGTTTGTTGATCTTCCATGATCATCTATCTTATCCTGTTCTATCTGATTTTGCAGGTAATTTGAAGAAGTTGTTTGCTCTGCAGAGTTGATGTCTACTGTCTCCATTGCCACATTTTCCACATCCAGGTTATGGTTAAGAACAGTAAAAGGGTTGGCTTCAACGGGTATATAGTTGGTGGGGTATTCGTCACTAGTAGAACTCTTTATTGCCTATTTTTTCTTTGACCGTGTATTTGGAAAACGCGTTTGTGATGTACCCTCACCATCATTTTTATCTGCTGCCTGATAAGAGTTCCTCATAATTTGATCTCTATGATAGTTAGTAGGACGTTTTCTGTTTCTCGGTCGCACTACTTCCCAATCATTTAGATTGTTAAGCTTCTCCCTTGATTGATGTATATTTGTAGCTGGGCTAGGAGCTTCGGTATTATTTGTAACTGTATCGGTAGCAGATGTTGTGCAGTCCTTTTGCATATGCCCCAGTGTTCCACATCCGCGACAAAAAATAGTATTCATTTCATATTGAATTTTCTGGATGTGGTTTTGTATTCTAACAAAAGGTGGCAGGGGCATGGATGTATCCACCTCTACACATAATTTGGAAAATGTGCATCTTGACTTATTGAAAGTGTGAGCATCTATTTTTATTGGACGACCTACTAACCTTGCAATTTTGAATAGGGCCTGGAAATCAAAGTCTTCTATCGGCAGGTTAGGCAATTGGAACCATAGATAAACTGTATCCGGAATATTTGTAGTAGGAGTAAAATTCGGACGCCACTGTTGCACATGTAAATAGTGATTGAAAAGAAACCAGGGACCTCATGCTAGTGCCATGAAATAGTCTTCTTGAGAAGAAATCCTAATAAAAAAACATCCACTCCCAAGATCTGACGTATAAATCGGAGCCATCGTTTTCCATAAACGACCTAAGTGTTGACCCAGATTGATAATGGGTTTAGGCAGATTCATAATTATAAGAATTAAGGCTCTTTGCTATGACTGGCGTAATCTTTGAAGTTCATCTTGTGGGATATGGGTAAAAATGAGTGAGGGAAATCAGTCTGTGGTGACGAAGGTGGGGATTCCTCTGGTGGATCCAAATCCTAGTTCTGAATCCAGTTAGGGAAGTAAATGTGTTGTGATTGCGAGGTTAGTTTATCTTTATACAATGTGGTTTGTTGGGAGGGAAGATGATTCTCCATATGATTTATAACTTGTGGTATCTCGGGTTGGGAAGAAGATTGAACAAAGGAGGTGTTGGTACCTGATTTATCACAAGGCTTCCAAGGAGGATTTGGCAATGAAGGGCACGAGTTATCGGTAAAATTTTTGTTAGGGGCGGTGGGAGGCTGTGGCGACGGAGACAGAGAGCTATTCGACTGAGAGAGAAACACCATCTTCTCTGCTCGTAATTCTTTTCGGGATCCTTTTCCTGTTATAGTAATTCCTGGGCTTGATTTGTTGCATAGAATTGTTGGAAAGCACCTCTATTTATAATTATAGGGTGGAAACACTTGTCATGATTGCTTAATGACGTGGTACAATTTGATCGAGCTTTCATCATTTAATTGACATTATTTTCTTAATCACAAGATGAGATTTAAAGTTACCAAATAATTAGTATCTGCTTACTTTAAATATTTAGTTTTTATATTAGTTTTAATATTTTAATAATATATATGGCAAATATTTGTATAAAGATAAATATGAAATATAGTACTTGAAATAAAATTTACTATTTTTGAGGAAAAATAATTATTCTTGAGCAAAGATAACTGTAAATATTAAGCACAAATAATATCTTTTAACCTATAAAGACAAAACAATATTTCATCAATTAAACATATTTTGGAAGTATTTTTTTCCCCCAAACACTACCCAATTTAGGAAATATTTACGCAAACTTCGAAAAAGCGCTTTTCTATTTCTGGATGCAGAAAAGTACTTTTGAGGTGTTTGGAATGTCAACTTCTGTTTCTGAAACTGCTACGAAAAACACTTTTAAGCCAAAAGCTAGAAGCATCAATGGTACTTCTAACTGCTTTGACTTTCTTTTGTAAATAAATTTAACTTTTTTTTTTACTACTCTACCTTCATTATCATAAAAATTCGATTTTTACCCTTTTTTTTTAAATTTATTTTCAAAATTGCTCATCTTAAGTTGATGTTAGAATTTTTAAAATTTTTAAATAATTTGAATAATTTATCATTAACAAAATTAATAATTTCACATATTTAATATTTTTATATTTTTATATTTTATTTTCTATATTATATGATATTATTCCTAAATCATGGAAAATATAAATTAAATTAATATGATTTTTGTCAATCATGCAAGTTTATTTATTGTGCATGAATGAACAATTATATTACACAATGATAACATGATTGAATTAAACATCTAATTTGTTCTATTAGTGTTGAATATTTTAATAATATAAATGATAATCATTTTGTAAAAAGATTAAATATGAGATATACTAACTGAAATAAAATTTATTATTTTTTGAGGAAAATAATTATTATAATTAAGAGTTAAGTGTAAATATTAAGTAAAAATAGCATCTTTTAAATACATGGGCATAAAACGGTTTTTAACCAATTAAATTTGTTTTGAAAGTGTATTTTCCCCCAAACACTATCCAATTTAACTTTTATTTGCTTTTCACTTTTTTTACAAACACTTCCCGCTTTTGATTATATTACAACTTTCAATTTTTTCTAAGAAAATCACTTCTTCAAAAATAGAAGCTTTCGCAAACACTTTCGTAGTTTTAATCAACTTATCGCTTTTTTGCTATAAATACTATACCTACTTTTGATTCTATTATAATTTTCAATTTTTCTACAAAAATAACTTGTATGTAAGCAAAAATTTTCACAAACACTCTCTTAAACATTTTTTGATACAATTAGTCAATCAAAATAAAGAAACAACTCTGTACTTCATTGATATACATCCCTCGCGGAAATTTATTAACCCCAAACTTTTTATGAACTTTAACTTGTACCCAATCATTTACCAATTTGTGTGAGCTTCTCATTAGTAATTTATCTCCAAAATTTCAATGTCAATAATATAATAAATTGAAATTTTTTATTTAAGTAATTCTGAAATTATTTTAAAATTTATGCTACTCCATTTATTGGTGGCCATTATTGACTTATTATAATTGATTATAATTAGGTGTAACTAAAAGGGTGGAGGATAGGGTTTTGAGGCCTTGAGTTCCAATCACACTAAATAGATTAATATTTATATATTAATTGATTATGATGTAAACTTTATAGTAATCATGTTTATGAAATTGGAAACAAAAATATGAAGAATTACTAGTTTAGGTTTTCACTTCCATATAAAGAAAAAAGGAGTAGTGGAATTTTAGGGGCACTGCATCCATCCTTTATTCTCTACTACTACTACTAGTGCTTGGAATCCTCCATGGAAAACGATACTACTGACGTACTCAAAATTCTATGCCATTCATTTATTTAATAATAATATTTAAATTAAATTTATGAACAGTTGAATCTTATAATATACTCGTAACAAATTATAAAATTACTGTTGGTATTTATACATGACCGCTATTATTTATCAACAAATTCCGCATATCATTGAAACAAGCTCGATGTATGTGTATTATTTAATTGAATAAAAAAGAAGAAAGATAAAATGATTAACTGAGCAAAAAGCTGATAAAATGAATTAACAATACCTTATGTAAAGAATTTGGATTGATATGAGAGAGTGAAGTGTCTAATCCTCTTTCACAAATACTTTGTTTGCATAATATCAAGTATTGTTATTTGTAAAAGCAATAGACACAAGAAAACTTTGAAATGCATCTAAACGTAGGGTTTAATTATTAATAACACACTCGGCCGACATTTTGTCGCATGAATGGATTAGAAAATTGGTAATCATGAGACCAATAAAGTGCATTTCACAGAAAAGAAAAGAAAAGAACAACCAATTTTTTGGAAAAAAGAATTAAGAAAAATAAAGAAACTATGGGAAATTGCAACATATATATGTTGTTTTATAGACAAAGATTAAGAGGGTATTTGACTAAATTTATTCGAAAAATGATCTTATATTTTCCTACATCATACAAATTATTTTTTAAATAAAATTTATAGTGTTTGGATCATCAAATAACTAAAAACTAGAATGATATAACAACTATTTATGTGATGATAACATTTATACCGTTCGACCTATGGTTTGTTTATATAAACCATTCATATCATTTAGATAAATATACATACACTCATCATAAATGGCTAACATCTTTATACGAACCATTTTAGTTTTTAAAAAAATTACACACACATCCAAAAAAACGTCACTATCATTACACAAATTATCTTTTGGTTGTCGGGGATTATTTTTGTAATTATACAAAAAGAAATGAATAATTTATGTAAACATACACAGATAATGAGACATAAATGTAATTATCCTAATATTTAATTTTAACTTTTGCAGAGTTTAAAAGGTTGCTTAGAGAGTAAGGGAAGGTAGAAGGGGCAAAACTGCGAGAACAGGCAGAATGTTGAGAAAGGAAATTCACATTTCCCTGCATGATTAATTAATTAATTAATTAATAATAGTATGTGGAGACAGGCAGAGGCACAGGCAGCGTCTATTATTATCACTAGTAATCTAAATAAACATCATTTTCAGAGAATCTTTTGTGATAATTAACAGAGCAGACCAATAATGCAACCCTCATTAAAATAATTAATAAGGCTGCAAAAATCATAAATCCCTTTTGTTTAATTACTAACCACTCCCTCACCCTCACCCTCACCCCATCAAATGATTAATCTATCTTTTTAAAGGGCATCTTTCCATACCCCCACTACTTAACCTTTTCTTCCCTTCTTTTCTTTTTAAATTAATATATTACCAAACCTAATTTTAAATCCAAGATTCATTGGGCCTAGTCATTGCCAACCTGGGATTCCTTTTATGTCCATCAATTTTATTTTTTTTTAAAATAATAATTAACAACAATTAAGATAATTATATAATACTCATATATTAATCTAGAGAGAGAGAAGAGAAGGTTCTTTAAAGTGTTTGTGGTTAATAATCTGTAAAAAAAACAAAAAAAAAAAAAGAGAAATTTTTTTTTGGAGGGGCCTCCTCCTGGAAATGTGCCAGATATTATGATTGACTACACAACCAAAGTTTAATTGGAGTCATTATCATTTGTATTAAGACTTTTTAAGACCAAATTGTCCCACCTCACCTCATCACACAGCTGGTTACAACATATGTAACTATCATAACCCACCATTTATTATTGCTCTACAATTTCACCTCTAAACTAATTACACTCCCAAACACAACATTTTATTACATCTTGCGTTGAGTTGATGCATGTACAAACTACAACAAATGTCAACTAACTACATACATATTCAATATACACGTCACGTGTATAAAAATTAAAATTTTTGTATAATAAATGATCTGAATAGTAGAAATTGGCCGTTGAAATAAAAATCATCAATTAATATCTCATTCTTAATTATAACTAAGAGAATATATTACATCTCATATAGTACAAATATGGTGGTGCTCCTGATCAAGACTTGCACCAAGAAAATAAGTACCTCCAAAAAAAAAAACAAAAAAGGAAGACAGAATTTTTAACAACTAAGTACATATTCTTATAGAAAAAAGAAAAAGAAAAACATTCTTGGACTAGTTCGTTGTAAGGTTGATAGATTAGCAATTCTTCCAGGCCCGGTGAGCTAAAAGTCTCGTTATATACAGCTGAGCCCCCCCCTTTTTTTTTTTTTTTTCCTCCGTGGCCGGGCCGGGCCGGGCCGTCACCGCTCGACTCTCGTATCGGATGGTTGGTTTACTGCAGTAGATCAACAGAAATCCTCAATAATTCACATGTATAAAGTCTCAAATACTGAAATAATTTTTTTTTTTTTTCCTACTGTAATTACCAGGAAAGTTGACAAACCCCATGTGAACAATGCTGTGCAAATCATCTTCACTGAATGCAGGGAACTGTTACAAAATGAACCTTAGATTAGAACAATGTACTTCCGAATCAGGTGATGTCGACTCCAATTACTATATAGTGTAGTAACATATGACTTGTTGACATTCAGACATTTACCTGCGGAAGACTTTCACTAAATCCATCAACAGAGGGCAATTGAATTCCTAATGGGAGAGGGTCCACGCTCAACGGGCCGCCTGTGGAAGCATTGGTGGTGGTGGTATCATGAAATTGTTGTACGTTTTGCTGATGATGAATGTACAATGTTGGTGCAGAGGAATCCAAAGGGTACATCTGTTGGGGTAGAGTTGCAGCATTCTGTTGGAACATCTGCTGCAAATCGAAAACGACCCATCAAATCATTTGTTAAAGAAAAGAATTAATTGTTTAGGACAAGGAGAAATAAAACGTTTGAGTTTGTAAATTTTCACTTACATCCTTGGAGAGAAGATTGTCCATGTTGAACTCCAGCCCTGGATTCACTGACGCCAATTTCATTGACAGGAACTGTCAGACATTCGAAGAAATGCTTATTAGTCTACGAATGGATTTCGTGTCAATCAGACAGACAGCTTTAATCATTTTCTTTTAGTTTACCTCGACCTGGCGCTGCAACGACTGGACATAGTTTATGATTTCGTCGAGCATCAATGCTTTTCCAGTCACCTGATTGATACCAACAAATTTCGTTAAAGCCCAGTTGTTTCGTTATTAAATTGTTTAAGGTTGTCGGATTTTGTGCAGACCTTATTGCATCCTGGTACAAGATCCTGGAGAAGTTTCATTCTCTCACTGATTTTCTCCCGCCGGACCTGAGGAAAATGTGGAAAAGAGTCAATGTAATTCGATTCCATAAGTAAGTTGGTGAAAAAATTGTAGATGCGATGATTTTTACCCTTTCTGCCAGACTATGGCTGTCAGTGGCTTGGCCTCTTCTTGCTCGGACATGAATGTAGTCCTTTGGTGGCTCAGGTGGCTTCTGATTTGCCTTTTGCTTCTCGCTTTCGTCGTTGGATCCTCCCTTGGCTTCGTCCTCTGTTTTTGTTTCGTTTTTGCCAATTTCTGTGGGCTTTGGACGCTTGCCGTGTCCGTCGTCGTCGTCTCCTTCACCGCCCTGATAAACGATAACATTTCTTGATCAACGCACACTCTCAATCAACTACTACCATCAATGTAAAGAAATTGATGCATACCTTAGATGAATTTGATCCATTTTCTTTCGACTTTGCTCTGGAAACTGCTTTTCTCTTCCGAGAACTCATCTCATTCGACGTTTTGGGGCCGTTTTCTCCACTCGGAATTTGCTCAGAAACAGAGGATTCCTCGTTAGAACTGGCGCCTGAGCCTGACAATTTACTCAGTTTCTTTTCCGGAACTGATGCCAACCCATTGACAGGCCTAATCTCCATCCCGGGTTGCCCTGAATTCTTGTTTTCCACCGGCGATCCACCTTGCTTAAGAGCAGGGCTGCTGGAGACTCGCGGCAACTTCCCGTTTCCCATCAATGTGGTGTTGGATCTATGCCCCAATTCAGCATTGTTGACCCCAAGCGGAGATGTCCTGCCGTTGAAACTCCTACTGCCGAAGCAGGAAAACTTGGCAGCCCTCTCGGCGAAGCCCGGATCGGCGGAGAGCGCCGGCAAAGGAGGAGGAGCCGGCGGCAATGAGGTTCCCAAGTTAGGCATGTTCATCTGATCAAGAAATGGAAGCTGCAGCTTAGGTGAACTCAAAGGAGTCCTGTAACTAGAATCATTAAAAGCGGTGGTGGCCGGCGGCGGGAAGGCGGTGGAGGTCCCGGTCCCGGTCCCGGCACCGCCCAGCTTTCCAATCAGTTCGCGGAGGACAAAAGCTTCGTTGGACAATCCAGAGGTAGTGGTAGGGGAGGACACGATTGAGGTCAAAGCTGAGTCGAAATTTGAGTAGTGTTGATCCATAGAGGAGTTGTGGTCCAAGAAAGATTGCTCCGGCGGACAATTGAGTCCAGTCCATGGAACCGGCATCGTAGTCTGGAATTGCAGCGGTTGAGGTGGTGGGATTCCGGCATTCATGAAGTAATCTTTGTCCATTGTTAAGGTTGTTGTTGTTGTTGAACAACAGAGCAGCAAGATGTATGTATGTTTATATAGAGAGAGCTGAGAAGAATAGGGAAGAGAGGGAGAATGAATGGAAAATGAAGGTTGGGGCAAGAAAAGGAAAAAGGAAGAGGGAGAGTGGAAAGGAAAAGGGAAGGGAAAAGGGAGGGTTGTGATCGACTTATATAGCCCAAAAGGAAAAGAGTCATTTTGACCTTTTCTTTTCTTTATTATATATATATATAATAAAAAAAAAAAAAAAAAAAAAAAAAAAAAAAAAAACCTACAAATGTGTGTTGTGTGTGTATAATTGGGAGTGAACACTGTAGCCGGTAAAAGCGGTACTGTTGGGGGGAGGGTAGGGGAAGGAGAATGCCGGGCCTTGGACGTTAAACCACCAAAACTCTTCTTCACCTCTTTTTCTTGAAATTACCACCTTTTCTAATTTTATTATTAGTAACTTGGCTTCTTTGCAAATGTTTTTCATATTTGAAGAACAATTTTGATGGAATTGCAATTTAATTGATTTCTTTTTGTTTTTGAATAAACACATGTGGCTCGACTTAACATTTGGAAGAATGGTTATCTTGGATTCATGGGTTGTAGCTGGGTGTACTTGATAAATCTTGATATAAAATGGTATTCACATCAAGTTCTAGTTGAACTCAATTTAATCATACAGTACTTGTGATATAGTTGTTGTGTGATTGATCATTCTCTTTAAACTATGCATCAATCATATGGTAAATGCATTACAACTGCCCTATAATTGATTCGTATTTGGGTAAACTCGATTTAAATTAGAATTTTCTCATAAACCACAATGATGGAGTAGTAGTATTATGCATACAAAAATTCTAGTTTAGATCGAGTCGATCTGATTCTAAACCTAAAAATACTTGTTATGTGATTGGTTTATAATTTATAAAAAAAAAAAAAATTAATTGCATAACAAATGTATTACACTTGTAATGTGTCCCATCAAAATAATTAATGTTGTATGCTATCCTACATTTATATATATATATACATTACTTTGCTTGATTGAAGGTAAAATTTGTACTGTACTTTGGGTTAAACAATAATACTATGATATGAAATGATTGATTTTTTTATCACAAAAAAAGAAAAGAATGAATATGTGTAATTTTTGTAATTTATAGGGAATGTTTGGGGCGAAAATAGAAATGCAGTAGCAATGTCGCCTCTTAGGCTTAGCATTAACAACATATAGGTAAAAATCGTTAATTGAGAGGACTTTATTGTTTTCTAATATATATATAAACAAAACTTGCACACTTAGATTTGACCCTTCATTTTTAATGGAAAACCGTATAAAAGAGTCATTTTCTCAAAGATTGCTTTTGTCTTCACATCTTTCGTAATGAGCTGAATGAAATGTGGTTTTTCAACATTTAATTATTGTTGAATTAATTAATCACCGTTCTTCCCTCACACTCAAGTTTATTTTGCACTTATAAATTTGAATATTATTTTCTTGCTTAAAGCCCTTTTATTATGGACAGATAGGAAGGGGGAGGTTGCAGCCTAGCCCAACAAAAATGAAACACCAAACATCCTACCTAATTAAAATATATGAATTTATTACATATTCTTTTCATTTTTATTATGTTCAATTTGAAATATACGATTTTTTTTGTTGCTTTTCTTGTCGTGTTTTTTTTTTTTTGTGAAATTAAAATGTAAAAGAAATGATCAATAATGCATGTAACAAACAAGTTGTCCTGTTTTGAGGAAATGGTAAGTCCCATGATGTCATGACTGATGCTATGCCTACGTACCCCCCCAAACCCCACCCCTCATTAAATATTAAATAAATAAATAAATAAGCATTTTGGTGTTGCAGAGAGTTGTTAGAATCTGAAGAATTATATTTCTTGAATTTCGAGATTTCTGCTCTGAAATATAATTAATTAAATATAGATAGATAGGCAAAAAGTGAAGCAATTGGATTGGCCTTGTGCACAAATTTTGGGCCTCGAACTTCACATTCTTCTGCTGTGCTGCTTTTCATTCGGCCATAGCCCACTAATTTAACATCTCTTTTTTTATTTCTCAATGATTGGAGTCAACAGAAGTTGTCTCTCTTTGGGTTAAAAGTCAAACCACGTTACAATAAATAAATAAATAAAATTCATAATGTAATACGCGGTTATTTATCCGGATTTATTTACTTTTTTATTATGGCCCACATGAAACAGTTAATTTTAATAATAAATAAATAAATATTAATAGTACAGATTAATATAAATATTTAGTTTTTTGATGGGGAGGAAAGGAATAGGATGGAGAAATGGTTAACGTGTGTTGAGTAGGTCAATGATTGCATTAAATTCTAAGCTCTCTCCGCTGAAATCGGGTTTGGTCGGATTCCCATCCCAAATCAATTTGCAATTTGCAATTTGCTCTCACCTTAATTTGTTTTTCTTTTAATAATGAAATGAAAATCCTCTTCTTTTTTTATTAATCCATTTGTCTTTTTTTAAATGTTTATATTAACCCACTTGTTTTTAAAATGTTTTTATTACTCCATTTGTTTTTCTTTTTAAAGTATTTTCGCCTTTGTGTCTTAATTCATAATTATTTTGGAATTTAAGTATAGGTGTTAATTACACACATTTAATATTTTTTTTTTAAATTGAAAGTGATGAATTTTATTAATTGAAAGTAAAATGATTACATTCAGTCTTGTCGGCTATATTGAATAGAAACAATTACAAACAATCATATCAACAATATCACATAAACTAGCACCTAACTATTACAACAACAAATAATATATAATATACAGTAGAAACTACATCAACCCCGTAGGGATTCGAACCCATAACATTTAGGATTATGAGACCTCAACTTCGTCAACTAAGCTAGGCCTCATGGAGCACACATTTAATGTTATTAAAAATAAAGATGTGGGACTTAATTTCACATACATACATTATAGACAATAAATTGTTGTTTTTCCAACAAATGTGAAATCAATTGAAAAATCGGTAGTTTTTTAATTAAAAGATTAATTGTGTGTTTTAAATTTTTGTGTCGAAAAGAACATTGATCAATAATTTATTCATACTTTGCAAGAAATATAATTCTTAAGAGTTTGGCAGATCTGATAGTAATAAAATTGAGGTGAAAGCTATTCAAATTGTTTTTACTAAAGAAAATGACTATTCCACTTATGAACATGATAATATATATTTCTAATTGATAAAAATTACTAATATGTACCATTTATGCTACTTTACAATGTGTCAGCGATGGGTGAATTTGGTGTCATGGTTTTACATAATTACCTTTCAGCCGTTTCTTTCTTTTTCTCTTTTGGTTCCACTTAGAATTTCTTTTTCTAATACTAGTGTGTGTGGCACACTCCAATGTGTGTGGATAATTAAATAAAATTTTTAAAAATTAATTAAAGAAATTAAAAGTATATTTTAAAAAAAGTATATATATAAAGAATTAGTAGAAAGTTGAAAGTGTGGATAATTTGAAGGTTTAGAAGAGTAATTTGGGGTGTAATGAAGAGTGGGAAGTTAATAAATAAATAAATAAATAAATTAAATATTAAAAATTACAGACCAAAAAATAGTGAGACACTAAAGTGGTGCTCTCACTTAATATAAAGGTATAGATTATATTTTTATCTTCTTTAATCAATATCTCTTTATAAACTTAATATGTATATTAAATTATCATCTAGCTAGCATATGCTTTTATATTATTTATTCATCCATGAATTTTGTAAATAAATATTTTATTTTGAATAATTATAAAAAAATATAAACATACCCTGAATATGCCTACAAGTATAATTACTATGAATAGTACAACTGAAAGCATGTATATAAAATTATGAATAGATGGTAATTAATGCACCGGCCTACAACTCCAAAGTGTGGCCCTATAGCTATAGTTGTTTAGCAATATATAAACATTAAATAATTAAAGCTTTAACAAAAGTAAAATTAATCCCAGTTAATTACTACTAAATTACAGTCAACACACATAATAATTTTATGGTGGACTTATTCTCGGAATATCATTTCAGTCTTAATTGGTATATTCTTTTTTTTGTATACCCTATTTTAGGGATATTATAGTCAATTGCTAAGGGTACAATGGTACAAGAAATAAGGTATATTAATTTGCTTGCAAGGCCCAATACTTGATTGAATTTGCACACATGCACTACGTGCTGCAGCATAAGGTCTACTAATTTCACACTTTTTTTATATATATATTTTTATAGTTACTAGTAAATTAAAGGACGATTTTTTTTAAAAAAAAAAAAAAAAAAGAGGACCCAAATTTAATCTTTTTTTTATTAGCTAGTAAATATCATACATATCATCTTTTTTGACACGAATGAGGTATTATTTAAGCTAATAACAATTAATTATTTGAAGAAATAGATAATTCCCTATGTATGTCCAAGAAATTTTGTATTTTCTTTGCAGTGATAATATTAATCTTAATTATTATTGCTACCTACATTGATTAATTTCTCCAAGGTTAATTTGTCATTATCACAATATATAATATCAATTTTTTGCATTATAGCATGGTTCATGCATATTGGATTTAATCATCCAATTGCTAGATTAAACCAGAGAAAAATTACACTCCATAACTTAATGATTGAGTGAACTTTGATAATATATAAAACAGGGTATTCTTGGTCCAACTTGATCCTCACAAGAACAACAATGATAACGATAAGGAAAAGATGAGATTGGAATCTTTGTAGCTACTTACACATGCAATCACTTTCAACTCATATAATATTTATTTTCCAAGATATTAATCGTATGACCATAGGATATTATTAGCAAAATACGTAATTTGTAAGATTTCAAATTTAACTCATGCACTAGCAAATTATAACTGATAATTTGGCCTTAATTTGTGACAATTAATACACAGATTCCCTCCCCCCCCCCCCCCCCCCCAAAAAAAAAAATGAACACTTGTATTATAAATGACCATTTGCTTATTAATTATATTCTATCAATCATTCAAACTTTAAGCGAATTAACCTAATTAATTAATGCACAAAGCCGTATCATTAGTGAAAAAGGCATTAATCATTGTTAATTAGCTCAATGATATTCTGACATAGCATGCATTCAATTTTACCAAAATTAATAATATCAATTGTCATCAATCAGAAGATTAATGTTAACTTATTATACACAAACTAATTAATGATTCAATTAACGAATTACTGCCAAAAATCAATTTTAGATAATTATTAAGAACATGAACAAGTAGGAATTTAAAGCAATACCTAACCTCAGTCTGTAATGTTTTTGCCCATATATAGAGATAAGGGTATTTTAATTTAACTACAAATTAATTGTCACAGATTCTTTACACCCACCCATATATATATGCACTTCCATTTAATTAATATTTGGGGAAAAGGGATTGATTTAGGTCTGAAAATAAATGATTGATTTATTGCAAAATAATGAGACGGGCGGGCAAAGATTTATATTCATGAAAAAAGCATGCATTAACTAATATTAGTAGAAAAATCCGGAATATATATACATATATAGGTACGTACGTAGCTATAATTGGACTGGATTCTAAGAAATGTTAGCTAGAAGTTGCATGTCTGACCCGGCAATGCATGCATGGAGCAATAAATATATTTGCTTACCAATATATATAAATAATTATATATATTCTTTGATCTTCTTGAATTTATGAATGACATATCAACATTCTTTGCCGACCCTCCTCATCGTATTCACAATCATGAATTTCATTTCATTGACCATTCCTCTTCTTCTAAACCCTAATTATTGCTCCATCCATCCATAAAATTACAAAAAAAATTAACAACCAATTTGAAGGAAATAGATTAATTATCTCCATGGATTGTAAGTCGTTTAGCTAATACGTACATATTAAGTTTCTTAGGGTCGATAAAAATTAGTTCGTGTTTCAATATTTCATCAATCAGTTTATGTGCGCAAACATCAGATGTCACAGTTACATTTGTAATTAAGTGAATTAATCAAATTTTAGGGGTTAAAATTGAGTATGATCCCCAAATGCTCGAACAATCCCCAATCCTGACCTACCCGATTATCAATAAAAGTAGATGGTTGGGGTTCAAGAATATTTTGATTATGGGACTATGATCCGATGTCTAGAAAAACAAAGATTTTATGTATACTAAAAGATATGGATTAACTTAGGTAGACCAAATTAAATAGATCATTCATTAAAAAACAATTTAAGATAAATATTTTGCTCTTGCACACTACTCTACATAATAGTATACAAGTACTTGGAAAATAATCTTTTAAACATAGAGATAACATATAAGAATAATTAAATAAAATACTAATTTGAAATTAAAAAATATATATATGTAGAATATCACAAGATGAGATTTTTTTCATGTAGGCAAGATAAGAAGTAGGTAGAGTGATTATTAATTAGGTGGTGGTAGTAGATAGCAAGCTGAACTGAAGCAATGCATTAATGATTAATGCAACTTTTCAGATTTTCTATTTTTATTTTTTGGTCAAAAACATTAAACGACTGATATTAATGCTTTCTTCCAACCAGCTCTCTACCTACGTACTGTCAATTTCCGTACTTAGAGCCATAACAATCATGCTATCTTTAACCAATGATTCATTTTTTTGATTCGTAAGATCGATGTCTCATAATCAATAAATCGTGAGTTTAATTCCAATGAATATAGAGTGTTTAGTTTATTTTCATAATAATATGTGTATATTATTTTTTATTTTCTTTTGAAATTGTTGTTGATAGATTTAGAATTATTATTATTCTGCACACTGAATATTATAATTATATGTTCATTGTGTATTTTCAAAAAAAAAAAGAAAAAAGAAAAAATCATTCTCTCTTCTCTCAGACAACTCTCCTACCATTTTGCCTAATTAACACCCCCAATCAGAATAATAGTTAATAATACCAAAATTAAACCAAAATATTTAATTAATGTTGTTGCACTTACATATATTTCGAAAAGATAGTGTTGTGTATTAGTGTTGATACATTAACTACTGGTTTCAATTACTTATTTTACACTAAAAAGCATCTATTAGGTAAATATAGTTTTAAAAAGATTATAATGCAAATAGGTAAAATATATCATTTTCAAGCATTGGTTCATTTTTTATAAGACATTGAAAAAGTATTATTACGCATATATTTTTATTGAGTATACTATGACATATATAGGAGCCCACCAAATAATATCAATATTATCAAATTGATCACTTTCCGACACAACGTTCCAACTTAATTAAGATCAAATAATTTTGAAAAAACGAATCAAACATATCCCCCCCCCCTCCCTCTCTCTCTCTCTATATATACATATTCCGTGTAATTTTCTAATTCAAAAACATTTTTACAGTCGTAATATATATAAATTAAACAGAATTATTTCAATTTTTATGAGAACTTTTACATATACAAAAAATTTAAATAGCCTTATATATACACTAGACATATATATATATTCTTACACGTAAAGCAAAGTTCCTAATCTAAAATTTTAATTTTGTTAAGAAAAATAATTAACATACGTAGAGATATGTCGAGGATGAAAGTGACAATGAAGCTAAATCAGTCGGCAAGATTACATACATTTTGGCTCTATATATGTTTATATACCTAAAAATGGCTTACTTATACTCACAAATTAATTAAATAAATATCGCTACTGTTTCCTTTGCCTATATATATAACGTAAAGATAAACACAAAAAATATACATTATGGTTGGTGTCGCATCATCATCTAATTATGTCACACGATTAAAATATCATTTTTGAGAAAATCAAAATTATTTAGGTACATATATATATAGCCAACATTCATTGAATCTTTCATGTATGTATACAACTTTATATTTCAATTCATCCCATCAAATTATGTACTTCATATTTGCTTCAATTGGGAATTCATGCACCAAACAACCAATTGCAAGTGCATCATGATCCAAATTAATTTCACCACAAAAATGAGCTCCCTCACCTTACCTAGCTCAAATATTTTAGAAATACATGCATATATACACATATATATATATATATTAATATATATGCAATTCTAGGATTATGAGTCTTTTAAATATAGTAAAATATGTAAAGCCAAGAGCAAGAAATCATTCATAATAAGAGAATTCAACCAAAAAAACCAAAAAAATCTAAATGATCGTAACTTTTAATTCGGGATGAGTGCAGGACTTGTCAATCAACCCAAAATCCATATTATTTAGGCCTATCTTGAAATTTTATTGTTTTCAACTACTTTATTTCGGAAATGTTTTTTTGTTTCTTGATGTTATATGATACTTTGTAATCAAATTCTATAATTTTCCGAGTCAGTCCAATTCTAGGTCTATTTCTGTTGTGCTTAGGTGAGATTAGGACTACTCAACTAGTACACATTGAATTCTATTTAATTTATCTTAAAGAACCTCAATTTTTTTTTTCAATCTATCAAATTTTTATTAATAACATGCATGTTTATGCAGCAAGAATAACATGATGTCTTGAATGAGGAGGAGGACGTGAAAAATAGTTGATATTTGTACAAAATTGCTTGACATCTAATACTACCAAATTAGAGAGTTAATTAAAAGAGTAAACGAGGTTATCCCATAAGCTCGATCGACTTGACTTTTTTTAAGTCTCTTTAAGCTGCAGACAAATTAATTAAGCTGGTGCCTCAACACAGATTAGCTAGAATCCACCAAGCTTTCCTTTTAAACAATTAAGCTGTATGACAACGTTGTCCTGTGCTTATTACAACATCTTGGAACCACTCTTCTATATTAAAATACCCAACCAACTAAGCTTCACAACATAAGCTAGCTTAACATAATCATCAACTCTACTTAAGCTGATAATACCATCATCATGCAATTCCGCATCACTGTACCTTAACAAACAAACACAACTTAAATAAAAAAAGGAAAAAAAAAAAAGCCCAATGATCATATTTTACTAAAGTCATAAAGTTAAGATCTCAATTAAGAGACTGTGGTTCATGTCCAATAAATATTTGTAATGGTTTTGATTATTTGTTTTCATTAAATTTTTAAAGATAAGTTACGCGTTCACGTTTCATTGTGTAGTTCACAAAGTTGAGATCTGACAATTAAGAAATTATTCGCGTTGCATGAGTATGAATGCATATCTATTTTCATAATGGGTTCTTTTATTTATTTTTCTTTTTTTGGAAGGTATTCTTTAATTTAAATTTTTAATATATTTAATCGGTATTTGATATCTAAATGCATTGGATGATATAATAAACAGTACGTACAAAAAAAAAAAAAAAAGATAATCGAATAAATAATTATACTTAGTATTTGGTTAAAGTTCGTAGCTGGTGGAGTTTGCTTTTGTGTTTTGGCGTTTTCTTGTGGTTTTATTACATGTTAATTAAGAAAATAATTATTACATGAAGTAAGTTTAATCACTAATTAATTAATTGATTAGTATGAGTATGTGAGTATTTTTAAATAATTTAGTGGTCGGCGTTGGTTGTCGTTGTCCCTTCAGAATTCAGAGCCCCTGGTTTTGTGAAAACTAGGGGCGGGGTGCAGTGTAGTACTATAAAACTTGGAACGGGCCAGCGTGGGCCCAATACTTTCCAGCCCATTATGTGAGAAATTAATTTATAAATCATCATAGGGGCAATATTTTTTTCAATTGATTTTTAATTGTTCTATTTGCTAAATTAATATTTAGATATGAAATTTAAATATTAATTTTAAATTATAAACTCAGAGTTACTACGAATTAATTAGATAATATTTTTCAATATTTCTAATTATATAATAATATAAAACTATCATAAAGAACTATCTTATAAGCTATAAAAAGATTTTATAATTTTTCAAAACTAATAGGATATTTAATATTGCTGTAAGAATGTTCCCTTTTTCGAGAGATTAATTACGCGATGGTGTGATCATCAATATACACAGGGAACTCTGAAGTCTTTGTGCTGTGTATTCGGATATGTGAACTGTTACGTTATGGTGTCATAAAGTAAATTGTTGATAAAATTATATACAATGTAACAACAAATAGCTCTTCCGATAAGACATATTGAGTTTAAAAAATTCAAGTTAAAACCAATCAAATTAGAAATATATTTAAATTATTTACAAATAAATACTTATTTTGAAAGTAAGCAGTTTAGTTTATCATAATGTATTTGTTCAATACAGATTGAATTGTGGACTAGCCCAAGCCAAGCTTTCCCGAGTATGTAATATTTGTAGGCTCGAAAGCCCAAAATGTTCCTAAAATGGGCTTTGTCAGAATTGAATACGTTTGCTAGACTATTCACCATATTGTTAATAATAGCTTAATTTTGTGTTTAGTGATTGGGCCCAAAAAATTCATAATATTATGATGTGTACAATTGATTTCCGCCCCCCCCAAAAAAAAAAAAGCTAATAAAAAATATCAAGAGAGCAAACTCCAAATTCTAATTAAATTGTGAATCTTCATAACTTTTAAAGAAATAACTAAAGTAGGCAAGAAGAATTCTTTGTAGAATAGGAATGGATAGATTATGAGATTGAATTGATTTAAATACGAAATCACCGTAGACCACTTGATTATAAAAAAATAGAGTTTGGTCCGTTTTGTATTTAAGAAATGAAATGAAAATCGTGCGTAGATAGTAATAAATAATCCAAGAAATTGATTTGTTGATGGGCCCGACACACTAAGAGAAGGCTACATTTGTCCCTCCCCAACCCCTTTATAATGAGTAGCAAACGCAAAGGACAAAACCAAATTTTATCCTTATCTCATTCTTTAATTTTTACATTATCCATAGTACGAAATTGGGCCCCTCTCTCTTGGGGGGTGGGGTACTACTTACCTAGTTTGATAGGTGGCAGTCCAGTTGTCCAATCCTCAGTGTCTACGTTTTCTTTTATCACCCGTTACATCAAAATCATCATTTCAACAACATCATCATCACCATTCATATTCATCTGCCCAATTCCCACCTTCACACTACTACACTCTACAATTCTTTTGATATTAGAAAATAAAAATTAGACTTTATCTTTTTACATAATCGAACTCGATGTAAATCAAATTAAACTTGATATTGTAATTCATTTATTCAATGATATTAATTGGAAGTAAGAGTGGAACAAATTTTAATTTCGGAAGAGAAATGAAAAATTTATGAGAGCCGCAGGATTGAATGGGAAATCTTTTCCTAAACATCTGAGGGGATTCAAGTTCAACCAAGATGTCCTACCCTGCACGTGAATAGCTAATTATGTATCACAGTGTTCATTTGCCGCGTACACTAGTGCGATAGGATAACGCCGAGAATATATTAAAAAATTTGCGACCAAGGCAACACGACAAAATTTTTTCGAAAAACCAACTAATTTCGACAAATGTACATCAATAATTATTCAACTGCAATCATCTCGTACGGGTTGTGGCCGGAAGTAACAAACGACCTCCGTTGACGGCGGTGTCAAAACCGACGGCGCGGCATTCTACGGTGTAACTCATGTTCGTCGAAGATGGAGAAGAAAAAGACGCCGGAAATAGGTTGGCCGTGCGGCGGTACGAACCGAGCCACTTGTTCTGCATGAAGCGGTGTTTCCTCCATGGCGGCAGATGGAGGCCTCTGCTCTTCAGCGATCTCTTCGCGGCGTCGCTCATAGCCTTCAAAATCTGCTTCAAATCCTCGCTTTTTCCGACGAAAACCCTAGGCAGGCACTCCAGCAGACGATCGTATGAATTCGTCGGTCTCGCTATCTCGAACTCGGAAGCGAAATCCAGGTCTACGAAATACCGCGTGGACGAATCCTTTTCCAGAACGTCGATGAACTCGTAGTTTCCGGCGGTGAGTCCGCCGGAGCTCTCCCACTTCGTCTTGCAAATGGCGGCATTGTAACCGTACCCCCGCAGGAACGCCATCACATTTCTCCGCATAATCTGCTTATCCGATTTGAGGCAGGAAAACACTTCCTCCGCCTTCAAAACCTGAGCCAAAAGCACATTCCGAAACTCATCCGTGCGATCCAGCAGAATCGGCTTAATCAAATCCGCATTCCTGAAGCTCGAGTCACACATTAACCGACCAGCCTCAGAATCCGAGTCATTGCTCTCCGGCGACGAGTCTCCGCCATCGTCAACGTCAAAAGCAAAGAAAAGGTCGGATAAACTAGGGGAGGCAACGTCATCGTCGGCGTGAGCACTGTGTTCGCTGCCGCTGCTGACGTAACCCGGGTCAGTCCTATCCCGGCCGACGATCCGTGCCTTGACCTTATCATCTAACGGGTCAGTCACTCTCTTCATCCTCGTACAACCATACATCCTTTTAATTCAAATTTCTTTTTCAGTTTTGGGATAAAGAAAGCGTTTCTTATTTCTCCAGAAGCCAGAAGGAGATTGTTTTACTACTGCTTAAAAAGCTAGCGGCTTTCCCTTAATAAATGGGATAAAGCCCTCGAATTTATAAGGAATATTCCAAAGAAACTCAATTTTATAAATCAGAGAGAGAGAGAGAGAGAGTATTTTGGTGTTTTGTTTGTTAATGGTATGAAAGGTTGTGGGTAGTGGGAAAGGATATGCTGGGGTGTATCCGAGTCTGGGTTTTTAAGTACAGTGATTAAGATGAGTGCAGCAGCATCAGGCATATCCGTTGGATTGTTCGGGGGGTGTACGTTTTATAGTTGTGGATGGGTGTTATTGGTCCAACTAGGATACACCAACACCCATTTACCACGAGGTAGGCACGTGTGGCCACGAGGAGGGACGTAGGCAGGTGACTTGAGGTGGAACCACGAAATCTTGGGCGCAGTGCGCTGGCACCATGCTTTTCTGCTGCTGCTCTCTTATTAATAATCATACTTTAATTCTTGTGTTTTTTGTTTCCATGCCACTGTGACTCTGCAGTACAACCCTCCAAATTTAATTTGTTTCCATCTTAATGGTGTTGGAATTGTTAATTATAAGAAAATAAATTCAAAAAGTATAATGAATTATTGACATTTTTGCATTGAATGATTTAATTAATCTTTTATTAGAGAAAAAAAATATAAAGAAGCTATATATATACATATTGTATGTAATTTTGTAAAGTAGATGGTTTTGCTTATAAATAAAAGGTCATCTTTTTGGATGAATTAAAGGTTAAATAGTTGTGACTATCCAACTAACGAAATTTAATTATTATAAAATATTTACCTTGTCAAATCTGTTTAAGATGTTGCTAACAACTGTAGCACTATCACTATACTCAAATATTAAATTTTGTAATTTATTGGATGAAGTATTATGAGTATAATACAGTTGCATAAAATTATATAAATTAAGGTCGAGCATATCCCAAGTTTGGCAGATATCTTCTTACTCCAGTGCAAGATAAGGAAGTGATGATAAGGGAGTTGGTGGTGCAGTGGTTTCCACTTTCAAACCTTTGAATGTTGAAGTCAAATATGAGGGCCCGTGGAACGTTCCGCAGACTGTATATGCAAGTGTGTGAGTTCTGCGCGCTCAAACGGACACATAATGGATGGATATAATTCACTATTTACTTGAAAATGCTTAAATTTAGTGTTTGAGCATATGGGATAATTTTTAATAATAGATAGTGAAAATTAAAGGTGATCATTTCCGAAACTATATGAAGGAATTTGGAAAAATTAAGTCGATTATTATTTTGATTACCTAATAGGAGATGTGTATTTTCACTTTTAAGATATTTCGACAGAATTTACTGGGAATTCATTGCTTATAACATTAGTATGTATATAACATTATATCATCTCTTACGTACCCTCGTGTTTCAGTTATATCTGAAATTAAAAATTTCAAATTCCTAATAAGTATTTTAAATTTATTGGATAATTTTAAAATTTTCAAGCTTTGATTTTTTATTGGAGAAGAGGGAATTAAAAGAGTGCAAGTTGGAAACTGAGGGTTGGGCTTGTGGCCTCTGGGAATCATAACGGGGTTAGTGGCATGGCTCTTGGCGAGGGCAAAAGGTGAGAGAAGTAGTAGTACGTGTTGGTAGTTCAGCTATGACAGCTTCTGAAATTACAGGATTATAGAGGAGGGAGAGGCCTTATTACGCCAATGGAATTATACTGGGTTGCAAGAAAGGTTTTACTATTTTTATTAGTGATGGAGGCTGGACCAGGAGATTTGGTTTGGTTGGCTAAGTGTTCATGCTTATTAATTCACTTCTTAATCTTATCCAATTAATTAATATCCATGCCTAAGCATATCTATACTACCTACCCCATCTCCAACACTTTATATACTTCCTTAAATTAATCATGTTACATCACAATTGGTGCCTACTTTATTTTGCATGTTTCAGGTGAAATATCTTATTACTAAATTCAATTTAAAATTTACTCAAATTGTCGAACCAAACTAATCACAAAACAGGCGTGATACACTTATTATATGATTAATTACTTTCATTGAACTTGATATGTCCCAAGGTACTAGGAGGATCCATTTACAAGGCATAAACCCCAGAGAATGATCCAGTAGGCCCCCCAGCCCGCCGGGGAAATTCAACACCAGCCCACTCAATGGAGCAGGCCAGGCCCTCCGCAGGAGGAGGAAGCAAGACCCGTGTAAAGGAAGGAAGCCCACGAAGGAAGCCCATTCCGGTCCAAGAGGAAAGACCCGCGGAGGAAGGACTTGTGGAAGAAGAGATAGACCCAGTCAAGAAAGTTGGATAAGGATTATCCAAATGTTCCCTCTTATCTAGGGCGGATCTCACAACCGCCTCCATCTTTTTCGGGAGGCCAGTCGAGGTAGGACTCTAGGGAGGTGTCATCTAAGCCCCAAAGAGTCCTAACTCTTCAGAATTCTCTTACTTCAAGGAACTCTCTTTATAAACACCAGTTCTCTTGGCTGGACGAGTAATATCTCTCCACTCTCTAAATCTTCAAATTTCTCTTTGAATTGTACTTGGCACACTTGATGCTCGTTATTTTCATTAAATCCTTCTTGCATTGAAGTTTATTTATTTTAAAATTATTTACTGACTTGAGCATTAGAATACTAATATTGTTTTGTAGGTTCTCAATCCAAATTTGCAAAATTCAGGCCCACTTTGTTCAAGTCCAAGAAGACAAATTTGATTGATCTATTTTTACTCATATCAGAACTATACACTAATTATTATTGGAATTGCTATATAATTAGTTCAAGTTTGACCAAAAAACCAAAATTTTCCTGGACAAAGAAGACATTGCCACCAAATAAAACTAAAGGAGACTCACAATATGTTAGTCAATACATGATACATCATTCAATTCGTGTCTAGCCAAACATGACTTAATTCCGATAAAACTTGATTTGAATAAACATTACCCCTTATGGGATGAAAAGATGAGTACAAGAATTGAAGCTAAAGAATAGTCTATGCTTTTAAATTAAAATTTTGGCTTCATTTGAGAGTAGTGCAAGCAAGCTGACCTCTAGAAAAGAAGTAACCTTGTTACCCTACCCCGTGTTTCGTGCACGCCATACTTAATTCCAATTTTCCGAATCAAAATACACAAGGAGGATAGCATTAATCTATTTCCTTTCTTGTGAGAGTAAAAGAAGAAGAAAAAGGGTGGGAGACGACGTTGGCCAACTAGTCTTCTGTTTTCAATCCTTCCTTCTCGTAGCCTGGAAAGCATAAGCAGGAGTAACAATAACACTCCTGGGCCTGGGCCTGGGCTTGGAAGCTAGCCCATCAAGTTATGAGCTGCTGGACCTATTATTTGCCAATTGATTTTGGGTCCAACTATAATAAGTTGCATCACACCCACAATATTAAATTAAATAAAAAAATTTAGATTTGAAAATCGGATCCAAAAACAGGAACATTTATTTATTTAGTAAGTGGGAGGATGGTGTGGTGGGCAGTGGTGAGTCGTCCCATCCCATTCCCATGTCATCCTTGTTGCTGTTGATATTTTGGATGCAACCAAAACGACAAGCAGCGACCAGTTAGGCGCCAGCGGAATGACACGTAACTCCTATTACGGACAACATACGACTCCTAAGCTGTCACCCCCACACCCACACACCTCACCCCGCCTGCTCCTGCTCCTGCTGCTGTGATGGGATGGAGTTATATACACACACACAACACACGCGCAATAATTGAGTGGATATCTGTGGTTTCTGATCTTCAGGTGTTCTTTGTAGACAAATTATTAAAATATTAAATTGATAATTTGCATTAAAATATATTTAATTAATTAGTAACTAATAAAAGAATAGACGTATAAACTCAATATATTTAATCATGTATGTATTAGTTTTAAGATTCTTATCTTCAAGTTTGGACAACCTTGTTATTCCATGCATGTCCTCCTTTTTTTCACCCTAGCTTTGATAAAAAGATGGATAAAGATTAAAGATTGATTAGCGTAAGTAATAAGAAAGATTAGTCCAAAGGTGGTTTTGACCTCTTGTAATAATGTGGGGCCTGCTACAGTCTCCCCTCTTTCTTTGATTGGTTGAGATATGATGAAGACCACCACATAAATGCGTACTACTTAGTGCTCCGCTCCTTTGCCCTCCCTACATTTCCCTATTTTTATAGCTTCATTGCATTAAGCGCAAAAGTAAAAACCCTTCACCTCAACCAAACTATATATATACATATATGTAATTTTGATTATCCTTTTTCCTTTTTTTTAATACACATATATATATGTCTATATACTTTCCTACCAAACTTTTCCGTGTGAATTTCATCAAGTCTGTTTCGTGTTGTTTATTTTTGAAAAATAAAAATAAAAAATCGTCTTGGCTTTAATGGAACGTTTTAAGGGTTTGTATTGACTATAATATCCTTCATGCAGTATAATTGATTTGATATAATACTACAAATAAACAAAAGGACAAAGAAAATAGAATAAATAAGAAAAAAAAAAAAAAAGGATGGTATCACTTGGTGAAAAGATAGTAGAGTTTAGAGGTTTGGAGATGAAAGAAAATTTCGACTAAATATGCATCTAGTGTGAATAATTATGTCATCAAGGATATATATGTAAATTGAATTTTTTATTTCAAACTTTATTTTACTTTTTATTCTATTTAATATATACAATTCACATTTACGTAGATAATTTAATTTTAAATTGTATTTACGACACCCTATAGAATATGCTTTTCAAGTGGGATGAATCAAGCCTTGGAAATCTGATCCAAGACGTGAAAGAAGCAGCTAAAATGTTTAGTCTATCTGAGTTCAAATATGTTCCTTGATTAGCTAACATCTCAGCCCATAAGATTGCTAGGACTGCTACTACAAATTGTGAGGGTGTTACCCTTCCGTTTTGATTAGATGCATACACATTTTCTTCAAAAGAAAAAATTAATGGTATGAATCACCTAGATTTCTTCCATTAGAAGACCTACAAGGTGGGAAATTGTAACAACCACACCAGGAGACCAGTTACAACCATCTTCCGTCTAAATTAGGATAGTAAAAGTTGTATCTATGGCATGAAAGGATGACATTTATAGATATTTTCTAATGGTAAGATTTCACGTAAATCACATATTGATAAACAATCCATTGGTTACCATGAGTCCATACATATTCAAACTTGGATGGGGCTGGAACCGGATTGAAATGATTTGAATAAAAAGAAATGGATCTTGACCTGTCCACGTTAATAAATTTGAGAATATTAGGTATATGCACGACCTTCAGAAGAGTACCCCACATCCCATTTGTACATTTTTTTTAAAATAAAATAAATAGTGTAATCTTTATATATGTTGTTGGAAGTTGGCTGTAACATCCACATATTTTTATATATAATTATGGAATTAATTAATAATTATTTAAAAAAATTAGTTAATTAGTAAATAAATTATAGATTAAATTTGATCATATTAAGACTTGAACGGAGTGAATTTGAGCTTTATAAAATATTTGAGAGCAAATTATATTAATTAAGAAAATTAGAGAGGGACGTAATAGATATTTTAAAAAAATTAAAAATTAAAAAGAAAAAAAAAAAAAAGAAGAAGAGAAAATGGGTGGGATTGCGGCTGCTCCCCACCGCCTCATTTTACAAACATATATTATTATGTAGAGATAAATATATTTCTACACAATTAACACACACAGACAAATTTACACACACAAACCCGGCAATTCAGAAACAGGTATGAGAAGAATGATTTAAATTTTCTATTTAATTCATATGCTGATGATATTTAATAAGTGGTTTTACTAAATATAATTTATCCTACTCAATTTAATATTTAATTAGAGAATTTTATGAGTTTAAGTATTTGTAGACTAGTGATCGGCTAAAAGCCTCAATTGAATTAGTGGTGTTATAGTTAATGAGTTAAACTGCTTAATTTCTTAGTTTAATTATTTCTATAATTGATTTGCTCAATTTAATCGGGTTGAAAGTTATACTTGAGAAAATTGGTAGAAAAATAGATAGGGATAGTAGAATATTATATTTGAGAAATATTATATATTAAAAAGGAATATGAAATTTTTGTAATAATTTAATTTAGGATACTATAGAGAACGGTAATTATAAAAATATAAAGGGTTTGATAAAATAAATTCTTATGAATTAATTGATAAATTAGATTCATATCGGGAAAGCTTATAGTGTTTAATTGTTTAGACGAGGAATAAACTGAGGTTTGAATTTCAATATAAGTGAAATATTAAAAGATTGACGAAAAATATACGAATATTATTTAGTAATTGTATTCGAAATTTACGATATTTTTGATATATTAATTTTATATATATTATAACTTATTATATAGCACGGGGATAAAGTAGAGGATTGATCAACTGTATTTACTAATATAATCGTTTAAGGATTTGAGGTAAGTATAGTTAATTGGAATTATATATATTTTTATATGTATATATAAATATATGTACCCTTGTGTTGTACACGTAATTGTGAATTGTTAGCTATTTGTCTGGATTACTTGTATTCTATGAAGTTGTCATCATGTGATCATATGTGGTTATGGTGTATGGAACATAGATGGATGATTGTGTGTATTATGTTTGATTGTTAAATGAAATTGAACGTTGAAGTTATCGATGGAGATTTGATTGTTGAATAAGGATGAATGATGAGATTATTGATGAGAATATTGTGAATTGAGATAAAGAGATGGCTTACCTGACTGGGGGGCATACTGCAATGACTTATGATAATATGATTAATGACGAGATGTGTGTTGTCATTGATAAGTGGAGATGATATGAACATATCATACGAGCTGTGTGCTGTGTGGTATTGATGATGGGGTATCATACAAGCTGTGTGTTGTGTGGTACCGAGGAAAAAAAGAGATATTATGATTGGGGTGATGATAGCCGGCAAAGACCATTGAGTGATGCACTCCAGCTTGGGTAAGCAGTGCCCTAATAAAATAAATGATTCACATTTGATTCAATAAGACAACCCATTTTTAATCACATCCCATCTTATAAAGAATTCACATTTGATTCACGGCGGGGGTGTCACATTGGCCCATGTCCCCTTTAAAGGCCTGAGCCCCTTGCCCCCTGTTTGGCCCACCCTGGAAGGCCAAAGCCCCAAAACCACTTCAGCCCACGTCCACTATGATTCGACCCGACTCGTGCTGCTACTTGTTACTGCCCTAACCCTAATCTACTGAAAAGTCTCTCCCTCTTTCATCTTTCTTGTTCTCTCTCGCCTCCTTGGATCCTCCATCTTCACCAGATAACCATGTCATCGGAAATGGTCCTCACCGCCCCATTCCCCCTCTGTGCAGTAACTCGGAAGCCCTATAAAAGGATTTTCCCAACCCCCTTTTTAGCAAGACAAAAACGACCTTGATCCGCTTCCCCTCCTTAGAAACCGAAACTGCTTCGTGCTAGTGTTCTGATGTGTGCTTAACCCTTTGTGGATCGTAAGTAGCCTGTGTGGCTGAGGGGTTTGTCCTTGTTGTGCTTTGTGGTCGTGATCCGTGGGTCCTTTGTGGACGACGTGAGCCTGAGTGGCTTAAAGGTTTTGTGCAATCGGTGGACCGCCGGCGTTTGGATGGCCGGGGCATCTCTACCCTCGGATCAGGAAACTTGAGCCATTTTTGTTTCTGTTTATTATTTATTTGGTTCATAACTGTTTTGCTAACCTTCTTCTTATTCTTCGTATGAAATCTGTTTAATATCTGCAATTTCGTTTGTAATAGTAAATCGGCTTCATTTTTGGGGTCCATCACTAGAGGGTGTGATGTGATATAAATTGAAATATACGATGCAATAGATGGACTGGCTAGGATGTGGGCACACCATACTGCACCAATAAGGCTTTTTGACATTATTTTGAGAAGAAGTCTTGAAATTTCTTATACAGTATGAGTATGTTATCCATCCTCTTTAGTAACTAATTTCTTAATAATTTGCAATAAATGATATTGAAGTATTAAATGAATTGGGGTGGGGGCCTAATTCTTTGAATCCCAACTTGCAACATCTGGGTACAAGTAAAAGCTGGCAATTGTTTTGGTAGGGAGGATTAGATGCTAATTGCTATGTTAATGTTATGTTTGGCAAGTGACGTGTACATCATTTTCAACAAATTTCAGTTATGGAAGTTTCAACATATAGTTGGTGTGTTGATTGAAGCCCGCCACGCAAATAACACCATCACCAATATTTTCAAATTCTAACAATTTATTTTTCTCCACAATCTTTTTTTATTTATTAGGGGAGCGGTAGCAAATATTGTATGGGTTAGTTCGACTTCTCCTTAAAGTAAAAAAAAACTTATTGTAAACCACTGTAAGTACAAGACAGCTATGATTGCTAAATAGGAGGTATGAATTAAAAGCCGTTGCCTTCTCCTAGCTTCTATGAAGGGAAGCTCGTGCTGATCGACGCGACGATGGAATGGGCATAGGGTAAATTTGAGTTTGAACCCAGGACCTCTCGTTCACTGAGTATAGTAATGTCAATTCAATCTAGTTGTTGCCTCCACATTTTTCTTTAAAATCACAAATGTCGCTATTAATTTTCAATCACTAGAACCTAATAACTATAAATTATTTTTGCAATTTTTAACCAGCACCCAGAAACTTGTATATAGAAAAAATGTATATTCAGAATGAAAAAAATATCAAATAGTATTATTTTTACCATACAGGATGATCAAAGTTCTATTCTGAGTATTTTTTCTTAAATTTTGAAATTAATATTTTAATATATAGGTTTTTTATGTTATATAACACAATATATTTATTTAAAAATGATATTAATATAATTTATTGTTATAATTTAGTATTTCTACACTCAATTGATCAAAGAAAAAATACTTTAAGACTGCAGAATATTTTTTTTTTTTTGTTATATATTGATCATTGCTATGTTGATATATATCAAATTCAAATATTAATTCAATAATAATATTTTTAATTTTATAAATTAGATAGGTCCACACAATTATAGGAAAAAGACAAAATTGTCCCTCGAGAATTGTGAGAATTAAATGATTCTAAAGGTCAACTCTTCCAAAATCATCCACATGGAATTACCACACAAAAATCTTTTAGGTTGTGATCATCATGCCATTATCATCACATCACTCTACACATGTCCAATTCATTTCCCATCCTCACATGCATACTGGTCTCTTAATTATTAATTACTATATCATCCGAACTACTGATATTGATTGATCAATTAGTTGAAAATATTTTCTTTTAAAAGAATATTTCTATTCTAGCAATAAAATATTGTTATTTACTTTACAATACTTAAAAAACAAAATTGATTTAATTGTTTTAATTGGTGTAATGAAAATAATACCCGCGAAATATTTATGACATTTAAATTTGTCTAATAATCTATAGAATAATTTAATAAATTTGATTGTCAAGCTAAGTACGTAGAGAGCAACATAATCTCGTCCATTTGTAGGGTGTGAGGTGGAGGAAGGGACAAACGTAAGTACTCAATGCTCCAACATTCCCAACGAAGGTATGTCGTTCATCATTCCATTTAATTAATACTTTATTAAAACTTAATTGAACAACATTAAATAATATAACCAATCTGAACATTGCAAGAACATCATACTTAATTCCTTAAAAAAAATCATACTTAATATTTAAATTATTTTTTTAAATTATTTAATATCCAAAGTTCCTATCGAAATTTGAGTAAGATTCTTTTATATTTATAAGACTCAAATCTGATGTTATGTTTGAAGTGAACCAGAGTTATGTATTCTGATTAAATTTAATTCGTAAAGTAACATATGCTTGTTGCAAGAAGTTTTCTTTTTTCTTTTTAAACTAAATTTCATTTAATTAAATTAATCACGTAATAAATACAATTAAATTATGCATTAAGTACATAATAAATAAATAATTAAAGTAGAATTTTGGGTGTTGTAGACTCTAATAAAACTATAGAAATAAATAGACAAGTAATAAGTAATATGAAATGTAGATAGAGGAGCATAGATAGTAGTATAGTAGTTGTGCATGAGGAAACCCTTGGCCTTGGGCTTGTATATCAGTTCCGCGTAGGCTGCCAGCTGTCCGGCCATGGATTCCCTGATTGCATAACCCACGAGAAGGACCCCACAAACCCTCACCCCCCCACCCCCACCCCCACTCGCTCGTTCTTATTCCACACTTCACTCACCGTTTGCACAACAAAACAAGAAAAGGGGTGAAGAGAAACAACTCGAATTTCTAAATCCCACTCCTCCGGGGAATAATGGGAAAGAGGAGTAGCGGAGGGAAGTCGAGGAGCCCATCAAGATTTATGTAATACAAGAATTGGGTTTTTTCTTTTTTCTTTTTTGTTTTTTTTTTTATTTGGGTTTGGAGGAGCAAGTGATGGCCAAGAGTGGTGTGTTTGAAGGGGATCCAACGACGGTGGTGAAGGCCGTGGAGTTGAAGAAGGAATTGCAGAAAATGGTTAGGGCAATTGTGGATGAGGATGATGTTAATTTGGAGGCTCTCGATAGAGCCCAGCAAATGTTGTTGGCTTTGAGGGAATTGAAATTGAAGAAAACGGCTTCTTTGAAGCTCCATAATCATCATTATGATCACGAAATGGCTTCTGGGACGGTGCCGGAAGAGTTTAAGTGCCCGCTCTCCAAGGAACTCATGAGGGATCCTGTGATTATTGCCACCGGACAGGTTTTTTTATTTCTGCTTTCACTGTAAATATTTTAATTTTGCGCGCGCGTGTGGTGGTGTTCTTTTTTCTTTTGTTGTAAATGATGTTTTTTGATGTGGTGGTTGGAGTGTTTAGTTTGTTTCTTCTTCTTTTTTTAAGAATTGTGAACTGGGTTTGGTTGGAACTGTGAGAATTTTGTTGAGAGGGTCATGGAGTTCTTGCTGGAAAATTTTGATTCTGGAAAAAGGTGAATATGTTGATGGGGTGCTTGAAGGGGTTGATTGACATGATTAATGATCAATCAGATTGAAATCTAGATGATGTTTGCCCAAGTTTACGTTTTCAGTTCCTTGTTTTTACTCTTTGCTGTTGGGTTTCTCTTTCTCTGTTTTTTCTTGTTCTTGTTCTTCTTCTTGTGGGTGTAGGTAAATCTTGGGAATGGTGGCGGGTGAATTTTTTTGGTGGCCCTCTGTTTTGCTTTAACCTTCTGTTTAAGTGCTGCTGTTATATCTTGTAATGAGCAGCTGAGGTGGTTACATTCTTTGGTATGGATAGAGTGTTTACTTGAATTCATGATGTTGGAGTTTTGTGAGAACGCTGTCTTCAATGTTAAATCTTTTTCTGGATTGTTGACATTTGGCATTTTGTTCCCTCAAAATTGGCAGACTTATGACAAGCCCTTCATCCAGAAATGGTTAAAAGCTGGGAACAGAACATGCCCTCTAACCCAGCAAGTGCTATCACATACTATCCTTACACCTAATCACTTGATTCGGGAAATGATAACGCAATGGTGCAAGAATCATGGGATCAAGTTGCCAGATTCTGTTTCGTATATCAACGAGGAGGGCTTGACAGGAGCTGATAGGGACCATTTCCTCTCTTTGCTCGGGAAGATGTCGTTGACATTATCTGAACAGAAAGAAGCTGCTAAAGAATTGCGGCTACTGACAAAAAGAATGCCTTCATTTCGGGCACTTTTCGGCGAGTCCCTAGACGCTATACCTCAGTTGCTGTCTCCGCTTTCTCAGAGCAAGTGTGAGAGTGAGGTTCACCCAGACCTCCAAGAAGATGTAATCACAACACTTTTGAATCTTTCCATTCATGACAACAACAAGAAGCTCGTTGCCGAAACACCTACAGTGATTCCCCTTCTTATAGATGCATTGAAGACCGGAACAATTGAAACAAGAAGCAATGCAGCAGCAGCCCTTTTTACATTGTCAGCGCTCGACTCAAATAAGGCACTAATTGGCAAATCCGGTGTCTTTAAACCCCTAATTGACCTATTGGATGAAGGGCATCCTTTAGCGATGAAAGATGTTGCATCGGCCATTTTCAATTTATGTATCATTCATGAGAATAAGGTCAGAGCCGTTAGAGATGGTGCAGTTCGAGTGATACTGAAAAAGATCATGAACAGACTGCATGTTGATGAGTTACTCTCCATACTTGCTATGCTGTCGACCAACCAAAGGGCCATCGAGGAAATGGGAGAGCTTGAGGCAGTTCCTTGCTTGCTCAGTATAATTAGGGAGACGTCTTGTGATCGCAACAAGGAGAACTGTATTGCCATCTTATATACTATTTGCTTTAGCGATCGGTCCAAGTGGAAGTTGATGAGGGAAGAAGAAAGCACGTATCGAACAATATCTCAGCTTGCTCAAAACGGCACTTCCAGAGCTAAGAGGAAAGCAAGTGGCATTCTTGAGAGACTGAACAGAGCTGTCAACCTTACTCATACAGCGTGATTGAGTACTTTGAGCACATATTCTGTAAATTCTACACCACCTAGCTTTTCCGTCCTTTGCGAGAATTGAGGTATCTTGTTGTCATTTTGAACTTTCTTTATGTATATTAGATATCTAAGCAAGGTTTTATCTCACTTTACGGCTCATAGTTTTTGTGAATAATAACAAATTGGAAGCTTTATTTGGAAGGTAATCTTTAGTATTGGTCTATAATTGATGCACATGGTTCTGAAAATACTACTTTGTTTTCACTTGAAAATGTTGCTGTCAGTTGATTGAGGAAGGTTTTGTTTCTTTCTATGATAATTAGCTTATCAGTTAATCATTCTGCAAGTTTCAAACTATTAAGCACATGGGCTTCTTAGTAGGTTGCTTAAATTTCAGTAGGAGCATTAAATTCTTGTTTTGGATTTGTCTGTAAGCTCTGTACTTGCTCCTTAGTTTGAGTCTCTTTCTGGTAATAACTTTGCACTGTTATTTTCTCCTCCATGTAAACTTTTAATCACTTCACATGGCTTACATGACACTCATGGACAGCTCAAGCTATCGTACTCTTTTACGATTTCATGGTAATTCTTGGGTCGAGATTGAATTTAGACTATCTAACGGGAAGAACATGGCCGTATTGAATAGCGCTGTGTTTTCTACTTGGGTGGTCCATCCAAAATGCTTCCCAACTTTTCTTCTGTGAAAACCATGAATCCTCAGCCCCTTATCTTTATGATGATCATATGTTGAAGAAAACCAACTTGTGATGTCTGATAATCCTCTTTTGATGTTTACTATGTATGGATGTGGTTTTAACATAGTACATTACTGGGACATTATAGGTTAGAGATGAAGATGTTGATATATTTTACCAGGGGGTTGCTCAAAAATGTACTGGATGGCTGCTACTCAATCTGAGAAATGATAAGGTTCTGTTTGAATATCCCATCTTCTGCATTGTTATTCAACTCTTTCAGCTCTTGTGAGTGGTGATATTTATTTAAGTCTTGCCAAACACGTGGTCCTGTAGTTGTTGTTATTACAATAGAAAAAGTAGCTATGGACAAAGTACTTGGCACAGAATATGTAGTCAGAGTCAGATTTAAATTAATTATACAACGATAAGTATAATAATTAAAATTAATTAAAAGTTTTTCGCATAATTTGCTATTGCAGTTTGTAAAAGTGAAGAATACAGTGGCGGTGGCTTACCATTCACTCAAATGGTCCCCCGTCGTCTTTGGTATTGGTCATCATCTCACTCTTAAAAATCCATTTTCCTTTTTCTTACCTAAAGAATCACTTCTTTATTGAGTTGGAACTACTTTAGCACTTGTTACAAAAATATCTCAGTTTCTTTTATTTTATTATTTTATTTTCGAATAATCTCATTGATTTGAGTGATGAGTGTCCAGATAACCTAAATTAGCTCCATCTACCAAAGTATATTGCGATACTGCCATATTGTCACCATACGCCACCGCTGCCGTCAGTCGTACCACCACCACCACCACCACCACATTGTCGTCACCTTCCGCCACCGCTGCCTCCCACGACCCTCAGTCGTACCTCCACCAAGTACTTCAAAATTTTGCTTATTATAACATAAGGGTAAAACTTGGGATTCTTGAAATTAATTTTAGTAAATCGTTTAGTATTTCATTATTTCTTTTTTCCCTGAGAAATGAAAAACAAGACATGCACATACACATGGATAAAACTAGGTCCATTGATTGTAATTCGTTGAAAGGAAATGACTTATTTTTTTAGTACTCCAATTTTGCAATTATTATTATTATTATTATTATTATTATTGTTATTGATGGGACACTAAAGTATTTGTTTCCACTTTTTCATATAGACCCACAGAATAAATTGAAATGAAAAAAGATGAGAGTGGGAGTGGGGAGTGGGGGTGGGGGAGAGGGGCTCTACCATGTGTGACTGCAGAAGTTGATGCTTGCAAAAGTATTGCAAGAATGGGGACAGACCACCTTAGCTCCTAACTTCTTGTGCCCATATTGGATGTGTATAATTGATCTTTTCATGACAAGATAGAAGAATTCAAGAATCAACCCATTTATGTTGTTTTAGGCTGTTGCAATGAACAAAGAGACCCATGCTTTTGGTTAAGACACTAGATGAGGCACCAAGTCCCAATCAAATGTCACCTTAATCAAATGACAGATATTTCTTGAGCTCGACTTTAGTTCGATTCGACTCGACATACATAATTTGGACTACACTTTGATATGATCCCATCTTCAGGCAGAAGGTCTACTACAACAACTGTACAAGCTGAACCAGGTGGCTTCTGATATGCTACAAGAGTGTTATACTATACATTTTGGGATCACAAGATTTTGCCTTTTAGCGCGACAAGTGACGAACAAAATGACCAGCTGTTTTTTGCCAGGCGTTCGACAGAAATCAACGTAGAGAATTGAAGCAACCATAGAAAACGTCAATCCATCTTATAAGCCCACCCATGCTTTTCCAGATATGCAGTCACAGCTTCTTTTATGGCCAAATTTGGTACCAGCTGAGATGGGTAAAGCGATTCCCGGGTGATTGGGTCAAATCTTCCCACCTATTTGAGGGTGAATGAATGTGTATAACTGGCAATTCTAGCTATATTATCAAACAAGAAAAGAGAAACGGCAGATTTACCTTCTGCAGATGGTCGAGGATCACTGCTCGCTCGTATGTAAACCCACTTGGAGTGATGACGGGATCACGGAAGATGTCTAACGTGATTTTACAGCAGAGGTAGTAGGGCACCTGAAATTGTTAACCGGTGTGATGAGAGATAAGAAGAGGTAAAATCGTGTCAAAGAATGAGGAATATGATGCTCACCTCAGTTGGAGTATCATCTTCCGCAGCTTTGTTGAATACTCGGCCTAAAACTTCCAACTGTTCTAGATTAGATTTGGCATTTTCATCTACAAAACCTTCCACTTGAGAAGCATCAAGGAAGTGTTTCTCCTTCAGCGCTGCCTCACATGCTTCTCTGAGTTTGCATACACGCCAAACCATCAACAAATCAATAAACAGTCAGCAAAAACGAAACGAGGACATATAGTGAAAGAAGCAACAATAGAGGAACTGGAAACAAAAACCATGAAGCAAAAACAACAGATTGAAATTACTTCAAGTTTTGGAGATCCCAAGAACGCTTCGTAGATTCATGTTCCCATGCTAAGTATTTCGCCCTTGCAAGCTCCTGCCATATCTCCTCCACCATGTAGCTCTTAGGGTTTGCACCCCTTCCCAGGTCCAATGCCTAAGACAGTTCAGACATTAAAGTCACATCATGACCAAAACAAGACCCGCGTCCACAAATTTCAAGGGCTGATCAGGATCATACTAACAACAGAGATGCTATTCCCATCCATCATCTTGATATATCTCAATAACGACGAGACATATACAACTAAACCACTAGCATACACATACATAACTATAAACAACTCAAACAAGAAGTATCTACTCAATTTACCTAAAGCAACTATGATTTAGAACAGATGTCAGCCTCCATATACAAATGAACCATGTAAGGAGATATACAAGGAATTCAATGACCAACTAAGCATAGTATTCTTTTTCTAGTGACTTTCTAGAGATGGAGGCTGCGAGCAATCACACATAAGCATTTTCTGTTTGAATAGTTATATTCAGCGTGGAAAGAAAATAATAATTCTTCTTTACAACGAGATTAGAAGCCTAGATTCTTTTTATGTTTGCATTATAATTAGAATACATCTTGATTTGCCCTTATCCTTCAGGTGAGTTGAAAAATTAGAAAAGAATATTATTATTGAAGAAGCATCAAGGCTTTTAAATTGCTGTGGTTAAGAAACTGGTTCTTTGTCCGTGCAATTCAATGAGAAATAAATCTGAACCCTGAATGTATATATCATTGATTGCATTTTCACAGATTATCAAGAATGCGCCAATGATTCAAAAGTTCAAATGTCATTCAAGTAAGACAAAGTTCACCTTATTTCTTGTGAACCACTTCGATGACTGAACAAGGTAGTTCGAAATGTATATAAACGAGTTTCACATATGACTACTTCTTGTAAAATGATCTTTGAAAAGAACAAAAGCCTCTTACTTTTTCCAATTCCTTGATACCTTCTGCATATTCTTTCCTTTGCAGCAATGCCAGACCAAGCATATAATGAGCCTGTCATCATCAAAGCACTCACTATATTATCCAGATATGTAACCAACAAAACCAAACTTTTGGCAAGCCTGCTTTAGCAAATAACATACTGAAACATATAAGAGAACCAATTAATCCTGCCATCAAACTAGTTATTCCCAGGAATAAGGTTCTTTATCAATAGAAAAAAAAAAAAAAAAAAAAAGAAAAAGGGAACATCATGCTAAACTCCATTACCTGCCATTGACATGTCTAACTGCTACCAATTCAACTCAGCTTTCTTGAGCTTACTGTTCAAAATTAAGAAATTGTGTCCAATGTAATCTACTCTAATATTGACGGCATAAGTTTGCTAACAGAACCAGTATCAATACCATTTTCAGGTGTAGAGTGTATGCTACCAAAACCACAGTTGGATATCTATGTTCAGTAGCTATGTTAAGAAAGCTGTGCCGTGAATGACCAATATGTTCATGACAGTCACTGAGGAAGTCAAACTTATATGCATCCATTTTGAAAGTTATCAAGTAAACAGATCTTGACTTAACTAGCTAGTGCTAGATAAAACAATTCCACTAGTCCATGGTCATTCATACTTATCTCTTATTGGTCATATTTGCTTTCTCAAGCTGCTAAAAAGGTGATCCAGAATCTACAACTATCTGATTTTGCCAGTCTTCTGATCCCTGAAAAGTTAGAACTAACAAGTTGGTTGGTCCATGTTTCTTAGCATTAAGACATATTCAGCCCTAAAGATGGCCTCAAGATAGAGCTTATGCCGGAGATTAATATCAGAGATCTTGCCCCAAGTGTTACTTTTCTCATTAGTAAAAGCAAATACTTGAATTTTCGTTATATCTATTATTTAAAAGTCTTAAAAGATAAATAGCATATGTTGAAAGCTTTCAAATTTCCATAGTATCTATGATCTAGAGATTGATAGTTTCTTTTACTGTGGTAAATTATTAATCAACTTATATCCTGGTAAATTGTTATATCAACTTATATACCAGGTTTTGGAGGTCATTACATATTATCTACAATCTGAGCCTCGAAATTGCCTATACTAATGCCTCCAGGTGCAATGGGAATTACAACACAAAGAATCACTCAAGCATCTCGCCAAATACAAAGCCAATTACACATGAAAACAAAACCCAACTCACAACTATACTCAGAAAAGACACTCCACTGTATACAACACCAGCCAACAAACACATTCATTCTGGCATGCACTCACACATGAAGAATAGGAGAGAGGAGTTTTCAGGGGAAGAATAAGAGATTATCTCTTCAGAGAACACCTTTAATGGTATAAATACATGAGCTTACAAATATTTTTTCTCGCACAATATTTCCCTTTTTTTGTGGACCGATTATTTCTATGCTCAAGTTACGATCTATTCCTTTTCCTTTATCCCACAATCTTGGATAAATTTCTAAACACTCCTGGATTCATTACATATAGTCAGGTTCAAAGTACAGGGGTACGCATGGGGACAATGAGGTCTGAAAAAGAATGCTGCTTTCCCTAGATACTCCACCAAACAGAACTAGTAAAAGACAGAACAAACAAGCAAAGGCAAGCTGATAATAAGTTCAAAGTTAAAAGAATAGTAATGCCTCTTTCATAAATTCTCTAATATAAACCAGACCTTGACAGAATAATGATCCAGCTGAATTGCTCTCCTGCAATCCTCCTCCACTCTTGTCCATTCACTACACCCCAATAAATCCTAAAACCAATTAAATAATAATAACTAAAAAAAAAATTACTTTCATGAAAGAAACGAAAATGGAAATTTTGCAATAACCAACAAATGAAAAATAATGAAACGCTCTAGTGATGGTGGTGGTCATACATACTTCCGCTTCCGATGGCAGAGAGCGCGGTTCGTCCAATATATAGGAACATTAGGGCACAACACAATAGCCTAGGAGAAGAAATTTAACCCCATAACTGAAAATTTCAGAAAAGAAACATCTATCCCAAAGTATGTATATATATATATATATATAGGAGCGATCCGCAACATTTAACGAGAAGTTAAAAAAGAATACCTCCGTGTAAGCATCAATAGCTGCGCCAAATCGATCTTTCTTAAAGTAACGATTACCATGTAGCCTGAGTTGCTCCGCCTGTTTCGCGGCGGACGCCACCACTGCCGGAGACATTTTGTCACTTCTTCCGTCACCCTATTCTCCTTTTCCCTCCCTCCGTTTATATATAATAATAATATTTGAGCAGTGCGCGCGCGTGTGTGTGTGTGTGTGTGTGTATGGAGAGACGGAGACAGACGGATTAAGGAAGCAGATACACAAAAAATGTACGTTATGTATGGGAAGGAGAGCTATATTATATCAAAATCTTGAAATTTGGTTATGTAAGAAAAATGAAATGGAGTTTTCCATCTAACATAAATGTTAACTGTGCCTATGTCTATCAAATATTCTTCTAAAACATGAATAATCCAAACTTACTATAATGAATTTTACAAAAATGGGATTATAAGTATAAACCGGTCAGATAATTGGAGCCCACCAACCGACCCGACTTGACCAAACCCCTTTTCAGTTCAACTTCAGATTGCGAATTATTACTATTATTATTATTATTGTTATTACTCATTGTAAGATATTATTCGTTGAACATAATCATAAAAATTCTCAAATTCTGTAGAATGTCTGAATCCAGTGGTCATAACTGCTACTCAAACGACAAATCATTCCCAAAAAATCTCATAAAAAAATATTTCCCAAGTGATCACTGTGAACATCTACACATACTCATTTTCATCTTAAGATGAAGGGTATGTGACAATCATCGATACATACAGTACACGAGACATACTCCGAGTGTAGCATGGATTTTTAACCGTGAAAAGTACATATCAAAACTTAGAGAGAGTGTAACTGACCCTTCAATTCAAGAAGAAAGCAGCAGCAGCATTAGGTACAGAGCATCCACATTATTCGACTGCAAGCGATATCACATTTACCATAAATGTAACTCATGTACAAACTTCTCAGACAAAGTAGCCGAAAAGAATAGGATCATACATTTATCGACACAATAGTAACTAACAAACGGAACAAGTACAATCCTATCTTTAGTTCCCAACAAGAGTGGATGCTTGACCTTCGCTGCCGTCTTCATATCTGTTCACAAACGACAGATTTTCACGTATGCGATCTGCAAGTTGCGAACCTTCTTGATCGAGCTTCAGTGGGCGCCTTTGTATGCTCTATAAATGTTTATCATTTATCAAGGATTTGCTCAGAGGTACATTGAGTAAAAGGAGCAGACAAAGGAATTTGTGTATACCTCGGAAGCCCATAAGCAGTCATGTGCCGTACGGGGAATTATGTGAATGTGTGTCTGAGCTTGACATGCCGCACAAAATTACTACAACAATTAGTAATCTCAATCTGGATATTGAAAGGCGAACTTATACATCTTTTTCAATTGGACAGTTGAAACAAAGGGTAGGGATTTGATAAGAACTTACGTGGTATATAACTTGGCCTGCAGCTGCCCCGTTGTTAACTAGCAAGTTGAACGAATCTGCGTGGATACAGAATGAGAGGCTTAAATTTCACGAGCCAATAATAGCGAGCTCTCATGTCTACCGATAATGTATAAAACATCCTCTTGTGCTTGGGCACTAGAGCTTATGCCTTATGGCATAGCCCTTGGATCTTTGATGGTCTCAACTCTCAAGCCAAAAACGGGAGGGATTTTGGATAAATTAATGGTTTAGTGAAAGTACTTAATAAGTCCGAGAAGAGAAGAGAAGAGAAGAGAGAGATCAGTATGGCCAAGGCCTTTATTCACATGCACGCTCAAAATCACTCCTATGAAATACCAAATCAAACAAAGGAATAGCATTTTATGATAATAAGCGATAACAGTGACAACAATATCGACAGATGAGAAGACTAAATCAAAGGAGATCTTAGTCAAAGAAGAACCCTACCGCAGCTGGTAGCTTTCATGATGGCATTACTAATCAAAGGCACCTTTGAGCACATGGCCGCAATTATCTGCATCATGATGTTTCAAGTTAGAGATACCTGAAAATATAGCATCTCTTTGAAATGGGGGATCATGTCGTTATTCTTCTATATCCACATTAAGGGACAAAATGATAGTATGAAACAAAAGAGAAAAGAGAGCGGTTGGAATAGTTTTACAGATGCCAAATATGCTCATCAACCCATGGAAGCCAATATTTCAATAAAGAAAACAGCATTGTCTTCATCACGGTATACAACTTCACGTACGAAAAATGTGTGAATTGACGAAAATAACACATACTTGAGCATGATTGTCGCTCATAAACATGAGGAAAACATACGTGTATTGGTATATCACAATGTTAGGAAAAGAGCATTAGATGACAGCGGTAATAATAGTTTACTAGGACAACTTACTGATGGAGGAGTCACGTCTAATGAAGGAAAATGACATTTTGGGATAATAAGCGAGTGCCTGCAAGAATCAAACAATGCAGTTCCAGTTACACACCACAAAATAACAAAGATAAAAGAGGATGAAATCAAGCACTTTTCAGCTCTACCTGTGGACTCTATGCTATCTTTACGATAAAAAAATTCACTGAACCAGTACATTTTTCAAATGCTTAAATCAGAAAGATATATATAGAGACATTTCCAGGCCATGATTCCATTCGGACAAGAAGTTCAACAGGACAAATCAGAATCCAACGTAACATCAAAGCCTCATTCGATGAGGTCGAGAAGAAATATAAGGTGCTACAACTGATGATACCTTACCCATGACACAGAGGAAATGTGTCCAAAATGCAAAGGCATGCATCATCTTCATACACCTGTAATCCAAAGGAACATGAATTTTAGTTTAGTCAGACCTCCGAAGTTAAAACCATAAAAGAGTAAGAAACAGTTCTACTTCTCATTATTCACAGAACTCGAATTCAACTAAATGCAGGGGCTCTTGCTCTTACGAGTAGAAATCCAACAGACAACAACTCAATCTAAACCTTAAACAGTCAAGCTGCTCAAGGACAAAGAACATTCATATCATCAAACAACATAATCATGATGGGACAAAAGCAAACAAGACAACATTTATACTTAATCAGAGTACTCGCAAGATTACAATATTGCAGCAATTTTCTTCTAAAACAAGATCCAAGATGAACTTTCTTCACTAACTCCCTTACATACAACAGATTACTGCTAGCTCCACACACACAAAGGGAAACCATAATTAAACATTTGCAAAACAAAATAATTATCAAGAAAAAGGCAAAAAAAAATCCGGTACCTTCAAAGCAGGAGCTTCACCACGAATAATCGTGCAAAAAACACAACCTTGTTGTCCCTTTACTTCCTTCCCGCCATTAGAGTCCCAGGAAGAGCAAGGCGAAGCCGAAAAGCAAGTGGGCAGCAGAGCTTCTTGAGAAGGGTTGATGTGGGAAGACAGTAGAGACAGACGACGCCGTACGCGGGCCTCCATTTCTGCTAAACCCAAGAAAAACAAAGGTAATTTTGAATTGACCGTGGGCTATGAATGATTCTCCGCCATGGATTGCGGAAGAAGCTTTCGAGAAGAAAAGGAGGAGGGATGAAGTGATAGTTGTTATTGAGTCGAGGAAGAATTAACAGTTGGAAGAAGTTGGCAGTGTGTTATTATCGACAGAGAAACACATCACCTAAATTGAGGATGAGACACGGCTGATTGTCTGTCTGCTTCCTCCAAGTCCAAGCCCCCACTCAACTTTTCTTCTCGTAACTGTTTGAGGAGGATTGATTCTTTTCTGGAAATAATACGTTTTACATTAATCAAAAGAACAATATCAATATTCGTGCCTTATCATTATTATAACATGTTTACAATAATTTTTTATTTCACGGTGGAAATAAAATAATTGTAAGTTAAGTTGTACCAAGAATCAAGATTGATTGAAATAAAAAAGAAACAGGACGAAGATGAAATGTTTGGAAAACAATGTAATAATATCTAAGTTGACGAAGACCGGCTTATAGTTTTTGAAATTAAATTAACCTGATTTAAACAGCTCAAAACTGTAACTATAAACTAAAAAAAAGAACATACCTTGTTTTTGGTTTCGTTTTTTGAATGGTTTGTTTTGTTTTGGGGAGATAGAGAGAGAAAAAATAAAGATAAATAAGTGTATGTTTGGGTTTGTTTTTGGAGTTAATTTTAAATAGTGAAAAATAATATATTGTATGTATTGTGTTGTATATTTGGAGACAAAAAATATTGTTTATTGTCAAATCATATCTCTTTTATATATTTTTACATATGTATATATGTATATAGTAATATTTGAATTTTTTTATGTATTGTGTTGTATATTGGGAGATAAAAAATACTGTTCATTGTCAAATCATGTCTCTTTTATATATTTTTATAATGTATATATATATATAATAATATTTGTTTGTTTGTAGGTAAATATAGGTATACATGGAAGAACGGTCCAAAGCACCTAATAAAAATGTTTTGAATAATGCTATGTTTGATTTTGTTTTCTCACCGTCTCAGAAACGGCTGGAAAATGAAACCAAACCGAGCAATACTATTTTCAAGCTGCAAATATTTAAATAAACTCGCACAAACACTGTTTTAATAAAAAGAAGTTGTCAGTATTGAATCGATTTTTCTATTAAAAATTAATTGTTGCATTTTTTGCCCAGTTAACATATAATTTGTAATGAAATTGAACTTGTTTTTTAATATGTTGATTAGTTGTTCAACAACGACAAAAAAAAAAAAGCAAAAAGACAAAATAGTAAAACATTGCGGCCGTTATCAATGGTCTCTTGATCTAGTGGTTAAGTTTGAGATCTCATGACTTTACAAGTTATGGATCAAACCTCACCAATGCGTGGGAGAATAGTTTACTGTATAATCGGATTGTATATACTATAATAGTAGGAAGTTGTTTAAATTTAACTTATGTGATATTATTGATCAAGTTGTGATTGTTGTACTAGTCGACATGATGGAATTGTATTTTATTTAATTCAATTAATAATATACATCGCTTTTACCTAAAAAAAATTATTGGCCCGTTAAATTTCCTTATTCAAATTTTTGGAGAAGGCATCAACCGTGGGTGATTTACTAATCTTTTACTTTGCAAAACATGGTCTTTCTTTTTTAGATAATTGACGTGATAAATTACAATGAACTCTATTAAAATTTAGCATAATTATAAGTACCTTCTTGTTAATCGAGAAATTATCAATATCTCATAATTTCAAAAATCGTCCAACAACTAGCTAAATTTGTTAATCTCCGTTTTTTGGAATGAGCTGACCAAGATGTCTTTGTGGACTATGTATTAGTAATTTTAGTTTATTTTCCTAAAATTTTTATGGAATAAGTGAATAATTTTTATACAATTTTTCAAATTTTTCCATCCACCTCATTCAAATTTTTTTTATTATAATTTTTCAATTTTGTTACAAAAAAAGAAAATATTTACAATAAGAGCAAAATCAACAATTTCAAATTTGTATACAAGGATTATATAATTTTATCAAGTATCAAGAATCTTAATAATTTTTCAAACAACAAAAGTATTTTCTTAACTACATCAAATTTTAGAAGAGATCCATGTAATTAAATCTATCGAAAAATGGTGTATAACTGTATGCATGTTTAGATACGTGAATGGGGAGAAATGAATGCGAAGTGCAGGCAATGGACAGTGTGAAGCCCAGCCCAGTCGTAACATTTGGGCCTGACGAACACGAAGAAGCCCATTCTTTCTATTTCATTAAGTGGTAAACTTAAGCTGGACATTTTTATTTAATTTGGGCCATCCCCAGCTGGTCTGCATAATTTCAATAGTTTCCAAGAGACTTACCAGTCACACCCTTCAGAGAAATACACTTTTCTCCTTTAAGGAACAAAAAAAAAAAAAAAAAAAAAAAGAATAAATTCATTACTCGATAGTTCGAAAATCGAGATATTTATAGAAAAAGTTGGAGTGAATCAATTATATCCGAAAATGGTTGTTGGAATTTTAGACGATTCGATCCGAATAAAAAAGATACACATATCTTCTTAACATATGAAGTAGTTATTATTATAGTCATATTAGAAGGTGAAAATATTACTTGTTTTGATAATAAACCCAAGTGAATGTCATTTTAGTCACACCTAAATAGACGAACGTAACCATATTATTCGAATTAAATAAAAAGATGTGAATCTCGTTATGCTCTTATTATTTTTGGGTATACTAAGGGCATAGTGGTATTTTTGACTGGAAACGACGTCGGGCCCCACATCAGCTCAAATATATATATATTTTTTTTTAAAAAAAAATACCCTCATGTAGTAAATGAAAATGAGGAAAATGAAGAGAAGAGAGGGCGACGCCCCCACTTTCTGGTAGAGTTGGCGCCGTGCTATTATACTTAGCTTCCCTTTAACGCCACCAACAACTCACGTGCTACACAGTTACAGGGTTGCGCAACTAATTTCACCATTTCTATTAATGATGATAATAATATTAATGCATAGATTGAAATAATTATATTATTATTATTTAACGATTTATTTCATATGCTTGTACCTCTTATTTAACCTAATCTACATAATTAAAAATCTTGTTTACCACTTACTATGTAGAATTAAATATTATATTTTCTGGGTAATGTAGACCAACAATTTCTTATTGTACAAACCAACTAGTTTCCTTTAAAGATGTTTTTTTAATATGTTGGTGCAGGAATTTAATCAAGTGATCAAAATGTAATTTTTTAGAGGGGTATTATAAAATTATCTTTGTATTCATGGCGGTTAAAGCCACTAACACTACAAGAAAATAGAAGATTAGCGATAAAAAAATAAAGTGATAATTTTAATATTATCACTAATTATATATATTTAGTGACAAGAATGTTTATTTTGTCATAATAACAAATTTTATGATTTTAATAATTACTATTATTTTGTAAATATTATTATTAGTGACAAAAAGATGTACACAAAAGTTGTCACTAAATACAATTAGTGACTCATGTACAGTGACAACCTAGTGACAATAAATAATTGTTATCACTATATTGTATTGTCACTATAGATGTGTCACTAATTGTACTTAGTGATAATTTTATATACAATTTTTGTCACTAATAATTATATAGTGACAAGATGAAAAATCTTGTCACTTAATACATATTTTTAGTGACAACTTTTATATTATCATTTGATATTTTGTCATTAATATCATGTTTTCTTATAGTGTAAGTTAGTGGGTTTAGTGGGCGGTTGGGGGACGATATTGTTTTTTCGCCTCCCACTTTTCTTGTATATATATATAGTCTTTAGTTAATTATAAAAAGGGGATTTTTGATTTGGCTGAAAAAAAGGATTAGATAGAGGAGATAAATTTTAATGGCAGAAGGGCTTTTATGGTATATTTGGTGGAATACTAAATTTGTACCATCATAATTATATTTTTCTGATCCCCAAAATTATTTTAAAATACAAAATTTATGTTTGTGAAGTTGAAATTCAGTAACTGCAAATAATAAGTTCGAATTCCATCAATATATGAGTGATACTATAAAAATTATTAGGCCCACGAGGGACCCAAGATTGAAGGAGCCCAAGAAAAATTAAAGGCTATAGGCAATTCAAAAGGCAAAAAGACCTAAGCTCCCGTCCCTAGGGAAAGTTCATCAGTGAATATTGATAATTGAAATTTATGACAATTGTATTTCACTCCCTAAAAAAATAAAATTAAGATAAAAACGCCAACAAGTTATACTTTTTTCTATCTGTATTTAAAACTCTTTGCGATAAGTGGAACACTAAAATCAGAATGAAGATCACAACAATCATACATCAAATACAATTATAAACAAGATTATTTAACTCATACACAAGTCAATTAGAAAAAAATACTCAAAACAAACGACCAGTTTTTGGTACGAATACTAGCAATATACATAATAAAATGATTTATTTATGTAAATCAAGTATAAAAATACAAATTACAGAGATAATAGTATATATCAGCACCGAATCTACATTATATTAATGTAACAAGATCCATACAATTTAATATTTTCAAACCCAATTCATATAAAAAAATTTGAGAAGAAACCACAATATTTAATTTGGGGGACTGGCATTTTACATGAATGAATTATTATTATTATTATTGATTATTATTATTTACATAGTCAATGTTGTCACCTCTTCTAGAATCAGAGTGCAACTAATTGAATAGCATTCCCACCACGAGAATCCAGCCTCATTTGACTTACTCCCAAATCTCAATTCATACATCCGTCAGAAACTCCAGCAGACGGCGTCGTATCGTAAGCATATACTTCAGCATTTTCCTCTTCCGCACTCCAAATCCTTCCCCAGCAAGAAAGTTTGACCCACCCCCCCACCCCCCGGCGATGTTCCGCGAGCATATATAAAGCGTGTGTGAAGTAGAGTTTCCAACTTAAACAAAAGCAACCTGACAATTCTCCACCGTTTATTTACGAATCCCTCAAAGAGAGAGAAAAAAATCTTTCGTCAGATATTACATTAATTGAATTCTGTATACACAATTCTACAACTTCGGGCCGCTGGTTGCCGGACACCTCAGCCATGCACGAAGCGCACCACCATCGCCGCTGTCATGATCAGGAAGACGATATGCTTTATCTGGACTTGAAGAAGCTGAAGGTGATATCGGCACTCGGCCGCGGCGCAAAGGGTGTGGTTTTTCTCGTTCGAACTGAGAATGGGGAATTGCTTGCACTGAAAGCAATCTTAAGATCTTCTATTGAGAAGAAGAAGAAGCAGGCAGGCGCAAGTGATGGCAATGAGTACCGGAGGATTTGCTTTGAGAGAGAAGTTCTTGCCTCCTTTCATCATCCGCTCCTGCCCAAGCTTCATGGAGTTTTGATGACTGATAAGATCGTTGGATATGCCATTGATTACTGCTCCGGCCGTGATCTGAATTCGTTGAGGAAAAAACAAACTGAGAAAATGTTCTCCGACGACATCATCAGGTGATTAATTGTTTTTGTTACGCGTTTCTGTTTCCTTTTCCGTTTAAACTGTTGCGCATTTCCGTTCACGGTATAAAGCAAATGATTCTAGAAGAATAAATCAATAAATTTAGAAACACAAATAAAATTGACGGTCACAAAAATTAGAAGCATGCTGAATGGAAATTTTCGCGTTTATTTCAGATTTTACGCCGCAGAGCTGGTGCTGGCTTTGGAGTATCTCCATAACTTAGGCATCGTTTACAGAGATTTGAAGCCGGAAAATGTCATGGTTCAGGAAAACGGCCACTTAATGCTAGTAGACTTTGATCTCTCAACAAAGCTCTCCGCAAAGTCTCCTGAAAATCTTTCAGTCTCCTCCGAAACGAAGCCGCAAATCAAGCCGAAGAAGAAAAAGAAATTCGGATTCTTCTTCAAGCGTCGCGACTCAGGGATTTCACCCGATGACTCAGTCCAAAGAGAGGAGGTCGGATCCAATTCGATGAGTTCGGAGTCGGATTCCGTGGAGAAATCCAACTCGTTTGTCGGCACGGAGGAGTACGTGGCGCCGGAGATCATCTCAGGCGATGGCCACGATTTCTCCGTCGACTGGTGGTGCTTAGGCGTCATGCTCTACGAGATGCTCTATGGCACGACGCCATTCCGGGGAGCCAACCGGAAAGAGACCTTTTACCGGATCATTACCAAAGCCCCAGACTTGACGGGGGAGTGGACGCCGTTGAGGGACTTGATTGGAAAATTACTCGAGAAAGATCCGCGGAAGAGGATTTCCGTTCGAGAAATCAAGGGTCACGAGTTTTTTAGGGCCGTTGATTGGGACACGCTCACGGAGATGCCCAGGCCGCCGTTTATTCCCGAATTGACGGACGTTGAGGGCATGGAGGGAAATAAGGAAATTGACGTGGAGAGTTATGTCCAAGGAGTGTTTAAAGTTGGTGAGGAGGGTAAAGTCGAGAATAATAGGAAATCAGTCACTACAAATTGTGAGGAGAATAGGAATAAAGATGTGTGGGTTACCAATCATCCCACTCAAATTCAAAATGACAATTTTTTGATTTTTTGATTTTGTTATACGTGTAATACTAAAAACATATTATTAAATAGAGGAAGAATATTGCGAATTCACATTATTATTAAGCTTTTTTTTTTCCTAAATTATGATTTTAATAGTATATTGATTGATTTAGAAATATCTATTTATTTTTTTAAAAAAAATTCACCACCTACATGATTATTGAGCTATGCTAGAATATGATCATGTATGCCAATTTGGTGTTCTCTATTTTATTTTAAATTTTTGTTTAAAAAAAAAATCGATAGATTACATATCTTTGTCTACATTCAATATGAGATGATGGTATATGATCATCATTATAAGGTCTTTTAAATAAATTTTTATTTTCAGAGCAAACTCGTAAAAGTCGAATCAAACTGAACATATCTCATATAAGAATACTTGATCCAGATGAAGAAATGCAAGGCACATTAGATAAGAAAGTAAATTAATTTTATTTATATAATCTAACAGAACAACATGTATGAGTTAAAGAAAAAATGAAGAAGAAAGGTGCTAGTTTTAGTGTGTTGTCACCCATTTTGTGCCAACGGTGCATGATCATGTTTTCTCATGACATGTGAACAACTTAAACTTTGAATGTGACCCATATTAATGATATTGGACCACTCATACTCTTTACAGACTTTTCCTTAATCACCATGTATTAGTTTGTCATGCTCTTACTTGAATTATGTCATATATAATTAAAATATACATATATATATATATATCCTTCTTTTACACTAATATCATCCTTAATGTGTTTAATATTAATTATATATTTGACACGTACATACAATATACTTGAATATCAAATCTAAGTACGTTGCCCATGAATAAGTCTAAATCGATTTTTTTTAAACAAAAAGGTAATTAGTGTTCAAATCGACATAAAAATTGGTTGTCGACATTTAATAGCATAAAGCAAACAGAGGAAATTCTAGAAGCGCCGTATGCTTGGTACCATTATTATAGTTGAAAATCACGATTAATCCAAGCTTGAGAATAATCTTGATTCAACACCCGAAATTGAAAATTTGGTGGGGGCATTGTTCAATTTAAGAATTAATGAGGGACCCCTTTTGTGAAGATTCCTTTACAGTTTGTTTGTCAGAATTATTGCAAGAGCAGAATTTGTCCAGTGTGATGCAAAAATGTCTGCACCACTCTAATTTTCAGGCATTTAAAGTGGAAGTTCCACAAAACTTAAATCCTCTCAACTGAACATCTGTACATGACTGGCCCAAATATTCAATTTGTACGGCTCCATCATTCAAACCTCAACACGCAAACTGACACTCTGTTTCCTGCTTTCCCATGGGACCATCGTGTAGGTAAGCGTTATCCGTTTATCGCAAACGAAGGATTTGAGTGATTTATAAATTTTAAATTATTATTTTTCTAAAAAGTTATCTTTTGGGATGATAATATGATATTTATAGTAGTGGTTAATTAGAAACAGTGACAATGTGTAAAATTGAGCAGCCTCAACTGAATCTAGGATGCATCAGATGACTCAAACAAAGGATAAGGTTGTCCTAATCTGACTCTATATAAAATGAAAAACATGTGAATTTTATAATATAATGTAGTTCTCATAGTCGTTAGTTAGGGGTATCATGTATGAGTATGTGGTTTGTGTAGGTTGAAGGCAGCTAATATGATGAAAAAGGTGTGGCCATAAGCATAGGGATTTTTAAGTTTTGCAACTATTAAATGCCATCATAAATACTACTACCAACATATAACCGTATCATCGCCTCTTAAAAGTTTAAAACACGTTTCTTCTGCTTTTAGAATGCGAATTGCGTTTTTTGTCTGATAAGATAGGGATTTACACTTTTGATTCCTTACTTTATAGAATTAATATTTTTGATCCCATATAATTTAAAAAATTGTTGTGGATTTGATCCCATGCTCTAATTTTATGAGATAAAAAATATAATTTTATCACTTTTAGATTAGGAGATGAGCCACAAATATAGCAATAGTCTTTTTTTTTTTTTTTGGAATGGGGGATGAATTATAATTTTTTTGTTACCATGTCAAATATTTTATGTAAAAAGGCACGCTAATATAAGTAAATCCTGAGCTCATTTGAGTACCATAATTCATGAAAAGCAAGATAAAATGGATTTTCATATCTCGCTACTTCAGTCGATGTTAATAATATAACACTTGTTACATATACGGCATTAGGCTGACACATCCAATTAACAATAATTTTTTTTTTATAAAAGAATATGAATTCGAATTCCCTTAACAACATCGTATTTTGTAATGCAGAACATTTGATGAGAATTACGTTCAAATTTATGTCCAAAGCATCCATAAGATAAAAAACGAAGCAATTTCGAGGTGGACAAAGTCATGAAGAAAGTTTTAAAATACTCTTCTAACCTCCAAATCTTTGACTTTATGTCGCCAAATTTCTTGGACCTTGTGTTCTGGTGGCACGCAAATTTCTCACTCAAAACAAATGTTGAAAACGCGCTCTTTTTAAGTTTCATAAGTCGCCTTTTTATAATGGAAATCTAACAGACTTTTCATTCCAAGCGCTTTTTGACCAAATAAATTTGCTTCCTTCTTTTGAATCAATAATTTACTAGTGAATTAAATCGAACATCTTTTCAGGTTATGTTTGATTATATAAATAATTTTTATTTTTTATAAAATTATAAATATATTTTAAAGATTAAATCTAATTACACGAACAATTATTATCCTTTATAAATTACAAATGCACTTTTTGAGAGAATGTAAATTTACTTGCACTTGTAAAATTTTACCATTGAATAGGGGATGTATTTTTTAATGACAGTTGACAACTACAATTTATGGGGTGTAGTTATAATTTGGCAAATCCTAGAAGGTGTTTGGGCAACTTTTTTTTTGAGTTGGAAGCGATAAATTTTATTAATTGAAATAAAGCGATTACAATCAATTATGTCAATATCAATAGACAGAAACAAATACAACATTCCTATCAACAATATCACATATACTAACATCGTGCTATTACAGCAACAAATAACCAATTATACAGTAGAAATAAATAAATCTACTATGCAGTAGAAACAAATCATCCCCACGCAAGGGATTTGAACCCATGACCTCAAGAATCATGGGGCCTCATGAATTATTGATGTAATTTAGCTTTACAAAATCATGGTTTAGCTGTCATATTAGTCATGTGGTAAGATTTAGCAGTCCTATTATTAGCGAAGATACATAATTATTTATGTGATCTATTTTATTTAATAAAATTAACAAATAAATTAGAATTGATTTTACACTTCAAAGAAAACAAAAGTCAATAGAAATCAACTGTATAAGTTTCTGAATGGTGGAAACTTCCAGTTTGTGGTTCCGATTATTATGTTTAGACCATCTCTGGAAGTGATTTAATTTAAATTGCGGAACACTTGGCAAGTCATGACAGAATAAAAGTGTATCCAAGTTAGTTTACACCGTCAAAGGTTTTTAATAATTTTGTCCCGAGATTTCGTAATAAAATTAAGATTCATAATTAAATAATTGTAATTTGAATCTTACAATTACATGATTCGGTAATATATTGTCAAAATAATTTCTTATTTTTTCTGGATGTATATATTAACTGAGACTTACTAATATATTTTAATTAAGTTGAATACGAAATGATATATACAACACAACAACCAATAAAGAAAGACGCACAACTGTTACCGACGCTCTCTCTAACGACCAACTACCAAGATGTGCAGGAAGGAACTAGAAAAGAAAAAGGGCACCAAAAACTGACACATGTTGCTACTTGCATTTCTTCCAGTGTTAATTAATTGTTCCTGGTTTTTTGTTAATTAATTGTTCCTGGTTTTTTAATATGAATCACCAAAGCAGGCTCTAGTGATTTCTCCCAAATACACTCTTGACGTCCAAAAGCCTACTGCCTACTTCCACGCATTTACAGATTTAAGCACCCACTTCAGGATGGAAGGCATCCGCAACCAATAAAGAAATCCAATTATCAATACATAAATTCAGGTAACGAGGTTAGCACAGTTGAGTTGAAGCAAGATCGTCGTTTCTAGGAAGTAAAACTATCTCAAGCAAAACATAAATGGAAAGAAACTGGATTTAAAACGGCTAGACAATAAAACAGCTGAAGCAAAACAAATTTTGAAACCAAAATGTCAATGCATGTCTAAATAAAATTGTATGCCATATGCGGTACATGGCTAACTTCAATACTATGAATCCCAAACAAAATTTGCCCATTTCAATCTTTTGATTACTGACTAAAAGTAAAAACATTGGACAAAAGCCACGCGGCAGCTTACTCTTCCTCCTGGCTGCGCAACCTAGCCAATTTGTTGGTTACAACAATATCCAACTGTGCAGCCCGTTCAACAATATCTTTTCTTTTCTTCGTAGAAACATTGTGTGCTATCTCAGCACAGTATGTCCTGACATGACAAGAATCATAGAATCAGCCCAACTGAATATTACAACTAAAAAGATGGGAGGCTTGAGTAGTAGATGCATATTCTCAACGCAAGATCGGAATGGAAATGGTAAAGAAGTTGTAGCGAACCTATTATGCATCATGAGAACTTCCAGCTCTTTAACATTGTGGACAACAAACTTCTTAAATCCATTGGGAAGATAATGGCGAGTCCTCTTGTCTGAGCCATAACCAATGTTTGGCATCAGGGTGCATCCTTTGAACTTTCTCCTGACACGGGAATCAATACCCTTTGGCCTGCGCCAGTTTTCCTGCCAACAATAAGATAACAAAAATCAGTAACATACATTTAATGTCTTAACGTGCAAAAAACAAGAAAACTCTAAGGTGGAAGGAAAGTTCAGTTCTAGTCAACATGAGCAAATCCTTGATAACAAAATGGCTATAAGATATAAACAATTAACAGTGTCCAGTAAAAATTAATCACTAGCTCTTGTACAAAAGGGAACCACAAGATCGTATTGATTGACATAGCAAATCCACGTCGTTATTTTATGACAGACAGACACCATAGTTCCAAATTTACATATAACCAGATTCGGATACTATGTTCAAGTTATAAAAGAAAACCCTCAAATTTACAAAAGAGGCCAAATTTGCATGTTTAGTGACAATGTTCCTTCTCCAGATATATAAAAGAAAACCCTCAAATTTACAAGACAGGCCAAATTGAATAATACCACAGCAATAATAGAATTGTCCAATTAAACTGGAGCAGGAGAAACCTTCACAGAGATGAATCGATCACTCTGGACCCTCTTGAACTTCTTGACACGCTTCTTAACAATCTTTTTGCTGAGCAGTGGGACAGCCATGGCTTCTACAAATAGAATACTTAAACATTAAGTGAGAAACTCACAAACAGAACCTAATTCACCACTGAACTTCTCAATACAATACATTTTTAGCACTTAACGTTCCCCAAAATTTTATGCAGCCAGCTAATGCATTTTCTCATTAGAATATGCCAAGTTGCAAAATGTCGAAAGTACAACTAGCAAAAATACGGATTTGATCCGTACATCAGAAAAACAAAATTCAGCATACCAATTGGATGGAATCACCACGTTCAGAAACAAAAATATGCTCCTAAAATTATACTTTTAAGGCATACATTTCTTCCCCCAAACATAAATTAAGTAAAATCGAAATCTGCTTCAGTACTAGAGAGCGAATAAGTACATCGGACTAACTAAACTCGGATTGACGCTAACATAGAAAATGGCAGCTGAACCAGTTCAGCTAAATGAAAAACACAAATGATTATCACGAAGAAGCAAATATTCATGTATTACGGCATAATCCAGCAAAAAATAATCCTCCGGTCGAACCTGGCGGCGTCGAACAGCGGCTAGGACTCCTCCTTCGTGGTGGCACAATGCTCTGCGAGAAGACGGTAAAGAAAGAGCTAAGTTAGGGTTTTGTTGTGCTTTTATATTTGGCAGGGCCCTTTTTTACTTAGCGCTGAGAAGTGAGAAATGCTCATTTGGGCCGATGCATATCGCTTTGTGGCCCAATATTGTTCATTTTTCAATAAAACCTATTGATTCTGGGCCGTGATGGAGGCCCAAATGTATAATCAGGAACATGGGCCTCATTGATTATAGCCCAAATGAAGCGTCTAAAAGCTCGTGTACTTTTGAGCAACGATCATGTGCACTGGGCTCTAAACCAACTCGTTGAATAAACTCGAGATAACCTCAAATCAGTCTAGTTAGCTCGATTCATCTGGTACCGCACTTTCATTGCAATTTCTTCGTCGGAAAAATGCAAGCATTCCATCTGTGATATTGTAAATGAGTAAATTATTTTTATATAAAAAATAAAATATTAATTTATCTCCTAATATTTTTTAAAATAAATCCATCACGTTTTTAAAAATTGAATAATTTACCTCTTTAGACATGAAGATAAATTACGTTATTGTAAAGAATTTTTTTCTTCATAAAAGGGTAATTTATTCATTTGCAATATTATAGGAGGATAAATTTCATAAACCTATTTCTTCATCGAGTTAATCAAACTGGCACGTGTGTGGGCACGTTTAATGTTGACATTGTACATGCCACCCTGATTGTTGCTATTTGAAAATGAGTTAGGCATGAATTAAGCTTAGTTAGTTGTAGTCAAAGAGAGACTAAAGAAATAATGCATAAATAAATTAAAATACAAGCATAAGCTATTTATCATGCATGTACTTGGCGTGATTCAAGGAAAATAAATTGAGTGAGAATGCATTTGCATTGATTGAAATAAGGTTGATTATTGATGTAGTTGAACTATAACTTCACATAACCTAAAATGGATGAAACACCGAATCAGCGAAATATTGAAAATTGGTAAAAGCATTCGATATTTTCACATTCAATCAAAATGGAGCACACTAAGTTTGGATTAAGGAGTGTTTGGGTATTGGAAGATGAGTTTCTCCGTTTAAGGCTAATTAAGACCAAAGAAGCAAACACTCTTAGTCTCATCTCTTCCTTCACAATCTCTGCGTGTGCGTGCCCCCACCCACAAACAAACGCATCCTCCATTCTCACATCTCACTCTCACCCTCAAATCACAAATACTTCGTTAGTCAACTCCCTATCCCAATCCCCTCTAGCCAATAAGTGAATGCCACCTCATCCTATTCTCTTCTCATGCCCACGTGTTACTCATTTATTTGCTTCACACATACTGCCCCTAATCATGTGATTTGATCTCCATCCAATTAATTATTTCGTGTATGTTTTTCATCTTATTTTAATTACTTCCAGAATGCTTTTCTGTTTTTTTTTTCTTTTTAAAGAGAAAAACAATTACATTATTTAATATGTTCCTACAGTAGATAGACACGCATATATAAATACCACAAAAAAATTGTTACGTGAATAATTTTGAGATCTTAACTTCACCATTTAAATGAAACCTCCATTATTTATTATGCTTTTTTTTTATAAATTTAAATAAATATATTTCAATAAAATTTACTTGAAATAAGTCTGATTATGACTACCATTTTATTATAAGAAGAGTTTGCATAATTTTCTATGCACGTACTAACAAAAATTTCTATTTCAGCATAGTTTTATAACTGTACTCTTATTATGTGCTGGTACTAAAAAGTAAAACAATTTATACGGTACGAATTGCCATTATGACTAATTTCCATATGCATATGTTTGGGGTAATTCCAAGTAGATTTTATGTGATTTTGAAAATTATATTTAGTATATCTACTTTTATTTTCATCCAACAAATAGATTTTTTAATTAATAAAATCAACATAATTTGCTGACATCAGTAAAAAAATTGAATGAAAATTCATTTTTGTCCTTGATTGACTTATTGCAAGTCAAATGAGTATATTTAATCAAACTATCCTTATACATTTCATACATTTATGCATGTGAGTTGTTCTTATAATTAAACTAAATCATAAGAGTAAATAGTATAATATATTTCATATATTTAAAGTATTCTTATATAGAATTGTTATTAATTAAAACATAAATTAGATCGGTCAAAATAAATTTACTTCATAAAATATATATATACACTATTTTTATTTTATTTTGAACATATTTACACACTACAAAACTATATATAAACACTATATTATGTTATTTAACTAAATATTTTAGAACACATATATTCTGATAACTCAATCGTACAAACATATCACTATGATAACATAAATATAGTATTTACATCCCTTGTGATATTGTGATAGTAGCAAAAAATATCTCATACTGCAATTTTGTCTTTTTAGTTTAAAACGTCTATTTATTTTTACAAATATAGGACGCCAACTTGGTTTTTTATTCTTCCAAATTTTCATGTTCCTTTTTAGTTTTTTTTTTTTTTTTTTGTCTCAAATTATGGGTAGAAAGGTAAATTGATTACTTTTGTTATGGAGTTTTGACAACTTTTATAATAAAGAGCACCAGGTATAATTTTTCAAACTTATACGTGTAATTACACCAAACCTAATGAGGTGAGAGTTTAATTAATATCCCTAATATATTTTACTAAATATACTATATGTTAGATGTAATTTATATTGTATTTCAAACATTCACGTCATCTATATAAAATTTCAAGTTAAATTTATATCTGTATACATATGGTATATAGTTGAAGAGGGTGGTATTAATATCTTATTGTTTTTAGTAGGTTTGTTTATTTTAAAATTAATTAGGAAAATATTTTATCCAAATGGGTGCGGTGGGATACAAATTATTTGGGCTTACTGTCCGTCCCCGCAAAGCGCTACTCTTTTAACTGCTCATTTCCGAACCTCTGTATATATACCCCTCCGTAACCAGCAAATTCTCCTCCACTACGCACTCACATCCGCCATGGCCGCTTCCTCTTTCCTCCTCATCGCCGCCGCGGCTCTGCTAGTCTGCCCGGCCCTTTCACTCACCTGCACATCACAGACGTTTTCCGAGAACACCAAGTTCGCAAACTGCACGGACCTTCCTACTCTAAAGGCCTTCCTCCACTGGACCTACGACCCGACCGCGAAGCCCAAACCGACCCTTTCCATCGCCTTCATTGCTCCTCCGGCGAAGTCAGACGGATGGATTGCTTGGGCCCTAAACCCGACGGCCTCCGGCATGGTGGGTGCCCAATCACTCATCGCCTTCAAAGACACCAACGGATCCGTCGTCGTGAAGACTTACAACGTCTCCGAGTACGGCCCGGTTTCCGAGTCGAAGATCTCCTACGAAGTCCTGAACAAGCGGGCCGAATCATCTCACGGTGAGATGAGGATATTCGCCACGCTCGCATTGCCGTCCGGGAGTGCCGAGTTGAACCAGGTTTGGCAGGTGGGGGCTTCCGTTAAGGACGGGGTGCCGGCGAAGCATGAATTCTCGCCAGAAAATCTAAGTGCGAAAAGCAAGCTGCAGTTGGTGGGTCACGCGGCGGAGAAAGGTGGCAGCCCGGCGCCTGCGCCGACATTCGTCCCGGAGTCTGCGCCGACGTCCGTCCCGTCGGCTGGAGGGCCGAGCGGTAACAACAGTGGAGGAAGCTCGAGGGTTTGGGGGATTGGGTTGGGGTTGTACGGAGCTTTGGTGGTACTGGTGGTTTCCATTTTTGTATTTTAGATGGCAGGATCATTTACTAGTATTTTGTTCCACGAAAATAAATGTAGTTGGACGAAAAATATTGAAATTATTTCGACTGGTTTTTATATTTTATTTTTTAAATATATTTTTAATGATTTAATTTGTTATACTTATATCAAGTTTTATTTATTGTAAAATGTAGATGTACATAATGTTAATAATTGACGTGATGATTTTTAAACATGTAAAATAAATTAATAATTGAAATATATATGCATAATAATTATTAGGATTAGTTTATCATATTTTACAGAAAAAAAAAGCTTAAAAAGTATTGGATATAATTGAGAAAATGTGATATATTTGATTTTGTTGGTGAAAAAGAATTTAATAAACCAAGAATGGATTTTGGAAAAAATGTTTTTTTTTTTTTTAATTTCTATTTACTCTTCTTGGTATTGTCAATAAATATTCTCCTTTTCTTGGAGGCGAAGAAACAATGTGTTGTATGTTTTTGGTATTGGCTAATTTTGTTCCTATTTATGTGTGATGGTACATGTTATCGAGAAAGGTGAGAAGAAAGAACAGTCATCTGTCTTCCTGGGGCGTTTTGCAAATTGGGAAAACTTTGGTCACTAATTTGCAATTGATATGAGTAGGAATTCAAGCAAATCTACTAATGGAGAACAATTATTGAGCCAAAAGGCATTAGAAAAATTTAATTTATGAAAATAATATAAGATTGACCATTTTATTGAATGGACGTTGATATTATTGATTAGCGCTTTTTTTTTTTTGAAAAAAAAAAGAGGATAACAGGCTACACAAAAAGCCTTAAGGAAGGGCAAGATTATAATTCCATCCTTTAACTTAAATACATTTGCCAAGAAGGTAATTATAAAAAGTCAATTGAAAAATGGGAAAAGAAATTTCGTGATCTGGGATCGTTGTTCGCGTGTTGCTAGCATATTAATAAAGAGATAAATTGACACTCCTTTCTTTACATATGATTTTTTTTGGTAATAAGTACAAAAACATTTCTAGGTATTAGATATTTGATCGAGATTATTGAATTTTTTTTTTTCCGTCAATGTTAATTATAATAAAATAATACTAAAATGAGAAAAATAAGTGTGCCACGTTAAGATCAATTGTTAATGGCATCAACAATCTTATGTTTGATGTTAATTGTGTTGAGCATGCGGCACGCCTAGTTTCATGCAACATCCCATGCTAGGGTTATTATTTGTCAATTACTTAAAAATTAATATCTCTACGGACTTTAATCTTATCTTCTCTCTTCTTTTTTTTTTCAAAAATTAAAAAAAAATTAAACTAGTTCACCTCTAATGGGCTCCAAGAATGTAATCATTACCCTTCTTTCTAGTCGGATCCAGATTAAATCCTCCGTTAAAATAGTGATTCGAATAAAAATATATAGATACTCGTCTTGTTATTGTATTTTTAAATCTTGAGAGGCAATTTAGTCTTTTCACATGCATGTACAATTATGATTCACCCCTATCACTCCTAGTATCAAATTACCAAGCCTTTTGAACTCTACAATTACACCTAACCAAATGCTGTCAGTCTCCCTTTAACTTTACTAGGTGCAAAAAAATTGAGCATTGATCACTCTCTTTTAGCTCCTCATACTTTCTGTGTAAAATTAAGCTTTAATTAAAGTAATGTTGTCATTTCAATTGAACGCCTTTTAACTAACATTGTACATGATTGAGGTTTAGCATCTTCTTACCAAAGCCAACGAACAAGAAAACATATCATGTGTTTGCCACTTCTCACGTTTGTTTTGTTGCACCATATATATCAGCACTTAGCAGCATTATTGATTTTAATTTAGATATACATATATTTTCTAGGTTAAACTTGCATGTTGCATGAACTATTAGTTTAAAGTTAAATATTTTACATGACTTTTTTTTTTTCACAAAAGAATATCAACATGTGTTTTTAACTTATTTGTTGTTGATGTGATATGGTCGTGAATGTTAATTATCAAATTTCTATTCAAAGTTGGTATTTTTCTATATTTCAATTTTTTTCACGTATTATAAGAAATATAATTTTTTGATATAATCAATCGCTATGGTTAAAACTAAAATATTATGGTAAATAATAATTAACCATAATTAATGATCGTTGTTTTAACAGACGAGATCAGAATACTAGCCATTGTTAATAACTAGTGCAAATGCACTTGCAATAATTAAGAACCATGATAGATGCCTTAGTATAACTATGATTATGATAAATATTGATAATTGATTAAGTGTGATCAATAACTGGAATTTTCATGTTGAGTTGTTTGATCGTAATATTTAATATTAATTTTCTAAAATTTTTAAGTCAGAGTCATCATAATATATGAAATAATCCATTTTTTTTGTAGTGACACGTTTTTGTGTATTTTAAAAATAAATATTAATCTTAATAAATAAAAAAGTTTCAAAATTGCCTTGAAAATGAGGACTTACATGGACATATTTTGATGTGGTCCAAAATTTTTGAAGACCATAAGAGTAAATAGAAAATTGATTAAAGGACGTCCCAATTAAGCTTGGGCCACATTCCATGTATTGAGGCCTAAAATAAAATAAAATAAATACAATTTCTGAATTCCCGGGTCCATATATATATATATATATATATTTCCTGAATTAGTTCCTTTAGGAATAATCTACTCTTACTTTCACTAGCAGAAGTAGAAAATGACTAACCCACTTTATTTGTTAATCAAGATTGCTTATATATAACGCCTTTTATTAAAATTGTATTATAATTTATATCATATTTAATCAACTACGTTGTAAATATGATAATATTTCTCTGCATACATATCACTACAAGAAAGTGACCCAATAGTAATGAAAAATTTTGATACTAAAATTAGCATTGAATTAATTTGCAAATAAAATTTTCGTTATTAATCTACTCTATTTTAATATATATTTTAAACAGTTTGTTGCTAAACTCGTTAGCAATTTAGTTTTTGTTGATAAGTGTATTAGCAAATAAATTTTTTATTAAATAATATTAATTAGAACAAGAATTTTACTTACTAATTAATTTGGTACTATTTTTTACCGTTGTCATTAGGACATTTTCCTGTAGTGTGTGTTGGGACAACTGATTACTAGGCCATACTACGAAGATGTGCTAGTCTTCCTGTCCTAACAGCTTTATATTAATTTTATTAGTTAATAACTAGGAGTTTAATTGTGTTGTTGATGATATAATGATGGTGTACAAGCTTGCGGGACTAAATTTGCTAGCTGTGAGATGATCATCATAGCCCTTAATTCGGCGCGTAATAATGATTTCCCTAATTAAAATATTCTTGGTGTGCGATATAGTTCTTCCTTAGGCGCATCGCGATCGATTGTTTACTTTTGGGATTGTTCCCATTTAAGTAAATTGATTACACAAATCACGTATTTCAATAAATTTAGCAACAATAATTGATATTTAATATTAATATATTACTAATTAATATTATTAATTATTGCATATCAATTATCAACATTGATGATTCCCTAAATTATTTTTAAGAATAATTACACTCTCGTTTCTTGAAATTTGGTGTAATTACACATAGACTCCATTGTGGTTCGAAAAATTACACCTAGTACCCTTATTTTTATTTTCATCCAATAAATAGATCATTCACTTAATAAAATTGACAAAATTTGCTAATATCAGCAGAAAAATTGAATGAAAATTTATTTTTGCCCTTGGTTGACTTATTGCAAGTTAAACAAATATGTTTGTAATCAAACTACCCTTATACATTTCACACAATTATGCATGTGAGTTTGTTCTTATAATTAAATTAAATCATAAGAGTCAATAGTGTAATATATTTAATATATTTAAAGTATTATAATATTAAATGATTTTTAATTAATAAATAAATTAGACCGGTAAAAAAATTATCTCTTAACATATAGTATTTACATACCTTGTGATATTTTGATGATAACAAAAAATACTCCCTGCAATTTTGTCTTCTTAGTGTAAATCGTATGTTCATTTTTACACATAGGGTGCCAATTTCGTCTTTTTAGTCTCTCAAAATTTTATGTCCTTTTTTAGTTCTTTTTAGCCACATTTCATGGGTAGAAAGGTAAATTGATTACTTTTCTTATGGGGTCTTGACGTCTTTTATAATTAGGGGTACTAAATGTAATTTTTTAAACCACAAAAAATCTACGTGTAATTACACCAAATTTCAGGGGAAGAAAATATAATTATCCCTAACTTTTATAAAACCCAAGACCAAGAGGTGGGTCCCATGTAGTTGGTTCAACAAGCACAAATCTTTTTGGCCCAACAACAAGAGGTATTAAGCCTATTCTTATAAAATAAGACTACATGGTAGGATCTATGAACAATGCTCAATCAATAAGCCCAAACACAAAACAACGAGAGTACCACATCATACAACTTCCACACATCAAGGGCCAAATCAGCCTAAATTTTAAAAGATCTCCAACTAACACTCCTTATATTTGCGGGACCAACAAAAGAAAATAGTTAGTAATCGACTTTTCTGTTTTTTGAGTTGACTGGGGAAAGTCTATTCAAATGGTTTATAACTCTTTGAAGATAACTTCAAATCAAGTATAAGGATACTCTTATTTGATAGATAATACCCATGGAATTCAATTGATATGTAGATTGTCTATAACCAACCTTAATTCTCGCCCAAAATTACATGTAAATATGGGCTTTATTTTAGTAAAAAGTAAATCATTCTAAGTCACTTAAATTATTCACTTTCAAAGTACTTTCAATATCAGACACTAAGGCTACGCGTTCACTGCTCATTTTTTTACACCCAACTAGCCTACTTTAGTTCTATTTCTACATCCAAGCACTCTACATTATGTATTCAGATTTTTTTTCACGTTATTTCGAATTTTTCTCATTTTATTTTCAATAATTCAATTATTGACTTATACTTTAAAGTGTTAACCTCTATTTTTGGGTTAGTTCTCAGGTGATTCTATGATTTTTACGAAAAATTCTTTGACCAGTGTAGTGTTACTGAAACCTAATACGCAATAAACATAAAGATAATTTATAATAAATTAACAACCGCTGTTAAGGTAAATATATAACTGTTGTTGTAGTATATAAACTTATCAATTGATTGGAATTTGACAAATAATCTAGAAATTCAAATATAACGACCCACATTATACTTTATGATAAAATTTTAGAATAATAAGATACTAGTAGTCAATATTATTTTTTGGGTTGAAAGTGATGTTGACCCCACATAAAATTTAAGCGTCTATCACATATAAAAACAACCTACCTAAAATATGAGGGCCAAAGTCAATTAATAATAATAATAAATATCTAAAAAGTGGCAATTTGGGCCCATATTTAATTTGGTCACGGGCGCATCATCATTACATTTAGAATTACGTTAGTTGATAGTTTTCATACTTACTATTCTGGTTAGATGTGGACATTATTAGTATTCTGTCCAAAATCCTCACTTACTTACCCAAGGCCCAAGGCGGCGAGATTAACGCCAAATTTATCTCAAAGTCTTTTTCAAAAAAATTCACGGATCTCAAGTCAATGTCTTAATTTATACGATGCACATGCTACATACCCACACATTAGATAAGGAATCTTCTTCATTGCATTAACGATAAAAATTACTATATTCTTTTTTTTCTCAAATCGAGTTTGATAAAATTTAATTTAATTATATAAAAAATGAATGCATAAATTATATAATTAGTGTATAGTTTAAGTTAAGTCATTGTTACAACGTCCAAGGTAAAAAATTTCAAATCTCACAATGAAGAGACATTAGCAACAAAGTTTTAGTGAAATTTGATTAAGATGAAAATTTTTGCTTAAAGTACCCAACACTTTTGTTGGTTTTTTTAACTTTAAACCAAAAGTTGGGAAAGACCGTTGTCATCACATCACATTGCATACTTTGATAGATTTTTTTTTGGGTCTATTTCTTTTTGGAAATTTAGAAAATAAATAAATAGCATTCATCTAAAACGTAAGTGGGATGTCCACAAAAAAAAGAAAAAAAATTCTAAATTACACTTTCATTTAAAGTAAGAACACGTTGGTCACTACAACCAAGGATAGAATTTTAGTGTAGGTTCTTGAAATTCTCAAATAGATATTTCATTTTTCTTTTTCCTTCTTTGATTTATCATAAGAAAAGACGTCAAAAGAACAATCAGTTGGTGTGCCCGTAAAATATTTAATTTAAATCACAATTAAAAGATTGAGTTTGTGGCTACAATTTCAAGGAAACACAATGTAAATCAAAATTGCTACGCACCTCGAATTGGTGAATCCCAGACATATTTTATATTAATTTATTTTTATGCAAAATACTGTTTAACACTTTTATCCGTCATATGTTCCAAAAAGGAGGGAGACGCGTGTTGAGGGGTGAGAAGACAATCTAACGACTTCCACCATGCTCTAAAGGCCAAGGGGTCATTGTCATTCACAAGACTACAAATTGGAGTGGACGAAAGGTATGAGTATGAGGAGGATTATGACTTACGAGCGTCATCATGGGGGACCAACACCAACACCAACACTTTACCCTCATCATGCACCTTACCTAAATCTAATAATAATTTCTTTCTTCTATTCTATGCTCATAAATCTACTTCTGAAACACGACTTTAACCTGATTTGTTTGTTCTGTAATTGGTTCAATTCGACCAAATCTGATTTGGGTAAGAATTTTGCTACGTAAATCCAAGAAAACACATACAAGCACGCAACAAACAAGACAATTTGTAGCAATACATTGCCAAGATAATTTGATTTAAGATGAAGTTAACGAGGAATAAGAATTCTAGTAAGGATTGCATCTGCACCTCGTATGTACATGGACAAGTAACAAATGCTAATGCATGTACTGTCCCTTATTATTTCAAACATGTTTGCATAAATCTTAAGGGTGACAAAATGTCTTGATTCATTCACTGAATCAAATGAATGTTCAGACAGGGAGAGGATTGCGTCTCAGACGCTGCAGACTGTTTCTATTTTGTAATAACATCGACTCAGATACCTAATCAGACAACAAGGAAACAAAGTACAAGCTCGAATAGCAAGGACGTGTAGTCCATATATATATATTTCGTATGCCAGAATAATTACATAAACTAATGTACATGCAACTGCATGAAAATGCAAATCGCACAATACAAATGTGTCAACCATCTTTTCACAACAAGAATTTAAGCCAACAGATGTAAAATATGATAATGTGCAACAATATGAATATACATAAATCCAATAGATCATATGAGGCCAGAGGGTCTTGCCTGCCGTGTCAGTCATTGCAGCCATCTTAGGCTTTGGTCGACTTATCGGTCTTCGTCTTCCTTTTTCTCCTTAGAACGATGGTCCAAGTGATTGCTTCCAACAATGCAGCAACGCCTCCTAGTACTGCAATCACAATGATATATGCATCTCTCCACTTTTGTTCAGGCTGTAATATGTTCAAACCTTTGAATACATTGATGATGCCAAGGGTGAGAATTGCATATCCAACTCCATGATGGTAGATGTTCCAGTAAAACCGATACTTGTGGTCCTTGTTAGGTCTCAATAGCAATGCAAACATCTACAATAAAATCAAACATGTGAACAACCCGATTAAAATATCTAGAAATAGAGTCAGCAACGAAAACAAGAGAGGCTTAAAATCATCCCTGTTTGGATATGCTTCCCTCTAGAATAAACAAAAATCTGCAGTAGACTCATAAAAGTAATTCATTTGCAACTTCGCACCCTTCTCACATTCACACAATGGTTCTTGATTAGGAACATTGTACTTTGAGTTATAAATTAAGGTAACAGAAAGGAAATAGTCATCCACCACTAAAACTCACAAGATCCTAAGTGGATATGATTCCAGAATGTTGAAGGAAAAGTTACCTGCACAGTAGCAAGAGCAAAGAGAGCAATCCCAATATTTCGATGGCTATAATAGGTAACACCCTTTGATTCACTTCCAAGTTTAAGACCAGTTGCCCAACCAGCAACTCCGATGGCATAGGCAGAAACCTGGCAGGAAATGTGTAGATAAAACCATGCTGGATCGGCAGATGGAAACGTCCTCAAGTATCTTGCGATGATGATACCGGTCGGAAACAAAATCCCCCAGCTCACAACATTCAGTATTCCATGGATCTGAACCGATTACGACAGACGTTAGTTCTCCTTTAAACATCCCAATTAACCAATTCAATTCCCATAGCAGCTAAAAGTAGATGAAATTCCATCAGCAGAAACTAATGTACATCTCAAGCAAGCCCAACATCAACTAACTATCCAAAGCCCAGATTTTGTACTATATTAACACACACAAAAGCAATAGGTAAGACAAAGAAAAACAAAGAACAAGAAAGTTTTCATTGTCAATGGAATGTAACCATATTATTTCTTCAGAACTATAATTTTCTTACATTCTGTTCAATTATGTTCAGGAATGGCTCAAAACATACCCTATGCGATATTCAATCTCAAAGTCCATTAACAGTAATTATATACCAGAAGGTTCAGAGGGGAAAAAAAACTCACATTCCTCTTCTGGGTTCTGGAGTCACCTCCGCTGGCGCCAACGCTCTGTCCTCTCAACAAATCAAGGCTGCCTTTGGCATTCAAATTCCCAGGCTGAAACTCATGCTTGTCCGCCACCCCACCAGTCACGGAGGGCCCCACTTGCCAGACATGATTCACCGTCGTATTCCCCTTCTCCGGCAGAACCAGGGTGGCGAAAAGCCTAATCACCCCACCGGAAAACTCCGCCGACGACTCCTTCACCTCATACCACACCTTAGACTCCGTTAACGGGCCATACACGGAGACATTATACGTCTTAACTGTCATTCCACCCTTGGCATCCCTGAAAGCAATGAGGGCCTGCGAGCCCAGCATGCCGGTGCTCGTCGGGTTGATGGCCCACGAAACCCATCCGTCGGGCCGCGCCGGAGGGGCAATGAAGGCGATGGAAAGTGTGGCCCGGGCAGGATCGTAGGACCAGTGGAGGTAGGAATTGAGGGCGGGCAGGTCGTTGCAGAAAGCGTAGAGCTTGTTGTTGGTGAAGGTCTGGGAGGTGCAGGTGGCTGAGTGCGACGGCGAGAATAGAGAAACCGCCGTGAGGAGAAAGAGGGTGGCTACGGATATAGAGGAAGACTCCATTGGTGATGGGGCCAAGAACTGTGTTGCCCACAGGCAAGTATGCCGCTAATCTTCTTTCGGAAATTATATAAATTGAGGAACTATGTTTGGTAGGGACGAAAATTGAGGAGAAAATGTGAATCTTTCACCGCTATTATAGTGTATGGAGGGAGCGGGCGAAATTCTTATCCAAATCATATTTGCTTAAACTAAATTAATTACTGATATGTTATTGGTTCTTTATTTAAAAAAAATATATATACTAATCAAAATCATCTAACATATTAGACTTGTTATATAATTTGACTAAATTTGAATAAAAAGAGCCGAATTATAATTTCCAAATTAAACCGATCCGAATCCTAATTTCCGAATTGTTGACTGTTGAGTTGAGCAGACAGAAGGCAGGAAGTGATAGAGACCTTTCGTCTTACACCCATTCAATGTGAATACGGATATCACTACAATATGAGTAATAAATCCGTCAATTGTTTTGTTGGCGTAATTTAATCCTTATTATTTGGTGTGGTGTCTTAATTGAAGGACTACACTGGATAGTTTAATTGCAAGAATCTATATGGAATCTTTTTTCTATTATTATTATTTCAAATTAATATTGTATTTTATTTTACATGTGTAGATTAAAATAATTTTCAAATGTGATGTGAGGTAAAAGAGCTCGATCACGTTGATTTCTTGAACTTGAATAGAGAGAGCTTCAATTTCTGCCAGATGGAAAAGAAGTCCTGGATCAATGTTTCTCTTGTACCCTAATTGAGGGGTAGTTGGGCCTTTATGTTGAGCTTTGGCATCTCCTTTTGGGCCCTGATGGTCCTTGTTCGGCCTCTGAATAATATTTTCTGGTGCAAATTCTATTGTATCCTGTATATGTTAAGCGAAATAGGAGTTGCGAAAGAATAAGATTCAGACAGAATGAAAAGGAACAGGGCTATCGGCTTATGTTGTTCCTGGAATGCAATCACACCAGGTTGTAGTAATCTTTACGATTCATAATTAGATAATTTCATAACAAAAACTTGTGGTTTGTAGTCTAATGCAAATCTTCAACAGTTCAACCCTTTCCATATATGAAAAATAATCATGAAATGTAATCAGCAGCTCAAAAAAGAAAAGAGAAGAAAAAAAGAGAACGAGCAACGCATGAATTGCATGCTCGAAACTCATCTGGAACAGCACGACAAGGCGCCATTCTTTTCCTTTGACAAGTCGACACCATTCGCCAAGCTAACCCGATTCACGGAAAGCTCCGCCTTGTAAGAGTCGGAGTTGAGAATTTTTCGGCTAACCTTGTCGTAAATCTCGCGGATGACAATCTCAAAGGCCTTATTCACGTTTGTCGAGTCGAGGGCAGAGGTTTCTATGAAGAATAATCCTTCTTCTTCCGCGAGGCCTTTGCCCTCGTCCACGCTCACCTCTCTGATATTCTCCAAGTCGCACTTGTTCCCAACTAGCATTCTTGCAACTGTGGTGTCACAGTGAACTGCATATTGTTCCAGAAATGGTCAAAACAGGCTAACCTTATATGCAAAGTAATCAGCCCAAGTTAGAACAGAAGGACAAAATTCAAATATGTTCCTCGTATCAATTACAGATACTGACCGATGTTACGAACCAGGCTTACCAATGTGTTTGGACAAAACATTAACTACATTGCACCTAAAAGATCCAACCTCTTTATATGTCCCAATAATACATCAAACGAACCAATACATAGGATAGGATGTAAAGACGGTGTACTTGTTGTTTGCAACTCTTACCTGCTCCGCATGAATGCACTTATGATCCCCCAACTTCATGTCTTCATCAACTTTAGATGCAGAAGCCTTTTTTACGACTTACAGGTGAGGTTTTTATTGCTCATTCAATCTACCCCAACAGTTCTATTAATGACATTAACAAAAACAGTGACTTCCATGATAACAAGATTTTATCTTGGCGGCCAGACCTGATTCTTCTGAAGGAAGCTATCTTTCCATAGATCAGGAAATGCAAACGGCTATAGATAAAATCACTTAAAGCAAATGTGTACACCCCACGGGACTAAGAAACATTCTTCGGAGTAAAGATTTAACTGGACTAGAAATCCTCCTCGTACCAATTCGTATCACTTCCATATTCTATAGCATCGAGGCAAATAAAACAATGTCGTAAAACACGTTTGAGTGAATTTGTCATGAAACCAATCTAATTGTAGGGAGCAAACTGCTGTCCGCAATCTGGTGGTTTGGTCATCTCATAGGTTGATACATCTAACTATGAACCACAATTAAGAATTGGAAGAATGAAATATGAATCTAATCCAATACAAGCATCCTCGTAAGTACCAATCCAATCATTAATATAATATAATCAAACAGAGTAAATCAACAAATCATCGACACTAGAACATTGGCAAAACAAGTGAAAACAATGAACAACACAAATAAGGAATGCGAGCAAGAACAGCAGAAATTTCAGGATTTCATAATGGAATGTTAGAAATTCAACCAAGACTCAGAAAGCCCACAATTATCAACTCATTCAACTGCTTTTCAATCCAGACAACAGAAGACACAAAAGAGAGACGGACAAACAAGAATCAAAGCTCAGAAAAGGGGTAGTAGTAAAAGGAAAGAAGAACAACGTACTATTAAGCTCATCGAGCCATCGTTTGATGCTCTCAAAGGTGGACTTTCTGCTGATATCATAGACAATGAGCGCCCCGACGGCGCCGCGGTAATAGGCAGAAGTGACGGCCCGAAACCGCTCTTGGCCGGCGGTGTCCCAGACCTGAGCCTTGATTTCTTTGCCATCGAGCTCCACCACTTGGGTCTGGAACTCAACTCCAATGGTGGCCTTGGAGTTATGGTCAAACTCATCTCGAGCAAAGCGGGAAAGCAAATTGGATTTGCCCACGGCTGAATCGCCTATCACCACTATCTTGAACAAATACTCCTCCCCTCCTCCTGCTTCCGCCATTGCTCTTCTGGGTTTTCCTTTTCTTGCTGGTTTGCCGTCGGTTTTATGTGTGTGAATAAATGCGTGGGAGGAGGGAGACTTGAGAAGGGATGGAGGAGACAGGAAAAAGTTTGGATTTTTATTTATTGAGTTGAAGGGAAGAAGTGGCGGACAGTAGTAGTTGTACGGGGAGGCAAGCACACATTCACTGCGTAATTCTCGGGTAAACAGTCTTTCATACTATTATATATATTATTTTTATTTTCTTGTTAATAATTTTGATTAATTTTGGATTATCTGAAGCTAAAGTCAAAAGTTCTTGATCGGAACAAAATCCCATTTTTAATTACTGACATAATTCTTCTACTCTATTTTGACCTACGACGTGTTGGACACCTGTAATTGTAATGGAAAACAGGCGTCAGAATAAAACCTAAGAGTCTTTTTGTCCGCCGCCATAGCCAAATCCCTTTCCGGTCTTATCTCAGCCACTTCCTACCGCTCCGCGCCGTCGCTGGCCACCCACCATCTTAAGGTGTCCAAGAAATTCTAATGCGACTCAGCTCCCCTCATTGAGGGTCTCATCCTCTATCCGGTATCCGGAGCGCCCTTCATTGCCAGAGACTTATGTGATCTAGCTCAGGCCCTTTCCCTTCTTTGTTCTTCTCTCTCTCTCTCTCTCTCTCTCTCTCTCTCTCTCTCTCTCTCTCTCTCTCTATACACACACACACACACAGAAATATATAGTTTTTCTCCAGTTTCCGGCGATGGCGTCGGCCATTGGATGTTGTTCTCTCAAGGTTACACATCAAGGTATTCTTTTATTAGGTTTATGCCGATTGATTGCTATTAGGACACTCGAATGCGAAGCTATTTCACTACCATCCTTATAGTGGTCAGTAGTTCGGACGTGCAAAAGGGATGTGTGAGAGTAGCTTTATTTTGATTGTCTTATGTCAGTTTTAGCTCACAAGATCTTTCGTTTGCTAAAGAACATTTGGGTTCTGTGTTCATTTGATTCTGGGTCATTGGGAATGAATTCAATATGTCCAACTAAGTCAAGGTTTTAGTCTGGGATCGATTTTTGGTATTTATATTACGAAATTAAGGTACTGTTAAAGATGTTTTGATATAGATACACTGCACTTGATCTTAGCCAAAAGGCCACGAAAAGTATAATGTTTTTTGACATGCATACACTGTCTTGTATTAGCTTTCTTTGTACAGGTTTTCTGTTCCTGTATAGGTGTGGCTTTGGTACTTAACACGAAGACGAAGGGATTTCCTCCCTTTTCTTTGTCAGAAATTCCTCATTTTGAAATAGTTATCCTATGTTTGATGCGAAGCTTTAGGATTTAGGAACAGTTGGACTCCAATTTTAGAAGATTGATTGTTAAGCAGCCGGAAAACCTGTTTGTTTGTCATGCTAATGCCGGTTTCTACTATGTCGGTGCAGGAGGGATGCGAAAATGGAGGTCACCGAGAGCAGCGGTGGTTCCCAATTTTCATCTCCCAATGCGTAGTTATGAAGTTAAAAATAGGTAATCGTTCAACCGAATTTCTCTTAGGAAGTGATGTTTTGGTCTTTATATCCTGCACTAGAGTATACAGTTCAAGCCAGGATTTTACTTTTTGTTATGATGGTGCTTTCTTTGTGTAGTTTTCAAGAAAATATATCTTGCTTAGTAAAGATAGTTCCAACATAATAAAGGCTAATTGTATTATCTATTGTTGCTTATCTATGTAGCAGGAGTGAGTTCTGCATATGAATGCAGCTTGATATGATTCACGATCTTTTTCTGTGCGACAATGATGGTATTATTTTTTCCTCGTGTGTGAGGGGAAGTCATGTTCGTGTGGCCTCGCTTCCAACCCTTTGTTGTCTGCATTGTGGGCTCAATTGTAATAAAATGTTATCACATGATTTACGGGTTGCGTCTCTGCTGTTTGTTCTGTCAATTTTGGCCACAGAAGTTTCCTTCCTATGTCTCTGGCTCACCCAAAGTTCTTGCAGTAGGGTTATTTCTTGATGCTCCATATGTGAGCTGTGAATTTTCTGTTTGCAGGACTAACGTCGACGACATAAAATCACTCAGATTGATAACTGCCATAAAAACTCCTTATCTGCCAGACGGTAGATTTGACCTAGAGGCCTATGACACCTTAGTGAACATGCAGATTGAAGATGGTGTCGAGGGGGTGATTGTTGGTGGCACCACTGGCGAAGGCCAGTTGATGAGCTGGGACGAACATATTATGCTTATTGGTCACACCGTGAACTGTTTTGGCGGATGCATCAAAGTCATTGGCAACACTGGAAGTAACTCAACCCGAGAAGCTATCCACGCCACCGAACAAGGCTTTGCCGTTGGGATGCACGCGGCACTTCACATCAATCCCTACTACGGCAAGACCTCCGTAGAGGGCTTGGTTTCTCACTTTGACAGCGTCCTGTCCATGGGCCCTACAATTATCTACAATGTACCATCACGGACCGGCCAGGATATCCCTCCCCGTGTCGTTCACACACTAGCACAGAGCCCCAACTTAGCAGGAATCAAAGAATGTGTTGGAAATGATCGGGTCGAGCAATATACAAGTAACGGGTTGGTCGTGTGGAGTGGGAATGACGATCAATGCCATGATTCACGATGGGATTTTGGAGCCACTGGAGTAATTTCAGTGACCAGCAACTTGGTTCCTGGTCTGATGAGAGAACTGATGTTTGGTGGAAAGAATCCATCGCTGAATTCAAAACTTACACATCTAATCGAGTGGCTTTTTCAGGAGCCAAATCCGATCGGCTTGAACACAGCCCTTGCTCAGCTCGGGGTTGTGAGGCCAGTTTTCCGCTTGCCATATGTACCCCTTCCGTTGGCGAAGAGGGTTGAGTTTGTTAATATTGTGAAAGAACTCGGGAGGGAGAACTTTATAGGAGACAAAGATGTCCAGCTTCTGGATGACAACGACTTCATTCTGATCGGTCGGTATTAGCTGCAATTTACATGATGAGGACTAGTTTCTGATCTGGACATTGTTGTGGATCTTCTTTGGCTTTCTGTAGCAATAATTGGCATTCTTGAATTGCTTCCTTGGAGGGTAAAGCTCAATATCAGAATAAGTTGTTTGAATGGCTGTCCGAGTATTTACATCTTCACTCCCTGGTTCCTTTCCTCTTTGTCCTCAGACAGGACAAAATGCAATATGTATACATTTTCTGCCTGTAAGTTGAGATGATAACAAGAGTTCCAATTATGGATTCTCCTAATGTTCTGGTGTTTATTTTGTGTATGTATCCTATATTCCCAGAATCTCTGTAAACAATCTAATTTCAAGGAGTGGTGTGCAAATAATGGCCATAAATTTTGTGTACATGTCCATAGCTCATGAGATTAATTCATAAAGTTAATTACAATGGTTTTTTTCTTGAAAGTTGAGTATAATTATTGATTATATCTCTTCTTAGTTTAAAATTACTGAAATGTTTCTCAAAATTTAGAAATGAAGTTTTTATAGTTTAAAGAAGAAAAGATATAATTAATAATTACAATATAATTTTCAAGAAAGGTCATTGTAATTATCTTTAACTCATATTTGGATAATTCAGGAAGTAGAAGGTGGCTGGCTCCACCACTAAAATTACTGAAGCGAATCACCATATCCAACTATGATTTTTTACTACAATTTCAAGGATGGTGGATCACATTAACCTAAATCAACTCTTCTTACCAATCAACTATCCTAGTTATGACCCAACTTGAACAAAGATTACTGCATCCTCTTCAATAATGGAGAGTTGGTGGGGATTAATAAAATGACATTGATAGAGTTGACTTACTTTGGCCCCAACGTCAACAAATATGTTGTCTTTCTAGAACAATAATGCCAACTCTTTGATCTTTCTCACTAAAGTACAACTTAGCTTAGTGGAGAACTGAGTCAAGAATGTCTGCTACAGACCCCATATCTTCCATGCATATCCCTAGTATAAAACAGCTAGTCCATGAGGTGAGTTCTTACAGCAACCATGAATCTCCTGTCCAATCTCCTTTTCCTGTTCTTCCTCTGCATTTACTCCGCAGAATCTGCGGACCCTATTTACTATTTCTGCAACGAAGACAGCAAAACATATGGTGGCAGCCAAACATCGAGAAACATCGATGTCTTATTGAATAAACTAGTATCAGGCACTGTCCAGAACGGGTTCATTGCCACCTCGTATGGTGTAGGAAAATACCAAATCTATGGCCTCGCACAATGCAGAGGAGACGTGAGCAAAGACGACTGCTCGGTTTGCATCCAAGACGCAGCGGAGAATATACGTGATCATTGTGCAAACCGGGCAGATGCCAGGATTTGGTATGACTACTGCTTTTTAAGGTATAGCCCCGTGAAATTCTTTGGACATGTCGACACTTCTGGCTTATACTTATACAACGTAGAAAACGTTACGGACCCTGATGTTTTTAACAAGAAACTAGGAGATTTAGTGGACCAGATTAGCTCAGAAGCTGTCAAGCCTGGAAGCAAAGGGCTGGGGAAAGGAAAGACCGACATCTCATCGTTTGTCAGGCTTTACGCTTTGGTGCAGTGCAATAGAGACCTTTCAGAGTTGAATTGTGCTCAGTGTATTGCTATTGCAATCGAAAAATTTTCCTCAATCTGCGGTAATAAGAAAGGATGTCGAGTTCTATACAGCAGTTGCTACGTTAGATATGAGGTCTATCCGTTTTTCTTTCCTCTTGGTTCACATGAGTCCTTAGTTGATAGCCTGGTGAGCTATAAGTCAATCATGGCCTTAAAACCTTGATGTGTTTCAAGAAAGTGTACTTGTATTAAATACTGTTCAATTTCAGTTGATGTGTATATGTACATGTATAAATGTCGATCCCGTTCAGGGATTACTTGTCACAAATAATGTATATGTACATTTGGTGTGTTCTGCTCAAACTTTAATAAAACATCTGCTGGAAATGGGACGTTTTCGTTGTCAATGGCTTAGTTATTGGCTTTGCCAAAGCTTCGTGGAAATGGAACTGCATCTCTTACATCATTGAGTCCAGTGGCGTAAAGAACCAAGGGATCGAACAAAAAGCTGAATCCTGAACATTTAACGGCCCCATGCCTACGAAGATCCAGATACCACTCGTATTGCTGTTTTTCCAAACCTGATTCCTTGATCCTGCCCGGATCAGACAAGAAGTGAGCTAAAATCTATGTATGGATCTTAATGAGTAACATATAAAGGGCGATTTTTCACCTTGTGTTTAAGGTATTATAACGTTCCTCGTTTTGGCTTCCTCTTATGAGAGTTCCAACCTGAAGTTGAAAGGAAGAAAATATTTCAGATTTCGACATTGGAAACAGATCCCATGATCATATGATGAACTTTTTACCTTTGGTACAATCACATCAAATGCTGCAACGGTCTTTCCATCAGCGTTCAGACGTGCATAGAATGGCTTAAGTTGTTTTGGGTGGTCGTATATAATAAGCGGCTTCTTGTAAATTTCGTCTGTTAAGTAGCTGCAAAATCAAAGAATTCAAAGGTAAAAAGCCAATAAGCATCTGATCTTCACAGAGCATTGGAAGTATAGTTATACGTTAGCTTCTGATGCGTATACCTTTCGTGTTCTTCATTGAGAGAAACACCCCACTCGACTTTTGTCTGAAATTTTCTCTCAGTGGCCTGATTTAGGAGCAACGAAAAAATGTTGAATAGAATCTTGGCAATTTTTCTGTTTTCTTGAAGTGAAAAGGTTTTATATATATATATATATATATGGCATGTATATTGCAAAGACTGATAGTAGAAAGTTTACCTGCTTCAAAACTTCAACTGCCTCAGTGTAGGAAATCTTTTCAAATGGACCTGTTGCGATGGAACGAAGGCGATCAAGAACAAGTTTATCGACACGTTTGGAGATGAATTTTAGATCTTCAGTACAATTCTCCAAAATCCATTTGCAAATGAACCTCAAAAAGTCGGTTGCACATTCCATCGAATCCTAAAATTTCAGCAGAAGAAATGAAATGGTTAGAGCAGTTTCAATAGAAACATTGGAAGAACTAGCAGAAACAAGTAGTAGAATTATGACAAAACTGAATGAGATAAACCTCTAGTTCGGAGAAAGCCATTTCAAGCTCAACCATCCACATCTCAGCCAACATTTTCTTGGAGTCAGATTTGTGCGTGTGAAATCTAGGCCCAAAAGAGTAAACGTTCCCAAGAGCAGATGCGTAGCTCTCTAAATGCAGGCGGCCCGAAACTGTCAGATAGGTCTTGCAAGAAAAGAAATCTTCGGAGAAATTAACCTTGGTGGATTGTGTGTAAGATTTCCCAGATTTTTCCTTTTGTCTGGCTTCCAACTGAGATACTAGCTCAGTTGTTTTCTTCAGGTCCTGAATAGCAGCAGCTAGAGCTTCCTTGTTGCTTTCGCTTCTTTTCAGTTCTTCGACTTGCTTGCTCTTTTCTTTGATGGAAGCTTTGATAGTTTCAAGCTTCACACCTCCGGTATCATCGACAGAACTTTGATCTTTACCAAGAAGAGTAGTCACTTGGAAACTCTCACCAAATCCTTCACAATCAGTCGTTGTGATTACAGGCACTTGCACGTAAAGGAATCCGTTTTCTTGGAAGAATGTATGTGTTGCTTGTGTGAGGGCACTTCTTATCCTCATAACAGAGGCCACCTGCGAAAACGCAGCAATTCACAAAAGACAATTTGAAAACAACATTGTAGAACAAAGGACTGAGGAAGTTTCCATTTCCAACAACTGTCCAAATACTAAATATGAATCATAGGAACTACATCAGCGCTAGAGTCAAGAGGCAATCACCGTTGTTGTGCGTGGTCGAAAATGGGCTGAATCCCGCAACGATTCCAGGGGCAAACGTTTCTTTGATAAAGGATATCTATCTTGATCGACTGTACCAATGTGATGAATCTTGTCTGCTTTAAGCTCAATGGTTTCCTTCCCCTGCAACGATGGTTTCTGCAATATGCCTTCAGCTAATACACAAGTGCCCGTCGGCATAACTAGACTTGGAGGAGCTAAAGATGAGTCCACCAGAACCTGATTCACCACAGAAACCAATCAAACAACACAATAAAAACTTTTACTTAAATTTGATCTTCAGAAAAGGCCTAAAGGAACCACATTCTTGGATTGATCAAAGAGACCGAACGAAACATACCTGCAGACTTGAAACACCAGATCCATCACTGATTTGCAAAATGGAAACCGAGGGCTGTGGAGGCTTAGGAAGAACTGTATCCAACTTCTCACGTATACGATATTCTCCAGCGAAAACCTTTATGATGGACTTAAAAAACGGCAGCTTGCTTTGGAGAACTTCGACACAGCTAACATCTTTATGCCCTCCAACATCAGAAGCCGGCGCCACAGGCTCTTTTCTGAATTCACGGGAGGACTTAACCCATCCTCCGACCACTACCCTCTGTCCAATCAGCCCCACACCACCGTCTGGACGATCTAATATGGTTTTCAAGATGACCCTTTTCGAATACTTTGAAAGGGGTAGTGGTGCTTCAACAGGGGCTTGTTCAGATGCCATTTTGAAGATTGAAAAGATTTTTTGAAAAAACTAAGAGGAAACTTTGAATTTTCAACTAGTATGTTTTCTTGGAATGGTATTGTTGTTGGGATTGTGAGGAGGATTAGTATTACATATATATATATACCTCTTCACCCCCCCAACACACACACAAACATGTGTGTGTGTGTGTGTGGAGAGGGTGAATGATGCTTTGCTTTTGGGAGATTCTTGGAAAAGGATAGTTGGGAGGTTTGATGAAAGGAGATGAGGAAGTTTGAGGGAGAAGGGAAAGGGATTGTTTGAGCAGCAGGGTAGAGTGATGGATGGAGGCTGGGATTGGTATTCTTCCAATCTTGGAAATTCGCGGGAGTTTTCAATACCCTCTTTAACTGTTTTTTAAAATATTTAACTAACTTTTTAAATTTATTTTCTGAAAATGAATATATCCAATTTCAAAGAAAAAGAAAAACCCATTACGCAGTTAACCTTTTCTTGATTTCTTGTTTTATTTTGCATAATTTCTTGAAGTGTGTAACAATATTTGTTTGAAGTTGTAGTCCTCAAAGGAAAAAAAGCATAAATAAAATGAAATAAAATTTCCTTTAATTGCAAATGGGCTGAATGGTGGATCAGATTTTTCTTGGACTACGTTGACTAGCCCAACTCTGGTTATGGGCTAAGATCGACCTAAATTTAAGCCCAAAAGGATATTAGCTCGGCCATTAGAGTTTAGTATATCCAAATATTGCTTTTAATTTTTCTACAAATACAAACTAAGATATCGAATTATTTTTATTTTTTGAAAAAATGTTATATCAAGAAATATAAGGGTAATAAAGACCTTATTTTTTATATTACATTTCATATATATGCAAAGTGTCTAAACTCAATATTATTTATACATTTTTAAAAAAGATATATACTTATGCTGGTTATATATATAACATACAATATGATATTCAATATTAATTTATGATAAAAAAGAAATTCAAACTACCAATTATGAAAATAATTTGCAGTTGCCACATCCTGAGAGAGGACTTGGTAATACATGTAATTTCCGGAGCTATAAATATATAAACTTTTTAAAACATTTTATAAAATATTTAAAAATGCATAGAGTGTTCAAATATATTCGGTAAATTTTTGAAATAGTGAGTTTCTAAAATCCAGAAATTGTTATGAGCTTATAAGCTCATTTCAAAAGTAAGAAATTTTCAAGTTATTTTTAAGATTTTTGCCATCTTCTTCGCCCCCAATGCATTGAATTTCATTTTATCTATCTGCAACGTTAGTTCTCCGTTTAGTGGCTTTTAGTTCATAGCAGATTCCTAACAATCATAGCCGTCTCATCAATCTCCTAATTCAATTATGATCATACTAATCACAAAATTATCATTACGAATATCAGATCAAATAATCTCCAAAATCTTATTTTATTTAAATAATTTAAAATTTTATTTCAAAACACGATCTAATATCTCACAATCTATCTTCTTTGGACATGTTCTCTACATGTAAATGACTATGGCCATGTGAAATCTTGTTTTGATTTGGCAGAAATATCTTATTGATATTTATATATTTTAGAATTATTTTTTAAGTTTTCTTGGGATCTGAAAATATCCCTCTTTTTCTGAAATTGATATCCACAATGTCGGTCAATTAAGAAGATTTTTTAAGAAATCTGAAATAGCCCATATTTGATTAAAAACTTGGTTACTTTAGAACCTCATATTTAATTAATTAATACTTATAATAATCTATTATTAGCAAATTCAATTTTGTTTAAATATTGCATACATATATATATATATATGATTGAGTTGAGATTTTATTGGTAGGGCCCATCTGTAATGAACAAGGAATGAATGAAGTGAATTATTTAAGTGAAGTGATGCTGCTGCTGCTGCATCACTTCATGATCTTCTACTTGTCCCTTTGCTTCTTTTTGGCACAATTCTATTTTCAGTCAACAAGATTTTAGGTTTGTTTGCATCTCTTTTATCATAAATTTTCAACATCACAACACTCTAACAAATCTCAATCTTTTTACTATGGTTAAAACATCATTACAAATATAAATCAATTGGGACATGTGCAACCACTGTTATTCGTCGTTTATGCAGACGAAATCAAAATATTAGTCATAATTAAAATTCATGATAAATATTCTGACAATAGCTAAAACTGTGGTAGATGTGATTAATCGTGGTCGTTTTGCATTATTTTTGTTTGAGCGTGATAGATAATATTAATTTATTTATGATTTTCAAATAACATTTATAATGTATGGAATAATCCTTTTTTTTAAAAAAAAAAATAGGCTACTAAGGATTAAGAAAAATCATGAGAACCAGACATTTTAAAATTTTTGTACAACTCCCACTTGAAGAAAAAAAAAATCCAAACATTGTCTTGATTATGTGATTTTTTATGAGTTAGGTGTTTAAATAATGCAGCTTGCAGTTCCAATTTTTGGCATTTCTTGCAATTTTCAATATGGAATCTATACTTTTCTTTTATGGTCCACTCAAATTTGTTGGCTATATCTCTAGCTTCAATTCTTTCTTCAATTTCGATATATTGTAAATATAACCCCAACAAAAACCCAATATTATAAAATTAGACCTGCTACAAAACCAGTTGGCTATCATTAACCAAGACTATATTTGAATTAGTGGATTTAGAGTAATGTATTTCAAATCTCTAATATCAAATCCTTTATATGAAATATTCTAACATTAAATTATTTCAAATCCTTTAACTTTGATTGCGAACTATAATTTATAAAATATTGATGAATTTTAATTATTTTGACAGGGGATGTTTGAACTCATTCCTTCAAGTACTTATCTCGAATCTTAAAAAGAAGGAGTAAATTACAGCTATATCCCCTAAAATTTGATCTAATTATAAATACCCCTAATTGTTTGAAAAATTACAAATACCTCCTTAAATTGAAAATAATTATGTAGTCTCTAGACAGAGATGTGAAAAGTATATCTTTATCCTTGCTGAATTTTTTATTTTTTATTTTTAAAAAAAAGTATAACTTATAATCTAAAAGAATATTTTGGGCAATTCATTATAAAATTTGGATGGAAGCCTTACGGAATAGGCTCGTTGTTAGACGGACGTTAAAATTAAAGGGTATTTGTAATTTCAAACAATGAGGAGGTATTTATAATTATGTCAAATCTCAAGAGACGTGATTGTAAAAAAAAAAAAAAAGAAAGAAAGAAAGAAAAGGTGAGGCCTGCCAGCTTCCAACTTGTAGCTTATTGAAGCTTATTTTTCACAAGCACAACCCAAACCAGGCCATTAAATATGAGCAGAGTGCTGTTTTTCCATCTACAAACAGAAAACAGAACCCCAATATAAGCTTTTATTACAAGCATATGCATGTACCACATTGACCAATCCAAAATAAATAATTTGCAACATCCCTCCCTCATTCTTGTTCTATCATTTTTCATAGACAAGAACAAATTGCTACCACCCCCAAAACAGTTGTGGGGTGGGATGAAATCATGAAATAAATGATGGGAAAAATAATAAAAAAATAATTCCAAGATACTGTTACATGATTTTGTAGGTCTGATGGAATAATCCAGCATTTGCATACATATGCATTTGAAATTTTTTTGTCAGTTGGGGACCTCTTTGTTTCTTGCAGTAGTAGTCCATAATTTTGTTAGCTAGACAGACAGTCTATCTCCCTATGGTCAGTATTCATCCACAGCCTTCTTTTTTCTTCCCCACTCTCTTCCTATCTATATTCCCCATATCCTTTTTACCACCATATCGTTCATTCGACGTCTTTCCTATACAAAAATAAGGCAAACCGATGGCTAATTTGAAGCGTCCCGTCTTCCAATTCCTCTTCCTAGCATTGTTTTCTGCAGCATTGCTCGTACAAGGTCCCCCAACAATACTTCTTTGCTCTTTCTTAGTAACCGCCATTTCATCTGGCATCGGTCCACAGTTCTGCTTACGTTTCAGCAGTGCAATTTTTTATGTTATTGAGTTGCATACTGACATTCTTGCCAATGCTACAGATGCCACAGGGTCTAGAGCTCAAATCCCGCTTCATAATCAACCGGGAGGTCAACGTATTTCATCACAAGAACGAGAGAGAAACCTCAAGGTTAGACAAAAGAATTAGCCAGCCTCCTCACAGTTAATGTACCATTGCTTTCTTTACATGAGTGTTCTTCCTATATGTGCAGGATGTTTCTAAGAGATTATTGATCGGATCAGTAGCTCCGACTTGCACGTACAATGAATGCAGAGGGTGTAAGTACAAGTGCAGAGCAGAGCAAGTTCCGGTTGAGGGCAACGATCCCATCAACAGTCCTTACCACTACAAATGTGTCTGTCATAGGTGATATTAATGTGTTGAGCATATACTATGGAGCGTTGGATTCGATTAATTTTGCAATACTAGAATAGTTTTGTCCTGAGTAGCTAGCTGTAGCTGTGTTTGTTGCCAATGGATGCACAAGTTTTGGGATATTTGTTGAAGTTTATGTTGGTGAAGCAAATTCTTGTTGTATCTGTGTTCTTCTTTTTGCCAGTTTGTATGTATGGATTGGTCATTGGTGCATGAGATGCACAGAGACATTATTACTCCATGAAAAGGAAATAAGACTGGAGAATTCATAACAGTTTCAAGATCTTTGTTTTGTACATGAATTTCCATGGTTTTTTCTGGGTTCAATATGTCCAAGCATGAGACAACCACAGACAAAGATTAGACCTTTGAGATTAAGATGGGGTTGCAGTTGCACTGACCAAAAAGAAGTGGAAACTAGTAAGATTAGTAATCATGCAATGGCCAAATTAATTCGTAATCATAAAACAAGTTGCACTGCCCAAACAAGAATAGTATATACAAAGAGATAACATCATATAGAAGTGGTTTAGGAAAATTCAAACATATGATCAGAAAATCATTCCTTTTTTGGGATAATAAATATGTATATATAGCTCACATATTAAGACAGAATATTTTTGTTTTAAAATGCGACGTAGCATCAGTATCACCTCATCATTAGATATGTAAGGAGAATTAGTAATACAAAACATTATGGTAAAATTCACAGTAATTTTTCAGAATCAAAAATCCCTTTTTGTGTAATATGTGGGGAACTCTACTGTTCTTATCCCTTTTTCAATTTTGTAAGGGGTTTTTACTTTCTTTAACTGGAAAATAACCACACTTAATTTACAGTGGTAATGATATTATTGACATGGGAAATCTAGAAAAATGTTGATAAAGAATGAGGCAGGTGCAACTGCAAGCAGCACATGGAAGTGGTCCCAAAGTAGAGGAAGAAGCTCCAATAGAGCACATGGCCAATCTTGTTTGAATCCAATGATCTTTGCACTAAATGGCAGAAATCAATTCATTAGGACACAAGGATATGAATAAGTATGCAGGTCCCATTTTCCTGTGCTGTGTACAAGGCGTGCGTTTAAACTTTAAACTATCCCTCCTAAAACTCAGATGCTGAAATCAATTGCACTTTCTACAACTTGCAAACCCCCTTCTCTTCTACTTCTTTTGAGAATCTTCTGGCATCATCTTTATGCTGACTTCTTCTACTAGTACATACCAAAATGCCATTTACCATTCACAGCCTACTTTTGTACCTCTTTCTGCTATACTCTTAAAAGCCCAAAGCAGCTTTTGTTGCAGTTGCAGAAGATGATAATTCAAATGATTGAAATAAAAGTATCAGCTCTCTCATCATTTAACAATCAAGAGATATGGCCACTGACAGTAATTCTTATCAATCTGCCAAAAAAGCAAAAATTACTTGCAGTGAAGTTTCAGGAAGCTAAAGAAGGAAGTAAGTGAATACAACTGCTCCTACTTCTACTTCTGTATTTTGTTATATTCAGAAATGTGTCAAAATGAGCTACAAAAGACACCGAAGATGGTATAAAATCAACTAACATGACATTTTCGAGCATCGAAATGCTTGAATTTGTAAAGAGATAACTCACAGTACATGGGTTTGTTACTGCTTTTTACACAATAAGTTTCAAAACTGATTTGACGAGTATATATGTTCCTCGTGGGCAGGTAATTTAATTACAGAAATTACACATGGGACCAAAGCCATTAGTTTTTTGCTGACAAGAGGCATGTATCCCCGAGAGTATGCGTGCTAATCAAAGAATGGTACAAGACTTCATAATAGCAGTCCTCCCTGTCAAAATGCCCTTTCATCTCCCTTCATTAACAACCACCAGTAATAAACAGGGGCAAAGTTTTAGATTCATTCCCAGATTCTATGAGGATGAAGGTGGAGATGGTGAAGATGACACGAAAGCATGATAAGATGAGGACCCAAGTTGAGCTAGAGCTGGAATGGAACCACCTACACAAAATTTGGAAATATATGAGATGCATCGAGTGATGCAGTGTATTCATATCCACAGGAAGTAAAGGGTGCAAAAGTACCCTCTTATTTTCTAATAGAAGTTAAAATCTAAGTATTTTCCAGGAACAAACGCGCAAACCCTTCTTAGAAACTTTGCTACGGTCCTCAACCAGTATGCTAAGCAGCACCAAGTTTCAAATAAAATCAACTGAGATCACTCAAAATTAAAGCCAACATTTAATTTATATATGTGGGTGTTTTCTCAAACAATATTTTCTAAACATGAAAAGAGGATGTTCAGTAAAAGAGGCCAATAAAGTTACACCTCAAGTCATGTGAATGCTAACAGTAAAAATTAGAAACAATGCTTATAATGTTTGACTAGTTTATTAAGTGACGTAATATCTCAAAAAATTAATACTGAAAAGAGGAAAATACTTGTTGTTTCTAGAAATAACTTTTCTAGACATTGGATCGAAGGCTAATAGTACGGCCGGGATGTCAGTTACAATGAAGTACTAGCTTGCGAGCATGACATGAAAAATTTCGACAGTCAACATTATTTCTCTAGAATTTAAGCCAATCAATAAACAACGACAATAAAAAGATGAGGAAATAAATGTTTTACAAGTCACAATTCAGGAAATGTATTTAAGCATGAGAACTGGCAGTTCTGTAGAGAGAATGTCTCACCAGCTAACCCAGCACATCCTGATGAGAAAACAATGACTGGTGGTGCCTGTATCCAACAGAGATAATTCAGAATATCCAACAAAGAAAAACAAAAAATGAAAAGACAGAACAAAGAGACGTGAGAAAGTTTCTTTTCAGTTTAATGTTGGTTGAATATGACATATTTTGTACTCTAAACAACAGTATTACTCGCTAACACAGAACAAAAACCCTGAAACAACAGATAAGCATGCTGACTGCATTGTTTATATGAACAATAACCCCCTTACCAAGCAGCCTCATATTGATACATAATATAAAAATGAAACCGACAGCAGATAAGAAATATGAAAGTTGGTAATTTTTGTAACAGCTGAAATGCTACAGAACTCGATATTTAAAGCACATAGCACAACCAACCACATGCTATGTCCATTCTCACTTTTTCAGTCACATGTATATATGGTGCATTCTCTCCCTGTCTTTCACTTTCCCTTGATCTCTATGTGAATGGCACTAGTATCCTCATTCTTCATTTATTCACCCTTCCTGGACCCAATTCAACACAAAAGTGAAGGGATGAGGATAAGAAAACTCTGCAAATAGAGAGAAGACAAGCCTGTTTCTTCTTCTGCATCAGCAATTCAGGAACTCTTGTCCATTAGTAGTTATCAGAAACCTTATTCTCAGTAGCATACGATCCTCACATATCCAAAGAACAGACGTCTAAAATGCTGAAGCTAAGGGAAATTTACTCCAGATCCTCACCATCCTTGTGCTTAATTGATTACCTATAATGGAATCTAGGGAAGTTAACTCGTATATTGAAGTTCTTCCACTGTTGGGTACAATATAATGGTAAAGTTTGATAGTCTTGCATGATGGACCCCTTTGCAGAGTTCTTCCACTGTTGGGTACAATATAATGGTAAAGTTTGATAGTCTTGCATGATGGAAAGCCCACCTCACCAGCTGACTAACTGATTATAAGAGATATGTCCATGGCTGAAGCCATTGTGTACCACATCTCAGCAAATCTATTTTCACTCTAATCGAAGTAGAACCAATGAACGATGCTTCTGATTCATAATCAATGACGTTATTTTCTTAAACGACAAAAACACAGAGACACCATTACTAAATATGAAAACTTAATGGCCAACACAATCTCATTCCGATAATACAGTAGACAAGGGAAGAAAGGAGAAACAAGGTCCAAAAACATTGCACTGTAGGCTCTAAGGAATAAATGTGCAGCATTAACTTACACCAACAAGGAAATGCAACCACATAGGTCCTTTGATCCACCTCCTGACAATAGGCATAACTGCAGAAATATTTAGGCAGAAGAGTATAAAGTGAGTGTATTCTTCATCACATATTCCCCGTCCCTATTGGCACGGTCAAATCAAATACAAATATTTCTGATGGTGGACAATAATCAACATCAACGAAAGAAGGCAGAACAGCACTAAATGACTTGTAGTCTGCATATGATAACAGATCTGAGATCACATTAGCCAGGTTCCATTAGCTTTTTTCAGAGCATTATCGAGACATGCTAATGATTCTCTATGTCTACTTGAAATTAAAAGGTGTAATATTGCAATATCATACAAAACGAAATATCAAATGTTAGAGAAAATACATTAACGAATTCATGTAGTTGCAGCCAAAGAGGTCAAGTGTCCAGGAAAATATATAAATGAATTTATGTAGCTACACACAAGAAGTTAATCTAAGAGCCAGCAGACCTGTTACAATTAGTAATACATATGCGTGCTAGCACAATAATCACCCTCGTACTCGAGAAATCTTGTTCAAATCCAAAATTTTCTCAATGGATAAAAATTGTTAAAATCAGTGGTGCTATGCAGAAAAACCAATTAACTATACATGTATATGTTTGTGAAATATGTTTGTGAATTGTGAGTCTGTGAGACAGATAGCAAAGCCAACTGAAACTAACTAGCACTAGAGCAAATGAACTGCTCAATTCCCAATTTGTGCTGTAACTCTTTGGTCCTATTTTCAGTCTTTTGCTCTGTATAATATAAAAAGGTTGTAAAGCTCTGAAGGAACAACAGCCCTTTCAGTCAGATACTCCCCTCTCCTTTACAATATATTCTCTATTCTATTGATGTACTTTGTCGGTTTTTATCACTGGGATTCATCAAATATCAATCAAACTTCAGAAGTAACTAAGTAAAATGGAACCAGCATTCATATCCTTAAACCTAGAATGAACATATCATACCGCGGAAAGTGAAGCGCAGAGATAAAACAAAAATCCTATGTTCGAAAAAGAAACTGGAATGGCTATGCAAGTCATCAATGATATGAACTGTAATCCAATAAATATCCATAACAAGGCTAAAGGGAAAAATCCAATCCTGGAAAACCAAATCATCACAAAAGGCACATAAAGAAACTCCGAATCGAAGCATACCATGGTTGAAGCCATAAAATGCGCCTGCTGTACCACCAACGGCCGATCCTATCTAATTAATGAACAAAACCAGGATCATGAGTACTAAACCAAAAAGGGCAGTGACAAAGAAAAGAAAGAAAAATACAAAACATAATTCACACCATAGAAAAGCTGTCTCTAATGAGTGGCGGAACGGTCCACTCGCTGGTCTCCTGCAACAAAATCAAAAATCAGAATACTATAGAACTATAAACCAAAAATTTATCGGTTCTACCATCTCCTTGGCAAGGGGGCCGGCGCAGTGCGGGCACCTCATGCTTCGAGTATCGGGTTTTCCACCTCTTGACCTAGGGTTTGGCTCCCCCATCGCTAGAGTATAGATTATTAGTTCGCGAATTGCAAACGGAATAACATATATACATACACTGCGTGCATGTATAGGTACAGTGATGACTTGAGAGCAGGCGCTTGGGGTGTTCTCTCTCCACTCTGTGTGTGTGTGTGTGTGTCGCAGGCGGAAGCGAGGCCCAAATAGAACATGGCCCAACAGAACTATGAACATTGGGCCTTTGGGCCGATAATCAAATGAATTCGTAGGCCTAATTCATTACTGACCAAGATCTTGGCCCAGCTGACAAGGAGCGGATCAAAAGTAGGGGTGCAAGTTGAGCCGAGCCGGCTAGCGAGCTCGCGAGCCGGCTCGATTTCGAGCTCGGCTCGAGCTCAATTCCTTGTGTTCGTGAGCTCGCGAGCCGGCTCGCGAGCTTACACCTTTTTTTTATTTTTTATTTTTTATTTTTTATTTTTTATTTTTTATTTATACATATATTTATATATTTAAGTATATTTTAATATCATATTAAGTTTATATTAAAAATTCACTATATATTAGAATTATTAATCAATATATCTTTTATTTTAATTTTATATAATAATAAAATATGGGATATTTATTTATATATTCTAAAAACAAACTTAAGCAACAACTTAGTACGAGTTTGATATTTTCTTAAATAAATATCCAATACAATTCATACGAATTTTATTGTTACATTACAATATTCATTGCAACAAAATGCATTTGTTTCGAAATTCATCATATAGTAAATTATTAGTCAATATGTCATATTTTAGTTTTAGATGATATTAAACTATGGTAATTTAATTTATATTATCCAAAAACAAGCTTAATCAACGATTTAATACGTTTTGATAATTTTTTTTTAAAATGAATATTCAAAACAGTTTGTATGAATTTATCGTTATAATTTTAATATCTACTACAACAAAATGCATTTGTTTCAAAATTTACCATATATTAGAATTATTATAATATCTTATATTTAAGTTTTAGATGATATTAACATATGGTATTTTGGTTTATATTATCTAGAAACAAGCTTAATCAATAATTTAGTACGTCTTGACAATTTTTTTGTAAAAATATATTTAATACAATTCATATGAATTTTATCATTATAAATCCAATATCTACCATAACAAAATACATTTATTTCGAAATTCATCATATATTAGACATTGCTTTTCTTTTATCGTATTGCTTTTTTATAAATCCAATATGTTAGTTTGAGCATTGAACTTAATTCTTTTATCGTATTGCTTTTTTTTTTTCTTTTTTGCTTTTTGTGAATGTCTTCTTTCTAGTTCATATTAATTTTTTGAATAATGTATTCCAATATAGAATAGTCCATATATTTTCATTGTTTTAGGAAAAAAAAAAAAAAATCAAGCTCGTGAGCTGAGCACTGTGAGCTCGAGCTCGAGCTCGAATTTTTGGCCGAGCTCGACTCGTTTGCACCCTAATCAAAAGTGCAAGTACATAACATGAATAAATCAATGGAACTCTTCACTAAAATTAGGTAGAGGTACGAAGTAGGTAATATGAGAAAACAAATTAAGCAAAACAGACAAAAACAAGGTAGATAGAAAGTTATATATATTAGGGTAAATTACGGCCACCTTATCTGAGATCTCATATAATTACAAATACTTTCTCGTTGTTTGAAAAATTACAAATATTCTCTAAAGTTTGTAATTTTTAACCAAATGCTTGAATTGATCTTTTGCCCTTGAACTTTTTATTAAAATTATAGAAAAATCAGCCAAGGTTAATTGCATTATTGATCATCTGTGCAAAAAACTTAACAAACCTCTCTATGTGCTTTGTAGTCCAAAAAAAAAATTAAGAATTAAATAAAAAGTAATTCAGTGCATAAGGGCATTTTGATCAATTCACCCATAAAAATGGATGATAACTGATTATTTGTTAAACAATTACAAACATTATAAGGGTATTTATAATTTTTCAAACAACGAGATTATATTTATAATTATGTTAAATTTCATGAGAAATAGCTGTAATTTACCCTATATGTTAATATAGTTGTGAGGTTGCCTAGCACATCATCATCACCACACATTTAATTTTATCCCACAACTAATTATATTACCTACCATCCACACAATAATATTTTACCTTATTAAAAAAAAACATAATAATAAGAGATTAAAGAAACGATTATCGTACCAACTATTTTTAAATATAATTATGTTAATCCCATGCTATTATGAAATGATCACCTTTGAGTCATAACTCTTATTCAAAGAATTTTCAATTGCAACAATCATATTGAAATGTAAAACAGATCAAAATCACTATTAGTATAAGTTATGGATCTACTTCCCTAGTGGATTTCTATTTCAATCAATTCCATCTCATAGCCTATTTTGTACGAAGACACTCATACGAGTAAGTTTTGTAGCTAGAGCCTAGAGCTCCAAATATGAAGAAAATTCTAGAAGAAGCCAAAATCCATCCATTTTTCTTTTAATCCTACTCAAGTTATGGACCGCAGATGATCAATTATTGAAGGACAAAAAACAACCTCACATTTAGATTATATAATTAATTGGATACAATCAAATTTAATTTGAATAAAAAAAATTATTAGAAATAAATCGATAGGATTTTAAATAAAAGGAATAATTGCATAAAACCCCCCTGTGTTTTCAAAATTCGGCTAAAAACCCCCTGTTTTAAAAATATAGGCATAAAACCCCCCGTATTTTTCAAAATAATGCACACTCTCCCCTGCTCTTAATTTCTTTTAACGGTGGTAAATTTTTTTAATGATTTGCCCATTATGCCCTTGTTTCGATAGACATTGATACTCAACAGTAAAAATGAACGGTCCAAATTTAAAAAAAAAATTAAAAATATTTTTTATATTTATATATACAATTATACATATACTATAATACATGTATATAACAGATCTATATATAATATAGTATATATACCATATATATATATCATATATATATGTGTGTGAACGATGGCGACGGCGTCGCCGTCGCCGCCACAAGCAGGAGGGGGCGAGGTCGCCCCCGATCTGGAAAACTGAAGGTCGCCCAGATCCAGGGCGATCCGATTGCCCTGGATCTGGGTGACGATGCGACGGGGGCGACGAGCCCGTCGCGACCCAGAGCTGGGTCGACGACGGGCGTCGTCGCCCAGGACGTGGTGGAAGTGGCGAGGCGAAGGCGATCGGGCGATGGCGGTGAGGAGGCAGAAGCGGGTAGACAGGTGGTGGGGGTGGGGTGGGGGTGGGGGTGGACACTTGGGGAAGAAGACCAATTTTTTTTCTTTTTTTTTTAATTTATTGTATTTTTTGATTAATTATGTATTTTATATTTAAATATCATATATTGAAATACTAAAATTTATTTACTGTAATTTATAATATTTTTCATATAATTATTAATAAATATTAATTATTTAGTATTTATCTTATTTTTTTAGTAAAATATGAAAAAGGTAAAGAGTTAATAAAAAAATAAAGGGAGGAAATAATTACATAAAAATAAAGAGGGGAATAATTATATATTCAACACAAAATTATAATTTAAAAGTAATAATCTTTATAAATTTTTAAAACTTATAAATAATATTAAAATATTTCATATGTAAAATATGTATATTAATTTAACTCTAATGTAATAAATTTTTTATATATAAATGTTGATGAGTATTATTTTTTTAGTATTTATCAAAAATAATTTCAGCAAAATATTCAAAAGGAAAAGAATTAAATGAAATAATGAAAAAAAGGGATAATTGAATAAGAGAGAGGCAATCTTGTCTATTCAAAGAAGTCAAAGGTAAAAAATGAGTCAAAATCATATTCCACTCGCATTTGGAGCGAATGTAGGCCACTCTCCGTTTTTTTTTTTTTTTTTTTGCATGGTTTATAATTATAAAGAATTTTTTTTTGCTATTTAATTAATACAGATAGATTTTTAATAATTTCCCTATAACACAAGGGGTATTATACAATTATCCCTAAATAAAACTCTATAGGGGTGGGGAAGAAATGCAAACCTCCTTAAATGGGGTGGGGGAACAAAGAAAGAGAGAGAGAAAATCTGTGGTAATTTTTAAATAGAAGGCTAATAATTCCTTGAATTGAGGGTGAGGTGGTCTGATTTCTATGGGTCAGTTTGATGATGATGCTAACACTAACATGGATTGTCCAAGTCTGGTGGGATTTTGTCCCCCCGCCCCAACTCCCACTCACTCCATTTCACGTGTCTACGCTTCCTAGCTTCCACCACCTCTCCTTGTTTTATTCACAACTAGACACTATGGCACGCAGTACCTGCGCGCATATTTTTTAATAATATTTTTATTTTATTAAAGCTCATAATTTGTTCCTGTATATTTTAACTTCTTATTGTCTTACAATCTCACGTATAAAAACTGTCCGATAATTTTTTAGAAATTCGTTAATTATCAATAAATATTTTACTCAAATTAAATTAAAAATTAAATTTTTTTTCAATATCTGTTATTTCTATTTCAATCAACAATAAGATTAAACAAAATGAGAGTAAATTTTATTTTTTGAGTATATTAATTGCATGAAATTAATTTTTTTTTAAAAATTTGATTGAGTAGTTAATTCAATATGAGTAGGGAAATTGAAGGGTATTTTTGGTATTATAATAATTTGGTGTAGTGGTATCAAAACTACCACTTTGAGTCTATAAACCCTCTTCTCTTTATAATAGTATAGATTAACTTAAATTACCCGCCAGAGAATTACATTTTTTAAAATCTTGGTGTGTACTTACCGAAAGAGGGATTAATCATAAATTAATTTAGTATAATTACAACGAAATACACGTAGATTATTTATAATTTAAAAAATTATATCTATTGCCCCTTACGTTTGCTTCCGTTAACAAACAGGTTCATACATTAGTCAAAATTTATCGAATTTGTTGATAATAACAAAAAGAATTGAATAAAAATCAATATTTAAACTCGATTGACTTATTACACGTCAAACAAATATTTTATAACTAAATTACTTTTATACAAGTGAAGATATATCTTCACATGCATTAACGTTTAAAGATGAATAAGGGTAGTTTAATCATAAAAAAATTTGTTTAACTTGCAATAAAGATTTTCATCAAGATCTTTTTGTTAATACCGGTAAATTCGATTAATTTTGACTAATTGGAAACTTATTTGTTGTACGAAAGCAATCTTTAGAGGTATTAAATGTAATTTTTCAAACCATATTAAGTTTATGTGTAATTACATCAAACACCATATAAATACAATGTAATTATCCCATTAATTTATACGATTTTACTTAATTCCATGACATGTGTGAAGGTAAAAATGACAACATTAAAGATGTACTTGTTTGTAGGTTTTGTGTTTTTTTCTTTTCCTTTTTATCTCATCTCGTTCGAGTGAATCAAGAGTTTGTTTGTAGGAAGCGGGGGCATTATTTGTGATTCTTGTTCCAGTTTCACCATTGCATTCTGAATATATATTGGCATTAGCACAAATAACATGCTCGAATGTTCGACACTCCGGAACGGACTTGAAATTACAAGACCTAATCATATCAAAAAATTGTTGTCACTAAAACAAATTATAGACTTTTTGTTTCTTTTATGCGCAATAGGAACAAAGTTATGAGAGACCTCATCTCTTTACTCAGAGACTGTTAGCGAATATTAATTGATATTCGATTCAGTATCTGCAACTTTTTATTATAGGGAGATTAACCGCAGTAGATCTTTTGATGTTGAATGTTGTTGTTTCTAAGTTGTTTGTGCATATTTTCTTGAATATACCGTATTTTATAAAAGATATTTTGAACTCTGATTTTACTTTTGTATATACTATGCAAACAACCTTCCCTTTTGTACTATCTATTGATATGCATCAAATATATATATTTTGAAAAAAAATCAACTTTTTATCAAATAAAAGTAAAATATTTAGATCTTCACAGAAAGGTTATAATGCTCAAATTCACTTTGGTCGTTACAACTTATGAGTCACTAATTTTATAAAAATCAATTTTAACTAGTTTAACAAGCTGATTTTTGTCAGCTTCCCAAACTCCACTCCGAAAAAAGTAAATAATAATAAATAAAGAAAGGGAATTTAAATTAAATAAAAGAAGACTTTAAAAGATAAGAAGGAATAAGTAACAGTAGTTTTATGAAACTTGATAGACGGAGCCACTGTGATGTCACGTTTATATCAGGAATATTAATATTTATTTTATTAATCAGCTGTCGTGTAACAATATTTTCACGTACATATAATAAATAATATATTATATTTTATTATATCTTATAAATAAAAATAATATATATATAAATAAACACATTATGTATAAAATTTTAAAAAAACCAACTTAATAACATTATCAATACAGAAAAAGAATATTATAATAATGTCACAACCTTTCATAAATAAACACTAGTCAGTGTGACACACCGTCCCTGCAGGCATATAATAAATAATATTTTACGATATAAAATATATTATAATACACTTAAAAAACAAGAAGAGAGAAAGAAATAAAAAAAAAAAACTAACTTAAAAATATTATTGATATAACAAAAAATTAATGTCATAATGTAAGTAATCAACTTTTATAAATGAAAGTCGTATTTTTTTTATATATTAATATAGATAAACAACCACTAATTATATTACTGTAATCAAACACCAACGGAGGGAAGAAAGAAAGAAAAGGAAAAGAGAAAAAGGCTTGGACCCCATCAAACACGCACGCACACACGAGAGTCTCACGGAAATCGAGGCCAGAATCTATCAAGTCACTCACCTGTCGGTTGGTCTCCAGTATTTTTTCGGATAATTACTTTTTCTTCTTTGATATTTAGTATAATTAAACATAAAATTTTTATAATTTAAAAAATATACTTAGTATGCTTATTTTTATTTTTATTCAATAAATAGATCATTTAATTAATAAAATTAATAAAATTTGCTGACATCAATAAAAAAAGTGAATTAAAATCCATTATTGAATTATGCACATTACAAGGAGTAAATTAATTTGCACATTTTCACATGCTACTACAATATAATGTTTTTAATATAATTTTAAGTTTTTAAATGACATGGTTAATTGATATAATATTAAATTAAGTAAAGCAAAAAATATGGTTCGAATTTCACAATCATCCAATTACAAGAAATAGTTCTACAATACTTCACAGAAACAATAGTGTCTAGCATATGAAAATATATTATAATATGTAATATTTTCATCTTTAATGTATTGAGTTTAAAAACTGGATAATTATTCAATATATTGATATAAATTTTGATGTTGAGCCCATGAAAAAACTTAACTAGTTTTATGTTATGTACCTACCAACCAATGTTTAACCCCCTCTATTATTAATTATTACAATTAATTGGTAGTAAACTTATGTAATTAAGAAAGCTTGGTGCATGTGTATGTACGTACAATTTTGCATAAGTCGTCTCAAATTTCAAGGAGGATTCTGCTGAATAAAACATTTGACATTCTATTTGCAAATCGCATAAGATCTTATCACGTGAGCGTTATATGATGAATAAATAATAAAAGCTCTTAGTTCTCAGAATATATATATATAGAAGTGTTTAATTTTTTCTGTAACAAATAAAAAAAAAAATTCATTATTAACAGATGTATTTTTTTAAGAAAACTTTAAGGTTTATCTTAATAAATTAAAGTTTATTATTTACATAAATATATAAAAAAACACTCAAAAAGTTTGAGGTGACAAAAAAATAAAATAAAATTATACAACCAATGAATGTTTTATATTTTAAAATGAATGTTTTCCCTATAGATGTTGTGCGTTTTTAATTGGCTGTAATTAAGGGTTATGGTCAGTGATGGTTTTGATTAATTTATCTATATAAAAATTTATACTTGGTCACAAATCATAGTTTAAAAAAGAATGTCTTCTTATTAACAGATGATGTACGTTTTTAAGAAATTTTAAGATGTATTTAAAATTTATGTTTATCATAAATATACAACCAATAATTTTTTAAATAATAACTTTTTTTTTTCAAAAAATCATAATTTTGGTCAAGATTGATCACATCATATTTTAAAAATAAATATTTTTTTATTAACAGATTATGTGCATTTTAAAGAAATTTTTGAAGATTTCCTTAATTTTAACATTTACTATACATATTAACAACAAATCAAATTTTTTTGAAATAATAAAAAAATTCAAAATTTTAAGAATTCAAACTTTGGTCAAAATTGATTCATTGAGATCAAAGACCCCCATAATATTATCTATACAATACTTTAACGTAATTACATTAGGTAGACAAAATATGAATTGACTGAAATACCATTAGTTATTCTTGTTTCATTTACAAACTAATTATTTATTTAAGTATTATACAATAAAATAAAATAATTTTATTATTTTAGATTAGCTAAGTATTTTATTTATCTAATAAAAAAATAAATTATGTTCATAAATAGAGTGAGGTTTAAAGATAATAAATGATAGGAAAAAGTAAAGGAGGGTCATTTAATCCGTGTTGTTGCAGCGTGCAAGTAAGTGAGGCTGTTTGCGCCGGTAGCCTGTAACCCAACCCTTTTATATACGAACCCAGGGGGCGTTGTTCGACCAAAACCAAACAGAAACTCTGAGTGAAAAATGACTGGAACCAAACAGGGCGCTCCAGGAGGTAAAGAGCCTGTCACTCTTGACCTTCTCAAGAGAAAAATGGATGATTTTGCAAAGGAAAGAGACTGGGAAACGTTCCACAGCCCAAGAAATCTTCTCCTCGCTCTCGTAAACCCCATTTCTACTCTCTCTTTTTCTTTTTTATTACTTTTTATTTAAATGAAAAAATGTTTGTTCTTGAAAAAGATAGGCCTTTTTTTTCCGCTATGAACTATTTGGATTTATTCATTTGATGTTCTTGAATAAAAAGAAAGATCTGGGAAAATTCGTCTTGCCGCAATAAAACAGGGGTTGTGGGCTGATTTTTCAACCCTTTTAACTTTCTGTTTTTTGCACTTTTTCCACCTTGTACGCTTTCCTTAGATCCCAAGAAAAGATTTCAGTTTTTTCACCATTGTTTTCCCCGAAACAGGTGGGAGAAGTTGGAGAACTGTCGGAGATATTCCAATGGAAAGGAGAGGTGCCGAAAGGGCTGCCGGATTGGAAAGAAGAGGAGAAAGTTCACCTGGGAGAAGAACTCTCAGATGTTCTTCTGTACCTGGTTAGGCTGTCTGATGTTTGTGGGATTGATCTTGATAAGGCTGCTCTGCGCAAGATTGAACTCAATGCGCTCAAATATCCTGCGAATAGGTGCAGTAGTAGACGTGATGATGATGATGACCCCAGCGCTGCTGCTTGAGAGCTTCCCGACTTTCCTAATTTGCCTAAAGCCCCCATCCATATCTTTGCTGTTTGCTGTGCTGTAAATGGAAAGTTTAGGTCTTTTTCTTTCTTTGTATCAAATATGAATAGGTGGTGGTGGTGGTGGTGGTGGTGGTGGTGGTGGGTGGTGTTTGGCAGTGATTTGATATGATATGATGTCTCTGTATTTGTGACTGTTTCTACAGATGCATGTTTTCAGTTCTTTCATGTCTCCAGTTCTTGACTTTTCATGCCTTATTTACTGCCCTACTTGTCTCTTTCTTCAATACAGAAATACTATCAACAGTCATCACTAAAATGTCTTTATTATTCTTTTGTTTTCTTTTTGGTTTCCTGAATTTCAGGTGCATCCGTATCATAATTCATTATAGAAATGGAGATTGGAAAAAAATTCGAAATTAATATGTTAATGAATAAATTAAATATTTAATGGGCATGAATTGTGTAAAGAATAATTGCGATGAGATTAAAAAGTATAAATTGTGATATTATTTTGTTTCAAAAGTAATTATTATAAAATGGGTTAAATTAATCTAATGAGGCCGAGCTTAAATAAGCATTCAAACTTCACTAATATGTGGGTTTTAATAATAGTTAATTTATCTACTGATATTTGATATTGATAATATGTATACTGATTACTATACTTGAAATTAGGGCTCCCGCGATATAAGAAATGAGCAAAAATTCTCCATGTAAAAAAATAATTAACAAATTACCTCCCTATATTTTGAGAAATGAAGCAAATTACCCCCTATTAAGGAAAAATACATGGGGTAATTCGCTTTATTTTAAAATCACATGAGGTAATTTGTTAATTATTTTTTCACATGGGAGTTTTTGCTCATTTCTTATATCACATTGGGGTAAATTATATTTATCCCATTGAAATTATGATATAATTATAACTAAATTCCCTAGAAGAAAAAAATGAAAAAGGATGGCACAAGACAAGAAATTCCATTTGCACTTGAAAGGCATATTTGGACTATTCAATGGTAGGGCCGAAAGGGGAGGTAAACGTGACCGGCAAAATGTCCTAATTTTTTTCTTTCGTGAAATTGTAATATGCTATTGGCTTAAAATGCACATATAATATCACAAGATCAAAATAAATGACAGTAGGCAAGCTAACTTGTCTGGGCAAAGAATCAAACTATTTAGAAATCCAATTTGAAATTGATTGGTAAAAGATTTGTTTTGAAGTATAAGTTTCAACATAGGCTTATTTAATTAAAAGAGATATATATATATATAAGTATAAAAGTTTAATTAATTTTGAACTGGATTGAAATTGAGTTATTTAAAAATGAATATGAGAGTGAGAGGCAAGAGAAGAAAGCAATGAGTGATGCATACCAACTTTGAAAGTGATGCAGTGGGGATGGAATTGAACGTCTGTCTTGTCGTCTGTGGCTATGACTCTATATAATTAATTGCCTCAAATTCATTTTCATGTATGCACATAATAATGTTAAAATCATTGATTTTCTATTTTTTGAGTTGAAAGTGATGAATTTTATTAAGTAAAATAAAACGATTACAATAAACCCTATTAATATCAATATTGGATAAAGACAAATACAACAATTATATCAACAATATCACGGAAACTAACATCTTGCTATTACAACAAATAAATAAACCCACATATACAGTAGAAACAAATCATCTCACCCAGGGGATTCAAACCCATGACCTCTAGGATCATGGAGCCTCAGCTTCGCCAACTGAGCTGGACCTCATTGACAAAATCTTTATCTTCATACCACCACTCTAATTCTAATAATTCGAATGGGGTCAGATTTTACTAAAATAAAATTAATTCTAAAATAAATTAGGAATACGACGAGGAAGAAAATAGTAAACGAACTATATTAAATAGTAGTGAAAATGTCAGATACTGTGTAAAACTTTTGTTGGTTATTCGTGCTGATAAAAGGTTGTTAATTGAAAAAATTAAGAGTCAGACTAAGTCCCATATTTGATTTATTTTGCGATACTAATAGTACTTTAGTGATAATATTTCAATCATATACTTCTTAAATGACTAATTTAATATCGTTCCCATTCTTATTATTATTGGATTAATTAGTGAATTATTTATTTTACTTTTAAATTTTCCTTCTGAATCCTAGGCCACATTATTTGTTTATTTTCTCGATGGGCTTTTTTGTCAGCCACCGGAAATTAGAAGAGTGTGTAAGATTCCTCCGCCGCAAGAACAGAGTGGGCCACCGTCCGACGCCCGCGACAGAAGCCAGCCCCACCACCTGTGCCTCCATGACCACCGTCACTCAGAATTACGAATATTCTAACTCCAAATATGTTGAAAAGAGAATAAGTACTTTTTTTTTTAATTATTATCTTTGGAAGAAAAGAAAGCAAATGTATGTGGACATAATAAAGTTAAATAAATACTTGAATATAATAAAAGCACGCATAAAATAAAAAGGAGAATGGTAAAAAAGTTTGTTTGCTTGACGCTAAAAATACTAAAGAAAAGGAAAATTAAGAAGAAGAATAAAAAATCATGTAATTGAAGAATTTTTGTCCGGAAAAATGAGTGATAGGTTGGATAAAATAGGAAGAAAAATAACATAAATGAATTAGTGAATGAAGTATTTAAAGTGTTGGTCCAATGAGCCTTGCTGGGTATTGAGTCCAGTAGATTACTTGGTTGCAATCCAGAGTGATGAGGTATTGGGCCACCCAAGTTTTTGACCCAAACCATAACACACAATACCACCCCATTATCACTACAGAAAATAAATATGATAATGTTGCAATTAAGACATCATATATAGTCGGAGTCGGTGTCGGTGTCGATGTCTACAATGAAATCATATAAACCCTAAAGAAGTAGGGACAACTGAATACAACATGTTTGTATGTATGTATGTTTATAGAAAGAAGTGACGTCACGAAATGAGATAGAAGAAAGCGTGCATAGATCATAGCTGCCGTGTAAATGTAAATGTAATTCTTGATCCAGAATGTAGTAATTTCACAAGTTGGTTTGGTTACGCTTCTGTCCTGTCCTGTCCTGTCCCCATCGCTCCTTTGCTCCCATTCTTGCTTGGTCGGTTTTACTATAATATGTTTTCCAACCTCCTCCCCACGCTTTCTATATATATATATATTGGAAATTATTCTTTCTTTCTTCTCTCTCTACCCAATTCTTTTCCTTTTACAAAAATGTATTTAATATAAATAATTGTTGCTTAATATTTCAAAACTCTATATATATAATTAACCTAAATATAATATATAATGGAAAATTCAGTTAAGTTTCATGCCAAATTTTCTTCTCACAAGTGAATAATCAGCATTTTGTGAAGCTTTGAATCAGATACGTTTTAGGAATTTTATCATGATTTGATTTTTCATAGTCCAGCATCAATTAGATTTATCCAGAAGAAACCTGTTGTATGCTTATATATGTACTAGTCGGTATGACACACTGTCTCTGCGTGCATATAATAAATAATATTTTATACTTTAAAGTATATTATAACATACTTAAAAAAAAAAAAAGAAAAAGAAGAAGAGAGAAAGAAATAAAGAAATAAAAGAAACTAACATAGAGGTATTATTGGCATAACAAAAAATTAGTGTCGCAGTGTAAGTAACCGTCTTTTGTGAGTGAAAATAATGTCTTCTTTATATATTAGTATAGATATATATTAGCATTAGATTTGACCATTTGGATATATATTTAGAATTATCCGGCGGCTAAACTTAATTAAAAAATATTATTGTAATTTTCATTATTATTTTATATATAGAATGTTATGTTTTATTTTAGAAATATGATTTTAGATTGTGTAAAATTATCCCTCCCAAAAACAGAAGATATATAGAATAAAGCCATGTTTACATTTAGCTATTAGGCCATATTAGACCCCTAATATGGGCCAGTCAAGTGTTTACTTAACTACAGGTCGGCCCGCTATTGTGTCACACAACCCGACACTATTCCCATAAATTGCCATATTACAATACAAGACCAAATGTCCATATTATAATATGTGGAACCCACATATTAACACTACTATTTTTGTGTTCCATATAAGTCCCCAACTTTGCTGCTACAAAAGACTTTAGTGCCCTCCATTTTGTCATGAAGTACTACTTTCCCTCCTGACACATCTTAAAGGTGTCTACCTCAATATCCTCCTCTCAAGAAATATGTGAAGTACAAAGTGCATTTGCAGGGGCCTTTAATTTCAACATTGGAGAGGTAGGTGGTTTCCTCAACCTCTCCTTCTCTTTCAACCATTTTTCAATTCTTCCTAATAAATCAGCTTGTTAAATTTTTCCATTTTCTGTAATAGGTTGTCATTTGCGTTGGTGAAGTGCTTGTCCAGTGTTTGTGTCTGGAAGTACGAAGCTTACTTGGGAGCCTGCATACATTGTAAGCTTTTCTCCATTTTTTTTTTGTTTTATTTGAAGCTTGGCATCGATTAATCGAATTCAATATTCATTTATTGTTGAGAAATAATCTGGGCCTCCTGTTGGTGTGTTCGTTGCTTGGTGAAATGTTGAGAAAATGTGGGTCAACACTGCGGGTTTGTGAATGAATCGAATTTTTTTTCGTGTGTCATGTTTCTTTCAACTTACATTTACATTATTGGCTATGCTCACGCGCGCAATGTTAACGTTTCTGTTTGTTGTTGAATGCCATTACCTATGACGCTAACTGTTTCATGAAGATGTTTGTTTTGGGGAGAAGCTGGCCGGTTCAGTTGTAAATCGTTTCATAACTTCACTAACAAAATTTAAGTACTTTACAACGGTCTAAACAATCCACATTACGGTTTATTAAAATAATTTGAGATTCTACAACATTCATCCGCTGTTAATCATTGAACTGTATCACCCATCCACGGGTTATTTTTGCATTACACCTCCCTCATACAGTTTGCAAAAACTTTCATTCATTGTTAAAATGTTGACAAAATTTAAATAAGTGTGAATACTGACTACTGATGTTATCTATGCACAATTCTATATACAATTATGTAGGTCACTAATAATGGAGGCTGCCTACATCGTCATCTCTTCTTCAAGATGAAATTGTAGTGTGAAATACGGAGGAATGATGGAGGATGCGCGGGAGAGAACCTGGAATTGTGAGAGTCGATCTCGACCTTCTTCTTCCTAGGTCAAGTTCATACATGTTTGAAGAAACGAATTTGGCCCTTTGAAATAGTTTATTTGGTAAAGTTAATGATAAGACATTTTGTCTTATTAAGAGGGCATAATGATAACTTAAATGATAATACAATTTACAATGTGGTAAAGTAAACAAAAAGATAACCCACTACTAAAACTATGAACCCTATAACATCTCAATGTAAATGACCAGTTAATGACATTTGTACAACACAATAGAACAAATAGTAGGTCCCTTATATGGGCTAATACAATCCGACCTACTAAAGTAAACATGGCCTAAAATTATCAAATTATATAATTATGTTAATAACACAAATTTTATAGTCATAGTTTATAAGATTTATTATTTTTTTAAAAAATAATTAAAAGAATTCATAGTTACTGTGTTTGGAATCATTTTCTGTTTTCTATTTGCATTCATAAATCTTGGATGAGTTTGGGTTTGAGTTTGAATCTGAATCTAAATCTGGGTCTAAGTCATCCACATTTTTGGGTTTAGAACCGACAAAAAATGCACTAATTTTTATTCAAAAAAGAAAAAATTCCGTAACTTTAAGAGTGTATATGAAATTAATTGATCAAAATACCTTTTTTGTGAAAATAAATATATATATTTCATCGCATTTCAATCAATTCATATTTCGTCAACCCATGTAGTTATTTTGAATTAGTACTACAGAGCCCTAACAAAAAAGTACACATAAATAATTTCAAATGATTTACGTAACTAGCACAAATCCAAATATTTATCCAACTCAATGGGCAGGATTGACAAATTTATCCAAATATGTGTTGTGTAATTTTAACTTTTCCTTCTTGTAGTCGGACAAATGATCAAAGCTGATTATCAGACAATATTTTCTAAGTAGTTGTAGTAATACCTAAGATTAAAATTGGATAAGGTTGGCCGGGGCCCATATATATATTGGAGTAAATGACTGGAACTCTAAATTAATTTCAAATTTAGCCGCATGCGTTAGGTTTCCAAACACACAAGTTACTACGCCCGTTTGCTATATATAGGACCAACATTTTTTCATAAATTTCTCATCACTAAAACACACACACACACACATTACATGCAACGAATTTGATTCGAATAGCACAAATTAACAGTACGTTATACACAACGAATAGGATTCTCTTTCATCTGGGGCGGGAGCACGTTGGTCCAAGAAATCGAGAAATCTTGGAGCTAAATCAAAGGTAATTTTGAAATCATACTTACTATTTGATTGGTTCTGACCAACAAGCTGATAACTGGTTTACATTTGCAAAGTTGATTATGAAATTTTGTATAAATTACATTTGTTTCTTACAATTTATTGAATTTTATGATATTAGGTACTGCAAAAAAAAAAATAAAAAAAAATTGGGCTTGATTATTTGCATGCACGTACCATATTTTTGTGTTGGCATGCATGCAAATCATGACTAGAAAACAAGAAGTCATGGAACTGGTTCTGACAAGTGCTGGTAAAGTTTCTTGAAATTTCCTTACGAAGAATCATACAAGAATTGAATTTTCAACTTCATTAAAGTCGTTAATGTAGTTGGGACTTTCCATACGAGGAAACCCGTCTTACTTGCTAGCTACTCGATGTGCCGTAAGTGGTCTAAAATCACAAGTTAGGTAGACCTTTTTTTGTCATGTCATACATATGTCATGCACAAAAAATTGTTCCCATGATGCATATATAATATATTTAATTAATTTCATAAAATGGTGTTTGAATCATAACTACAAATTCCGACCCGCTGGCTTATAGCTAGCTTGCAGGCGTTTAGTATTTAGTTTAATTGAAATAAAATCTCAACTAATACTTATAATTCTCTTTCTTTATTTCTTTTGCTTTGTATATAAATCAGGTCCTAATATTTGCTGGTTTAGCAATGGGCAAGACATCATTAGCAAAGTTGCACGCAGTTTTGGTGCTGTGGTGTTTGTGCTTAGCAGATGCAAAGTACCTGAGGTACAAAGACCCCAAGCAGCCATTGCATGTTAGAGTGAGGGACTTGATGGGGAGAATGACTCTTGAAGATAAGATTGGGCAGATGACTCAGATTGAAAGAAGTGTTGCATCTCAGGATATCATCAAGAAATACCACATTGGTAGATTTCTCTCCTACATTTTCATATTAAAACAATAATTCTGTTAAAATTAAGCTCAATCTAGCTGAAAATTGAGTTTTGTTGGACTGTAGAGTCTGACTTAACGTTACATTTTGGTTCAGCTATTATGGGTTTAACTATAGTTTGGGGAGGGGGGGGGGGGGTCAATAGGCCTTGGACGATATAAACTTTATGTTCCAGGGCAAGTTATAGCGATCGTATATGTAATTGACGGAATTGTATATTTCTATAGTAGTATTGAACTATTGTGGACTTAAAAGCATTTTACACGTCTTATGTTTGATTTTCTTGTCTCTTGTACATGTTTTACGTTATGTCTTGTCCTAACTGTCCCTGGCCTATCTCTTGGCTCACTGGAACCCTATAGATAACATGCTCGATGCACCGTAGAAATGTATCTTAGAGATACGCAACTTCTCTTGTGCTACTATAAAGGATTGGAATGAACTTGCAGGTAGTGTTTTGATTGGTGGTGGAAGCGCGCCAGCTCCACAGGCTTCTGCTGAGATGTGGATGGACATGGCTGATGATTTCCAGAAGGGCGCCCTTTCTGACCGTCTTGGGATCCCTATCATTATAGGAGTCGACGCCATTCATGGCCACAACACCGTGTACAACGCCACAATTTTCCCACACAACATTGGCCTTGGTGTCACTAGGCAAGTCCTTGACATATATATTGAACGTTTTCTCAAGAAAAAACGTTGTTCTGCTGCGTTAGTTGTGTAAGTAAATGTTGAGAATGACTGAATTGTCTGAAAACTTATCAGGGATCCGGAGCTTGTCAAAAGGATCGGAGCTGCAACCGCTCTTGAACTCAGGGCGACTGGAATTCCTTACACGTTTGCTCCTTGTATCGCGGTAAAATAACAGAAAGCATATCATATCATCATCTGTACTAGCCTCTTACCACATTGAGCCTCAAATCGACTAATTTCATGCTTGGAATTGTGTTACAGGTCTGTCGGGATCCAAGATGGGGTCGATGCTTTGAGAGCTACAGCGAAGATCACAAGATTGTTCAAGCAATGACTGAGATAATACCCGGCCTACAAGGAGACATACCAGCCAACTACCTGTCCAACTTTCCCTATGTGAATGGAGGAAGGTATATACTTGGAACAAATTCAACCAGGATTTAGTCACAACATTGACATTTTCGTTTTCTGTCAAATCTGATTCTTGCTTTATGTGGAAAAGGAATAAGGTAGCAGGGTGTGCAAAGCATTTTGTGGGAGATGGCGGGACGATTGATGGGATTGACGAGTACAACACAGTCACTGACTGGGACAGCCTTCGAAAAATCCACATGCCTGCATATCTTGATTCGATCAGAAAGGGCGTGGCCACCGTCATGGTTTCTTACTCCAGTTGGAACGGCAAGAAGATGCATGCTAACTACAATCTCATCACCGGATATCTCAAGAACAAGCTTAAATTCAGAGTAAGGAACAAAAGCATTCAAACACCATCAAGAATTCATCGTCGTTGTTTGATTAGTATCTAGTGAAAGTTTATGGCGAGTATGTGTAAAGTGACGTATTCTTTGTGTTGATATTTTTCAGGGATTCGTCATATCAGATTCAGAGGGTATTGATCGGATCACAAATCCACCACGTGCTAACTATACTTATTCGGTTCAAGCTGCTATTCATGCAGGAATTGACATGGTAAGAACTAGGTGAACATACCATGTCCGGGTCTATGTTTCTACTGAGATCAGTTGTCTGTCTCATAGTTTGCGGTTTCATGGCGGTTGCTGACCATTTACAGGTCATGGTTCCTTATACATACGTCGAGTTCATTGAAGAGCTAACTTCACTGGTGAAGAAAAACATAATTCCCATGAGCAGAATTGATGATGCTGTGGAGAGAATACTGAGAGTCAAATTTATCATGGGACTCTTTGAGAATCCAATGGGCGATCGTACGATGTTGAGCCAAGTCGGAAGACAGGTCTAGAACATAAACTCAAACCACTCAAGTTTAATTTGCAGTAGATGAACATATTAGTATTCGTCAAAGTGTTCGTTGTCTGATCTGAGTATAGTTTGAAACCTGTTCAGGAGCATAGAGAATTGGCCCGAGAAGCAGTGAGGAAATCGCTCGTGCTCCTGAAAAACGGTAAGACCAGTGACGAGCCGTTGATTCCTCTTCCAAAGAAAGAAAGAAAGATACTTGTGGCTGGCTCTCATGCAGACAACATCGGCAACCAGTGTGGTGGATGGACTATAGAATGGCACGGCCAATCTGGCAACATCACAGTTGGTACGTCAAGAATTTTGAAAATTTGACATGAATTATGAATGCTGGTTCTGTTGTTTTTGTTTGTTCGGTTTCTAAATTCTTGTCCTGATTTATAGGTACTACAATTTTAACTGCTGTCAAGAACAACGTTGATCCTCGTACAGAAGTTGTCTACAACGAAAATCCAGACAAGGAATTCATGAAGTCCAATGACTTCTCTTACGCTATTGTAGCTGTGGGAGAATTGCCATACTCAGAATACGTTGGCGACAGCAAGGACTTGAGAATAGCCGATCCCGGTTACAGCACCATCTCCAACGTATGTGGATCTGTCAAATGCGTCGTGGTAATAATCTCAGGTCGGCCAGTTGTGATCGAACCTTATCTTGATCAAATTGACGCCTTAGTAGCCGCTTGGCTGCCCGGGACCGAGGGCCAGGGCGTGGCTGATGTTCTGTTTGGCGACTACGGTTTCACTGGCAAGTTAGCGCGAACTTGGTTCAGGACCGTTGATCAGCTCCCAATGAACGTGGGCGATCCGCATTACGATCCTCTATTTCCATTTGGCTATGGTCTCACAACCAAACCAAGACAACTTAGAGCTGCACAGTGAACCAAACAGCCTTCATATTCTTAGGTTGTTGATTCTACAATTATAAGTTTTAAAACTATACACATGCTTCATGTCTTAGTGTGAAACTGTTGTCTTTGGAAAAAATTCATGATGCTACATCAAACCAACGAGTATATGTTTCCTTTATTGTTTATTTTAATGTAAGTAGATTCTGATTGTTGTTTATTGTATCGAATGGTTTGATTTGAATGCTATATTTCTTAATATTTTGATTTTCTTGAAACCATGTTACGATTTTTCTTTTTTTGTTTAATATTCCCTTTCTATGAGCAAAATGTCATGGAGGATTAGAATTTATTACACGAACCAATTAAATAAATCTAATCGTTACAAAAGATTATTATTACAAAAGCTCGTTGAGGAATTATTCAAATTGGAGAATTATTTACGAATATAATCCATTATCTTAGCTAAATTAAAAATAAATAAATGAAGTGAATAAGAAATCAAAGTTGCTTGTTCGTGTAAGTAAACAATTCCTAAGCAGTCTCTACAAAAGTTGGTCAGAAGATAAGTCAGCTTTATTCAAGAATTTTTAACGGATATATTCCCGCCTGAGATGCAACGTCACCATTATCTGTTTCTTTTTTAAATTTAAATATTCTGAGAAATATGTTAATCAAAGCATTTCGAGTCGATCAAAATACTGATCAAATTCAAGAACTCGCATTTCTCACGAGACAAAAACGTTAACCGATGGGAAAGGGCGACGATAACAAGGACAGTGGGTGGCGGCGAGGGACCACCGCGGCCGTCTCCCTCTGATCCACAGCCACAAGACTAGTTCAGAGGTTTCGCCCCAGTTCGTAGTAAAGAAGGATTTCGTGGTACTAAAGTCTAACTAAAATACTGCCAATAATTTCAAGATTGAAGGAAGCACTGTCCCACTTGAGTTGATAAGAATTTCTTGATTATTGTTATTAAAAAAGGTTTGATTTTTTAAGCATATTTACTGTTTATTAGTTGACCTTTTCATACCTATTCATTGCTTGGATTGGAGTTTCAATCAGAGCCCATTTATCAGAACAAACTGCTTTCTTGATTTGTGAGTAATTTCTTGCTAATAGTTCTTATTTGTACATGTGATTTCATTCTTTTTGTTGCATGTGAATATGAAATTGTCTATTAGTTGCTAGTTGATTTTCATGGTTACTGTTTGGTATTTTCTTCAGGTAATTATTTGGGAGATGGTGACGGCGGCGAGGTTGTCGGCTCAAATAGCGGTGGTGCTGCTGCTCCTCTGCTTCTGCATAGAAGCTGAGTACATTAGATACAAAGACCCGAAACAGCCGTTGGATGTGAGGATCAACGACTTGATCAGCAGAATGACCCTTGAGGAAAAGATTGGCCAGATGACGATGATTGACCGAAAGGTTGCCTCTGCAGATATTGTCAAGAAATACTTCATTGGTATGGACTATGTACCCCCCAATTTCTTGCATCAATTGAAACATAAGATGTGATTTATGATGCTTCTTTCGTAAGGATAATTTATGTTGTAAGAACAAAGTGGAGTGATCTTGATTCTTGATTGCAACTGTTATGGCTTATCAAGAAGCTTTGAAGTTTGCAGGTGCTCTTCTGAGCGGCGGGGGGAGCGTGCCGGCTCCAAAGGCGTCTGCTGAGACTTGGATCAATATGGTAAACGAGTTTCAAAGTGGTGCGCTTTCTACCCGTCTTGGGATTCCTGTGTTTTATGGGATTGATGCAGTTCATGGCCACAACACTGTCTATAATGCTACAATTTTCCCTCACAATGTCGGGCTTGGAGTTACCAGGCAAGCCATGTTCTTACCTCCTGTCCTATGTCAAAAACCATATTCTGCCGTTCCCTGTTTTTCCGCAACATGGTTGATCATATGTTGATGATTTCAAACTCAGAGGATATCAAGAACAGTCTTTATCTCTCTCAAGGACTTGTAGACGCTCTGATTTTGATTTTATCCAGCCAAATTTTCTATTCTGTTTTCTTCAAATGATTTAAAATCACATGAACTCTTAATAGGGATCCTGAACTTATTAAGAAGATAGGAGCAGCAACTGCTCTTGAAGTTAGAGCCACCGGAATCCACTATACTTTTGCTCCATGTATAGCGGTGAATAAACCATAACATGTCTGTTCCTTCTGATTCTCTCAGGTTCACTGCAGTTTTTCACTTGTTTTATTCTTACAGGTATGTCGGGATCCTAGATGGGGTCGTTGCTTCGAAAGCTATAGTGAAGATCATGAAATTGTTCAAGCAATGACTGAGATCATCCCTGGTTTACAAGGAGATCTTCCACCTGATTATCCAAGTGACTTCCCGTATGTTGGTGGGAGGTAAGATCATTTCTCTATGATTCTTGGGTTGTGCTCTTGAAATATAACTGTAAGAGAGGACATTGATGTACAAAGATCACTATTTTTTCACAAAAGTTTCATGATTGATTGATTTCCTTAATGAAGGACAAAGGTTGCAGCTTGTGCAAAGCATTTTGTTGGAGATGGCGGCACAACTGATGGCATCAACGAAAGTAACACCATCATAGACTGGGATGGACTGCTCCGCATCCATATGCCTGCATATCTCGATTCCATTAGAAAGGGTGTGGCGACAATTATGATATCCTTCTCAAGCTTGAACGGCACAAAGATGCACGCCAACTATGATCTTATTACTGGATACCTCAAGAAAACACTCAAATTCAGAGTATAACAATCTTACAGAAATCTTGCATCTTCTTTGGAACTTCCTCATTTGAATTACTACAAGTAGTGCAAAATAATTGCTTTTCGGTGGTTGTTTCACAGGGTATCGTCATATCAGATTCTCAGGGTATTGACAAGATAACCACCCCACAACATGCCAACTATACTTATTCAGTTGAAGCAAGTATTAATGCTGGAATCGACATGGTCAGTGAAAACGTTTACCATACTATTTCCCTTTGTTGGATATGCTCTAAAACATATGTTAGTACCAGCAAAAGTCCTCATCTAGGAAAAGTGGAATAGTAAAGAAACAAAATGGGAGATCTCTAAGTTTTCAGTCATGTACCCATTTGCTTTAAAGTTGGCTCTACTTGTTGCAGATTTTGGTCCCGGAGAATTTCACAGAGCTCATAGATACCCTGACATTTCTGGTAAAAAAGAACGTAATCTCTGTGAGAAGAATCGACGATGCTGTTGAGAGGATACTAAGGGTTAAACTGATCATGGGTCTATTTGAGAACTCTATGGCTGATTTTACCTTGGTAAACCAACTCGGAAGCCAGGTACGTCATGGGAGCCACTTTGTGAGTTGAAGTTCTCTGTCTTCTTATTTAACGATAATGTGATTTTGTCGAGCAGGAGCATAGGGAATTGGCCAGAGAAGCTGTGAGAAGATCACTTGTCCTGTTGAAGAACGGTGAAAACGGTGATGTGCCATTGATTCCTCTTCCAAAGAAGGCAAAGAAGATTCTTGTGGCTGGAAGTCATGCCAACGACATCGGTAACCAATGTGGAGGATGGACGATAGAATGGCATGGTCTTTCTGGCAATATTACAATAGGTATGTCTTAATGTTTCATAATCAAGAATTTAGCTCGAGTTAATGATATTTACCCAAGTGCATTTGTTGGTTCGTGAAATAGTATGTGGGTTTTTCTCTAGGCACGGATGTCTTAACCCATGATACTTTACTGATGCTATGAATTTTGTCGTCTCTGCTAAACGAGTTAATCTACTTAATGCAAGAACCTGTCTATATTCATTTTGTTCTTCCAAATAACATCAACTTCATCTTGTTCACAGGTACCACAATTTTAGCTGCTGTCAAGAACACAATTGATCCCCAAACTGAAGTCGTCTACCACGAAAATCCCGATAAACAATTCATGAACTCCAATAGCTTCTCTTACGCCATTGTGGCTGTTGGTGAGCTGCCTTATTCAGAAACCGTCGGTGACAGCATGAATCTGACAATAGCTAAACCTGGTTACGACACAATCACCAATGTCTGCCAAGCAATAAAATGTGTAGTCATCATCATTTCCGGGCGACCGGTTGTTATACAACCGTATCTTCCCCTAATAGACGCTCTTGTTGCTGCTTGGCTTCCGGGAACCGAAGGCCAGGGTGTAGCCGATGTGCTGTTTGGTGACTACGGTTTTACGGGCAAGCTCGCTCGTACTTGGTTCAGGACAGTTGATCAGCTTCCCATGAATGTGGGTGATCCACATTATGACCCTTTATTTCCATTCGGCTTTGGCCTCACAACCACACCTAGAGATATGAAAGAGAGCCAGTAACACAAACCACTATATCTATTCATCAACACATTCCACCCATTCATCGTAATGTATGGTTTAATTCGTTCTTTTCTTGTCGAAATTTCATGTATTTGAGTGAACACATCGATAAGTCCCATTTGAGATGAACATATTATTGTTAGAATGTATCAAGATTTCAGGTTTTGATGTAATTACAATTGTGCATGAAATGGGATTTACAAGGACAAAGATACATGATAAACAATAGTGGAAATTCAAAAATAAAGACAAGTTGGCAACTTGAACCGGCAACTGCATGCATCTGGAAATGGAAATAATAGTAGTATGCGTTAAAAGTTGATAATGTTTCTTACATCTTCCCATACTTGGTCTGTCTTTTTGTAGGATAAGGTTTTGGTTTTATTTTATTGTCTGCTTTTTGTGTCATTAAATCAGTAGGAACTGTTTCTGATACTTTATTGGCTACAAATAAACTTAATATCCACCAATCTTGTGCGATATATATATTCGGCAACTTCGAGAAATAATATTATTTTAATACATATATATATATATATACGTTAAAATTCATTTGTGTTATCCCTTTTATGTTTTAGCTACTTCCATAATTAACTTCCATTCATATTCAGTATGTAATAAAATAAAATACTGACATTATTATTTGAATAAAATAAAGCGTTATATTTTATAAAATAACATATATCTTTTTATATGTGTGCCATATTAAATAATATATCCCCCAATCATTGCACTCCGCCAATTATCATTCCACACAATTAATTGCATCACATGCAGTACGCTTCAGTTACACCATGCAAATTGAAGATATAATAAATGAATTATCAATTCACTCTACCATAATTATGATCATATCTTCTCCTTCCATGGAAGATTGACTAATCAATTAATGCTGATCCATATTAGGAGAATTTAACTACAGAAAGTCAGGTAAAGATTTTATCAATTCTTGAAATTATTACAGCGTGGCGAAATGGGATTAAGATAAAGTAAACACGTCAAGTTGTAATGGGATGACAGAATGGATAGGATAATAGGATTAATTAAGTGTCCGAATTTTTCCAGCTTTTACCAAATTTGACAATATATATATATATATATATCATACAGGTGAAGCATACGTGTATAAATTGTCTAACCCGATTACAAAAAGCAGCGTATGCACCATTTTCTGAGTTGATAACTATATATATATGTAAGGCGAGAGAGAAGTATACCATTGTAATCAAACTTCCCATACATAAGAAAAGAGGGAGAGAAAAAGAGAGGGAGAGAGGGAGAACTTGTCACATTCTTGACACCCTTTTCAGTTTTGAAGGTGTGGATAAAGTGTGTGTGAGAAAAAGGGAGAAATTCCTTCAAGGTATGGATAAAGTGTGTGCGTGTGTGTGTGAAAAAAGAGAAACTTCATCACAATGTTCTTGACACCCTTTTGAGTCTTGAAATTGTGGATAAAAAGTATGTGTGTGTGTGTGTGTGTGTTTTAGTTTTTTGATATCTGTCGCATTTCAAACTTAAACAAGATTATCAGCAGTATTCTTGAATCTTGAACCAGTTGATGTTAATGCTTAGGTTAATGCATGGTTTATTTGATTGAAGATGGCAGTTAAATCATGTGGCTTAAGATAGCAAATTAACATCAATGGCGGATTCATTTGCTTGTATGATACATTTCAATGTACTCAATCCTAATCTACTGCACTACTTTTGATACATTTGCATAATCTTGGAATTACTCAGTGCATAAGAACAAAGAGCAAATTAAGAAAGGAGGTTTTAATTTTGTTGATGGAACTAATTATATATACTGTTTCAGGTCTAAGATTCTTGTTGATGATCAGCATGGGGAGGATTCCGGCGGCGCTGGTGGCGTTGTGGTTGTGGACGGCGGTGTACGTAGAAGCCGGGCACATGAAATACAAGGACCCAAAACAGCCATTGAATGTGAGGATCAAAGACCTGTTAAGTAGAATGACTCTTGAAGAAAAGATTGGGCAGATGACACAGATTGAACGCGAGGTGGCATCCGCAGATGTCATCAGCAAATATTTTATCGGTAGGTCTGCCAAATTATATTTTTCATTAGTGGTAGTTTTGTTGGCTTTCATCTCATAGATGACTTATTTAAGACACACTCAATAACTTCTTGAATCAGTACTGCAGATGTTTCTCTTTATCTTTAGGAACATAATGTCAAAGAATGGTTAGATTTGATTAGTACCCCTAAAAAAGTTTTAAGTTATGATTTTACTATAAAGGTGAAAAAGTTGGTGGAAAGCTACTTATAACTTTTGATTTAAACGTAATTTTAACAGTTTTAAAGTATAACGCGATAACTTAAAAAGACTCTTTTCAGCTTTGTTTTCTGTAAAAAAGCACTTAAGTTATTGTAAAGATCCCTCAAGTGTGGTAACCTCCTACAGGGAGTATTGTGAGTGGGGGAGGGAGTGTTCCAGGGCCCAGGGCTTCTGCTGAGAGTTGGATCAACATGGTGAATGAGTTTCAAAAGGGTGCTCTTTCGACCCGTCTAGGGATACCGATGATTTATGGAATTGATGCAGTTCATGGAAATAATAACGCATACAGCGCCACGATTTTCCCTCACAACGTAGGTCTTGGAGTCACCAGGCAAGTCCGACTTCAAGATCAACTGTTAATCCTATCGATGGATTCAAGAAGTTCTGTTGTTTTTATGTATGATGATAATTTAGTTTTTGCATGAAACTGAACATTAGGGATCCAGCACTTGTCAAGAAGATCGGTGCTGCAACAGCACTTGAAGTTAGAGCAACAGGAATTCATTACACTTTTGCTCCTTGTATAGCGGTAATGAAGTTAATCCTGTCGTGTGAACGTTTACATTTTAACACTTTAGTTTCCTCTAATTCATGAGTCCTGTCCTTGCAGGTATGCAGGGACCCGAGATGGGGTCGCTGTTATGAGAGCTATAGTGAAGATCATCGAATTGTTCAATCAATGACCGAAATCATACCTGGTCTACAGGGAGATGTACCATCAAATTATCCAGAAAACTTCCCATTTGTGAATCCAAGGTACACAGGATCAACACCATATCAATGCAAGAATGATCTGATAACATTTCTATCGAATTATTCAATTGGTATACCCTTTTTCAGTAGTCAAAGGACAAAAGTTGCGGCCTGTGCAAAGCACTTCGTAGGAGATGGTGGCACAACCAACGGTATAAATGAGAATAACACAGTTATAGACTGGAACGGGCTGCTAAATATTCATATGCCGGCTTATCTTGACTCAATCAGAAAGGGCGTTGCGACAGTTATGGTATCATACTCGAGTTGGAATGGGAAAAAGATGCACGCCAATTATGATCTCATAACGGGGTACCTAAAGAAAACGCTCAAATTCAAAGTAAAGATGTTGCATTTTTGTAGCTCTCTGATTTTTTCTAAGTAAAACAGCTCAAGAAACACAAGCATAATTGTTTCTCTTGGGGTGCATTTCAGGGCTTTGTTATATCTGATATGCGGGGCATTGATCGAATAACGACCCCTTCTCGTGCAAACTATACTTACTCTGTTCAAGCTGGAATTCTTGCTGGTATTGATATGGTAGGTGAACTTAAATCTCAGCAAAAAGTTTAGTACACTTGAACGATCTTCTTCATGTTGTTGGATTTGGATGTTTGATCATAGGTTATGGTTCCAGACGAGTACGTCGAGTTCATTGATGATCTGACTTTACTGGTGAAGAAGAATGTGATCCCAATGAGCAGAATCAATGATGCAGTGAGGAGGATCTTGAGGGTCAAATTTATCATGGGCCTGTTTGAGAATCCAATGGCTGACCTCAGTTTGGCTGATCAACTTGGAAGCCAGGTCCATTGCAACAGCCACCCCTCTCGGAAACTGCCCCTCTTCTCTTTTTTTACTCACCTAATTCTTAGATTGTAACCAATTTTGTTGATCAACAGGAGCACAGAGAGTTGGCTAGAGAAGCCGTAAGGAAATCACTCGTGCTCTTGAAAAACGGCAAAGACAGCAACGAGCCGTTGCTTCCTCTTCCAACGAGTTCAGAGAAGATACTTGTGGCTGGAAGCCATGCCGACGACATAGGTAACCAGTGTGGTGGATGGACCATTGAATGGAACGGACAAACGGGCAACATTACTGTCGGTAAGTCTCTACAATTAAGGCCACGGTCCTTAGTTTCAGTGAAATCAAGACAATGCTTCTCTAAAACCAGAAAGAACATAGATGATTTGATTCTTGGACTGGTCTTTTCTGGTTTGGTAGGTACCACGATTTTGACAGCCGTCAAAAACTCTGTCGATCAATCCACTGAAGTTGTCTACAAGGAGAACCCTGAGGCTGAGTTTCTCAAGGCCAACAACTTCTCTTATGCCATAGTTGTTGTGGGGGAGCTACCTTATGTGGAAACATACGGTGACAGCAAGAATTTAACTATAGCTGAGCCTGGTTACAGCACGATCACTAACGTCTGTGAAGCTGTGAAATGTGTCGTCATTATCATTTCTGGACGGCCCGTTTACATCGAACCTTACCTTGAAAAGATCGATGCCTTGGTGGCTGCTTGGCTCCCCGGGACAGAAGGCCAAGGGATTACTGATGTTCTGTTTGGTGATTATGGTTTCACGGGCAAGCTTGCACGTACGTGGTTTAGGACAGTTGATCAGCTACCGATGAACATTGGTGATCCACATTATGATCCTTTGTTTCCATTCGGCTATGGTCTTACAACCAGTCCTAGGTTGCTAAAAGCATCCCAGTAAAATTCTACCGATCACATTCGCTTTTTTGTGATGGACGTTGTCTTGTTTATAGTACCTACAGTCTTCCGTATAATTAGTTGGGTTCAGCCAAACTCGATTGAAACAAGAATTCTGGCAACTGCGCCCCTTTCTTGTTACATTGTGTTGGAATCTTGTGGAAGAAGAGTCTGTATTCATGTCTTTTGTCAAATTGTTTCACTTAAATTACTTGGTTGTGTGAACTTCGTTTCATCAAATGAAAGCAAGTAGAGTTAAAATTGTTGTAGTTATTAAGATAATTGTACTAAGAAACTGTGTAAGATTTATCATTAAGTGTTAATCTTATTCCTTTGCGTGACCTTTACTTCTTAAAACAAATAATTAGTCACTAATATATTACCAAACACTACGCGTTAGATCTTATGCACATTGTAATACTAAAATATGGCTACATTTTTCACAACCAACGGTCGTTAATTTGAATTTGGAAGCAAGAAAAGAAATGCCCATTTGTCATAAATAATTATTTCAAAATAAAACAAGATTAATGGTGTTCGATTACAACAATAAAAAAAGATTAATAAATTGCATGTTTAAAAAATTATCCGTTACTCCTGGTGGGGTCCTGATTGAATTCAGTACAATCTCCGCAAACCCAATTGTCAGAAAAGAAAAATATCTTGTCTAGAGACGCTAAAAAAGTCACTGACCCAAACGCCATAACCCACCATACCACGCAGCCCCATGTATACAAACCACCAAAAGTTCCATTCACACCCCCACCCCACCCCCACCCCGACCCGTCGGTGTTTTTTTTATATATATATATACATGTATCTCATACATACACATTTGAAAAAGAGAGAAACTCTCCTCTACTCTCTGAGTTGTGTTCTTTCTATCTTGGTAGGGCTTGAGCATCAACCTTCTGTGTCTTGATTTGTTCATGTTTAATGTGTATTGATTTTTCTTTGTTTTGGTAATGGTTGCAGAGTTTCTCAATAAAAGGGGCAATGGGGGTGGAAAGAATGAGGAGATTCTGGACGCCCATGATGTTGTTGATGATTCTATGCTTGTCGGCTGCTTTTACAGAAGCAGAGTACCTGAAATACAAAGACCCCAAACAGCCCTTGAATGCTAGAATCAAAGACTTGATGGGGAGGATGACCCTTGAAGAAAAGATTGGACAGATGACTCAGATTGAGAGGAAGCTAGCCTCTCCTGATATCATGAAGAAATACTTCATTGGTGAGTGTTTGATTAGACCCTTTCATTTCATTTCTATGAGTATTCCATAAATGAAGAACTTGCCATTTCAAGAAACATCTTTCTGTCAACATTTGTACATAAACTATGATGTGGTAAAGGTACAACCTTTTTCGGTGTCCGTACTACATTTGGTTTTAGCAAGATCTGTTCAAGTTGTTGCCATTTCAGTCCTCTATTATCAGGGAGAAAAGGGTTTGTGGGATTCGCATTTTATTGTTCAAATATTGAGAAAAAGATCTGATTTTTGGGCAGGGAGTGTGCTGAGTGGAGGAGGAAGTGTTCCAGCCCCCAAGGCTTCTGCTGGGGCCTGGGTGGATATGGTGAATGATCTTCAGAAGGGAGCTCTTTCGACCCGCCTCGGAATTCCTATGATTTATGGGATTGATGCTGTTCATGGCCACAACAATGTGTACAAGGCCACCATTTTTCCTCACAATGTTGGACTTGGGGCCACCAGGCAAGTATAATAATATGAATCTTGACCACAACATGTGAAGTTTCTTTTGGTCGTGTGGAAAATATTACTTGGGTCTTGTTAAAGTCAACAAAGTCTGCCTAGATTACTTGTTTATCGGAATTTCATTGAAGCAAGCTGAATCTGATTCTACTTCGGAGAATTATTATGTCTATCATGCTGAATCAGCGTGATATTAGCAGCTACCTCATATGGATTGATTCAGAAACACTGAAGTTATAAGTAATTCTTTGACTGAACATTTGATAAATCTGGTTCTGGAATTTAAAAATGTAAGGAAAGTCGAATTCTTGGGGGTATCTTTTCAATCTAGAAATTATTATCAAATCGAGGATTATGATCTCTTTTTGATTAAATAAATCAATACCTTTTAAGCTACCATAGCCCCAGATTCAGCACTTTTCTGGTAGCCCATGATTTAATACTAAAACATTAAATAAGAGTTTTAAACAGGAATTATATGCTCTAATTTCAGCCTCTAATTTTAATCTGCTTTAGTAAGTATGAATATATCTGCCATTTATGCCAATAATTGTTGGTAAACTGTAAACAGAGATCCAGAACTTGTGAAGAGGATTGGAGCTGCCACTGCACTGGAAGTCAGGGCCACCGGAATTCAATATGCTTTTGCTCCCTGCATTGCTGTAAGCAAGATTGCAACTTGTTTAGTCCTTTGCTCTTGGTTCCGGTTGGGCATGATTCTTGACGTATAATCGTTATGTTTCGTATAGGTCTGTCGGGATCCAAGATGGGGCCGCTGTTACGAAAGCTATAGCGAAGACCATAAGATTGTTCAAGCAATGACTGAGCTCATACCTGGTTTACAGGGTGATCTCCCAGCTAACTCGCGCAAGGGTGTTCCCTTTGTTGCTGGAAAGTATGAACCGACTTCCTCGTTCCTTTTTGTTATCTTTTACCTTTATCTTTTAGCTCCACACCATGAACTTTAAAGTGCAGAATATTTCCTGAAATATATGTTGAGGTGGGGTTCATCTCGAACATGTCACATGGACTATCTTGATGATCTTAGTGTAATTTTTCAAACCGAAAGCTTTTTCTTAATACCTCTAAATTTCAAGAGGTGTCAAGTGTCGTTATCCCTGTTTTTATTAACTTAACTAGACATCCCATCTTTACATGCCAAAAGTTTTTGTTACTTTGTCTCCTCTATCATTAATTTCCTCAAATAGATTTCTTGGTATAAGCATTCACTTTCCAGACTAAGAAAAAAGAGTACATGGCTGCCTTTATGCAAGCACAAGGGCATTTAGAAGCAGATACAACTTTTCCTAGCATCATGGCATGTTGAATTAACTGTTTCTTGAGCTCTTAATATAAAGGCTGTTAGTCACTTATGGCGCCAATTAACTAATAAACTGCTTTGCGTTGTTAAAGGACAAAAGTTGCAGCTTGTGCGAAGCATTTTGTGGGAGACGGTGGCACAGTCAGGGGCATTGATGAAAACAATACGGTGATCGACTATAAAGGGTTGCTTAGCATCCACATGCCTGCATACTACGACTCGATTAGGAAGGGAGTTGCCACTGTTATGGTTTCTTACTCAAGCTGGAACGGCAAGAAAATGCATGCCAACCGTGATCTTGTCACTGGCTTCCTCAAGAACAAACTTAAGTTCAGGGTAAAATATCAATCTGTTTTCTTGAATTTTGAAACTTCTAAGTAACCATTGTGATTGACTGATCGTTAAACCAAATTTCAGGGTTTCGTCATATCAGACTGGCAGGGCATCGACAGAATAACAAATCCACCCCATGCTAACTACACTTATTCTGTTCGAGCAGGAGTTCTTGCAGGAATTGACATGGTTGGTTCCTTATGTAGAAGTTTGGTTTTCTGGTAGACCGGATGTTTGTAGATAACAACATAAGAATGAAACTAATCATGTTTTTGGTACAACATTTTGCAGATTATGCTTCCTGAGGACTTCACCGTGTTTATCGATGATCTGACTCTCCAGGTGAAAAACAATATCATCCCGATGAGCAGGATTGATGATGCTGTACGAAGGATACTAAGGGTTAAGTTCGTTATGGGTCTGTTTGAGGATCCGTTAGCTGATCCTAGCTTAGCAAACCAACTCGGCAGCCAGGTTATCTTTCGTTTTCCTGTTTTGTTTATCAACTCGTTTTCTAAGTTCTGGTCAGAAGTTGAAGTTGTACATTCTTACAGGAACATAGAGAATTGGCAAGGGAAGCTGTGAGGAAATCGCTTGTCCTTTTAAAGAATGGCAAAAGTGCTAAAACTCCATTGCTTCCCCTTCCAAAGAAAGCGCCAAAGATACTAGTTGCTGGAACCCATGCTGATAATTTGGGTTACCAGTGTGGAGGCTGGACAATAGAGTGGCAGGGTGTTCAAGGCAATGATCTCACAGTCGGTATGTCGACCTTACATATGATGTAGTAATTCAAAAGTAGAATATGGTATAGTAATCATTGTCTACTTCATTTCACAATATGCAGAAATAACTCAACTTTTACATGTATCTGATATTTTGCAGGAACTACAATCCTAGATGCTGTCAAGAAGACGGTCGACCCCTCGACACAAGTTGTCTACTCGCAGAATCCAGACGCAAACTTTGTCAAGACCAATGGATTTTCTTATGCTATTGTTGTCGTGGGCGAGCTCCCATATGCAGAAATGTTTGGAGACAGCACGAACCTAACTATGATCGAACCTGGTCCGAGCACCATCAGAAATGTGTGTGGGGCTGTGAAATGTGTTGTCGTCGTCGTCTCAGGCAGGCCGATTGTCATGGAGCCTTACGTTTCACAAGTAGATGCACTTGTGGCTGCATGGCTTCCAGGAACTGAAGGGCTGGGAGTGACAGACGCCCTGTTTGGCGACTATGGATTTAGTGGAAAGCTTGCTAGAACTTGGTTCAAATCAGTGGAGCAGCTGCCCATGAATGTTGGAGATTCACACTATGATCCACTTTTCCCATTTGGATTTGGGCTGACAACCAAACAACACTGAAATATGGAGTAGTGGTGAGTGAGTGATCTCTTGATGTTGTAATATTTGATGAAGAAACTGCAGAACAGAATTTGGCTGATAACTTTAGTTCAGCTAAGCTGATGATGCTCTGCTATTTATATTAGAAATTTTGTAATAATTGAAATATTTATCAAGTATCCACCACTATATCCAATGTGGAAACTGTTCTTTTGCTATGATAGGCCATTGAAAGCTTTATTTATGGGATCATCGTGTCATTTTCTTAAGTGGAATTTGAGGGAACTCATAATTTAACTATTTATCAGTTGTGCTCGATTCTCCAATACACTTTGAAAAAAAATTATGAGACTTAATTCAATTGGCGAAATTGAGTTCCCATGATTTCTCCAATCCCGTCAATGCACTTAATAGAAGATATTTGATATCAACCATCATTGCGTTTTGAGTCATTTTCTTGAATTGGGATTTGAAGGAACTTATAATTTAACTATTAAAGGGGGAAAGAGAAGGAGAAAAGCCCAATTTGTTTTCCATAACTTTTCTAAAAAGTAAAATACAAGTTGGGCTGAAAAATAAAATATTCTTGTGCATAACAAGATTTCAGTGCAATTGAGAAATCTAAACAAATTATATATTATGTAACGTTTTGGGTATAATTATAACTAGTACAAAACTCGTGCATTGTCACGGAGAATATTTTTAATTTAAATCGTGACTATAATAAATTTAAAAGTATATATTTATAAAGTTGAATAAAAATTGTCTATCTTTGTATATTAATTTTAATAAAAATTATATAAAATATAAGTTTTCTTGAATTGAATGAATTATCATTAATTATTTAGAAAAATATCCATACAACCATAGATTCTTATATTTTTTTAATCGCTTTGATTATAAATTGTTTGTGTTATAGTTATTATTGGTGGAGTATAACCGCGGTTCATTTTATACATTTTATCTTCTATGAGTGTCAATACCTTGAGCTACTTAATTTATGTCTCATTGGTTGCAGATAAAGACATATCCTAAATTTTCAACAATAATCTATTTTGTGCTTTATTTTATTCATCAATAATCTTTACTTTAAGTATGTGCTCTTGGCACCAACATTCAAATCTAGTTTATTCATAATAACATATACACCTTTAATTTTCTATTCCATTCATGCTTCAATGAGTGCAAAGAATAAGAACTGACACACATCTCGAACAATTTATGCTCTCCCAACAAAGAAACCACTGTTAATTAGTTATCAAAATGATGAAGTTCAAACCATAAAAACCAACTATATTTTAAGCATGTAAGTATTTATTTGCTTGTGATGAGATATTGATTTGATTTTCAATTAATTATTTCATTATAATCTATCTAGTCATTTATTTGATATTTAAATTCCATTTGATATAATTGAGCTCATTGAGGCTATTCACATCTGAGCATACATGGCGCTTAGGTGGATAGTCTCAATGATTCTGTTTTATTATATATAGATTACTCATTTTATTTTAAAGTTTGAATTATTGCAATTTTATTTCTTTAGTTATTGTGCCACTTAAAAAAATTATCATTTGCCTTATATTTAAATTTAGATAAGTATACGATTATTTTTTTATCCAAAAGATTCACTCCTTTTTTAAGATAAATAGTTAGTAAAATAATTTAAATTCATTTTTGTATTCAATATACTTTTGTATTTTTAGACTTACTAATTAATTTAATTTTAAATGTATTAATTATTTACTTATTTTTATATTTAAAATAAAATTACTTATTATTCTATTTAGTTAATTTTTGAAAAATACAATTCCTCTGTGAATAAACTATTGGATGTTAGGTATAAAATAAGTACATATATGTTGGATAAATATGAAAATATATAAATATATAATATCGATTAGATTCTTTTGGATAAATATTAATATATTTTTATCTTTTTTATCTAAAAAGTTGTTAAATTTCATTTGGTAGAATTGAGCTCATTGAAGCTATCAACATCTGCGCATACGTGGCGCTTAGATGGATAATCTCAATGATTCTATTTTATTATATATAGATTACTGATTTTATTTTAAAGTTTGAATTATTTGTAATTTTATTTCCTTAGTTATTTTGCCACTTAAAAAAATTATCACTTACCTTATATTTAAATTTAGATAACTATACGATTATTTATTTATCCAAAAGATTAACTCCTTTTTTTTAGGTAAATAATTTGCAAAATAATTTAAATTCATTTTTGTATTCAATAAACTTTTGTATTTTTAGACTTACTAATTAATTTAATTTTTAATGTATTAACTATTTACTTATTTTTATATTTAAAATAAAATTACTTATAGTTCTATTTAGTTAGTTTGTGAAAAATACAATTCCTCTGTGGATAAACTATTGGATGTTAGGTATAAAATAAGTACATATATATTGGATAAATATGAAAATATATAAATATATAATATCTATTAGATTTTTTTGGATAAATATTAATATTTTCTTTTTATCTAAAAAATTGTTAAATTCCATTTGGTGGAATTGAACTCATTGAGGCTATCCACATCTGCATATACGTGGTGCTTAGGTGGATAGTCTCAATGATTATGTGTTATTATATATAGATTGCTTATTTTATTTTAAAGTTTGAATTATTTGTAATTTTATTTCCTTAGTTATTTTGCCACTTAAAAAATTATCATTTACCTTATATTTAAATTTAGAAAAGTGTACAATTATTTGTTTATCCAAAAGATTCACTCCTTTTTTTAGGTAAATAGTTAGTAAAATAATTTAAATTCATTTTTGTATTCAATAAACTTTTGTATTTTTATACTTACTAATTAATTAAAATTTTAATGTATTAATTATTTATTTATTTTTATACTTAAAATAAAATTACTTTATTTTTATACGTGACGCTTAGGTGGATAGTCTCAATGATTCTGTTTTATTATATATAGATTAGGGAACAATTTAGAAGTGAAATAGGAAGAATTCATGCCATATGGATAAAAATTTATCATAACTCCAAAGATAGAATCCTAAATAAGCTGAAACTCTATTGAAAATTTACTTCCTCCATTGAGAATAAAAAATCTTTTCTTTCTCTTTTTTTTCTAAATATCAGTTCAGAAAACATCCGCAAATCTCTAATATAATTCTATCCAAAATATTTTGCAAGATAGATACCTAGTCATTCTAGACTCTTACTACTTCAACAACACTAATACCACCTTAGTCACTTATCTATATTAATACGCAGATTTACACCAACTTTCATCATTCTTAACACCAATTAATTCCCCAGGTAGTAATAATGTTCTTCTCTTCTTACCAGCTTCTCAGTAAGGCATAGAATTAATGTGTTCATAAGCTGTTAATTTCAATCTTGATTGAAACTTTTTTGCAGCACTTGCAAGAAGCAATGAAGTCAAGACTCAATGGCATAGTCCCAATCATGGGACTCTTGATCCTATTCGCATCATGGGTTGGAGCCACAACCAAGAATCCAAACCCGGCAATCGACACACTGTACAAGGACCCAACCCAGCCTATGAACAAGAGGATAAAGAACCTCATGAAGCAGATGACACTGGAGGAGAAGATTGCACAGATGGCTCAGCTTGACCGTGTTGCAGCCACGCCAGAGATCATGAGAGACTTCTCCATCGGCAGCCTCCTCAGTGGCGGTGGGAGCTGGGTCCACGAGGGTCAAACGACGACGGAGTGGGTGGACATGGTGAACAGCTTCCAAAACGGGTCATTGGCTAGCAGGCTTGGGATTCCTATGATTTATGGGATTGATGCAGTGCATGGCCATAATAATGTTTACGGGGCCACTATTTTTCCTCATAATATAGGCCTTGGTGCAACCAGGTCAGTTTAATATTTTCATTTCATTTATGCAATACAGTTAATCAATATGTTCATGCATAAGTAGTACAATATTAATTATGAGACAAAAAATTCAGAACTATTTCACCAGAAATCAATCTTACTTGAAATCTGATGATGTCCGATGATGCAGGGATCCAGAGCTTGTGAAGAGGATTGGTGCTGCTACAGCTCGTGAACTTAGAGCAACAGGCATTCCCTATGCCTTCGCGCCATGCATTGCGGTATACCTTTAAGCACCTTAATCATACTCCTGTATATATATTTTAGTAGGATATGTTAAATTATTTCAGAATGAAATTAAATTCAATTTATATGTTGAAAATTATACAGGTCTGCAGAGATCCAAGATGGGGTAGATGTTATGAGAGTTTTAGTGAGGACCCCAAGATTGTAGAGGAAATGACAGATATTATTGAAGGTCTACAAGGAGAAATCCCTCCCAATTCAAGAAAGGGTGTCCCTTACATCGGAGGACAGTAAGTTTGTTTTTTTTTTTTTTTTTTTTTCCTGGGATTTTTCTCAACCTTCTAGGACTACGTATTATTATTGAGAACACATAAGCATAAATTTTTGTTTGTTCTATGCATCTATTGTTTCATCTTGTGTTTATGAACACTAGGGATAAGGTTGTGGCTTGTGCAAAACACTTTGTTGGTGATGGAGGAACAAAAGATGGAATCAATGAGAACAATACAGTAGCAGATTGGCATGAACTGCTCAGCATTCATATGCCTGGATACTATCACTCTATCATCAAGGGTGTTTCCACTATCATGATTTCTTATTCCAGTTTGAATGGAGCCAAAATGCATACAAATAGAAACCTCATCACAAATTTCCTCAAGGGCACACTTAGATTCAGGGTATATATTATGATAAATTAATCTCCCATACTACGAATTCTGCAAACAAATTGTTCTGACCTCAGAAAATCTTATCGATGATTTTTGTCTTTTTCTTTTGTGCGGATATTTCAGGGATTTGTCATCTCAGATTGGCAAGGAGTAGACAAGATTACCTATCCGGAGCATGCTAACTATTCTGACTCGATGCTAAGAGCAATCAATGCTGGTATTGACATGGTTAGTGTAACTATAAAAATGCAAGATCCACATATATCTGTGCAATATTTGAATATTAGTCGCTTTAACATCAAAGTTTTAGTCAAGATTATAGATCTTGACATGAATTATTACAATGGGAAATCCAGGTGATGGTGCCATACAATCACACAGAATTCAGCAGCATACTGATCTCCCATGTCAAGAACAACAAAATCCCAATGAGCAGGATTGATGATGCAGTGAGAAGGATCCTGAGGATCAAATTCACAATGGGTCTCTTTGAGAATCCTATAGCTGATTATAGTCATGCCGATAAACTAGGAAGTCAGGTCTGCTAACTACACCTACTTATATTAAGAGATTAAATCTTAAACTGTTCTTTTTAGAGAATTGACTTATTTTTTGTTGTGCCTATTCCAAATGGTACAGGTTCACAGAGATTTGGCAAGAGAGGCTGTCAGAAAATCACTTGTGCTCTTAAAGAATGGAGAAAATGCCGATAGCCCCATCCTTCCACTTCCTAAACAGACATCCAAAATCTTAGTTGCTGGAAAACATGCCAACAACCTGGGATTACAATGTGGTGGTTGGACAATTACTTGGCAAGGACTCGATAGCAAAAACCTTACCGACGGTAAGCATAACAAGATTCAGTTCCACATTGTATATCAAATTTTCATTCAATTTGGCCCTGAATGCTAACAAGACTCAAATCATTTCATTTACACTCAGGAACAACAATACTAAATGCAATCTCAAATGCAGTCCATCCCAGCACAGAACTAGTTTACAGTGAAAACCCTGATTCTGAATTTGTAAAGGCCGAGAATTTTTCCTATGCCATTGTGGTTGTCGGTGAGCCCCCTTATAGTGAAACTGCTGGTGACAACCGGAATCTTACAATTCCTGACCAAGGTCTGAGCGTAATGAAAAATGTTTGTGGGAGTGTCAAGTGTGTAGTGGTTTTGATTTCCGGGCGTCCCCTGGTGCTTCAGCCCTATCTTTCATCAATAGATGCTCTTGTAGCTGCATGGCTACCTGGAACTGAAGGCCAAGGGGTGGCAGATGTGTTATTTGGTGAATATGGGTTCAGCGGGAAGTTGCCAAGAACCTGGTTCAAGACAGTCGACCAACTTCCCATGAATGTTGGTGATGAACACTATGATCCACTTTTCCCAATTGGCTTTGGACTCACCACAAAAGGCATTAAAGGTTAAAGAGATTGAGTGCACTAACTAGGATGTTTTAGATAAATATTGTTTTATTCTGTTAAGATTATCTTATTAACATAGAATTGTTTTTTAGTTTAATAATTTGATTTATAGTACATGGAAATAGTATGTTTCTTTACATTGCGTACGTTTCTAACTTTATAGATATATAAATTGGCTTTGCCCCAGTTTTTAGTTTTTAATTGGGGTTTTTCACATTTGAGGTACGCGTATCAATAATAGGGATCAAAAGTAACAGGAATGTTGTATGATAATTATTTGCTGTGTAAAAAATATATAATCAGGTTAGTAAAAGCAGTCCTCCAATGATAATGAAGGATACCCAACTAATCTTTGTAGAAGAGAATTGTGAACATCCTAATCTAATTGACAAGAAATATAAACCAATGCACGAATAAGCTCGCATACCTTAACAAAGTCCTCAGCAACAGTTGCCCAAGGAGAACTGAAATCAGCGACATATGAAATGCAGGATTGAGACCACAACCTCAAAACTGAAAAAGTGTAAACAAGATGGACCATGCTCTGTAGTACAATTAATAAAACAATTTAACAAAAAAAATATCTAGATAAGGTTAAATGTGAACGTTTCCATGTTGGAAAATTATTTATGAAAAATCTCCTACAGTAATACAACAATGGCTTGCCACAACTACATCCTGTGATCTGCCTCTTTCGCTGAATGCACTCCTCCATTAGTTATAAAATAAACTCGTAAGTTTTTCTGATTCCTAATAGACTGCCAATCATTACCGTGCATCGTGGGAACAAATTCAGTAACACCAAGATCTATTGGTTTCAAACTTCATCAGAAGGAAAGAGATGTCACTATCAATCTATCTTACTGTAAATTCTGAATATCAAAATATTTATAGCATTTATAGAGTTTAGGGGTGGAAAATGAAACGTCTATGTATCAAAATTCAGGAGGCAAAACATGATTTTGCAACCACAGTAAGTACAACAATCTGCCAAATTCTCTACAAAGAGGAGATTTTCTGAAAGATGGCTGTGCTTTACCTTGCCGGGCTGATTGGTTCATATGCATTTCCCTCCCCTTCACCAATATTATTCACTAACTTGAAGTTGCACTTATCCCTTTCTGAAATACACCAACACAGACTACTCAACCCCAGAGGTTGCACTTGCTCTTTTCCAGCAGTCGTAAGCCAGAATACTCTTGCTTGAGCCTACACCAGCTAATCTTCTGCCACTCTCAAGGCGGTTAAGAATAAGAAACTATTCGCACAGAGGCAGTACTATAGCATATATTGGACATTCTTCAATTCCTTGCTTGTCAACATCTTTAGTGAGCCATCCCAGAATAAAGCCGAGTAACAAAATGTATGCAACCATCTGGTTCAAAGGCATGCCTATCCTTTCCGGACAGAGATCATACGAACACAAAATGTTATGTTTTGAGATCATAAAATCTTCTCAATTTTAGCCGGAAATAAAATCAGAAATAGGTCTTTCTAGTTCATCCTCATATGTTTTGTTCATCTGGATTCTTGAACCAAAAGCAGACATCTTCTCAGACAAGTTTGCGAGAGCCTCATGCTTGTTGGCCAATTCCATAAGCACCTTGATCCTTCTAAAGGACACATGGCTAGGCTTCTGCCCCTTATCCACCATTTGCAAGAAACACCTCTCAGCCTCTTCTAACTTCCCCAGGACACAAAGCAAATCAAATAAAACATCTGAAATCAAAATATATGAGCCAAATCCCTTGTCGATCATATCATTCCACAACTCAAGCGCCATATCCACCTTCTCTTGCCTCCTCAACAACCGGATCAAATACATACACGACTGCGTATTGGGCAAGCACCCCCTCGCCTTCATCCTCAAATACAAGCTCCATGAGCTCTTCAAATTATTTGCCCAATATAATGACCGAAATATCACATTATAAGTTGTAGCATTGGGGCTCAACCCCTTTTCCTCCATCTCCTCCATCAAATTATACGCATCCCCTAACCTCTTTGCAATGCAAAAGTTCCTGATTGTGGCATTAAAAGCTGCAACATCTGGATAACACCCATACTCCGTCATCTCCTTCAAAACCTCCCTCGCCTTATCTGGTTGGCCCACCAACCCCAGCCCTCCAATCAAAGATGTATACGTAATCACATCCAAATCGATCCCATCATCTCTCATTTTATTTATTACCTTATATGCCTTCTCCACCTCCCTTCCCTTACAGTAGACATCCACCAAACAATTATAGGACACAACATCCGGCTCAACCCCCATATCCCTCATCTCACCGAAAAACGCCTCTGCCTCTTCCGGCGACTTCCACCCAGACAACAAGATATTAAACGTCTGCAAGTTCGGCCTAAACTCATGCTTCAAAGAATGGTGAACATTCCTGGCATCGCTCATACTCTTCTCCTGACACAAAGTCCTAAGTAATGCGTTATAACAACTGACATCAAACTCTACAACAAGCCTCTTGAACCTTTTAAACGACTGGACCGTCTGCTTAACCGAACAAACCTTAGCCACTCTAGCCAAAACAACTTGTACAGTTCTTGGGGTTATTAAAGATGGATACTTTTTCTTGGTTTCCAACAGAAGCCCCCACATTTCTTCAAACTTACGGGTCCTACCAAGAACATACAGCATGGTATCCAGAGAATAAGGGCTGTGGACAAACCCTTTTGTTCTTGAAGTAATTCTGTAGAACTCCAAAGCAGAAAGCGGGTTCGAATGCGAAAAGCGCACCCTTTTAAGCACTCTGTCAACTAAGTCATTTGTAAAAGGGATTTGGGACGCTCTAAGGCATTGCTTCAAAGATAGTGGGTCTGAAGAGGTCGTCATCATGCGAAAGATCCTCTCTACGTCATCGTGTTGCGATGAGGGCGAGAGGTGGGACTGTGGTTGAGGGATTGAGGAAAAGTACCTTCTTGACAATGGCGTTGAAGAAGAGAGGAGAGATTGGAGCCGGAGGGACTGAGCTAGCAATCTATACATTGTTCCTTCCTCGGAGGGTTTTACTCTTTTGATGCCTAAAATACTCTCCGAGGGACTGAAGAACACAAAATGGTGACTGCTGAGACCTTTGCAGCGCCTATTAGCCAAGAAACCTTGTCAATTTCTTTATTTTATTATTGTTGTTATGGAAACAAAAAATTAAAAATCAGCTAATATAATTGCATTTTTATCCCACACGATGGAAGGAGTGCACTTTTAGTCTTATAATTTCATAAACCCAAATTGTCCTCGCACCCAAAATAGTTATGGGTCTTCTTCAAAACAACGCCTACCGCCTCTCCTCCTGTTCCGACGATGACCAATGACCACTGATTTCACTATACACATACATACATATATATATATATATCGACACAAATTAAGAAATTTTACCATTTACACATACATATATATACACACACATACATATATGTATAATGACTTAAGAAATTAAGGGATTTCCACTTGAATTTACCGGATAAAGTGAAGAAAAAAGATGAATCAGGCAAGTTGTGCTATTACCTAATGCTGGTGGAGTTGCCGGCGAACAAAAATTGAAGAAGAAAAGGAACAGAAAAAAAAAAGGGCACAAAATGAACAAGAAGGAGAAGAAAAGTAAATGATCAGGAGAGAGAAGAACAGGAAAATAAAAGGATAGAGAGAAAAAGGAAAAAAAAAAAATTAAAAGTTATTTTGGTCTTTCCATAAAAAATCTCAAGCACAAGTTAATTTTCTACTTAACACTCTATCTCAACTTTTTAACTACTTTTCGTTATCAATGTTCGAACACTCTCAACTTTTACTATTAATCATTTTTTTCAAAATCACTTAAATTCATCACTTTTAAAAAGCATAAATTTTCACAAACACCCCAAAGTCCCATATTGTATCATTTGAGATAAAAAAATGCTAATGTGCCACAATTTTTAATTTTATGTAACCAAAAATACTATAATATTTTATTCAATCGGACCAAATGTGCTAAACAATTTAACCAAAAGTGCAATTCTTCCATCGTGTGGAGACCAAAGGGCAATTTTTCTCATGTTTTCCTGTTTCGCAGGCTTTTATTTCAGGGTGATTATTCATTCTCCCCTCCCCTTCCCTTCCCTTTTCTTTTATGATTGTGCATTTCTTTAGAAATTAACACTGTTGATTCCGTCTCTTACCGGGAAATTCAGACACAAATTTAGTGTACTTCATTTTATTTGTTGGGCTCCAACTCCAAGTATTATTTGATCATCACATTTACACCAATTGGCAACAAAAAACAAGAAAACTTGCACTTGAGAAATATGGGGTGTTTTCAACCTTGTTTACTTTTACAAATCATATTCAGAACCACAGCAGCCAACCTCGAATCTATGTCTCAGAAAAAAAAAAAAAAAAAATGACCCTCGATTGTCCCATAAATATCCTAGCAGTGTAAGCGACTTTGAGGCTTCAGACTGCTTGGAACTGGGCACAATCCAAATAGCATATCCCAATAATCAGAACATCAAAGAATATGCTGATCAAAATCGCCCATTACCATGATCTGAAGTGCGTCGATCATACACAACATACATAACAATCCCTTGCAAAATCGAATCTGCACAAGTAAAAGATTAAGGGAGAAGACGCGGCACAATTTATGTTACAGTTAACTTCCATTCCTTCTTCCATTTTTCATGCTTTCTTTAACGCAAAAGATGTGGTTTCTTGACACAACACATACATATGAAGTTACAGGAGAAAAAGGTAGGGAAAAAGCGAAAAACATATCTGGGTTTTGAGAAGATAGTTTAAATAACCACCGGTACAACAAAAATCACAACGGCTTTACCACTATACAAAAATTCTTGGAGTTTCTCTGGATGTATCTCCTCAACTTCAAGAGTTCATGAGATGGTTTCGTCTTGCCACATAGAGCTTCTCACCTCAGTGGCAAAGCTTCTATTCTTTGTCATTTCTTTGTATAGTTTAAGTATGGATCTTGAGCAATAGTTAAAACATCAGGTCTCTCTGCTTGGTTATATGTTAGACAGCGACGAATAAAATCCTGCATGAAATAGACATTGTTGGTGTAAGTTATTAATGAATAAAGTAGGCTGTGGGTTTGTTTAAAAGGACATGCAACACAAGATTTGGCATGCTACATTTTCACCTTGAACTGAACCCAGAAAACCATGTTTGTAAAATGACAGATGCTCTCATTATTTTACTTACAGAATTTGATTAGTGGGAGTCACGTACAAGGGTGCCGAGACACCAAAGTTGAAGAACCACCTTAAGGAAGATAGTTGGAAGAACTTACTTTTGCCTCATTCGATACAGATGGCCTTGGAGGAAATTCAACTTTACGGGCTTTGATAATCGTATCTTCACGCAATATTCGCTCTTGTGTCTGGTCATGCCCAAAAGGCCGTCTGCCAAACAGCATTTGGTATAATAAAATACCTGCTGACCAAACATCAACCTGTTCCCAGAAATGCACAGTAAGGTAGGGTCTATTAAGTTTCTAGAGAGGTTGATTTGCATAGTTGTTGAGATGATCATCCTACTCAACTTGCGAACAAACAGTAGCTCCAACCACCCACCAGGAAGAAAAAAAAAAGGGGGAATCATCAAAGTGACTGACCTTAGAGGATATGAGAGGAGTCTTGTTCAGCTCAAAGCACTCCGGAGGCAGATACCTGAAATTACATTGTCAGATATAATCCAAGAATACGCAAAATTGGCAAAACCAGAAAATTCCATCAAAATTCTGCACTATTCCGTAAACAGATCAAGTTTCTGATACAGGAAATGGCAAGATTGCCCAATCATTCACTGAGAAACATTCACTGGTTAGGGCGAATGGTAAAAGTATTGTCTCCTCCGTAGAGAACAACAATAACAATGACAAACCTTTCCATGAGTTCAAAGAGGAAAAAAGATACACAGATTGAGAAAGGTACAATAACCTTCACAAAATAATAAATCAAAATATTTCATGGCTGGCATCTATTGTAGTTGATGACCAAAGCAGATACTGGAGTCAAAACTGTAATACTCCAGAACACTCACCAATATGTTCCAGCACCCTGAGATGTAAGTTCCATGCCCTGCGATCCAACATCATCCTCCACAATCTTGCTAAGACCAAAATCTGTGACTTTAGCAACACCAAAGTCATCAAATAAAACATTTCCAGGCTTCAAGTCATAATGAATAATTTTTTGTGATCTTTTATTCAGGTAGACAAGGCCTTGAAAGATCTGGACAATAATGATCCTAGCTTCTCTCTCTGGCAGCATAGGTGTTGCTTTCAGAACTGCATCAAGATCCTTGCCTGGGAACAAGAGAAGAAACTTTACAATCACCCTCAGAGTTGGTTACAGTAAATCGCCATCCATATTTATATAAGAACAAAGAAAAAGCTGAACGTGTGACGGTGCAATAAGTCTTCATATTTTTTCATGTATGGGTAGGTATGCCACCACAATTGTATATCGTCTCTTGGATATTGTTCTTTGTATTCATAAAGAAGTTTAATTGCTGATATAATTGAGGGAGCACTTATATAAATCATACCACTACAGTATTCCAAGATGGTGCAGAATGTGTTATGATCAATCTCAAAAATGTCCCAAAGCCGAACTATGTGATGGTGAACCAACGTTTTGTGAATGTTGTATTCCCTGATTGCATGTCGTATATAACTTTGCTTCTTATCTTCACTCCATTGAGCATTCAGACCATGAAGCTTACAGGCAACATATCTATGTTCCACCAAGTCAAAAGCCTGTCAACATCATTTGACTTGATATCACTACAGTATCGTTTATTCTCGGACCAATAAAGAAAAAAGAACAATTCAGATTTGTGATAAATTGGCCTTTATTCCAATGTTAAATTCAGAGAAAATATTCAAGGAAATAAACATAAAATCCCTGACCTTGTAAACCTCACTAAATCCTCCTTTGCCGAGAAGGTTTAAGAGAGCATAGCGATGGTTCAATATTTGAAAATTGTTAAAACGGGAGCCATCCTCATCTCTTATACGTTTCATTTCACGTATAAGCCTTCCTTTCTCCAATTCATACCGGTCCCTTTCACGCATTACTGCTTCCTCCTCCTACAGACCATCCAACTGCAACATATAACATAACAAAATAGCAATAAGAAGAAAACTAAAGAAGAAACAAACTTACACGCTTGATGCTGGCTAGACGAGACTTATATATCTCGTCCTGAATGAGAAGATCTTCTTCCTGAACCCCACCTTCTGTCTCAGCTGAATCACCCTTATCTGCATTGGATAAAAGTGCAATCAGATCTCCTTATGTGGTGAAAATGAGGAGGTAATAAGGAAGACAAAAGACACTAAAATGAAAAAGGTATTGCATCCTCAGTGATACACGAGACAACGTCACAGCAGAGAAAAAGAAATACTCATTTAACCACTGCCAAAGCCTCCTTTTGGCATAAGCAGAACAGATTTTCAGCACAACAGTGAACAAATTGCCAGAACGATTGGGTGTTTTGAAAGCCAGTTTGACAACCAAGAAAAAGAAAAAGGCCCATCAATAGCACATCCAGTAATAGGATGTCCAGACACAGTGCGCCATCCATCACTCAGCCAACAAGACAAAATAAGAGTCCTCCTATTCCCTAACAGCAATTAGATAGTGCAGGCACAGCACTCTTGGAATGATTATTAGCCCACTATTAACAAGATTTGGTTCAGTGACGTCGCACAAGACCAAATTAGATCCCAGCCTGACCAAATTCTCTATCTCGGCTAGCTTTACCTTATCAGATGATGATTAAATCATAACTTTATGCTTTGTGTCACGGCTGAGATGCATATTGTACTAACTACCTAAAAATGTCATCATTACAGCAAGGAAATCAGGAAGTAGACCTTTGTAACAATATAATGAAAGCCTTTACCTGATTGGCGTTTCTTGAGGGCTTTTCTCTGCCTTTCAATAGCCTCCTTTGTTTCCAACAAACTCCTCTGAACAAAGATGAAGACCGTTCAAGCAAAACTGCCCGTGGGATTCACAAAGGACCCCCCACAGTGTAACTTCAGACAGCATAGTGTATTAAGTATGTAGGTGGCACTATAAAGCTAAGCATAATATCATGTTTATGCATCTCGAGAAGTCAATGGCCAGAAACATTAATTAATACATCATTCAAAATTCTCTTCTTGGGGTTTTCCAACATAGTATAAGCATAAGTGACCGCCATTAGATGCTTCAGAATTAAACAGTACAAGGTCATGAAAGAGGTAATGTACATCATTCACTAACTCTTTGAACAATGACAGAAATACAGCTGAAAGTGAGAGTTCCATATCATCGAGTTTTAGAAATATCAATAGAAGATTTGTAGATGAAGAGCTAATATGGAACTGCAAAAATCCATCACTGATTGCTTTAACACACACAAGACTTGAGATGCATGTCACCAAGAAATATGATAACGAAAACTACAAAAACAGATCAAGAAAAAATCAGGAAGAGCATACAAGTTGGGCATTGAGATCCTTTAGTGCTTGTCCATCCTCCCATGCCTCAGATATGACTGTTCCAGCTCTATCAAATTCAATTGAAGACAAAAGGAAAGGAGATTAATAATTAGGTGATAAAGCAAAATAATGAAATTAATAGAGATGCAAAAGACTTGTAGAGCATAAAGTTGTAGTTTAGCTCCTTTAACTATCAATTGGGAAATAATTCGGAGACTTGTGTCTATCATAGAGCCAATCAAGAAAGAAACAATATATGATAATGTTTCCCAACCAAAGTAAACACAACTAATCAAAAACTTTTTCAAAGAATGTTGCCATCAAGAGACCAATTTAAAGTTCTCAGTAACTCCAGCATTATTAAGAACCTTGGCGTTATTAGAATTTTGAAACTGCAACTTCTGCCAGCGAAGTTTCAAGAACTCTATGTAGGATTCATTAAATTATGGCCCCAGAAGACACACTGGATCCACCATGAAATTTACCAGCAAATCCATGTAGAGAACCCCACAAAACATGAAAAGTTAGTGCATGTTCAGAGCAATTTACAACTGGAAGCCCGAAAAAAGGGAGAGCGAGTCTTATGTCTCTGACAGTCAACACACAATAAAGATGACAATGAGTACAAGGAATCACCAGGCTCTACAAAGTTTCATTGTACTCTTTTAACTCCTTTAAGAATCCTAAAATGTTTAGTTATTGACTGTTATGTCAAATGGGTCCAATATGAAAGCTGAGCTTCTAAGGAAGTCGCCTATGGCATATAGTACTATGGAGGAGGAATCTGAGAGTGCAAACTTCACAATAACAGCAAAACCTAATTTACATCATGAAAAGGTTTACCCATCAAAAAAAGAAACATGGCAACTGCTGTATCACTACCAGTCAGCCTTCTTGCATAGTACAATCTTAGGATTCAGAGGCTCAAGCTTTTATGCAGGTCACTAAAACCACAAAATCTAATTCCTAAACTATTACTTTTCTTGACTCAAACCTCATCTCTAATCCCATGGCTGCATCTGATCTTAATTGATTCTCAAACTCCAAATTAGGAAAACTCTTGATTCAGGTAAAATTAAAGTGCCAAAGAAAAAGCTATTTTTATATATAAAAGTACAACAGGGAAAAGGAGAGAGAGAGAGAGAGACATAAAAAATCAAGGCCGGCAGCACCTGCCCCTTTTTATGAACAGTGCTGATACCTGTGGTATGTAAATACTATATTTGATGAAAAGTGACACTTTTTTCTTCAGGGAATAAAGCTCAAATGTGTTCTTAAATAAAACTATTTATACGATAAAAACACCTTTCTGGGCCTTTACCTGACCTGCCTCACCAAGGCCTATAATCATGTCCAGACTAACTAAACAAAAATAGTTCCCAAGGTACATCTTTCCAGGTCTAAATTCTACTGTAAAAGTAAATTCAATCAGGAAAGAAATACATAACACAAGGAAGACACAAAAGCCTCAAAAGAACACATGAAAGGAACCAATTCATAAATAATATGCACATGATTCCATACATTGACATAAACATACAGTAAGTCCCCTCTAGTATAGATTTTCTCAAGTTTTATTCTTGTACATTGACAACTAGACCTAACAAAGTCGACTGATTCAACCCAGTTCGTTTGCAACTGAAACGGGGTATATGGATGAAAAACTAACTATTAAGTGAAAGTGGAAAATCTTGAAGCACCTGATCACCCCGACATTGCCAAGTCTCAAGGAATCCTGGCGTACTTTCATCCTTGCTTCCTGCCTCTCAGCTTTTGAAACAGATATCAATAAATCAGATATCACTTTCATTCTCTGCATCAAAAGAAGAGCAAATATAACTACATGCTTGAAATAGTAATCCGACATGTAAAGGCCATTCACTAATAGCTAAGCCCCAGGTGTCACACATAGCTGTCTGTGGTCCAATATTTAGCATAAGCACTGCTACTAACTGTTTGTTTATCATAAATATTTCATCCTTGTAAAGGTAAAGATTCAAATCAGTTGCAACTCTCCACTCTCTAAGGCAGCACCAATAGCTGAAGATTCTAAACCCATCAAGAAAAGCCCACCCTAAATACAGAGATCATAACGTTGTGCAAATAAAAAGTTCTCAAGTTAAATGCATGTGAATTTTTCATGCTCCAATTATATAGCTTAAACTTGTCACCAGCACAGAAAATGGAAATTGAAGAAAATTGAAGACTAGGAAAAATGTGTCTATATGAAAAAACAACAATTATCATGCCCCACACAATCTGTGATGTTCATGCATATACTCAGTGTAACAGTCATGTCTTTGCAAATCACGTATGTCCACTGCAACAGTCAATTTTTTGCTTTATTTTTCTAAAAACAATTAAAGAAGTGTACAGCGATTGCCTTCCTCAAACCCAAAAGAAGAAAACAAAAGAAACATCAATGAGAATCACAAGGCAGAATGGAAGCAGAGTAGAAAAAAAGACCTTTGGCTTCATCTGCTGTTCATAATCTTTGAAATCCTTAAGCTCCTGTCAAAGTAGGAAAAAAAACCATACGAGGAAATGAACATAAGATTCTGCAACAAAGGAGAAAATGTCTCTTAACAATGCCCATTCAACAACACATAATACAACAGATATAAATCTTTTAACTGTTGAAATCGATGTACAAATAGCAAAAAGAAAATACCAATTATACCTTTTCCAGTTGTTCACATTTATTACGATAATCAGAGGCCTCCTCACGCAATTTTTTCAGCTCTTCCCCCAATGTCGCAACTTTAACACGTAAGGAAGTTGCTTCATTCTAATACCATCCAAAGCATAGATAATTCATCAAATTAATAGCTGAACATATGATACCATCTCAAAGCATGGCACTGGGACAGGAAATTCTAGGTTTAATTCTAAAACTAAGCTGACTGGAAATCTTTAGAAAGGTTCAGAATTTAACATGATGGGAAACCTCTGTTGAGGACTGGCTATCATGCCCAAGCTGCTCTTTGAAGAACCCATCCTGCATAGCCAGCCAAAAGCAGAGTAACTAAAGGCATCAACATCAATTAGGAAAAGGCAATGACTGATTGAATAACTTGTTCATGTAAATCAAATTTTTTCCACTCGATTAATTCAGATTGGATGAGTTCTAAAGTACAAAAAGAGAAAAGCATTAAAAATTAAAACACCCGTGCAGAAAGTTTTACAGCTCTCTTACATTATCTGTTACCACACAGCACAAGAGAAGGTTTAAGACATTGTATGTTCTCATCCTAAAATGACCGAATCTACGAATGACATGCAACAGTGAAGAGCAATTCCAAAGAGTAATTTAAAATGCCCGTGGAAAATAAGTCAGTAACGGATTAATTACCGTAGGATTTAAAGTGTCAGCAATAAATCCTACATTTGAAAGTAGTTCACTAAAACCCTAAAAATTCGCAGGAGGATGAAGTAGGTAAGCAAAACCCCAACAATTCACTGTGGATAGAAGTAGGTAATTAAACCCTAAATCTGCAAGATCCTCCAGTCAAATGACAGATGCGGTAGGGGTATTATGAGTTAAATTGCATCCAATCCAACCGCTTCATTGGCCCAATAATGGAATTTAATCACCATAGCAGATAATACAAAATTCTTTTCGAGTAAATTTCAATCAACTCAGTGAAAATTTTCCATGCCAAGAGGCTGCTCTGCTCAGCAATTCATTCGGGATAATCTGATACAAAAATAAAAATGGGATCATATTCTTTCTACTCAGCAACCTTGTCAAATATAAGCATGGTAATTGGTTGGCTGACAGAGTAGACGCCATAAATAGACGAGCTGCCGCCAATTGAGAAGGTTAGATATGTGGAGGGCACTGGCTGAACAGCTAGACATGAAGACCTATTATGGCAACATGATCTCTTAGCTGTATGATCAAATTCATCTCATTACTGCCACAAGTATGGTGCTCCAGTGTAGGGTATTGAGTACGGGAACACGCAAATCTCTCATTCTCTAAATAGCCATGACTGTGTAAATATATGGCATCTAATAGAAACTAATAGAAGCCACTCTCACCTTCATTTCTTGAGTTCCCTTGTTAACCTGGTCTTTCAGATATGGGCGGCCCTCGTTTATTATACCAAGCTTGTAGTCAAATGAGTCGCAGATCCATCAACTCAATCCGTAACAGCACACCAAATTAGAGGTTAGTTTTCAAGAACTTTAGGTGGGGCGAGCTGAAGTGGGTTGATAAGGCTGGGAGTCAGCGGAAAAGGAGGGGGACTGGAAGAGGGAGCAGGGGTTCTATCAGAGAAAAGAAGAGAGGAGGGGATGGGGGTGAGGACGGATTTTGTGAAAGCCAGAGTTTTTCTTTTGCCGAGAGTGATTGATATAAAGGAGACAGGAGATTATGGGCTTATTTGAGAAAAGGGAAAGATGAAAGTAGTCTACGGGCTTGGCCCAAGTCCAACCACCCTGTTTAATGACCAGCCCATAACAAACTGAGAAATCAACCAGAATGCATCCATTACCCAGCCTCACCCGTCCATTTCCAACCTTCAAATGAAGATATAGACAGAATCCAGATAGAGATATAGTAGAGGGGGGAAAGGGCCATGATCTAGAATACATTTTGGTATTTTCACCATCCCACTTTTAATTGGTCTCTCTCTAGAAAGGTTGTTCAACAAAGTTAAGATCAGAAAACAAGGAAACAAATTTAGGCATTTCAATGTGTCACTAAATTGCAAAATTTACAAACCAAATCCATGATCTTGAATTTATATAAGGTATTACCAATGTCAATTCAACAATGTTAGAATCGAGACACTGGAACAAACTGGACCAAGGTTGAAATAGGAAGGCTGATACATTAATTTATATTACCCAGTGGAATATAGCAAAAGGAAGAGTGAGCATCAATTTTAAACTAAGAGGAGTTTATGCATCTACCTTGGAGCCACGTTGATTTTGTGGACTTCCCAAGACAACGGGGTTAAAATGGCAATCAAACCTCATATTTATGTTCCCCAATTACAAACGAAAATATAGAAATATAGCTTTTCTCATTTTTGCTTATAAGAAATCATACTGGAACAAAACTTCACAAATTACATAGTGAGAAAACCAACAACTTGGTATTTAATATCTAGTAGGTGGCATATGTCCTCCATCACAACACTCATTTCAATGCCAACAAACTATACATGAATTAATCATAAACTATGAAAAGGTGGTGGGTGCAATATCATGACACCATCATCAATTTGGAATAGAAACATTTACTTGTAAAGAACATTTGAAATTAATTCAGGAGATATATTGCCAATACTTGATCAAACACATCACTTTTATGACGAATGTGTATATTATGGAGGACAGACAAGTAAATTCAGCTTATCCAGGAACAAACTATATCATAACATATTAACACTAGATATGCTAACATGTTAGTCAGACATGCAAAGAAAATTAATGCAATTAATAAAAGCATGTGATTTCACTGGCAAGTGAAATGACTGAAGCCAGTTATAGAACTTCAATAAAGCAACTACCATAGTAAGACACACCTTCTGATGTGAGTTCTCAACCTGACCATTCGAGGGAGAAAACGTCTGATTTCTTCCCTGATCGGTAACTCGGTGACCACGACCTCTACCTGAAGCAGAATTTGCCCTACCACGGCCTTGTTTTCTTTTATTTACATCCGCACTGGCCCTGGTAGAGTCTATTGTTTCTATGGTCTTTTGCCTAGCATCAGCTGCTGCCTGGTGCACATTTCCTGAAATAGTACCACCCTGAAGGACTCGGATGAATAGAGAATAACAACTCTTAGTAATTTCAGAAGTTAATAATAGAAACACAGGAAGAAATGGAATATGCAATTAAAATATTAAAAAATGGACAAAATATTTAAGCAAAATCATGTCAACTGGGAAACTCTGATTACCTCAACATGTTCAACAACAGTAGTGCCAGAATCTTCTTCAACCTTGCGTCGTTTTTGAGTGTTTGCTTGTATGAGAAAGGCTCCTCCACTCTGCATATGAGAGCCAAGTCAAAATGAGAAATAACTGATTGAATAATTTCCAAAGAATCAGTTTTAAATCGTAAAGGATAAAGGAAGTGGAAAACAAATAGCAGGCGTCCAAGAAAACTAAAATTTCAAAACTAAGAATCTATTCCATAACACTAGAATCTATTGCCATGTTTTATCCAAATAGCCTGTGCCACTACTTGGCCAAAGGTTGAATTGCTCTTCATATGGACAATACATTTTGCAGGTAATGAGGCCTAAAGATCCTACTATTCCCAATCTTGAACATACGTGAACAAGTGAATCAATTTCCTAGTCGCATTATAGTTATTGCATGTTTGATGTCTTGACACTAGATTCATCCATTTCAAGCAACAGAAATACATCCCAAGGGAAGTTAAAGGACAAACATAGATAAGATTGTCTAGATGAACACATTTTATTTGGGATTACAGTGAAGCATAAGGAAATTTAATACAGCTATGTCAGGGTGTGGCAAATTGATAATTTTCCTCTAGCTAAGGTAGATTGTAAATCAACTAAACAGAGTACAAATGAAATCATGAGATGCTAAACATAGCATTACAAAATGCATTACAACCTTCCTACAAGTAGTAGTTCTTGAATCAAAACCTGGTGATTAATGTAGTACATTAGTTTCCTATAGGAAATGAATGGGACAGACAGATGTTTCTTTAAGAAAGTTCAGCGCGGCATGCAACATATCCAGAAGAAAATCACTAATGGGCGACGATATGTGAAGATAGGGCTAACATCAGGCTATAAACATGCTGATGTAGCGAGGAGGAAGTCTGAGCAACATACTATTCTTCAAATAAATACAAAGATGGCATTAGGGGTGAACTCCATGCATGGAGAGGTTTGCATTTACAAATTTATTATTGAAGGTTGGAGGCAGATACTGCCGGCTTGTATCTTCACAGAATAATGGCATATGTCGTCCAGGGTAATTAGTCACACCTATCTAAATTTTAATGTCCTCTTACATTCTATAAGATTCAACGGATGGTCCATGTTTACATGATGCGCAATATTTCCTTCTTTTCAGTATCTTCCATTAACAATTGCCGAAAGATCCTGTGCAATGTCTAAAATGCTTACAGTTTCTTGTTTTACATTATGCTGTCCCATTGCCCGCAAATCCAGTCTGGCCAAAACATGTTCAACTTTGAAATAGAGAAGGGATATCCTGAAGGTGATATGATGAAGATACCTAATAACATGGTGAAAGAGCAAATTGTTTGCTCCGTAACTCTTGTTTGATATGATAAATCAAACATAAGTGAAAAGTTTAAAAGATTGCATATCTGTGTATGTATTTAAATGATAGTTTCATTTTATGACTTGAGTTTCTCTTTTTCAACTTCTTCTTAGTTCTAAAAGTCTGGACATTTATAACTAATGCATGGTACAATTAGAGACTATTAAACATGCATTTCCAGTTACAAAACTAGTTTTAACGCTCTCATATATGAAAAGGTGGTAGATTCACTGCTTCGATCAGTTAATGCAGCTGCAACGAAAGCATATTGACAAAATGTACTTTTAAGGTCCAGGAATAATCAGTTTCTTAATTACCCAAATGTTAGTAACTCCAACTCATTGGTGACAAGAAGGCACAACAATGGCAGGAAATAGGTTCATGAGACCACACAAATATTATTTGCTGAAGAAGTATCAAAATATAAATCTTCCGTGTCAATTCAATTCACTGCTAATTCCAAACACAGTGTGTTTTCACACTTCTTAGGTTTTAAATCTTAGTCTGGCAACTAGTCAGTTTCCCCAAATCTAAGTTCACTAACTATTTTGACATACAGGTTTCACATTTCACAGTTCACATATTCAAAAATCAGACCTTCATCTACAGGCAAGCTTTGTACCCAATTTAGCACAGATTAGCTGATCTCTTTTTTTTATTAAGAAAATTTGATATAAATTTTGCTTCTTTCACAAAAAAGCACATTCTTCAGAAACAAAGCGTAGCAAGTCCATGCAAGATATATTTGTCGCCTTCTCCTCTATATAATCTGGCACTTCAAAAGTGAACCATGACTGCAGCCGCTTATGGACATAGCCGTATCATTCCACAGGTTCTTGCACCTCCACTCTAATTTTATCCACCACAACAGATCTTGCATCAAGTAATCTTGTTGAATCTCAAGACAACTAGCTCCACCATGCCAGCACTAATATTTCAGCTTGACTTTCGAAATCATATATAGGTTAAACAAACATCAAGGGATATAGTTTCAAAATATCGAAAATTTGTGTTCTTCATAGTACACAAGAATCAGTTATTAGCCTCTGTTAAAACTGCAGGAGACAAAATAACTTCCTTGAAGAATAATTGACCCCTATAATTTTATGTTGAGCTTCATAGTCAACCAAATAAACTATTGCCAAACTGAAACTTGAATAAAATTGACAAAACTGTTAGGACGTTCATGACTACACCAGCACCCGAACACTGAGGAACCCAGGTCCATTCTGAAGGCATGCAATTTATGAGCATGCGCAACATTTAACTCCATCCTTGTTAAGTTAAACTCCACTTCAAACCAATGCATTAGCCAAAATACATGAATACAACATACCATTGAAGCCATAATGTTCAAAATTTGTCGTCAAATTAAATGTATCAGCTAGATTCGCATAATGATATCTAGAATCAAAATGTTCCTTAATATTCATATTAACTATTTCAAACAGAAGCAACCTCTTTGAAGTCTGCATCTCTGGTGGATAAAAGTTCCACACTGAAACTTTTAAAAACTAACCGTGACATCACAAGGTCGGGCACAATGAGACAAAAAGTGTTCAATATTCCAAATAAAATTTTCATTGTCCAGAGATCAAAGGAGTTTAACACATGTCAATGGATGGATTAAATATCTCATCGCAATATAATATATTTATATATATTGCATCTAAATATCAGCATATGGCAAGGTCGTAACCTTAACTTTTCTAACCCTCTACATATGTTCACAACAAACATTAATAATTAAGAAATACCTCTTTCTCCAGCCCAGGGTACTAACTAAACCACATTATGTGCAAAGTTTCCAAATACTTGGCCCCATTTCAAGAACAAAAGGCACTTCCACCAAACGAAAATGTCACGACGCAAAGAATAATTGAATTCAATTTCAATGTAAGGCATGACATAAATAACAAGCTATAGCATGTGATAGACATTAAGCAAATTTGCCATAGAAGCAGAGAAAGAAGAATCGCTATCTCCAAATTACAGGCATAACAGGCATTCGATTAGAACCATGCACATTCAACATCAATAACCATCCATTCTATGTCTAACATATAAGCATGAAAGAGCTGGGAACTGGCAAAATTCAGGCTCCCTTTGTAGAATAAGTGTTTAATTGCACCCTTGGAAATAGCTGGAAGCAATGGTACAGTTAATAGACTAAAAACAAATTTACAAAGAACAACTCTCTGAATCTAGATACTCACATCATCATCAGAATCATCGCTATCGACCAGAGACTCGGGCCGACTTTCTTGGGTCCCTCCAAACCTCGCAGGAGCCGACCATGAATTCAGCTGCGCCTGGACTTGTGGTTGCGAAGCAACTGCAGATGACGCCTTGCCCACTAATCTTGCCTCGAGTTTCGCAATCTTTGAGGATTGATCCGATTGGTTTGAAGAATTGGAGGCGAAATGTAAAATCATGTCGTCCGACATTGCTTGGCAATTAAATTGAAGTAAATTCTAGAGAAATTACAGTTAATGCATGTAAAAGTCACTGAACCTGTTGCTTTTAAGCCATTGACAGATAGCAGCAGCAACCCAAAAAGAAAAATAAAAAGTGATAAATTTCGGGTTCTTGGATGAATAAAGTGATTTCTCCAGAGACCCTTTAAAGTAAAGAATGCACTAGCTCATGATGGGTGCACATACAATCACTCTCCCAGTGAAATTTCAACTGTGTGTGTGTACATATGTGTTGTGAGACAGATGGAGAGGGTGTAGAGAAATTGATTCTGACGAGTGAGAGAATTAGGGTTTCGAACTTCCTTATTTGCTGAGTAGAACTTGAAGATTGAGTGATTGCATTTCAACCATAGAGGGAAAAATGGTGGGCAGAAGGGAGTGAAGGGGAAAGACTTTTGAATTTTGGTATGATGGTGATTGTGTGTTTGCGAGGGAGAAATGCCTTTTCTTCTTGGCTATGTATGCTTTTGGTCTAATTTGATGAAATTCTTTGGGAGAAGAGGAGAGAAGAGTAGGAAAACAATTGTTGTCGTTTTGATTTGGTCATGGAAATTGGTAATATTCGTTTTGCAGTACTCTTTGTGACAACTAAATTTATTGAGACAGAGTGGGGGGACTAACCAGGAATTTTAGAAAATAAGGGGGAGAGAAATCATATAATACATTGTTGTCTTAAATATTTGAATACTTGCATACCTGTCAAGAAGGCACTGAAATATGAATATAATTAAGCACGACGTGTATCATGCCTAATATGATATTTTGTTTGAAAAATATTCACATTTATTACGAGGGGCTATGTTGTACTTTCATTCTTATGTTGATAAATTTGGTGGCAATTTTATTTATTTATTTTTTATTTGTTATTTTATATCGTGGAGGTTGGGCTAAAGAAGAATTTTGAGAAGAAAAGGAGGAGAAAAAAAATAAAAATATATTGTTATCCTAAATTTTTCAGTAGACACATACGTGTCAATGAAAAGATGAAATTGTGAAGACCAATTAAGTACGATGTAAGTAGCGATAATGTGGTATACTGGGGAAAATCTTACATTTTTTACGATGGATGATATTGTTCTAGCACTTGCTCAAAGGGAAGTTAAGGCACGGCCCATCGTTGGATTTCCTGGCGGATTAATTCGCGCGCAATAGCCTTGCCTCATTTAGCTCAGTAGCTGCAAGCCTAGTAGCTAAGTCCCCTACTAGACCTATTAGCTGATCAACTCGCACTATTTAGCGCCTGCATGCATTTAGTTTTATTACTTTCGCACGCGCAGGCGCCTTACCTCGCTCACTACGTTCACTTTGGTGAACCCCGTTCGCTTCGTATATAAAATTATGCCTTCCTTTCGATCCGATAGAGTTGTTAATTATCGGGGAAGTACACTGCCTCACTCATCCCCAGGGGTAGTTAGGCAGCTCCGCCTTCAATGCCCCACAAGCCTAGTTCCAAGGGGCAAGCTTGCTGTGACATTTTCCGGTCGCCCTCGCTGGAAACCTCTTTTGAGGTTCCCAACTCGACTGCGGAGTGAACTCGTTGCCGTTATCATAACAAGCTTTATCTTTTTTTTTTTTAGGAAAACACCGACGAAAATTAATAGATTTCTAGATTTTCCCGATATGTTGTTGTCGGTATTGAAAACGTCTTCAGTTCTTTGATCCATTCCGTGGCGCGCAATCCATTATTGGCTAAACAATTATTTGGTCATGCCATTTTGGGCTTTGCTCTTACCGAAGTTATTGTATCGTTTGCCCCCATGATGGCTTTTTTGATCTCATTCATATTCTGATCGAAGAAAGAGGTTCAATTATCTTTTTTAAGGCGATAGTTTACAGAGTTTTTTCTATATGTACTTGAAAAGCCAACTCATATTTCCACTCTATTTTCATAATTTCCAAATTGTAGCAATCTGTTTTTAAGGGTGGATGGGGGTTGAAGAGGAAATTTAGAAATTAGAGAAAAAGAAGGGGGGGGGGGGTTTAACACATTATTGCTCTAAATATTTGAGTAGATGCATATTTGTTAATAAAACATGGATGAGTTTGGCGTGTCAAGTTTTGGCCCTGTCAACGAGGGACTATTAGGGGGCGTGATATTCTTGCTTCGGCAGTCTGGCGCATCTTTCCATTGCGGCTTAACAGAAACAAGATGCAAGCTAAAGGGGCTTGCTGCTCGGCCAAATTTTTGAGGCTCCAGCTCGACGAGCTTGACAAAAATGGGCTCGATCTCAAACTTGTTTTCTCTCTCTCTCTCTTTTTTTTTTTTTTTTTTTTGTCTTGATCTAGTCGTATTACAATAATGTCGTATTGTTGGCATTCAAATCGAAAATCATGACTTGGACAATAATTAATTCTATGTCTAGTTTCTTGAACAATAAAAGATTTGAAAGTACAAAATATGAATAAATAAATCAAAGCAAATTCATAAGCCTTCCTTATTTGAGTATATGTCTTCATAATATCTTTATTATATAGCTAATATTAGTTTAGTAGTAACATAATTAATATAAATATGGAAAATACACATCAAATTATCTAAATACTTGCACATAATATTTATAATCTTATATTATCAAATTAAAAAATATATATTTTTCCATATAATTTTTTCAATTGAATTATAAACTATATTAAGTTTAATAACATAAATAAACATAAGCTATTTCCTAAAAGTAAAATGAGAATGTCATGAACATATATTTTTAAAATATGGCGATGGAAATTTAAATTTTTATATCCTTTAATTATACTGTACGAAGTGATAAAAGAAGAGATGAATCTATATTATTGATTAATGATGATTCCACCTCTATTTATAGTGATGGAATTTAAGGATAACTACACCTATAGAAGAGACCTACTTGAAGTAAAACTACACCTATAGAAGAGACCTACTTGAAGTAAAATAGGAAAAGATAAGAACAAATTTAAATATTCTAACACTCCCCCTCAAGCTGGAGCAAATATATCAATCATGCCCAGCTTGTTACACATAATATTAAATTGTTTTGTTCCTAAAGCCTTGGTAAAAACATCTGCTCTTTGCTCTGAAGAAGGAGTAAAGGGAGTGCAAATTTTCTGACTCATGACAGCCTCACGAATGAAGTGACAATCAACCTCAATATGCTTTGTCCTCTCATGGAAAATAGGATTACTGGCAATATGAATAGCTGCTTGATTGTCACAGTGCATAGGTACAGGATCATTGTTCGTAAAACCTAACTCTTTTCAAAAGATTCTTTAACCACAAAACTTCACTAGTGGTGTGAGCCATAGCCCGATATTCAGCTTCTGCGCTTGACCTAGCAACTGTAGTTTGTTTTTTGCTACGCCAAGTCACAAGGTTCCCACCAACATAGGTGCAATATCCAGAAGTAGATTTTCTATCATCCTTCGACCCTGCATAGTCTGCATCAGAATAGGCTTCTATCTTTGTGTGTCCATGCTGTTGGAAGAATAATCTTTCCCGGGGATGCCTTTATATATTTCAAGATCCTTAGAACAGCTTCCCAATGAACTGATCGTGGCTTATCCATAAACTGACTAACTAGGCCAACTGCAAAGGAGATATCAGGTCTAGTTACGGTTAAGTAGATTAGCTTGCCAACAAGTCTTCTATACTTTGCCTTGTCCTCCAAATAGTTACTATCATCATTCCAAAAATCAGGATTAAATTCCATAGGAGTGTCCACCGGTTTAGTGCCGAGTAAACCTGCTTTCTGAAGGAGATCACAGGCATATTTTCTCTGAGATAGAGAGATCCCATGCTTGCTATGAGCAATTTCAATCCCCAAAAAATACTTCGGCCTCCCCAAATCTTTAGTGACGAAGTGCTTCCTTAGGTATGTCTTGGCTTCTTCTATCCCGGAAACATCACTACCGGTGATTAAGATATCATCAACATAGACTGCTAGAATAACCGTACCTGATTCCTTAATTCGAACAAAGACTGAATGATCTGCTTGGCACCGTGAAAATCCAAACTCACCAATAATAGTACTGAATTTATCAAACCATGCCCTTGGACTTTGTTTAAGACCGTAGATCGCTTTCTTCAATCTGCACACCATTCGTTGCTTCTCCCCCTGAGCAACATAACCTGGAGGTTGCTCCATATAGACAATTTCCTTCAAGTCACCATATAAGAAAGCATTTTTGATGTCCATCTGATGCATTGGCCAACTGAGATTAACTGCCAAGGAAAACAAAACTCTAATAGAGTTAAGACGAGCAACAGGGGAGAATGTTTCAAAATAATCTACCCCATATGTCTGAGTAAAGCCCTTGGCAACCAGGCGAGCTTTATATCGGTCTAGGGACCCGTCAGCATGAAACTTGAGGGCGAACACCCATCGACAAGCGACGACGTCGACGTTAGGAGGTGGATGGACAAGCTCCCAGGTTCCCCGGGAAAGGAGAGCCGACATCTCCTCATCCATCGCCGCCTTCCACTCCGAATGCGAAAGTGCCTCATAATAAGAATTAGGGATAGAAACAGATGATAGAGAGACAGAGAAAGCACGATAAACAGGACTAAGACATTTATAGGAAAGGGAATGAGCCAATGGATGAGCAGTGCAAGACCTTTTACCTTTGCGAAGGGCAATGGGAAGATCCTCCGCAGACATAGGGGTCGGGGGTGCCAGGAGCTGCAGCAAGAGGAAGACTTGGCGGATCAACAGGCATGGTAGTCGTAGAATGAGTACGCCTGCAATACACCTGTAAAGGTCGTGTAGGTGGTTCGGTATGGGGAGGATGTGAGAGTGCCGGGACCGGTAAGGGAAGAGATGGAAGAGGAACATAAGGGGAAGGGGTCTTAGAGTAATAAGCAGTGGACTCAAAGAAAGTAACATCGGCAGAGGTAAATGACCGGTGAGATATAGGATCATAACACCGATACCCTTTTTGTGCTCGTGAATACCCCAAAAATATACATTTAACAGAAACGAGGTGACAGTTTATCGAGGTTAGGAGAATGGAGATGAACAAAGCACACACACCCAAAGACTCGAGGAGTTAACCCAAAGAGAGGCTTACCAGGGAAAAGACAAGAATACGGAATATCCCCACTGAGAACACTAGAAGGCATACGGTTAATGAGATAACAAGCTGTGAGAATAGCATCCCCAATAGGATTTTGGAACATGCGTATGAGCCAAAATAGTGCGAGCAACATCGAGAAGGTGGCGATGTTTGCGTTCGGCGACACCATTTTGTTGAGAGGTATACGAGCAAGAAGATTGATGTAAAATGCCATGAGAATCACAGAAGTTAGAAACTGCTTTTTGGACATATTCAAGAGCATTATCAGTACGGAAAATACGAATATTAACAGAGAACTGAGTTTTTATTTCATTATAAAAGGAAGTGATTATACTAGGTACTTGAGACCTATCCTTGAGTAAATAGACCCAAGTCATTCTTGAGTAATCATCAACAAAGTAAGAAAGTACCTAAACCCACCAATAGACTCAATACGACACGGACCCCAAATATCAGAATGAACTAAACTAAAAGGAGAGGAACTACGGTTGGCAAGACGAGGTGGAAAGCTAGCACGATGGTGCTTTCCCAACTGACAAGACTCACAATCCAAGCGTGTAGACTGAATAGGTAAAACCTTCTTTAGATTAGGTAAGGATGGATGACCAAGACGACAATGCCACTGAAGAGGGGAGACAGAGGCAGAAAGAGCACGAGCATCTACAGGTGTAGTATGATCTAGAAAGTAGAGACCACCACGCTCATGACCGCCACCAATCGTCCTCTGTGTTTGCAGATCCTGGAACACACAGTAAGAAGGAAAAAAAGTTACCGAGCAGTTGTGGACTTTTGTAAGTTGACTAATAGAGAGGAGACTAACAGGAAACTTTGGTGCATACAAGACATTATTAAGGGTAAGTTGGTGTGTGGATGAACAGTACCAGAGCCATATATGGGAGAGTAGGATCCATCAGCGAGGCGAACGAAGGGAGAGGTATGAGAAGGAGAGAGGGAGTAAAAAGAGAGCGATTACCAGTGAGGTGTGTAGTAGCACCTGAATCTAGCATCCAAGACTCACCAGGAGTTGCAGCAAAGGCACCCGGAGTGGAAGCTGTGGCAGGGGCAGTGGAATTAGCCACAGGGCGATGGAGGAGCTGTTCATATTCTTCACGGCTAAGGGTAACCAAATCAGATTCATTAGCAGAAGGTTCCGATGTTGTAGGTTCACCATCACCTTTAACTGTATTGGCCCACTCCGGTTTGCCATATTTGAGCCAACATTTTTCCACAACATGATTAGTTCGACCACAATGGTGCAGTAACGGGAGTTAGTAGAAGCATTGGAGCCTCGACCACGACCACCACGGCCTCGGGAGGAGTTTCGACCGCGACCACGAACTGCCATGGCGGAGGACTCGGTGGTTGGACCAGATGAAGAGTCAGAGGATATAGTAGCCACGCGGAGGACACGAGACAGAGCATTGGATAACGTAGGCACAGAGTCACTGGCTAGGAGGTGATCACGAACCGATTTCAAATTGTTGTCGAGGCCGGACAGGAACTTCGCCACCAAAAAATCTTCCCACTGAGTCTTGCGAGTCGGAGCAGCACAACTCAAGGGGTGATATAGCAAAATTTCATCAGATGTGCCCTTCAAGGAGGCAAAATAGTCGGCTACTGTACGGCCATCCTGTTTGAGGGAAAAAAGTCTCTCATACAGTTCAAATACCCGAGAAACGTTCTTTTCCTGAGAATACATGTCATGTAAAGTATCCCACATTGTTTTAGCAGAAGTGAGAAACATAACATTGGAACCGACAGTTTCCTCCATACTATTCAGAAGCCAAGTCATAACCGAGTAATCAGCTTGTTGCCAAGTCGAAAAATTAGCATCAGTAGAGGTTGGTGGAGGAGCCAAAATATGATTAAGCTTATTTTGAGACCCAAGAAACAACCGAAAGGCTTGGGACCAGAGGATATAATTCTGGCCATTCAACTTGACAGTGGTGCCAAGAGCACCTTTATGTTCAACGGTAGCCATGATCAAGGGGGGATAGACAGACAGATAGATAGGACAGCAGCAGCAGGGAGAGCAGTCAGCAACGAAAAGCTGATTCAGGTGAGCATCTCAGATCGGGCGCGGCGCAAGGTGCAACGCCGGAGGCGGGCGTCGCGAGCAGAAGTGGCGGAAGGGCGGGGCGGCGCAAGAAGAAGGCGCGGCGCCGCGAGAGAAAGCGGCGACGGCGGCGACCGACGGGTGTGAACGCAAGGTGAGGGGCCGACGGCCGCGGCGGCCGAGTGACCTGCGGCGGCGGAAGGGGGGTGGCGGTGGGTTGCAAAAAACTAGGGTTAGGTTTTTCTCTCTTGTTTTTTTTTTTTTTTTTTTCAGAATATATATAAATATATATATATACAACTTCTTTCTCACTTTTTCTGAACCTGCTCTTATCCATGTACGAAGTGATAAAAGAAGAGATGAATCTATATTATTGATTAATGATGATTCCACCTCTATTTATAGTGATGGAATTTAAGGATAACTACACCTATAGAAGAGACCTACTTGAAGTAAAACTACACCTATAGAAGAGACCTACTTGAAGTAAAATAGGAAAAGATAAGAACAAATTTAAATATTCTAACATATACAAAATAATGATAAGAATTCTTTAAATAAAGGAGCGATTGATCTTATTATATATATATATAATGAAATAACAATGAAAAAGTAAAATTGTTCAACTATCATCACTATTATTATCTTTAGATCAATTCATGAAATTGCCAAATTTCAACATAAGCTCATAAGCAATAAAATATATTACATATTATATATCTTGGTACAAATATATACTCGCGAATAAACTAAAATATTTATAAGTTAATTGTTAGAACTTGTTAGTTTTAGATGGATATTTGATCATATAAATAAAAATATCATATTTTATTATTATCTAAAATTAAAATTTGATATATTGATCAGTAATTACAGTATATAATGAATTTTAAGCATGACGTTGATATAATATTGAATACATAGTGAAATATACATAAAAATAAAATAAAATATTTACAAAAAGTACGCGAACAAAAAATATGAAGAGCAGGTAAGTAGGATTTGAGTCATGATTGATGTTACATTTTGTTCGAAATATCCTCGCATTGAGGAACAACATTAATTTTGTTCTCCAATTTGTGGCATTTTTTTGGGAGGGGACTAAAGTGAAATTTTGGAAAAAGATGGGGATAAAAATGTATAATACATCATTGCCCATAAATATTCTTCATAAAAACATTTATATTTATTACAAGGGATGATATTAATTTCATTTTATAATCGGTGGCAATTTATTTCTTTTCTTTTCTTGGTGAAAGAGCAATTTAAGTAGGAGGTGATAATGAATCGGTGGCATCTTGTTCATGAAATTATTACATTTATTACAAAGGATTATATTAATTTAATTTATAATTGGTGGCAATTTATTTTTGTCCTTTCTTTTTTTCTTTTTTTTTTTTTGGGGGGGGGTGGGTGGATGTTAGAAAATGAGAGAAGAAAAAATGTATAATTACTGTTACCTAAATATTTGAATAAATGCATAACTATCAAGAAAAAAGAAAAAAAGAAAAGAACATTAAGTAGAAGGTGAGTAGTGACTTATGCGGCATCTTGTTTAAAATCTTCACATTTATTCAAGGGATTATACTGTAATTTTATTATATAGTGGGTATCGATTTTATTTTTTCAATACGTTGATTGTGAATTTGATATTGAATTTGTTTTTTTCAACGAAAAAAAGTGGGATGGGCACATGAGAATCATTTCATTAACTGGTGCTAAATGTATGAGAACCTTTCCGTTGTTTCTATCGATGTACCTACTAGAACTCACTAACAACGATTCAAAAAATGGCCAGTAATAGAAATTTATTAAGTACTTGCATTTCTTTAAATTTGGCATTGGCAAAATATAAATTCACAATAAGATTGTATTTAATAATTCCAATTAATGCATTTGCATTTATAATTTTGCATGCTAATATGGAATGGAAAATTGAAAGAAGAATCACAATTAGAAAATCAAATTAAGTACATTATATTCATTTTGAATTGCCTAAGTTAATGACTATAGTTTTTCCCTTTTTTAGATTATTAAACACGAAGTTTTGCTCTATTCACAAAAAAGAAAAACATTTTCAAAAAACACATTAATCAATTGTTATTATTATTCATATCTATCTCTTTGAGAGTTAAAATTTTTACTTGAAAATATTCAATTTACTTTGATTATTCTTGTGAACCATGTTCATAAATAAAAGAATCATTCATCGGTGGTAATAAGACCGCACACACTATTAGGAGGAGGTGGGTTGTAATTTGGAGTTTATAATAATGTAGATGTGACAATAAAGCTGGAGAATATATTGCATTAAATACGTCCTTTTCCACCTACTTTTTTATGGTAATACGATAGTTAGGACTTTATGTAGGAATGAATGAGTTAGATAATGCGGGAAATTGTGTATTACAAAGTCGAGGCAAGAGTTAGACTCTTTATCTTTAAGACAATTATTGCCCCGCTCTGGTGCTCACGGAATTGGCAATTTGTCTCCCAAGATACAACGACTTTATATCTCAAAGTAGCAGCACTGAAAACTTTGAGAAATGACGAACCAAACGATATCTTGAAACTCTCTTGCTAAACTCTAAAATGCTTTGTATGCTTAAGAATGCTATGAATAGTTGAATGCTTGAATTTCATGAAATGAAAATGGGAGATCTATTTATAGGAGTTGGAAAGGTGTTTCGTATGGATATGTCCTGTAGCACCCTCTAACGGCACTACGACTATATCTTCCCTAAATATCACACTTAATGTAAACCCTAATTATATGTATAATTAGGCACATAATGTAGCCCCTGTTGAGTATATATACACATAGTCTCATCATCACAACAAGAATATTTAATATCTCATCCGCAAGAATCATATATACATATATATCAAGTACATCAAAAATGGGACTATTATAACTAGTTCACATGCTATTCTCGCCTTTAATTCAAAATGAGACTTCTATTTCTATTTACAAGGAGGAGAAAACTGCATACTGGCCGACCTGACTGGGATGCAAAATGTGGACCTAGCTGTCGTGAGTAGGCACAGCAAAATCTACACCTGAAATTATTAGCAGAGGGATGAGCCTGCAACTCAATAAGTAAATAACCGGTACCACTATACACGCACCTCAATTATATCAACAAGACAAAGACAAGCAACGTATATAATATAATCAACTTAATCAAGCACATTTCATTTTATTAATTCCATGTAATCATCTCATGATTAGACAATCAATCAAACTCGCATTAACCTAGTTGGCTTGCCAGAAGGTGATATAGTATTTTTCTCCATCAACTCAACCTCACCATTCATTCATATATACATACATGAATCCCCTTGGCATGCCACACATGCTTATCAATTTCATTTCGCATCAAAGCTCTTTCATTTCGCATCATAGCTCTTTTTATTTCGCATCATAGCTCTTTTCATATCGCATCATAGCTCTTTTCATTTCATTTTGCCACATAGGCTATTCAACAACTTCAAGGGGTATTCATATTATAATTACATTTAATTTCCATTACTCCCTCGATTCCACATATCACCGTTCTTGTAAGCCAACTAGCCACATAAAACCACATAGCAGCATATTTCACGACATAGTCATCCAAAGTAATCATTAACCGCTCGTACAATTCAAAATATATTAGTCAAGCACGACTCATAGGCTCACATAAAAGTAATATCACCAAGAAATGAAACATATATAGATAATACTAATTATTTACGTACACACTAATAGAAATGAAGAACATATATATATAAGTAGCACTAATTATTTACTTACCTCGATCTTATACAGATTTAGCTAGCTGATATGAAGTCGTACGATCATCTACTTTATCCCCGTGTCCTATCATAAGGTATAATACGTATAATTAATATCTAGAATGTCAATTCCTAAATAAAATATTAAATAGTATTTATATATATATATATATATATATTTCACCAATCTCTCAATATTTCATTAAACCCTCCATCCTATTATAACTACCATTCATAATAACAATTCTTGAATTATATTTATCTCAAAATATACTTATCTTTACTAAATATAACATTTTCAAATATATTCTATAATATTTCTCAAATAAATTTTTCAACCCGATTAAACTAAGCCAATCAATTGTAGAAATTAGTAAATCTAGTAAATTAAGCAGTTTAAGCTATTAATTATAACACCCCTAATTTAATTGAGACATTTAACCAGGCACTAATTATATATACTCAATTTCATAAAATTCTCCGGTTAAACACTAAATCGAGGAGTATAAATAACATTTTAATAAATGCCCTTATTAAATAATATCATTATATAAATTAAAACTAATTAAAATAAAATTATTTCTTACCTCATTTTCGCCGATTTTGTTTCTGTGTGTATGTATGTGTGTTGTGTGTGTTTTTATGTTTGTGTGTGTGTTTTAAAATGATGGGGGTGGGCGGCCATCATTATCCCACCCCTCTTTTTCCCTTTTTTTTTTTTAATTTTTTATAAACATTTTCAAAATACCCATTACGTCCTTCCTAATTTCTTAATTAATATAATTTGCTCCCAAATATTATATAAAACTCCAATTCACTCCGTTCAAGTCTTAATACGATCACAATTTAATCTATAATATATCTACTAATTAACTAAATTTTCTTAAATAATTACCAATTAACCCCATAATTATGATTAAAAATTTGTGGGCGTCACATGTCCAATCATAAAAGATGCCTTTGAAAAGTTATGACCTTTCAACCGATGGATGCATCCTTTCACCCAAAGGCATACCATTTAACTCAAATGGATGCATCCTTTCATCCAAAGGACATACCATTTAACTCAATCCTTTTATCTAAAGGACATACCATTTCACACAAATGGACACATCATTTCATCCAAAGGGTTTCACCCAATGGACATATCATTTCAACCAAAGGATACACCCATTAAGTTGATCAGACACGACCGGATGATGATTGGGCCCATCAACCATCATCTACGTGTCACGAGCTGTCACAAGCTATCACGAGCTCGTTATGTGTCACACATCGTAACCAATCACTTGTCACGATTTATCATTTAATTTATCATTCACCATTTTCCAACAATCCCCCACATGAATGAAAATTAATGCATATGAGCATGCAGACACTCAAGAGAGTTTCAACCGAGAAGTCATTGCATCAGGATAGGTAGTTGGTGGCTTTGAACCTTCCTTAGGAGAATACCATCGGATTTACTTAGCTAATCAGTGAACATGTTGTCTTGAACTGTTCAGCCGTTGGTGTAAACCAAGACAATAGTACCTCCACAATGCCTTCTCTAATATCTTTGGTTCTCACGGTTGAGTCCGTTTTGGCCCTGGACTCCATCTTGGATTCATAAGTGTTTTACATTTGAAGCGGCCCGTCTTCACACTTATATAGGTGATCTCCTATAATGTTCTTGACTTAGAATAGGAATCATTAAAAGCTTATAGCTTAACCTCTACCCTTTACTGACAGCACTTTTGTCATAGGAATGGGAATGAGTAAAACTCCAAGTGCTTTCCACAATCTTTATAACTTAGTTGTCCCATTGAACCAAGATCTTGGGATCTCCAGTCAACAAGGTTGGGTTACCGCTATAAAGATTTAATTGGCGGGTTTTAATCCCATTCCCCTCGACGAACAGTATATTTTGATCTCGAGAAAGGCCTTTCGTTAATGGATCCGCTAAATTATCCTTTGACTTTATATAGTCAATAGATATGATTCCATTAGAGATCAACTGTCTTATGGTATTATGTCTTCGACGTATATGTCTAGACTTACCATTATACATACTGCTTTGTGCCCTTCAATGGCCGACTGACTATCACAATGTATCACAATTGCAGTCACTGGTTTAGTCCAACAAGGAATGTCCTCCAAGAAATTACGAAGCCATTCCGCTTCTTCTCCAGCTTTATCTAAAGCGATAAACTCAGATTCCATTGTGGAACGAGCTATACACGTTTGTTTTTAGGACTTCCAAGACACTGCACCACCTCCAATGGTGAATACATAGCCACTTGTGGACTTAGTATCTTTAGTATCGGATATCCAATTGGCATCACTATACCCTTCCAACACCGCTGGATATCTCGTATAATGTAGCCCATAGTTGGAAGTGTATTTTAGGTATCGAAGGACCCTAATTAACCCCTTCCAATGACCTTTGTTAGGGTTACTCGTAAATCTACTCAGTTTGTTTACTGAGTGCGCAATATCAGGACGAGTGCAATTCATGATATACATCAAACTACCAATTATTCTTGAGTATTCAACTTGACATTCGGGTTCACCTTTGTTCTTGGCTAAGTGTAGACTTAGATCTACAGGAGTCTTAGCAGGTGGACCGTCGTAAGCCTTGAATTTTCTAAGCACAGTCTCTATATAATGAGACTGTGATAAGACCAGTCCGTCAGACGTTTTAGAGATCTTAATCCCTAGTATCACGTCTGCTAAACCCATGTCTTTCATATCAAAATGTTTTGTTAACATTCCTTTAGTAGTCAAAATGATGTCACGACTACTTCCCATTATCAACATGTCATCTACATATAGACATACTATGATAAAGGAGTTGTGAGTGCTTTTCACATATACACATTTATCACACTCGTTGATTTTTGAAACCATTTGACAACATCGTTTGGTCAAATTTTTCATGCCATTGCTTAGGAGCTTGTTTAAGCCCATACAATGATTTGACGAGTCTACAGACCTTCTTCTCTTGGCCAGGAATGACAAACCCTTCAGGTTGTTCCATGTAGATCTCTTCATCTAATTCGCCATTCAAGAATGCCGTTTTAACATCCATTTGATGTATTTCCAAATCATACAGTGCAGCAATAGCTATAAGCACTCGAATTGACGTCATTCTAATAACTGGTGAATATGTATCAAAGAAGTCAAGGCCTTCTTTTTGTTTGAATCCTTTAGCTACCAACCTTGCTTTGTATTTATCTATAGATCCATCAGCCTTGTACTTCCTTTCAAAATCCATTTACATCCTAACGGTTTTGCAACCAGGAGGGAGATCCCACCAACTCCCAAGTATGGTTTTGCATAATGGATTCAATTTCATTGTTGATAGCCTCTTTCCAGAATGGTGCTTCTGGACTTGACAATGCCTCATTGATTGTCTTTGGTTCATTTTCTAACAAATAAGTTAAAAAATCGGGACCAAATGATTTGGCTACTTTAGCCCTCTTGCTGCGTCTAGGTTCTTCATCCTTTTGAAGATCACCATTTGCATCTTCATAGGTTCTTTTCCTAGAACTCTCTTCTTCTTTCCTCTCATTGCAAGGAAAGATATTTTCAAAAAACACAGCATTCCTTGATTCAATGATTGTATTTTCATGTATATCAAGGATCGTTGACTTGTGCACTAGAAAGCGATATGCACTACTGTTATTTGCATATCCAATGAATATGCAATCAACGGTCTTTGGGCCTATTTTTACTTGTTTAGGCTTTGGTACTTCTACCTTAGCCAAGCACCCCCACACTTTAAGATACTTGTAGGAAGGTTTATGACCTTTCCAATGTTCATAAGGAGTTTCATTTCTATCTCTGTGTGGTACTTTATTAAGAATGTGATTTGCTGAAAGAATCGCTTCCCCCCACAGGTTTTGGGGTAAGCCTGAACTTATCAACATAGCATTCATCATTTCCTTGAGAGTACGATTCTTTCTTTCAGCAACGCCATTCGATTGAGGTGAATAAGGAGCAGTAGTCTGATGAATTATGCCAAATTCTGAACAAAATTCATCAAATAGAGCTCCATATTCGCCACCTCTATCACTGCGTATGGCTTTTATAGTTCTGCTAACTTGATTTTCAACCTCATTCTTATAAAGTTTAAAGGCCTCCAACGCCTCATCTTTACTTCTCAACAAGTATACATAACAGTATCTTGTGCAATCATCAATAAAAGTAATAAAATACTTTTTCCCACCTCTAGTTTGCACAAATTTTAAATCACATATATCAGTGTGAATTAATTCTAGAGGTGATGTCTTTCTTTCAACAGATGGAAATGGCACCTTGGTCATTTTCGCTTCAACACAAATTTCACATTTGTGTTCAGTATTTATTGCAAACGAAAGCAATAAATTCAAACTTACTAATCTTCGTAGAGTGTTAACATTAACATGTCCTAATCTGACATGCCATAAGTCAAAACACTCAATCAAGTAAGTAGAAGCCGTAATTTTATTGCTTTCAAAATTACGCATTACAGTCATTACATTCATCTTGAACAACCCATTCTCGGCATATCCTTTTCCTATAAACTGGCCGTTTGTTGTAAGTACAAATTTGTTGGACTCAAACACTACTCTAAACCCACTCTTAAGTAATAGTGATCCAGACACTAAGTTCTTTCGGATGTCTGGAACGTGCAACACATCGATCAGAGTGAGTTCCTTTCCTGAGGTCATCTTTAGTACCACCTTGCCGAGCCCAACAATGTCGGAAGTCATTGCATTTCCCATAAACAACTTCCTCCCATTGACTGGTGTGTATGTGGAGAACATACTCTTGTCAGAGCAAATGTGGCGGGTAGCGCCAGTATCAATCTACCACTCTCTCGGGTTATCTACCAAATTGGCTTCAAACACCATGGCCGAGAGGCTAAGTTCTCCCAAATCTATAGGTACAGACTTGACCTCAGAAACATGCGCTTGATTTCTCTTAGGGAGTCGACAATCCTTAGCCATATGATTAGGTTTGCCACAGTTGTAGCAATTTCCTTTTATCATTTTGGCCTTCCCCTTTTTCGACTTATAATCAGCGCGCTTTCGTTTGTTGCTAGCATTTCCATTTGATTCCATCAAATTTGCCTTGGCCTCAATTGGTAGCCTTTTAGATTTCACTTCAGACAATCGATTTTCTTCTTCTATCCTCAGTCTGACAATCAAATCCTCAAGCCCCATTTCCTTCCGCTTGTGCTTCAAGTAATTTTTTGAATTCCTTCCATAGCGGAGGTAGCTTTTCAATCATAGCGGCTACTTGGAAGGATTCACTGAGCCTCATTCCTTCCGCATGTAGATCATGCAAGATCATTTGGAATTCTTGGACTTGGCTCATTACCGTTTTGGAATCCACCATTTTGAATTCCAAGAACTTGCCGACTATGAATTTCTTCAAGCCGGCATCCTCCGTTCGGTATTTCTTTTCCAAGGATTCCCAAAGGGTTTTTGCAGTCTTGGCTGAGCTATACACGTTGTATAAAGTATCGCTCAAGCCATTGAGGATATAATTTCTGCATAGAAAATCCCCATGACCCATGCATCAAAAGCAACCCTTTGTTGGGTATCATTCTCCTCCTCAGAAATAACGGGGGCTTCCTCACTTAAGAACCTCGCTAGGTTCAACGTAGTGAGATAGAACAACATCTTTTGATGCCATCTCTTAAAGTCATTACCTGAGAATTTCTCTGGCCTTTCTCCTTGGGCAGCAATCGGTTGTGGCACATGTGGTTGGACAACCATAGTAGCCGGATTAGCAGCAGCAAATCTAGTTGCCATAGCTGGATTGGTAGCAGCAGACTCACTCGCCATAATACACAATGACAAATAATTGTCTTAAAATTTGTAGGAATGAATGAGTTAGATAATGCGGGAAATTGTGTATTACAAAGTCGAGGCAAGAGTTAGACTCTTTATCTTTAAGACAATTATTGCCCCGCTCTGGTGCTCACGGAATTGGCAATTTGTCTCCCAAGATACAACGACTTTATATCTCAAAGTAGCAGCACTGCAAACTTTGAGAAATGGCGAACCAAACGATATCTTGAAACTCTCTTGCTAAACTCTAAAATGCTTTGTATGCTTAAGAATGCTATGAATAGTTGAATGCTTGAATTTCATGAAATGAAAATGGGAGATCTATTTATAGGAGTTGGAAAGGTGTTTTCGTATGGATATGTCCAATCAGAAAAGATGCCTTTGAAAAGTTATGACCTTTCAACCGAATGGATGCATCATTTCACCCAAAGGACATACCATTTAACTCAAATGGATGCATCCTTTCATCCAAAGGACATACCATTTAACTCAAATGGATGCATCATTTTATCTAAAGGACATACCATTTCACACAAATGAACACATCATTTCATCCAAAGGGTTTCACCCAATGGACATATCATTTCAACCAAAGGATACACCCATTAAGTTGATCAGACACGACCGGATAATGATTGGGGCCCATCAACCATCATCTACGTGTCACGAGCTGTCACAAGCTATCACGAGCTCGTTATGTGTCACACATCGTAACCAATCACTTGTCACGATTTATCATTTAATTTATCATTCACCATTTTCCAACACTTTATGGGTTTGATGATATTTAATAACGATGTGAATGTTGAGACTGTGGCATTATCATAATTTCAAAAATGTGAAATTTTAATTTTATTTAAAAAGAAATATTTAATGAATCATTGTGTCCCTTAAGAAAAATATAGTCTTGTATTGGATATAAAAAATTTGAATAACTATATATAAAAAACAATAACCAATTACACGTAGTGCCTCAATATAACATTCAAGAGTTTTATCATTTGAAACTAATTTGATAAACAATACAAAAAATATAGGGGAGGCAATAATAATTGGATTTATTATTATTAATATTGTGTTTAATAAATATAATGTAGTATCTAGTTAAAATATTTCTCATTTGTAGTATTTCTGTAATTTTTTATTTAATTTTATACTTATAAATATTTAAGTGTTTTTCAATACAAAAACTTTGCTAATTATTAATTAATAAGTTTGTCATTAATTATTAATAAATGTATAAAGAATTGACAATAATTATATTGTGTGACTTTATTGAGGTAATAACACCAATAATATTTTTTAAAATAATAACGTGATTTTAATAGTACAATCATATTTCGGACAACTGTTTTAAAAAATTATGATCGTTACTTCGAGTAAAGTCAAGCAATATGATTAGGGTGAATTACAATGATTTATCATGAAGTTTGGCATGATTGTGAATATCTTCTATTTTTTAAAAAAAATTATAAATACCCCTTGAGCTTTGTAATTTTTAACCAAATACCTGAAATTATCCATTTTGCCCTTTATTTTTTAACGTAAGAAACCTCATGCTGCGTATTTTAATAAAAAATAAAATTGTTATTTTTTAAATTAAAAAATACATTCCAATGATATTTTTTAAATAAAATAATTGGTGTCGTTAATTCAAGTAAAATCGTGCAATTAATGTCAATTTTTTCATGAAACATTAATAAATACAAAATATTATTTTTGTACATTCTTTGTACACAATATTAGTAAAAATATTAAATATATTTTTTATTAATATTTTTAAATAAAAATAATTAGTTAAAAACATGATTGGTGTCTTTACCTTGATAAAATCACACAATACTAGCCGTCGTGGCACGTCGTCCCTACGTGCATATAAAATAATATTGCACGCTTTAAAGTTATTGTAAATAAAAAGATATACATATAAATTAATACATTGTTTTTTTAAAAAAAAAAGAAAGAAAGAAATAAAAGAAATGAAAACTAACTTAGGGGTATTATCGGTATAGTAAAAAAATTGGTGTTGCAGTGTAAGTAACCGCCATTTATTAGTGAAAACGAGGTTTGCTTTATATAATAGTATAGATAATTGTTGTCGATTCTTTATACACAATATTGGTAAACATATTAAATATATTAATAATTAATGATAAAATTACTAATTAATAATTGGCATTTTTTTTAAAAACCACTACAAATAAAAAAATATTTTAACTATATACTATATTATATTTATTAAACACTATATTATTAATAAATATAAATTAATTAGTAATTAAAAAAGAATAATTAAAAAACTTTTGGGTGTGCAAGAACCAGCGGTTCTTGCACACCTTTCTCTAGGGAACCGCGTGGTTCCCCAGACATTAGATATCGGCTTCACCAAAAAAAAAAAAATGTTTGAAGTCGGTATTTGAGATACCGACTTCGCCTATTTTTCTAAAAGTTTTCAAAAATGATGCTATTTTGTAATTTTTTCATTTTTTACATTATTAAAATAATTTCACCGGGTTGGGGGTTGTCGATTTTAGAAAATGAAAAGAAGAAAAGAATGTATATATACTGTTACCCTAAATATCTATAATATATATAATTGAAGAGTACCCTATTGGTGTCTTCAATTTTTGTGGTCTGTCAATTTTTTTTTAATATTTTATTAATTTTTCTCTCTCATCTCACTTTTTTATTTTTCTCTCTCCTTTCAACTTCTCATATTCTTTCCTCTCAACTTCCACATCATTTTTTCTCTCCCATTTTTCGTCAATATTTTCTCATAATTTTTTTATATTTTTTAATATTTTATTTATCTAACTAATATATTTTTAAAATAATAATTATTTTTTAAATTTTAAATTAATTTTGCACACACATTTGAGTGTGCCACCTGTACTAGTTTGAATAAATGCATAACTATCAAGAAAAAAAAAAGAAAAAAGAAAAGAACCATTAAGTATAAGGTGAGTAAGTCAGTGAGTAGTGACTTATGCGGCATCCTGTTTAAAAATCTTCACATTTATTACCAGGGATTATACTGTAATTTTATTATCTAGTGGGTATCAAATTTATTTTTTTAAGTTGGTTGTGAGTTTGGTGTTGAATTTGTTTTTTTCGACGGAAAAAAGTGGTATGGGCACATGAGAATCATTTCATTAATCGGTGCTAAATGTATGAGAACCTTTCCATTGTTTCTATCGATGTACCTACTCAGAACTCACTAACAATGATTCAAAAAATGGCCAAAAATAGAAATTTATTAAGTACTTGCATTTCTTGAAATTTGGCATTGGCAAAATATAAATTCACAATAACATTGTATTTAATAATTCCAATTAATGCATTTGTATTTATAATTTTGCATGCAAATATGGAATGGAAAATTGAAAGAAGAATCACAATTAGAAAATCAAATTAAGTACATTATATCATTTTGAATTGCCTAAGTTAATGACTATAGTTTTTCCCTTTTTTAGATTATTAAACACAAAGTTTTGCTCTATTCACAAAAAGAAAAAAACATTTTCAAAAAACACATTAATCAATTGTTATTATTATTCATATCTATCTCCTCGAGGTTAAGATTTTTACTTGAAAATGTACAATTTACTTTGATTATTTTTTAAACCATGTTCATAAATAAAAGAATCATTCGTTGGTGGTAATAAGACCGCACACACTATTAGGAGGAGGTGGATTGTGGTTTGGAGTTTATATGCCCTTTTTTACCTACTTTTTTATGACGATAGTTAGGACTTTATGAGTTTGATGATATTAAAGAACGATATGAAAGTCGAGACTGCGACATTATCACAATCTCAAGAATGTGAAATCAATTTTATTTAAATTAATGAATCATTTGGTTCCTTAAGAAATAGTCTTGTATTGGATATAAAAAAATAAAATTCGAATAACTATATACAAAAAAAATAACCAATTACAACATAGTGCCTCAATTAAACATTCAAGAGGTACTTTCACTCATCAAAATTCAAGAATTTTATTTCTCATTTGAAACTAATTTTGATAAACAATACAAAAAATATAGGGGAGGCAATAATAATTTGGATAGAGTAATGGGGTGGCGTGTGAAAATTGGTGAATTTTATATCAGATTATTTGTAATAAATTCCTCCTAATCCGAGTCAAGCCTTTGTCTTTTCTTGACCCCACACAACAACTCCTTTCCGTTTCACATGAAATTTTCGAAAAACCTCAGAACCCAAACTCCCCAACAATACATACATACCATCATTCTCTCCCACCCCCCCAAATTCTCTCTCTATTTTTCCGGCGCACAGACAACAAGCTCCATCCAATTCACTCCACATCAGTTAAATTCATTACAGAAATTCACCTGCATTCATTCTCAATGCCTCTAATGCCTTCATGGGATCACGACGAGGTGTGTATCGAACCCCCATCCTCGTATGTTTCGCATGCAAGTTTGAGTTCGTTCTTCTCTTGGTTCGCAAACACGACACGCGTGTTTTTTTATTGCGTTTCGCTGATAAAGACTTGTAAAATCTTGTTTTCGTTGTTTAGTTTCACGTGAGAAGGTTTTGATTTGTGAAGGTTTTCTTTTTTTTTTTTTTTTTTTTAATGGCAGGAAGAGGACGTGAATATTTTTATACCAGAAGCGATGGAACTGGAAGCGCCTATATCCATTGAAGGTAACATTAATTCGGAATTACTAAGGAGTAGTTCACATGTTTTCTTTTTTCTTTTCTTTTTGGGTGTGTGTATGTATTTGGAGTTTTTGTGTATTTTTCGATTTTGGTTATTTGTTTTTTTTTTTTAATTGAAAGCGATGAATTTTATTAATCGATTTTGACTGTTTGTCTTTCTACGAGAGTAAAAAAGTTCGAGAATGTGGGGTCTTTCTGTAAATTTGAAGATCTAAAACTTTTTCTTGTTGATTTTTAATTGGGAGATGTCTTTTATCAATTGAGTCCATCCAATTTTAAAGAAAAAAAACTTGTGAGGACGCAATTTGTTGATTTGCATGATAAGCTACATTATTAGTTTTTTGTGCCATGCACATGTTTATTTTTGTAAAATTGGAAAATTTTGGCCCAGATCTGATTCGACCAAATCTAAACCAATTACATGGCAAGTGCAATACACTTGTCGTGTGATCGGTGTATAGTTCAAGGAAAGTGACAAATCACATAGTAACTGTACCACACTTGCTCTATGATTGGTTTGATTCGACCAAAACTGGTCCTAACAAGATTTTTCTGTATTCCAATAAAAATAATGGACGTTAACCTATTCTTGCAGTTAATAAGGTTTGGCTTGGGGGAAATGGAGGCAATGTTGTTTTGAATATCTTTATTATATGTCCTATCTGCACTATTTGATGAGTATTTAATGAAACTACTTTTTCTTTTTTCAATTTTCATTTATCTCATATTTTGAAATTTTTTTGGCAGTATATGGAGGAACAGATAATCAACCAGCAGAGGATGCTCAACCGAATAAATATACTTGGAGGATTGAAGACTTTTCAAGGTTGGGTGTGAGAAAATTCTACTCCGAGACATACGAACTTTGTGATGTTAAATGGTAATTTTCTGTCTGATATGAGTTGAGTGGTTTATAATTTTTTGACAATTGTAGTGTTAGAAATTCATATTTTCTCCTTTATACTTGTCAGGAGGATACTCATTTTTCCGAGGGGGAACAATGTTGATTTTCTATCCATGTATATGGAATTTATTGAATCTCCTAATTTACCATATGGTTGGAGCAAAGATGCACAATTCAGCTTCACGGTTGTTAATCAAATTGATAACAACTATTCAATCAGAAAAGGTACTGTGAAGTACAATTTTGATGTCGAAAACTTTCCATTAATTTGGTCGTTTCTACGTGCATGTGCATGATGATCCATATTCGTTCTTACTTGATTGGTCTCCTAGTATCATTTTCAAGCAAATTTGGTCTCATTCTAATTTTACTATGCAGAAGCAAAGCACCAACTTAATGCCGGGGAAAGTAGTTGGGGTTTCACGTCCTTTATGCCACTTAACGACCTTTATGATACGAGCCGAGGTTTTATTATCGATGACACGTGTGTAATTAAAGTTGAGGTTGTTATCTACAGAGCCATGGACCAATGGTTTTATGATTCAAAAGACGAAACTGGTTATGTTGGACTTAAGAACCAAGGAGCCACTTGTTATATGAACTCTCTTCTCCAGATGTTGTTCCATATTCCTTATTTCCGAAAGGTTAAGGATCTCTTTCTAGGGACTGTCTGGCTGTATATGAGTTGTTCGTATTGAACTTTCTTAGAGAAATGATGACATCTTTGGTTTTATTTTTAGGTTGTATACCACATGCCTACCAGTGCCGACGACGAGCCATCCACAAGTACGCCTATGGCTCTGCAGAGCTTATTTTATAAGCTTGAGCACAATGAAAACAGTGTTGGAACAAAAGATTTGACAAGATCCTTTGGGTGGGAGACATGTGATGCTTTCTTGCAACATGATGTGCAAGAACTCAACAGAGTCTTGTGTGAGAATCTTGAAGAAAAAATGAAGGTCCTCCAGAAATAGAATGCTACTACTGCCAATTTGTTAAAAACTTTGATGTTCTTCTTAACTGATTGTTGTCCTATTGTTATTAGGGAACTGTTGTGGAAGGTGCTATACAAGACTTATTTGAAGGGCATCACAAGAGCTACATCGAATGCATCAATGTTGATTACAAGTCTGGCAGACAAGAGTCATTATATGGTACTTGTACTTGATCTATTTAACCCCTACACTCTTTGATTCCAGTCCTTACAAAATTTCACTTTCTATTTTTACAGATCTTCAACTTGATGTCAAGGGTTGTCATGATGTCTATGCTTCATTTGATAAGTATGTTGAAGTTGAACATCTAGATGGTGATAACAAATACAATGCTGGACAACATGGTTTGCAGGTAAGTAGATTAACTTAATTTACTTGATGGTTTACTTAAATATAAGGGTTATCTACGCCGTTGCTCTGTTACTATAGTAATATACAAACTACTCCATCGTACTATGGAAGTTACGTAAACTTTCCTATCAAGTTATATTCATCTTACAAATTGATCATTTCTTTAGTCAACTTAATGGATTCTTTGCCGATGTCATGAAAAATTTGATCTACACTTTCTATAAGGCCCTCAACCTAATTAATCTATTTTCTATAATTTAAATACTCTTGAGGGATAATTTATTATTTTTAGAGTTAAAGAATGGATATATTTGTAACTTTATTTTCTATGACTTAAATACTTTAAGGGGTAGTATGTTACTTTATAATATTCTTTTAATCACATATTATATATGTGTAAAATATTGCGGTAAATTTCAATAATTTAGCTAATTTTATTATTTTAAATAAAAAATTAAACAAGTCTAATTCTAAGTGTATTTTAATTCTGCAAAATTCTGTACGTAATAATTCCTGGAAAAAATGAATACATAAATATATTTAAAACTATTTTTTATTTCAAGTAGAGAAAACCAAAAAAGAGAAAAAAAAAGACTTGTTCTGTGCAGACTGAGAGTCAACCGGCGGGGGGTGCGAGCTTGGGGGTTCAAGGGGCTGAGGCGGGTTCAAGGTAGGGGGGTCATGGTTAGGCAGTCAAGAAGACTCCGGCGACGTCAGACAGTCGCCGGAGAGGACAGATTGAGAGGGCGAGGGGGAAGTGGCTGAAATGGGAGAAGATGAAAACGGCCGGTGCTCGGACGGAGAGGAGGTGGGTTACGGGTGTTCGCGAGGACGAGGTAGAAGAAGGGGAACCGTAAAAAGAGGGAGGAGGACGGAGAATGGCAGAGGAGAAAAGGGAGATCGCGAATAAGGGTTTGACGGAGGAGAAAACCGAAGCGGATTAGCCGGTGGAGGGGAGATAGGCGACGGGTGGTAGTTGGTCGCCCTAAGACGGGCTTTCAAATGAGGGTGGGCCGCCGGCAAGGCGGATCCAGACGGCGGAGTTTCGGAAGAGAGAGAAAACCGATAGATTTAGGGGGTCTCGATGGCGCGTGAGACCGGCGGGTCAGGAGACGATGCTGGCGGCATTCGCCGGCGGCAAGGGCTAGAGGATTATTTCCGAGAAGTTAGAGAGAGAGAGTGGGTGATTTGCCCAATTTCCGGGAAAAGAAGGAAGAGAATCTACATGGTTGGGTTAACTTCCTAATGGCCTGGACGATATTTTATGAATGTTCGCAAAATAATCACTTAAGCACTTATCTTCCGTTAAATTTGACTAACACTCGATAGCAAGCAAGAGAGAACACTTTGACTTTTATTTCTTAGCACATTATTTGAGTTTTGTCAAAGGACCATCTTAGACTGATGTTTTTCTCCGTTTCAGGATGCAAAGAAAGGGGTCTTGTTTATTGATTTCCCACCAGTGCTCCAGCTTCACTTAAAGCGATTTGCGTATGACATTGTGCAGGATGGTATGGTAAAGGTTAGCATTTAAACTTGTTTTCCAACTTATGAGATGCATGGTTTACATTTTTTTGTTATCATACTGTACTGATTAATATGGTGTAAAGATTAGAGCAAAAAGTGCACGATGTTGGAAGTGACAAGTATAAAATACTTGCATGCTTACTTGAACCTTCGACTATCAGGGTGCATTTGTACTTGTATCCAAGTTGATTTCTTGTAATACGAATGATTCTTTTTTGATGCTGATGACATGCAGATAAATGACCGCTATGAGTTCCCTCTTCAACTTGATCTAGATAGAGATAATGGAAGATACTTGTCACCTGAGGCTGATAGAAGAGTGCGCAACCTCTATACAACTCACAGGTAAGAAAATAGATGTTTCCACCACCCATTTGTTCGGCAAGTAGAAGTTCTTTTTCAGTTTTTACTTCAACACGTGGAATGTCTTCAACGGATTGTTTCTGTATACTTATCTAGACTATTCTTGCGTAAAATGTTTGAGTCCTATTTTTTCCATTTTGGTGGAATTATTTTCTGATTCAGATTGCAACATCAGTAAATTTCACCTTTTTACAACCTCGTATGGGATGAGAAATTAATTGGCTAAATAGATATGAATGCCTTTGTCTTCTAAGCTTCAATTTATCTGGGTTCGATCTTTGTTTCTCTAGACCCTATCTTGAGTTCTTCCACACTTGCAAAACTTTGGGGTACATTTTCATTCTGACAATTTTCATTCTTTGCAGCGTTTTGGTCCACAGTGGTGGTGTGCATGGCGGACACTATTATGCTTTTATAAGGCCAACTCTGTCAAGCCAGTGGTATTGAGTTAATTCTGGAATTTAATCCATAAAAAATTGCATATCTATCTTTCTAAATGTTCTTTAGTTTGCATTATCTGAGAAGGGTAAACTTAACTAGCTTCGTTTGACACTCCATGTTTTTATTTGGCCAGTAAATAATGTTTTCTTCTTCGTGTTTCACCATTCTAGTCCATTCTGAAGGATCTTTTACCAACCTCATGCTTTTTAGCAATAGATTGGGAAGGATCCACTTTAACATGCATATGGCCCTTCACCTAGTGCAATTTTCTTCTTCTTCTTCTTCTTTCTTGCTCTCTCTCTCTCTCTCTTTTTTCTTTTTTTTTTTTCAAACTTCTTTTTTCTTTTTGCAGCTCAGAAAATAATTTTGCCTTTTTATGCTTTTGGTTTTGTTCTTTGGTCATGTAAATGATGAGGATTCGTTAAATTACTGATTGGATTTGATCTTCTATGCATCGTGCTTGTCAATATTACAAACTTGGTCCAGTTATAGGTCAGTCATCGTTCTTCATTCTTATATAGCAGAGAATGTTGAGAAGTATGTTGTGATCAGCTTCGGTGTGGTTTCCTATTACCATGGCCTGAAATTCCTACAAATGTATTACTGAATCATGAAGTTTGTCTGAAGAATTCCATCTGTTTACAGAAAGTGTTACATGTAGATCTGTCATTGCAAACTAGATAAAGAAAATCATTCTAAATGGTTTTAGGTATAAATTTGATGATGAACGAGTGACAAAAGAAGACATGACAAAGGCTTTAAACGAGCTTTATGGAGGTGAAGAAGAAGTAAGTTTTTCCTTTGTTTTCCCTGCTTATCTTGTCCTTGTTGATACTATCTCACCTTTTCAATCGTGTCTTTTCATCATGTAATGCAGACAAATCCAGGAATTAATAACGCCCCCTTCAAGTTTACGAGGCATTCAAATGCCTATATGCTGGTGTACATACGTGAAAGCGACAAGGATAAAATACTGTGTGACATTGATGAGAGTGACATTTCGGAGCATCTTAGGGTTAGATATAAAATCAGCTGAAGTCATTTTTGCTTCTGCAATCAAAATTTATTTAGTTTTCTACGTATTTGGCATTAGTAAATTCTTTGTTCATATAGGAGAGGTTAAAGAGGGAGCAAAAAGAGAAAGAGCTGAAGAAAAAAGAAAAAGCAGAAGCTCATAAGTACATGATTGTGAAGGTAACTTATAATGGTAGTTCTTCTTCATAATAACTATTTTACTATTACATTGTCTCCGTTTTAAGCAGGTTTTTAATTAGAGAATGATGGGGATGTCTTCAGGTTGTGACTGATGAAGATTTTGCACAGCAGATAGGAAGGGATATATGTTTTGATTTAGTGGATGATGCCAAAGTTAAAAGTTTTCGTGTTCAGAAACTGAAGTCATTCCACACTTTCAAGGTATATAAGTAATTCTGATTGATTGAAGTTCAGTTCTCGTAATCTTATCAGCTATTTTGTCCTAGGAGAAGAACCATCAAGAGAAATCAGACTTATTAGTTCACGAAGTTATCAGCTGGACTTTTCTTGTTATAAAATCTGCTTGTCTATGTATATCATTCTTTTCTTATGTACATGATAAGCCTGTGCTTCAATATCATTTGCTCTTTTGCAAGTAGCTTTTTTTTCTTCTTGTGAAGCATATTCCTTCTTAGTAATTTGAACCATTTACCATTCCACTGTTCCTTGAATATACCATATTGAAATTAAAAGTTGTAATTGTTGCTGTTACACTTGTAGTTAGTTGTACAATGTTAGCATCAACTAAAATTGAAGATGATTGGCAGGAAGAGATCGCCAGTGAATTTCGTGCACCTGTGTACTTCCAGCGTTTCTGGCTATGGGGAAAGCGCCAAAACCAAACTCATCGTCCTATCCGACCAATGACACTCCTTGAGGAGTCCTACTCTGTAAACACCTTATTCTTCTAATGTTTCTTATCACTTGCCAAATCATTATGCATTAGTTCCTGGTTGTGTTGGGTTATATATAACATTGGCTTCTTGTTATCTATTTCATTGGGAAATTGTGGGAGTATGAGTTTGACAAAATTTTAAGGCTCGAACTCAAGCTCGGGCTCGAAAAGGAAAAAACTAAGTTCGAGTTCAAGCTTAGTGGGTAAGAAATTTTAAATTTTTAATTGGTAATATGAAATAAATTAAAAAAACTTACTATCTTTAAGGATATTTATTAAACATATTAGATAAACAAAGGAAAATTTTATCTTATGTTTAATCATATATATATATTTATTATTTCAAAACTAGTAAAATATATCCAAAAAAATATAATGGCAATTAATATGGAATTAAATTTATAGTAATAATTTAAATATTTTTACTATTCAATTATTTACAAAATGTAAAGTGTTAAAAACTTATTAATTATGCTAATTATATATGACATATTAGTTTAGTGATAACATAATTAGAAAGGATGTGTAAGATACATTAAAATATGTAGACATTTATACATACCTTGGTGATCTACATATTTAGTCAATAAAGTATGTCTACATATAAGAAAAAATTCAGTAATTCATGGAGTTTGTCATTATTAAAAAGAAGATTATCTAAAACAAGTTTTACTTTGAATTAATTATACAAGAAATTAGTTTCAATAATATATATATATAAATAATTAAAAATATATTTTCTAAAAATAAAACAAGACTGATTATGAAATAATTAAGACACGATTATAGCAATTTAAATTATTATTTTGTCAATTATATAAGATAAAATAGAAGAACAAGTACTACTAGATCTCATATTCTCAGTGTACACAATAACATAAAAAATTACCAAATCAGTCATTAATCGTATTTTTAAGATAGATAGTAAATATATAAATCAAAATATCATAATATTTTATAAAACTTAAATAATGAGATATTCATTGAATACAGTTCTAATATATTTTACATTATAGTGTGCAATATGTATTGAAATATATAAAATGCCTTTAAACTAAATTCTCTGTATTATATGAATATTAAAAAACAGAGAAAACCTTGCAAGCTGGCCCGCGAGCTTGTGGACAGAAACAATTTATGGAAGGCTTAATTAGGGTTTGTTGATCGGCTCTTGCTCGTGATCTTGATTTACACATATCCACTGTGGAGTTACTGTCTGTTGACTCTGTCCTTTAGGCTAGACACATTTCGCTACTTCCGTTTTGTATGATTGAACTACCTCCAAATTTAATAGGGCCATGAAGATCACAAAAATCTAGGAGACATATGTTCTAAATTGAAGAAACTTAGCATTTTCAAGATTACATGTCACCATATGATCTACATTGGTCGTCACCCTCATTTGAGATTGTTGTATGATTGTAGGTAGGATTGTTGAAGGAGTTATCAATTAAGGATCAGAATGATGAGCTGAAGTTGTTCTTAGAAGTACAGCGCCAAAAGGTAATTGGATAATTCCAAATGTAAGCAGTAAACGAGCTCCAAAGACCTTTCTTTTCATCATTGGTTTTATTAAATTTCTGTACTATGATTTAAGATTTGCGGGCCGGCCCTCTCCCTTGTAAAGAAAGTGATGACATTTTATTGTTCTTCAAGCTCTATGAGCCTGAGAAAGGGGAGTTAAGGTATTTTTTTCGTTCCCTTTCTTTCCCATGAGGTTCCATGTGGAGTAAATATCTTCAGAAAGAATAGACACAAGTAATTCCATGAAAAGTTACGATAAAAGAACAGCATTGGCCTTTAATCAATTTGCATTTCATGCCAGATATGCTGGAAGACTCTTTGTCAAGAGCTATGGCAAGCCAGCAGATATACTGGAAAAGCTAAATGAACTTGCAGGCTATGCTCCTGATGAAGAGATAGAACTCTTTGAGGTTTGTTTCAATATATGAATTGAAGAGATAGTCTTTGCTTGCTGTTTCCTACACCCTGGTAACAATCCTAATAGGCCTAATAGGTTGATGTTAGCTGCAATTTAAAATGAAAAAGGTTGCTTATCAGTTCTAACTTACCATGCATTCTTTACTGACTACTACCATTTTTTTTTCTTCCGACAATAGATCATCTATTTGCTCCTATTGAGTTCTAATAGTGAGCTGGTTAAGCCAATCTTCAGAACTGTCTTTCACCTAGACTTATATCCATTTGCTATCTCAAAACTAATAATTTCTTTCCCAGAAATGTTGGGATGGGTCTGCATAAGTAGATACAGAGAGGGAGATCAGAATATGGAGACTACTGTAGCCTATTTTGACATACTATATATATATATTTATCTATGACAAATATACCTTCTCTTCTCCCTTTTGTTTGTCAGAAACCCATTTGCAACTTTTTTCTAATGTCACAGAGAGGAACAAAACTCATGTTACATGCAATTTCTTTATAAGGCCTCTGCATATGGAATATAGTGCTTTGTATATGAAATAACATGCACATGTACATTTTAAATGGTGATGATATCTTGTGTTTTCTGCTTCCCAGGAGATAAAGTTTGAGCCCACGGTCTCGTGTGAGTACATTGACAAGAGACTTACCTTTAGCTCTAACCAGGTACATGGAAATAACAAGCACAAGTATCTTATGAGGACAGAGATTGTATTTTGATGAGTTTCCTTTTTCTTCTATTGCAGCTAGAGGATGGGGACATTATTTGCTATCAAAAGTCCCTCCCCGCTCAAACTAGGCGACAACTTCGTTGCCCTGATGTTCCCTCATTTCTAGAGTACCAGCATACTCTCCAAGTACTTTTCTTTAAATATTGGGTGCATATTATTTAGTAATCTTTATTTGTATGCATCTTAGGTATTTTCATTATATTATAGTTTTACTAGATATAAGTTTCACTAGTTCATATGTAAAATTTCATCTTGTGTTGATCATGTTGTTGGATTGTGAATATCTTTTCCTAAAGTATCAAACATAATGCATTTTGGTGTAATTTGGACCTTTTTGGCATACAGTTCATTTTGATTGCTCATTAATGTTTTCCGAAATTGCTTTGTTTCACAACTAGCAGTTCTTCAGATATGAACTTTTCTTTAATGTATATACATCACACTCTGAAGATGTCCAGTCCTCTTCTTTTGTTCCCCTTGGTTGCATGCTTTGCGGGAATAGTTTATCTGTGCTAGGTGTTTCCTAGTTATTCTGTAACCCGCATAAAGAAAAAGTTCTTATGAAGGAGACTTCACTTGATGAGACTGAAACCACGTACAAATTTCAACTTTCTTGCAATTTTTTTGGTTATCTGAGTTCGAATAAATATGAAACTTCCCGTACCTTCCTCCCTACGTACCTAGACATGGATGAACATGCACGTTAAGCTCACTTCTTTCACCTTCCTTCCCCCAGACCTAGACGTGGATGAGCTTGCACGCCATGCTCACTTCTTTGTCACCTTCCTCCCTTTGGATCTAGACGCGGACTAGCATGCACATCAGGCTCACTTCTTTCTCACCTTCCTCAGTCTAAACCTAGACACCAATAAGCATGCACGTCACGCTCACTTCATACCTTCCTCCCTCCGGACCTAGATGCGGATGAGCATTTACGTCAAGCTCACTTCACGCCTTCCTCTGTCCGGACCTAGGTGCAGATGAGTATTCACGTGCTCACTTCTTTCTAACCTTCAAGTTTTATTTATTTTTAATGAGAAGACGTCTGTACTAGGTGTTTTCCTAGTTATTCTTTCAAACGGTTCCTTCTCACTCAAATTCTCTTCTATAGGATCCATTTGTAGTAAAAGATCAATAGTTATTTATAATTTAGATTTCATAGAGTAGCTTTGATGTTTGGATTTGACCGAAATCCGATCTGGCTCACCTGAATTTTTCACCCATTTTTGTGAATAGACATTAGAGCTTAGTTCTTGGCATAGGCTATGAGCTTGGGGCTTATCTAATATCTCGTGCCTGGCAAATGGATTTTTAAGTTTCTTCGTGGATTTTATACTTAAAATAACAATATGAGGGCTAACAGAGACGAGACTCCTATTTGCCCTACTGGAGCTTTGCTATTGCAAGCCCATATGCTGCAAATCCCGTAAGATGAGCAACCCATTATTTCACTGCCATACCAGACACTTGTGTTCTTTATTGCTCTCGGACTTCTCTTCTATTTTCTCTCTTCGCGTTTTTCCTCGAGATAGTCCCCTTTATCACATAGTCGATGTTGTGCCGCATGTGACTATTGTATACGCTAATTGCCCGAAGATAGCGTAAATCATTACTTTCCTAGTCTATATTGTTTGTTTGTATAAAAAAGTTTTTACCTATTGAAGTATTTGGATATCTGATTCTGTTATTCGCTTAAAATTATACATAATATAAAATTTGTACATTGTCTGCCTGAGAAATCATGAATCATTCCAGAGTATAGTATTATCGGATGATCTCATGATATTCTCTTCACGGTTCTTTGAAAGTCCCCGCTTTTTCTTTTGCTCCCGGTCTTTGCTTTCTGTTATCTTAGTGTGCATGCCTACGCTCCGACTTCTCTTCTATTTTCTCTCTTCGCCTTTCTCCTCGTTGAGATAGTCCCCTCTCTTCGCAATAGTATTATCTTAGTCGATTTTGTGCCGCATATTGACTATTGTATACGCTAACTGCCTGAAGAAAGCGTAATTAATTACTTTTGTAGCCGTATTTCTGTTTGAATAAAATAAGTTTTTACCTATTGATGTATTTGGAGATTTGATGCTATTATTCACTTAAAATATACAGAATATAAAATTTTGTACGTTGTCTCCTTCGAGAAAGCATGAATCATTCCGGAGTATAATTTATGATCTCATGATATTCTCTTCCACGGTTCTTTGAAATTCTCCTCTCTTTTTCTTTGCTTCCCATTATCTTAGTGTGCATGTGCATACCTACATACTGTCAATGCTCAAGGTACCCCATTTATAGCATCTGTTTCCTTTCAATGACTTCGCAAATAAAGGTTCTAATTCCTGAAGTATCCTTCCCCCCCGTAACTAACTTCTTGTTAAAGCAATGATGTGATGCTTCCCGTTATCTTAGTGTGCATGTGCATACCTACATACTGTCAATGCTCAAGGTAGCCCATTTATAGCATCTATTTCCTTTCAATGACTTCGCAAATAAAGGTTCTAATTCCTGAAGTATCCTTTCCCCCCGTAACTAACTTCTTGTTAAAGCAATGATGTGATGCGTCTAACTTTCACCCGCTACGTATCTTGGCAATAGCGTAAAGATACACCTAACTTTCACCTTTTCTTAACCCTTATCTAAGACTCTTTTGTTTCGGAATAGATCATGTAAGAGGGACGGTTGGAGTGCATTTTAGGTGTAATATCTTTGAACATAAAACTAGTGGTAGTTGGATGTTACGTTGAGGTTCTTTCTTTCTTTTTTCATTTAATGCCCTACTTTTTCTCCAGAAAATGACTCTAGAAGCAAAAGAATAGAAAAATGAAAAGTTATGCGGTTCCTATGGTAGTTGATAAAGCCTCAATTTCAGCGTCTAAGTTGCCGAACTATTAGTATAGTAAGCAAGTCATACTCTATATTACTTTTGACTTGAGACAATTTTTCTTGGATTTTCATGGTCTACATGGTTCGACTTCACTATCAGTAGGTTCTTTGGTGGTATTTTGGGAAACTTGTGCCGTTAAGGAAATAGGTTAAAAGATTGTTTCTACAACATTTCTACCCTCACCATGTTAAGCATACTGCTTCTCTTCCTCAAATATATTCTGACATTCTGTGTCGACTTTTCTGCAGGTTATCCACTTTCGCTCCTTGGAAAGGCCTGGAGAGGATGAATTTTGTTTACAACTGTAAGTTCAATAGAAGACGGACTTTTAACTCAAAAGTGTAATTTCTTATGTTATGATTACTAATATTAATCTATTTAACATTGCCATTCAAATTTCACTGATTGTGAAGGTCAAACCTTGATTCATATGATGAGGTTGTTGAGAGAGTAGCTAACCAACTCAGAGTCGATGATCCGGCCAAAGTACGGCTTACATCTCACAATATCTACTCTCAGCAACCGAAAGCTCATCCTGTAAGATACCGAGGAGTAGAAAACTTGTTGGAGATGCTGCTGCATTACGACCAGGTACGCATTCATACAATTGTCAGTTGGGGTTCATTTAATGAGAACATAAAACTAACAAACATTACTTTCTTGTTCAGCCTTCTGAAATTCTGTACTTCGAAGTATTGGATATTCCTCTGCCAGAATTACAAGAATTGAGAATCCTCAAACTAGCTTTCAGCCATGCGGAAAAAACTGAAGTGAGTGCTCATTTGTAATTGTACTTTATGTTCATATACGTGTGCATACGCATGCACTTGCTCAAGACCTGCAAATTATTATATGTTTACCAAACATTAAATATCGTCGTTCTTTTCCATATATAGCTGGAAACTCGCAGTATCAGACTGCCGAAAGAAAGCACTGTTGGTGATGTCCTTGAAGATCTCAGGAAGAAGGTAATATATCTGACAAGTTATTATACTGGTAGTGGGCGTGTGTGTGTTCCTCGAATTCTGAGATTTGTGGCATAGCTTTATATGATTTTGACTGTTGCAATGTTTAAACAGGTTGAACTTTCTCGTCCAAGTGCAGAACTCAGGTTGCTGGGCATATTCTCACACAAGATCTACAAGGTCTTGAACTGTTGATTCTTATTTTTGTTTTATTCATTGAGTTTTTTATATTAATACCAAAACAAGAGGTAAATATTCTTCTAAACTTTTACTTAATAATGTGACCTAAGTAGTTAAAGTCAATTTATTTATGTTGAAAAATCTTCTGCGGATTCACTGTGCACAACTGCACGTAAAACTGGGATGTGTAAACTAATTGAGTATTACGTGCACTTTGGACACGTTCCTATAGAAGTACGAAGAAGCATGATAAGGATGCATTTAGTGAAGAGCGAGAACATTGAAACTTATCATTCACTCTTGTAATCCTTAAGATAGAACTTTAGCCATAAATACCGAATCTAAAGGAAAATAATTTGTTTGCCATATCATGTGATCTTTATACAATTGAGACAAATAGGCAGATCACTGGCTGCTTTCAACAATTGGGGGTTAAGATAAATAGAGTATGATCAAACCAACTAACCAAATATGGTAGAACAGCGAGACATGATTGGAGGGACGATAATCAGTAACTTTTTCACTCTTAAAGTGCTTCTCCTGTTTGTACCTCCTTTTAACCTAAGCGCATCTCCTTTTCTAATTTAGATACTATGAGAATTCACACAGTGTGCTCATAATATGTAATATGTCCGTAACTTGAAAAATAACATAATATGTTGTGAGCTTCTCCCTGCATGCCTAACATCAAGTGTCTATAGCATGTCTGTCCTATGTATCGAAGATACGCACTCTTACTCAGGCTACTTCCTAGGCCCCATATTGTACCTATGTGGTCTTCAAAAGTAAATTGTACATTGTGTTTCCAAATGGGTATCAGAAATTATGAGGAAAACTTTAGGGGAAACACAGTTAAAGCCCATTAATTGCTATTTTCTTAACATTCTAATCCTTCATATAACTAGGAACAAGACTGTATTTTCATCGATACGTTCTTAGTTTCTTTACAAAAAGACTGTCTTTCATACGGTTGTAATTTTTCTGACATTCCTATCTTTTATATACTTTCTTGGGGAAACTGTACTTGTATCCATACACTTTATGTTTAGTTGCTGAAACCTGACATTCCTGCAGATACATGCCAGTAGTGATAAGATTGCAACGATAAATGACCATCGCTGGACTTTACGAGCAGAGGAGGTCTCTTTCTATCTCTATACATATGTGTGCGTGTGTGTTTCTTTCCCTTTGGGGGTGGGTGGGTGGGGTGCATACATGTATATAAATGCTTGCATTGTTTCAGGTCATACACGTCGCAAAATAATGTCTTAGTAATTGTTTTCCTTGTTACTACTGGGATCTTTGATAGGCTACAACACTTTCCCTTTAAAATTGGCTTCCCCCATATGTTCATCTTGAATATCAACAATTTCTCCACCTTTGTAATTTCTCGTTGCAGATTCCTGAGGAGGAGAAATTGCTTGGCCTGAGTAATTGCTTGATTCATGTGTATCATTTCATGTACGAGGATGCTCAGAACCGAACGGTAATATGTTCGTTTCGCTAACACAGTTTCCCTCAGATATCTTTACTCGTTCTGCCTCTGTAATTCAACTAAGACATCAAGCATTCAAATGCATCGCATTTGTTTACTCACCTTTCAATTATATATTCATTTTGCTACTGGCAGCGAATTCAAAACTTTGGCGAGCCGTTTTTATTGATGATCAGCGACGGTGAGACTTTGTGTCATATCAAGGCTCGTGTGCAGAACAAGTTGCAAGTACGAGACGAAGAATTTTCAAAGGTATTAAACCCCGAACCTAATTGTTACAATCACTTCAAATGAAAATGAGTGTATGACGATTATGTGGATGTCATTTCTCTTGATGTCGGCTTGTTGATTACATCATTCACTGTTATGCATTCTTTCTTTTGTCCAGTGGAAATTTGCTTTTGTGTCGTGTGGTCGAGCAGAATACTTGGAGGATTCAGATACTTTGTTCAATCGTTTCCAGGTTTCTTTCTTCCTCTCTCTCTCTCACAGACACAAACACACATTTTATGTGAGAGTGTTTACATGCAGACGCGCTTAAATTTCTTGGCATATTTGGGCATTACAGAGAAGTGGTATTCGTTTTCCTTGGGAACAATATCTTGGACTGGAACACATTAACAAAACCCCAAGAAGGCCTGCTGCAGCATATCAGGTACTCGATACCTTGTGTTATTTTCATTTTTTTGTGTAAGTGTTGCTCGATGTTGATAATCTTGCAGAACGATTTGCTGAAAGCATAAATTATTTCATGTTACATCTCCTTTTAGTTATCTACTGCACTCATAAGCCGTTTGCCATGTTATGAGCCTTTACCTTCGAGTGCTAAAAGATAAATAAATACGACATGTTATAGAACACAATGTACCTTAGTTCTTCCAGAAACAGAAATAATGCATATAACATACTGAGTTTAAGAATTCATGACATGTTATTTGATTTATATCTGCAGTTGCAACGATATGTTTCTGTCTTCTGTAAGAATAGTTCAAATTAATATCTGCAATAACCTCTATTTTTCAGTATCGCACCTTGCATGACAAGCCTGTGAGGATATACAATTAGAGGGTGGCCGCCACTGGGGTCCTTGCATGGCATCTTGAAAATCATCACTGTAATATTTGTCAAAGTTGAGAGTGTAATATACATATTTGTGTATATATATTGAAGAGCTTCTCTTGCTGCGGGGGTTTCGTGTCCATTTACATGTAATCCAACGGCTTATTGTGGGGTGTACCAGATTTGTTGCCGTGGATGACCAATCAACTGCCTCAGAATGGACAGTGCAGATTGTATTTTGGATTTGTTGTCTGAGTTGTATAGAGTATTTAAGGTTGTCAACTGAAAACTTGACTTCATGTACATTAGTGTTGGGAGAGTGTCTATTCTTTTAATTGTATATATAGAAGAAATATATAGAGAGATAGATGGAAGAGTTGTTGAAGTTGTTTCTGCTTTCCTGCAGTGATTTTGTCATTTAGCTTTTCAAATGTTGTATTGACATAGTTTTGTTTATTTATATTGTTTTCAGCCTTCGCTGTTGTGCAGTTCTATCCCTATGTTTTGAAGCCTTCATTAATGTTGGAACATTGTGATGGTTGAATCAATAGAACATTACATGGAAATGCTGTGTACTAGGCTATTAGGACACTGATGTCTTGCATTCCTTAATTTAATCCAGATAGGTGGTATGTAAAGAAAGTGATGACATTTTACTGTTTATGAGCCTGAGAAAGGGGAGTTAAGGTATTTTTCTTGTTCAATTTCTTTCCGATGAGGTTCTTTGTGGAGTCAGAAAGAATAGAAACAAGCAATGCCCTTAAAAGTTAAGATAAAAGAATGGCATTGGCCTTTAATCTATTTGCATTTCATGCCAGATATGCTGGAAGACTTTTCGTCAAGAGCTATGGTAAGCCAGTATATATTTTGTGACGTTCATAGAATTTTATACATAGTTGAGAGGCTAATTAATAATTATTAAGAAAATTTAATTTAATTTATAAATTATAGATTGAAATTATAAATATATTAAAATTTGAAGGAATTAAATTAGAGTTTTATTTAATATTTGTAGTCAAAATATATATAGAAGTTAGGGACTAGATTATAATTTTAATAAAATTATTAAAAAAAGAAAACATAAAAATGAAGATGAATGTTATGGACAGCAGGACGTGCCGCAAATGTTTTAAATACAAAAAAAGCATGATTTCCTTTGGTAATTGTACCAAATTTAGCCAACTCACTTTGCTAACAATATATATGTCATTTGTCATTAAAATAAACTAACACACATTCACACATATAAAGTGCATTTATTAAATATAATTTGTACTATCCAATTTACTATTTAATCGAAAAATTTAATGAATTTGAATATTTATATAAATTAGTGTTTGGGTATATGTGTAACCAGAATGGGAATATTATAACCTATAAATTAAAATTATTTAATCTATTAAATTTAGTCGCTGGTATCAAACTTAATCGAATTTATTAGCCAAGTTTTTTCTTGATATTATACTTGAAATGGCAATAAGAGGGCTAATAGAGAATCTCAAAGTTAATTATTTCTGTTACTTGGACCATCTAAATTAGAGAAGTCGTTTTGGAAAGAGAAAAGTGAGAATAAAAGGTCATTACTAATATAGGATAATTTCATTTTTTTGTCTCCTACGTCAGTCATTAAATCAAATTTGGTATCCCATATTCCTTTTTTGTCTACGACGTGTGTCGTCTCTTAATTAATATAGACGATCAACTAACGAAAAGGACTAATATTGATCATTTCAGAAAAAATGTACCGATCAAAATTAGATTTATCCAAAAATATAATTAAAAAGTGACTCATCCACCTCATGATTGCAATTTATTAAAATTGATCATTTTTATGGTAAGCTTTTTATACCTATTTGCTATTTTTGATTTATTTTATTTTTGTTATATTCAGTGTATATTATTTTTTTTATTACTATATGTTGAATGTCTTTCGCTTTTAAATTTGACATTCAAGAATTTTAATTTAATTATTTACTAAATATTATTATTAGAATTTTAATGTAATTGGACATTTTATGTGGGTGTATTGTAAAATGACGATGGTCGACTAATAATTTCCGATCTAGTGAATATTGGATTCTTACGTTGATGGGTTACTGTGACTAAATTAAATAATATCTTATAAATTTCGATGAAATTAACATTTCGTGACAATTAATTGGGATAATGTACTCCGACCCGGCATTTTATTCGTAATAGAAGAAAAAATAAAGATTATGTGGCAATATTTATTTAAGTAAAAGAAAACAGAAATAAAATAAAATGAAAAAGAAATAGCACAGACGAGACAGCGCAGCCGAGCTCCACATATTACAATCTCCATATCTCCTCCGTGCTCCATGGCGGCACCACCACCACAACCACCGCCACCTCTCTCTCACGCCTCAACCCCTTCTTCTTTTTCTTCTTCACATTCCGTTCCTCCATCTCTGTTCTTCAGTAGTCTTCCGCATAATCTCTCTATAAATTCAGAAATCCCGTACCGGTCATCTTCATCATCATCGGCATCAGCCATTTCTTGTTATTCTACCCAATCACTCAGCCAAATCCCCCACCAGCCCACAATCCTTAACCACCCCATTTTGCTATTCACAGGAATTGAGTCTCCCACGGTGGACACTCAGACTTTCTTGGTCACTGTCAGTGTATTGGTTGCTATTGCTCTCTCTCTATTTCTTGGCCTCAAGGTAACAATTTCTTGAGTAATTCGTCCTATTGGTAATGGATGTTGGTACAGTGAAATATGATTTATTTGCATTATTTATGTTTGTTATTGTTCTGGGCTCTGCTTGTTTTTTTTTTTTTTTGTTTTCTGTAAAAAATGTTCTTTTCCACTTTCCTATAAGAAATCATGTTTGGGAATGCATGTCTTGAAATAGTGAAATATGAATTATTTGTATGATTTATGATTGTTGTTGTTCCGGGTTCTGCTTTGTTTTTGTTTGTAGAAATGTTTTATCCGCTTTCCTGTAAGAAATATTTGTGCAAGTCTTGAACCATTATGTGAAAAATGTTGTCTCTGATCCTCTGTAATTGATGAATAGTCAATAGATAGTAGTAACAAGAAAATGATCCATGGATTGTTTGGAAATCAGATATGTTTGACACAGTCTTGGAACCTGCAGCGTAAAACTATTATGTAAGAAAATCAGGTTTGTGGTTCTTGCATTATAAGATTTTTGTATTGTTCATGTTTGCAGGGAGATCCTGTGCCGTGTGAGAGGTGCGCTGGGAACGGTAATCCACTCATCTCTTTTCCTAGGATTGTTTTTACTGTGCCTTGCAGTTGTAATATGAACCTATCAAGACAACTTATGAGGAAGAAATTATGTCAATATCGTAGTGTTGATTTAGTCATGTGTTACAATACAGATTCCATCTTACCATGATGACAAAATGCATTGTAGTGTTGATTTACGACTTTTTTTTTAAAAAAAAAATGCCTAAACATCAGGGGTTGCCAATATAATATCGGCGCTCGTGTCAAGTTGTGTTCTCTTGTCTGCTGTTATTCAGTCACCCGTCTGCTCGACCCTTTAGCCATAACCTTCCTAGGTCACTACATCTGAGATTGAATCAAAGTTTCTTTCAATTTTGGCTTCGATTCATGTTAATCCTCCTGTGGTATTGTAAGATGTCCCGATGACATTTGAGCTACATTTGGTGCTTTAATTGCTTTGATAATTTACATGTACTTAACATGCTCTGCTTATGTCTTCCAATAAGGCTGATTTTGCTGGTTCATTTCGCGCAACTCTTATGCCGATGAGCAGGTGGAACCAAATGCGTATTCTGCAATGACGGTAAGATGAAGGCCGAAACAGGGCTAGTAGATTGCAAAGTCTGCAAGGGTGCAGGTACAGTTTCTACCTCAAACACAATCATTTTGACTTGATCATCACTCGTTCACCGTTCAAGTAATCATAGAACACAAACTATTCGTTTTGAGCGTATTTCAGTCAAATATGATATCATGTGATCTCAGAGACGACGAGGACAGGCCTTTTTCCTTGTTATCGAATACTAAGTTTGTTCTTCAACTCTACGTGTAGAACTCAACCAAAGCTTTGAGTCCTAAAATTGCGTTGCATCGAACAGATAGAGCGTCGTGTAATGATTTTGTGATTTTTTTTTGTTGAAATTATTTGGCAGGACTGATACTCTGCAAGAAGTGTGGCGGATCTGGATATTCGAAACGTTTGTAAGCCATAGCTAGACTCACGAGAGTTGTTTGTTTCCTTTGTAACTATTAGTATCATAGATGGTTTTTGTTTTCTCGATTAATTTGTTAAAATCTATTTATTATTTCCAATGATTTTTCTTAGAGAGAGCGTTCGCATGGTTTTGCATCATTTTTCTTGACGTAATCCTATAATAATTGTTCCATCTTATGGAGAATTTAATGTACTTAGTGAACTAGTTTAATTTAAAGGATAATTACATTTATATCCTCTAACTATGGTTTGTTTACACGAACCACTCCTATTTTTTGGATAATTATACATACACCCATTAGAAATGTCAATACATTTACATAAATCACTCCTTGTTTTTTGAAAAATTATACACACATCCTTCAAAAATATTAAAATCATTACACAAAATATTCTTATCTTTTGGTTGTCATGGGTGGTTTCTGTAATTATCAATAAGCATGTGTGGTTTGTGGGAACAAAGTATAAATTGGGGGTGTAAATTTAATTATTCCTAATTTAAAATTTGTCTATGCAAGTGAATTGGAGCTTACTAAAGATTAATGGTGGAAAAAGAAAAATTGTTAGATGTTAGACGAGGATATTTTTGGTAATTTCTATTTTTTGCCTACGTTATCAAACTTGGACTAACGCCATTACTATGGCTAACAAACGCCGTTGAATTCAGGGGTTGAAAGATACAAAAAGAATAAAAAATTGTTCATAGCCTAAATATAGGGTTTTAAAGTTAATCAAATTACTCAATTATACAAATCAAACTTGGATTTCAATTTCCTTTTGATAAATTTTGAGAATCAGTTCTAGCTCGATTTGATTACTAAAATAATAATCAAATTATTCAAGTAAGACTCAATTTTAATTCAATTAAAATTTTGTTCGAGTTCAATTTGATTATTAATTAAATTAAATTTATTTACAAGTTCGATAGTTGTTAAATTTGAACGATTATGAATTCAACATGATTCAACTTATTATAATCGTTACTTAAAAAAACAACTATTTTGTAATTTACTATTTTGAATATTATTCTTGAAAGAACATTTAGCACAAAATACATACTAAAAAAACAAAGCTGCCGATCTCAATCAACTTTTTATTCGACTCTTATGTTCGTCATCAATTCCATTTCGCTTCCCTTATTAATGCATCACTTTCCTTTCCTGCCAAATAGAAAAACACACACACACACACATACAAACCCAAATGTCCAATACAATAGGTGAGGCAACCACCGGTGGCGCCGCTCCTCCACCGATCGAGGTGGAGGAATGCCGCGGTGTTCTTCGAGTTTACAGCGACGGTTCAATCTGGCGCTCTAACAAGCCCAGCTTTGAAGTTCCTATCAACGATGACGGCTCAGTACTATGGAAAGATGTTCTTTTCCACGCCACGCATAACCTCCACCTCCGCCTCTACAAGCCGTCTTCGCCACCCACCTCCACCAAACTCCCCATCTTCTACTATATCCACGGCGGGGGCTTCTGCATCGGCTCCAGGGCGTGGCCCAACTGCCAAAACTACTGTTTCAAGCTGTGCTCCGAGCTCCAAGCCGTGATCATCTCCCCCGATTATCGGCTGGCACCCGAGAACCGACTGCCGGCAGCGATCGAGGATGGGTACGCGGCCGTGAAGTGGCTCCAAGCCCAAGCCCTGGCGGAGGAGCCGGATACATGGCTCACCGACGTGGCTGACTTCAGCCGTGTCTTCATTTCTGGCGACTCCGCTGGCGGGAACATTGCACATAACTTGGCCGTCCGGCTTGGGGCCGGCTCCGGCGAGCTGGCTCCAGTTCGAGTGAGGGGGTATGTGTATTTGGCTCCTTTCTTCGGCGCGACTGTGAGGACCAGGTCTGAGGCTGAGGGCCCAAAGGAAGCTTTCCTGAATCTTGAGCTCATTGACAGGTTTGGAACTATCTTAAATGACATTTTTGTCCCTCTCCATTTTCTATATTCCATAAAGATCAAATTATTGGAAATAAAAATAATAAATTCATGAATGGGGCTTTACATACATATTGGATGGGGCAGGTTTTGGAGGCTATCCATACCCGTGGGAGAAACGACGGATCATCCATTAGTGAACCCATTTGGGCCCAACAGCCCGAATCTTGAAAAAATGGATCTTGACCCGATTCTGGTGGTGGTTGGTGGATCCGACCTGCTCAAAGACAGAGCAGTGGAGTACGCAGAGAAGCTGAAGAAGTGGGGAAAAAAGGTTGAGTATGCTGAGTTTGATGAGCAGCAGCATGGCTTCTTCACCATCAATCCAAATTCCCAACCTTCCCAAAAATTAATGCTGCTCATCAACAAATTTATAGCTGAAAATTCGATTTGAGTTAGAATTTTCTTACGAGGAGGTTGTTTTCTCGATTTCTGTTCTGCATTCCATCTTTTATCCTTTATTATGTACTTTTTACTTTTGTTCATGAATGAAATTTTGATTTTTGACTGACTTATGATATATTTTAGTTTGAGTTTGATTCGTGTTTCCTTCTAATGCATCTTTTGGAGATGAATAGAGAAGTAAATAGTGCTTTTTGGGCAAAAAATAATGGATATTGTTAAGAAATTGATAGTCTGAGGATTAATGTCATAATTGCACCGTGTTAAGGGACAATTATACCGTCATCTTTTATGTCATTATATGTAAATTTTTTGAGTTAAAAAATTATAATTAAAATTATTGACGTATGTTTCAATTAAACAACGTATGCTTTCATCAATCAAATAAAAATATTGATTAGTTAAAAGAAATTTTTGAATTTATAAAAAGCGGCAAACTTCTCAGTTTTGTAGATCTTGTGAATTTTTATGATTAGTCAACTGAATAATAAATAATAATGATTATAATATTAATAATATTTAAAAATAATATTATTTTTTTATTATATCGATAATATTTTAAATTAATTTTTATTTTTTTAAATATAATATATTAATAATATATATATATATTTTTTTATTTAAAATATATAATATTATTTTATATGCAGAATACATCACAAAAACTAATATTATTAAATTAAAAGGGAATTAGCGGAATGCAGCGAAGAAATAAATATTTGAGGGCGGTCAAAGCGGTGTACGCCGTCTCTGAGTTACTAGAAAGTCGTGTCATTTGTCACTTACTTTTTAAGTTACTTTCTCACTGACAATGAAAACAACCTTTTCCACCTCACCCTTTTTCGCCTTTTCTTTCCTACACTTGGTAGATTTTCTTTTTTCTTTTTCTTTTATATATATATATATTTTTTTTAATTTATTTGGACTGACGTAATATTTTCAAAATACACACTATTTTTTTTTTTCCTGATCATGTCTTCCCCGCTTATTTATAATAATAATATTACAAAAATTTGCAGAAATCGTTGGAACTACAGTGTAAGTCGTCATTCTAGTAACATTTCAGAATTTTAATTTTTGTGAAGTCGTTGTTCCGGTTAATGACAAGTAACGACTTCAATCAATCTATTATTTCCATAATCGTTACTCCAAATAAATACTTCAACCAAATTTTCATTTTCTTTTTTTAAAAATGTCTGGATGCCTACTAACATTATTAATGTTGGCAGTGAGGTTTGAATACTATTTATATCAATACAACTTTACCAATAGGAAATAAAATGCACGGGTTTATAAAAATATATTTATAAATTATTTATCAATATAGCGCTCACGTTAGTAGAAAAAGCAGAATAATCTATTTTTTATGAAATACAACATGCTTTTATCATTTGAACTAAGGTACATAGGCATATTCATAAAGACTGTATTTTTGTTGTTCGGATTCTAGTATCTTATTTTTAAATTATTTTGTTGATTAAATTTAACGCATTAATATTTTCTATGTCGATTATATCGCATTGAAGGCAAACAAAAATAATCTTTCTAAAATTTGATATACTCTAATCTTGAACATTTTGAAAATATATATTCCAAAAGAATAGTCTAATGAATATCCTTGAGTTGATTTATCAACAACCAAAAAAAAAAAAAAGGAAATATTCTTGAGAGGCATGCCTAATTATAGCTATAGTAGACAAAAAAGAAAAATATATAAAAATAGTGGATAAAGACCGAATTTCTGTTATTTATCAAAAAAGTAGGTGGAAATTTGTTTTATTGTGAAATCATGAAAATAAACAAGAGTTGGACAAATTGTGGAGGAAAAATACTTAGTTAATTGTAGTAATATAGTCGCATTTATCCTTGATGACGTGTGTACCACTTATTTTATCCTCCCCCAATCTTCTTCCATTCTCGACCAATGATTTAATTCCTACCTAACTCCCAAAATATATTTATACGTATCAGGTTTTCGTATTTTATTAATTTTAATTTAATATATTTCGTAAACCCTTGAATAAGTTTTTTTTTTTTTTTTTGAAAATGAATGAATAAGTATTTCATTGTTAGCTATACATACTGATATACACATTTAAATAAACACGAATAATTTAGAATATAGATACAATCATAATTAAATACACTAGATACAGGAGTAAATAAGAGTTAATGGCTATGATTATGAAAGGGAAAAGTATGAATCACACACGTTTGATCTTCTAAGTATCTCATTTCTAAATAATAATAATAATAATAATTACATTGCTTTATTTTGAGATTTGATATAATTACACGTAGGTCTTTTATGATTTGAAAACTTACATTACATACCTTTAAAATTTGCTTCTATCTGACAAATAAGTCAATCTATTAATCAAAGTTCACCGAATTTGTTGATATTAACCAAAAAAATTAGATATAAATTCATATTTACTCTCAATTGTTTATAATTGTCTTATTGTAGGTCAAACAATTCATTTTATAATTAAACTATCCTTACGTATTAACGCATTAATGCATTTGATGAGGTACCTTTGTCATTATAAGGGTAGTTTAGTAAGATAGATTTGTTTGACCTGCAATAAATAAGTAATAAGTCAACCGAGAGTAAATATAAATTTTTATTCTATTTTTTTTTGGGTCAATTTCTACAATTTTGGTGAATTTTAATTAACAAAGGGACCTTTTTGTTTGATGGAGGCAAACTCAGAGATGCTAAATGTAATTTTTCAAACCACATAAAATTTACGTGTAACTACTACACCAAACTTCAGGGGATGATGGTGTAATTATCCCAAAAAAATATTATAAATACCCTTCTTTAATTATTTATTTACTTGATTCTTTATACGTATCTATATATTTTATTATAATATGGTAGTATGTTGTATGTATATGCTTAATTTAATTTTATGAAAATAATATTATATTAAGCGCGTAAAATAAATTGAATAAATTTAATTTATTATTTATAAAGAGCAATTTGGAGCCCAAAATATTCACGTGAGAAGTCATTTTCGCCTGAAATTAGTCTTCCTAATCCCACTGTTTTCGGCCTTCCACCTTCGGTTTCAAATCTCTTTCTCGGAGTCAGTTTCTCAAATTCGATCCCAAAAGATACGATCAGGGGTTTCGGTTTCGGGTTTTGTCTTCTCTCTTCGGATAATCTTGGTCCATACTCCATAGCCATTGGGGAACTCTTCTTAGTAATCGGCGGCCTCAGATGTCGGGAAAGATCGCCTTGGAGTCGCCGGGTTCCACCGTGACGCGGAGGCAGCCGCTGCTGACTACGACTTTGGCGTCATCGACGGGAAAGGACGACCGTGTGGACGCTAAAGATGGCGGAGGAAGCCGCCGGGGTAGCAGGATTGGGGAGGCGGCGGGAGAGTGCGCGGCGGTGTGCTGCTGCTGTCCATGCGCAATGATGCACCTCATAATCCTAGCGGTGTACCGCCTCCCGAGGGGTCTGTGGAGGAAGAAGAAGAGAACAAGGCTGTTGAGGAAGAAGAGGAAAAAATCGTCGGGGGAGGAGAAGGAGAATCAGCGGAAAACGAATTCTTCCTCGGGAGGTGGTAAGGAGGGGGAGTCGTCAACGGAGGATGATGAGGAGTTGAGGGGCGAAAACGACGCCGTCGATTGGGACAATGAGATGTGGGGTCGGTTCAATGGGGCTGGGTTTTGGAGGAGCGCTTCTCAAAGAAAGGATGATGAATCATGAATCATGAATCACTGCTGGTTTCTTGATTGATTGATCGATCTTGGGCTGCTCATTTCTTGGGTACAGAAATTGCTTTTCATGTTTTAGAGTCTTAAAAGGTTGATCTCTTGATATCTACATATAATTGTTTCAATTTTAAGACCTAAACTTTTGTGAAAATCAAGGCTTACGAATTGGGGTTAACGAACTAGAAGAGCAGTTTGGTTCTTGTTCTTGCATTTGATCATGAAGTGAATAGCAACTTCGATCTTCTACGCAATTCTTGTTTGTGATTATGGGTCGCATGAAATGCAAAAAATTGTTCATGCGTATCTGAAATTTGCCAGAAAATTCTACTCAAATTATGCCAAAAATCTATAGACCATTTAGGGCAGGAGGAGGAATGGTCTAAAGGGGTTGTCCTAAATGAAAAAACCCTTGGATGTTTAAATTAAATTAATCACAAACATTATTAACTCTAAAGAAAAACCTATATGCTTTTGTAACAACGTTTTCTGACTGGGGTTGATTATCAAATCTCCAATACTAAATTCTACCTCAACTTGATGAAAGTACAAACATCAAAGTTTTTCTTCCTAAGTCCTAACACTTGAATTTTACCAAACACAAGGACATAAATACAGTAGAATTCATTTCAATCAAACTCAGCTTTAAATAACAGCAAAATCTTAGAGGGTAAATGCAGCCCAACACGATAATGACATCACCAATCTAAACCTCAAATTGGCCCATCAGAGCAAGGTCCAATTTGGACAAAATAAGCTTAATTTGATTTAATAATTAAAAAAGATCCATATTTATATGGTACGAACGTGGTAACTCATGCTTTAGTCTTATTCAATTTAATGTTCAACAAGTATTTGACTAGAATATTCTCCAATACCATGTGAAATATAATCTAAGCATCACACGATGGGCAAAGTCAAAAAATAAAGGGGGAGAAAAGGGAGTATTTAGTAGGAAACTATAATGCCTAAAATAAGTGAAAAATTATATTGATATTTCTAGTACAACTATGGATGCCACATCATCTTGTGTCGTGGCACATCATCCTAGTTTGATGACGTGGCATGCATTTGAATGTTTAATGAAGGTTATAATGTTGGGGGGTCCTTAATCCGTTGATTTTCTTGTTTAGTTGGTAGAAAGAATAAAGAAATAATGATAACAAGTACAAAGTATGCACCTAATAAACTACCTACTTGTTCATCATTATGAAGGAGGGGTTGTGGTGGAAGAAAAGCAACACTTTGCCTGTAACATCACACATGAAAATGTACAGTTTATGCCCTTTAACTCAGAAAACAATCAAATACAACTTCTTTTCCTAATCCATTTTTCCAAAATTTCTGGAAAAAGAAAATTGCATTAGCATAATATGTCATTCAAAAGAAAGCAATAAAATGTATCTCCAAAAGAAAAGCCAAAGTCAAAACTTACCAAATTAGCATAATACGTCAAATTACTGTAATAATCTCGAGAAATCGATCTCAGCCATGTAATTGAGATATGTAAGGGGTAAAGTAGTACTTTACCTTTACCTTCCTTAAATAGTTCATTTTTTCTACTTATATAAATACTCCCTTAATCTATCATTTGAAGGGGAATTTGCTGACTTGTAAGAGTTCTGGTGTAAACGTGTTGAATCACACCCACTTAATACAAATTTAGTCGATCTCGTTTCTTAGCAACATCATTAAGGTAATTATTTAAACTTAACCAACTATAATTGAATTTTAACTAAATTAGACTTTTTAATTAATAAGTTAACTTCAACAACAAAATACAGTAGTTAGGCAAAATATATAATTTTTGATAGTTGTATAGGTTGAATGTGTGACACGTAGGCAAAATGATATATTATTTGTTGTAGGAAATGGTGTGGTTGAGCAAACAAACGATAAAGAAGATGAGCATCTGATCTCAGCCATGAAATGAAACGTGTCAGTAATGTGTAGTTAGTGGAAGACCAAAGCATCAGTTTAGTTCAGCTGCTTTCCTCTTCCTCCTCCAAAGCTGCGGTTCTCTGTCAGTGTGTGTTGTGTGTGTGTGTATACTCAGTCAGTCACTCCTCCTCACCGCCAAAAAAGCAAAAGAAAAAGAGGGAACAAGAAAAAAGTGTAAAGATTTATATTCTCCAAATACAACAAAAAGGACTTCCTCCTCCCATTCTTCTTTCTTTTTCCAAATTCCCTCATCATCAAAGTGTAGTTTAATCTCCTGCCCTCTTATTCTCTCATTCTCTCTCTGTATATAACAATCTTTTCTTCAAGCGGGCTCTGAGCTTTGATCTGCTCAGTTTTCTTGATTAACGCCCGAAAGAAGACTCCTTTTTTCTTTGAGGTAACTTTTTATTTGCATTTGACCATGTAAATTTGATGGGCTCTTGTTTCTTTTCTGTTTCTTGTTGTTTGTGTAAGTATTACGGATTCATGTGTGGGCAACCCAATACTTCGACGGTGAAAAGTCAAGTCTTTTGTGGGTTTTATGCAGTTTTGTCTATGTTGTTGGATGATTAGGAGCTTTGAATAGGAAACAGAATCGGGATTCTTGAAAGTTCCCTACTTTTTTCAATGGATTTTTCGATGAAAAGCTAACTTAGGAGGCTCCTCTCTTTATTAGAAAGCCTGCTTGGTGGTTCTTTCTTCTCCATTGGTTGATTGAGCAGTGTCTGAACTACTATCATAGGTTTATCTAATTTTTTCGCATGAAGGTTGTGATAGAGATCTATGTAATTTTCTCTCTGGGATGTTGGTAGTGTATGGGTGAGTTGCTAAGATAATGCTGTATTAATCTTCTCTTCTATATAAAATATGAAGGAAATTGTTTGTGGCCTGTGTTTATGCAAGATTTCGAAGTAGATGCTTAAGCCTGCATACACTTGTCCAATTTCACAGTGTTCCCTTATAAACAAGATATTTCTTGGGGTAAAAAATGTTCTTGATTTATTCAGTCTGAATCTCTGATACAATTGAGAATTTTTGTGTAGTTGATACTTTGTTTCTATTCTGGATGCCCTTTTCTTTTCAATAATATGTTTTCTTATTTGTTTAGTCTAAGATTTTAGTTTTTTTGATAGATGGAAAAGGGAAAGGTGTCCGGGAACAGTTTGACTTCTGCTGCAGCTTTCGTGGAAGGAGGAATTCAAGAAGCATGTGATGATGCTTGCAGTATATGTCTTGAAGATTTTTTTGATAGTGATCCTTCCACGGTATGTGTAAGGGCCGTTATTCGGTTCATCTTGGATAGAGATTGGCCATATTGTCCACTTGATTAAAATTATCAATTGCAGGTGACAAGTTGCAAGCATGAGTTTCATCTTCAGTGCATTCTCGAATGGTACAGACACTTCCCCCTAATTTTATTGGTTTTATGATATCGTGCGGTAGTTTTTCTTATATGTGGGGAACTAGACTTTTGTTCTTGTAGCATAATCAGCGATGAATGCATGGTTTGGTGAAATGGAATTGATGGAACAGATGAATTTGTTATGTCTCGATTTTAGTTTTGGAGAATAGTATGGAGAAGATACGTATGTGAGAGCACATGTTAAGAATCAATTGCATGAATGTTAATGATACTGTTTAATACCTACTACACCAATTTGCCTTCATCGTGGCTTCTGTTTTTAGCTGGAAATCCCATTTCTGCTGAAGTTTGGTCTTTGTATCAGGTTAGACGTTAGTTTACCCATAGATTCTTGGCTGCTAGTTCTACCTATCTACGACTCTGTATTTTCTGCATGCCAGCTAGGTTGATACTGCCTAAATAGGAACGTTTGATGTCTTCATGTCTCTTGGTTCATGATCTCTTCATTGAGATGGAAGAGGAGATATGTAAACTTGATACCTAGATAACCTCATAGACTGAAATCAACTTAACATTTATCGTGGCCAAAAAAGTAGAGCTACCTTTGTCATTTATCTTTTATCTGTTGTGTATTTCGGGTCAAGATCTAATTTTTCCAGAAGCGAGCTTGTATTTGATGTTGAAGCATCTCTTTTTCTCGTTATAGCATGTTAATCTAAAACGGTAGATAAATTTAATCATTAGACTAACAATATGTAGGTGCCAGAGAAGCTCACAGTGCCCAATGTGTTGGCAGCCCATCAGCCTGAAGGATCCGAGCAGGTAAATGCATTTCGCTTGTCCTTTTTTCATTTTGCGTTTCTGTTTCTCATTGCAAATTTTATTATATTAAGACTTATTTTCTGCTTGTTGGGCAGCCAGGAATTGCTTGATGTGGTGGAGCATGAGAGGAATCTGCGTATGAATCCGCCTACAAGTACCACTATATTTCACCATCCAACTCTTGGAGACTTTGAGTTACAGCATGTCCGTTGCTATTCTTATTCAAGATTGCCTCATTTTCATTGTTCTATTAATAGCTATATTAGACTAGTCCGTTTTTCCATAATGCGTCTATTTGAACTTTTGGTGCAGCTGCCAGTTAATGCAAGTGAATCCGAACTTGAAGAGCGCATTATTCAGCACTTAGCTGCTGCTGCTGCTATGGGAAGGGCTCGTCAGCTTGCTAGGAGGGAAGGTCAACGGAACAGGTCCTCTACTCAAGGTCGTCCTCGTTTTTTGGTTTTCTCCACTCATCCTAATGGAGCTTCCACTACCTCAGCCGTTTCTTCTGTTGCTCAGAGAGACGGCAGTGATCCGCCTCCTGCAGTTATGATAGCTGGCCCGAATTCTCCTTTTATTACTATTGCAGAAGATTCCGCACAACTTAATGCACAACCTTCGGCAGCCCAAGCTGACCAGCTTGTGACAACAGCATCAGGATCAAGTGCATCCAGAAATCGACATGGAACATCAGCAAGCAATAGGTAACTTGTTCACTGCTCATTCTTAATGAGTTACTCTACATCTAAAGACATCAACACCGAGTTCTTGTTATCCATCATGGCTTATTTTCTTCTCTAGGAGGTCACCTGGTAGTCAAGATAGAGCTGGACCATCTGATTTCCAGTCATTCTCTGAGACTCTGAAATCCCGCCTCAGTGCCTTGTCGGTGAGGTACAAGGAAAAATGTGCTGATTTTCACTTGCTCTCTAACTAATTTTCAAGAGTGTATGTCGTACCATTGTTTCTATCCAGCTTAACTAAAAGCAGAAAAAGGTTAATAAAGGGAGGAAAATGCATGCACATATACTCCAAACTGGGCTTCAAGAAGAGAATTTATTCGAAAAAAATAGAGTAAATTTTTCCGTGTACGAGCATTCATCAGTTACTTTTGGGGGCCTTTGTTTCAGATACAAAGAATCTATAACCAAGAGCACAAGAGGTTGGAAGGAGAGACTTTTCGCTCGCAACAGTTCAACTCCGAACACCCCCACTGCCGAAGTTCGCAGACAGGCTGACCAAGGTATTGCCTCCGTCACTCGAATGATGGATCATCTCGACATAGCAGAAGATGGTACAACCAACACGGCCACTGTGTCGAACAATTTTGAAGATGGCTCGACTCCAGATCCTACTGAACAGCCTACTGTAGAGACAGGTACTGGCCCTTCTTTGAACGAAGATACCACGCAGGCTCCATGTGCTGCTAGTTCTGCATCAAGCTAAGCTTTGATTGAAAATCGTCACCCTTCCTTTTGTCGGTAAGTACGCTGAATCATTCAAACCAGCATTCATTACTAGTGATTGATATAAGTTATACCTGCCGGTGCATAGCTTTCCTGCCCATCGCTGATCTTGTACGATCGTTGTTGTAATCAGGCGAATTCGTCCTGTCCAACGGTGATGCCGTGGCGACCAATGTATCATCTGTCGACAGGCTTGTAGGTGTAATAAAGGGAAGTAGTAGTGGTTTGGACATTGGGACCACTGTGTAAATGACAAATTAGTTGTAAATTCTGGTCTGTGATTCCAACAGTTCGGGATTGATTATTGTTTGGAATGCATTTTCAATGTTCACATACATATATAACTTACATGTCGGAAAAGTTGAAAACCCCAAAAAACAATTGGAGAACAAAAATGATGAGATAGACCAAAATGATTGCATTATGTCTTAAAAAAAAAAAGTAAAATTAGTTAGTTGTATTTAAAGATAGAGTGAATTATAATGATTTTTTTTAAGATTTGACATAATTATAAATATTTTTTTATTATTTTTAAAATTATTAATATCTTAATATTAATGATCAAATCAGCTTATTTTTTTAGTTTTTTATTTTATTTTGTTATGGTGAAATAATCAAAATATCTTTGTGGGTCATTAATTATGAATTTAATTATTTTAAAGTTTTTCTTACAAAATAAAAGAGCAAGAAGAAAACTTTACCTCGATAATATTTTTTAATAATTTTTCATTTTCATTTAAAAAAAAAGTAAATAAGGCAAATCAGGTATTACAGACATATGTTTAAAATTATATTATTCATCAAATATCAAGGGTTTGAATAATTATCTAAATATTGAATAGTTACTCATAATTCTATCAAAACTCGTCGGGGTAATTTAATTTTCATTCCAGAGTTAAAATAAAAGAGTCAAAAAATTGAAATAATAAGAAAGTGGGGTGAAAATTCGAATTTCCAAGAACAGCCACCACTATTAAAACCCCACGGCCAATCCTTCACTCAATCTCTGCTTACAAGACGAGAGGCAAAATTCTCTTCGTTTATTCTACAGAGTTGTTTGTTTTCTGGTAATGTTTGATTCAGCTGAAATCTTATATTGATACTGTTGTTTTTGTTGGATCTTTGTTCGAACAGTTGAGAGATGTCGGGAGAAGAAGAGGAGAACGCTGCTGAGCTCAAAATCCCTGACGGTAATCTCCTTTGCTTCATCTTTTTATGCTACGTCCGGATAATTTTGATGAGGTATATGCTATATGTTCCGATGATTTATGCCGCATCAATGTTTGTTTGGTGGTTTTGTACATAACTTAGTTGTTAACTTACGATTACATGTTATTTAACATCAATGTTTGTTTGGTGGTTTTGTACATAACTTAGTTGTTAACTTACGATTACATGTTATTTAATCTGATAATTGGGTCTAGTTTTGGTTGAAGTTGTTGATTGAGTGTCAAAACTTTAGTCTTGGAGTGCTTGTTAATGCATCTGCCGCACTGGTATATTTGGTTCCGATACTATGATTATGTCTGTATTTTTATTAGTGTTATTGCCATTTCTTTCGTTCTTCTTGGTTGTTTAAATAAACACCGTGTCCGGAAATGTTTGCATAGTAGGGTGGAGAATTTGTTTGATGCTTCCTTGTAGTTGTCATCTTTATATTATAGCTCTTTTTTCCTCAAAAACAAGAATGACATTGTGTGTAATGGTTTCGAGGTCGCGTACATAGAAGAAAGGCCTTCTTCTCCAAGTAGGCAGTATAACTTAGAATCTGTTATGAAGCTTTTATTTGGGTTATATCTCTGAGTATACTGAAATGTTAGCTTGGTTTCTATAGGCACAAATTCATAGAATCCTGCAGTGATCGTATTCGACATATCGTATTGATGTTTTCGTCCTTTTATGTTTACTTAATTGTTGAACTAAAATAAATGGTGTTATGTGATTCGATGAAAATATATGATGGCCATCAACTTCTTTCTTACTTAATACCTTCCTTATGTGGGTAATTTCTTGTCTTTTACATTCGGTTCTTATCTTGAAATTTTTATTTTGTTTTTTCAGAATTTTTGAAGGCTAAGTGTCTAATGAATTGTGAAGTTGCGCTCATTCTTGAACACAAGTATGAACAGCTTCAGCAGATGGCTGATGACCCAATGAATCAAATGTCTCAGTAAGTATGCCTTGACATATTAGGTTATATAGGGAATATAGGAATATTTTTTTCCTCCTTCTGAAAAAGCTAGAATAAATTTTTGTGAGTTTAGTATCTGGTCACGAATATCTTACAAGAGTTTTGCCTTCATTTATCCTCTTCTTTCTATAGATCTCTTTAGCATATGTTGCTATTTTCTTGTTCATAAGGTTTTTGGCAATTGAGTTTAGCTTTGTATTCTACTTCAATTAAGAGATACAAAGTCTTTTCTTTCTTAGGTGCTGAGTGAGATGGCAGGAGAATTACAAGTGAAACATCTTTTGTGCTATTATTGTGATTCTTTAATCTATCATGTAAAGGCTTCCCATGAAATGTGGCTAGACCATGATTATCTCTTTTGTTCCAGGGTGTTTGAGAAATCTCTCCAATATGTGAAGCGCTTCAGCCGATATAAGAATCCTGATGCTGTCAGACAAGTTAGAGAGTATCCTTCTGTCATATATGCACAAGCTATGCTTTGTTAACTTGAACTTCGTTGTAATAAAAATGATGGAAAAACTAACTTAAACAATTACTGTATATAACACTGCACAAAAAAGGCTGGTCATTATACTAGCAGGTTCTTTTGTTTTGAGCCTAGGGTAACTAAACGCAAGACCACATTCCATCTTGTAGCTAATGTGCTCAAATAACTTGATTTAGATCAAGACGGTGTATAGCATTTATGTGCTTTCACATGTACGGATAAGCAGGGATGAGAGTCATTTGAGTTGGAACCTTATTCTTAGCATTGCATGAAAATCTGTTGCTCATACTAAATGCTTCTTTAGACGGTGTAAATCTTAACTCAAGTTTCAGAATCCTGAGTAGATATCAGCTTGCTGAATTTGAGGTAATTGTCACTCTTCCAGTTGAATCTCATGTGTGTATATGTTACATTGGGAGTCTTAGATAAATGATTCATTCTGCAGCTGTGTGTACTCGGGAACCTTTGTCCCGAAACAGTGGAGGAAGCTATAGCCATGGTTCCATCTATCAAGGTATTATTTGTGCTATTTTGATAACTTGTTTGCCTCAGTCTACATCTGTGTCGATTTTCATCAAATTTATTAACACTACCTCCTTTACTTCGCAGACACGAGGACGAGCACATGATGATGAGGCTATTGAGAAAATGCTGAATGACCTCTCCTTGATCAAGAAATTTGAGTAGTGTCATTTTGCTCACATGTAACTGCAGCTGGTGCATAGGCTTCATGGAAGGCTAACGTTGATTCTGGTTCATTTGTGTAGAATTTAGTTTAACGAAAGATATTGTGATATGCTTTATGGTTCTGGAACAATTTGTTGTCCTCATATTCAATCTATAGCTTAGCATTTGCAAATTGAGTTTCTGAATACAACATTATATTGGCCAGATTAAGAAATGGTCAAATGTCAAGAGTTATAGGTTCTTCTGATAACAATGTTCTAAAGGAGATTGCAACGAAACTAAGTTTGTAATAAATATGACCGCTAAATATGATGCAATGAAATTATCCTCCTGCCTGGATGCTACACAAAATTAACCTCTAGCAGTGGAAATTATATTCAGTCAGTGCCTTAAAAACGTAATTAGCTGCCATGGAATATGTGCAATTAGACATGCTGATTGAGGTTGGACTTTATTCCCAACAGAGCTTCAACCCATCCAGTCCTCTAGTAAAATCATTGAACCAGAGGTTTGAAAACAAGAATACATGGATGGAAATTACTCGCATATCTTTTCGTCTCTAGGAAAATAAGAAGCATAAAAACCCTCAGCACAAACCGAACACACACAAAAAAAAAAAAAAAAAAAGAGACAATTCACTGAGTTAACAACTTAAGTCGATCATCACAAAGAGCTTCCATTATTATTGCTGGAAAGGAAGTTCCAGCTTGAGTTTAACGGCAGCCAAATTTGAGGCTCACCTCAAGCTCTTTTCTGCAACCACTCGTAGAATTTAACCTGTGAAGCCATTGTATCGAGCCTATATAACTGGTAGTAGTGATTAGCAATTTCAAGTCCAAAAGTGCCTCCAACAGCAGCGCCGAAAGCAAAGGACAGTGCAGCACCTGCCATATTAAAATAGAGGTTATTATTCTAATGAACTGCAGGAATCAGTAGGCGCTTCTTTATAACCACCATACTTGTGATGCATCTATGCATATGGTGCCACAAAATCTTTTCTCATGGAGTTTAAACAAGGGAAGGGGATATAAAAGGAATGAACCCTGCGGCTGCTAATTGTTAATAATTGTACCATGGAAGAAGCTGAATGATTTCTCGTCTTCTAAACAATGAACAATTGTTGAGAAATAATTAATTCTGTTTATTTCTTCTACGAATAGTATAATGACAAAAATCAAATGATTGCAATTGCTAAGAGCCCTCTGGAAAGATCTTTCTTCAGCCATATACAGAGGAACTCGGGCAAGTTTACCGAAAGTATTGAAGAAAAACATAATTTTACTCTATGCTGGACTTCCTGGTCAAGAAGTACTCTGAAGTCCGAATTCACGTTATAGCATGAGATATTAAAGTAGGAGTGCCAGAGGACAGAAAACTACAACAAACCATGAGGACTTCTTGACCACTTCCAAGCATATCCAGCAGTTGAAACTGCTCCAACAACAGCACCTGCAACACCAAATTTAGTTGCTTCCCGGCAAGTCTTCAGCTGAAACAGGGAGCGAACAGGAGAAAAGGGATTAACAAGATAATCAAGACGTGAAATCCCTCCAATCAAGCCCAAGAAGATAGAACATATATTAACTAACATAGAATTATGCAACTATTTCTTCCCGACAATACAGAACACAGAAGGAGAAAGTCCCCATTTTCCACTACCTAGAAACCACTAGATAAGCTACTCAATCCAGAATAAGGTTATACAACATTACAAATTTACAACATCCCCAAAAGGCCCATAATTCAATCACAAGGCTTCAGAAAGCCACGGAATTACAGAGACACCGCAAGTTAGGAGCGCAGAAGCGGGCAATAGAACCCTATCCAAACAGATGAACATAGTATTCACACATGGCTCAGAAACCAAAATTCTTGCATATAACATGGATCAAATTATCCAGAAATTATGGGCAAAGAAACTTATTTCCCCAGAAATTAGCTAAAACAACATACAGAGAAATGGAGCAGCAATATCAAGGTAATCCTTCCTGTAAGCAATTCCATCAAAGTTGTACTTAGCCTAATACTCCTTATAAATTGACAGACGCCGCCTGGTTTCCATTCTTGATAGCTAATTTTCGAGTTCTACTTACCACCAACAATTCTTACATCCACTTCATTGATTAAAACTACAAAGACAAAGTCTCAAGGTTTCGGCTGAAGTGGTTCTACTCATTGCACCGAATTGCGGACAAATCCTATCCATGAGGTAGAAAAATAAATAAATAAATAATCGAGAAAGCACAATAAAGACAGATTGACAAACAAAACAGAAGAGGGGGCAGCAAATATTTCGATTATCACCCGAAACCAAACAAGGCTCGCAAAACACCAATCACTGTAGAGAAAGTTGAAATCTCATCATTAAACCACAAATCCACAGACAAATAACAATATGTTTCTGGAAGAATCTAGAGCAGGTAGACGAGAGAAGGAGAGATGGGAATATACAGTGGGGCCATGGATGGGATCCGACGCAATGAACTCCTCGACGACGGAGCTGTCCCAATGGGGCAACGGCTTCTCAGGGTAAAGAAATCTGGAGTAATTATCCAGAAATGAAAATCTCTCACCCCAGAATTCCTTGTACCCTTCCCAGTGTTGTCTGAAGAAGGATTTCGATTCCTGCTGCTCTTCGCTCATTTTCGTCACGAAAAAATTGATCTTTTGGGGTTCGAAACTTAGATTTGTGGAGAATCAGTACAAGAATCCAGAGTTAATATTTGAGGATGGATGATTTTGACTGTCGCGGAGGCGTGACGTGAATGAGAGAGACACACGGAGTGGGAGCAACCCAACAGCTGGGCTCTAATTGTCTACGTCGAGTCCATGCTCCACCGAGGCCTGGCCCAACAACTTCCCACCACGTCACATTCCATCCATACCTCCACTACACGAGGACGAGGTTTATCTCCGAGGCGTCCTTTCTTACTACACAACTGGTACGCTATTCTTACACATATTAATTGGCTAGTTCAATTCATAAAAAAATCAATGAATAATTATTTTATCAGTTAAAAAATATTTTTAAAATCACAAAAAACCGATACAATAATTATTTTACGTCTATAACACATCTTTTTTTATAATAATATAAATTTGCATTTTTTTTAATTAAAAAAATTAATTGATGTCTTGTAAAAATTTTAGTATTTTCAATTAACCACCTCTCTCATTAAGTTCCCTATCATTCCAATATCTTCCTTAATTTTACCTATTTTCACCTTGCAATTTCCATTCTTTAAACTATATTATCTAGTTCAATTATTATAATTACTTAAAATTTCCATGAGGTAAAATAAATTCATAAAAAAATACAAATTCTTAGGAAAATACCCATTTTCTTTTCCTTGGCATCTGATACTTTATGAACAGACTTGAATTTACGACAATAACGAAGAGGTAAACAGTTCAAAGTAGTCAAGTTAAATGCAAAAACTAAATAGAGCAGAGCAGCACTCAGAATGCTTTATCTTCATATTTTCACACAACTCAGTTAAGCAAAATGATTCTGCTTCAGAAATAGCAAAGGCCAAACAACCATTCCATCAACTGCACCACCCAAAGAACCAAAACCGCAGAGAAAAAACCGGCTAATTACGACTGCTGTAGTTGTTATACACGGTGACACGACTCTTATCTCTTTCGCTTGGAAGCAGCCCCAGAACCGCGACCACCTTTGCCATCCGATGTTGCAGCACTTCCTTTCCCTCGGCCTGAGGCTGCTTTTTTGGTGCTTCCTGACCCCTTCAACTCCATTTGTACTTGGATCCCTGAAACCAAACAAAAAAAAAAAATTGAAATTGAAAAAGAACAGATTCAGGGAAGTTCAATCTTGTGAAAGTGGGAGTATAACCAACCCTTTGAATTTAGAGACTCCAGTTCTGCCTGCAGTTTCTTATCTGGATCAATTAGCTCCTCCTCTGAAAAAAAAGAAAAACACAGGCAACACATAAAAACCCTTGATTGTTGCATGTATTTCAGTCATTCAAGAGTATATGGTAAAAAGCTGAGATCCACATTGCTGTTGATAGAGAAGTGACGGCATTCAGATAGGTGTCTAAGAATGTATACATTCCTGATAGAAAGGAGGTAGTATTCCTCGTTCGAATTAAAAAACATATAATAGTAGATCCCTAACACACAACATATAGAGTAAAGTGCGAAACAGGTCGAATTAAACAAGGTAATGATTTGCTATAGAAATGTATTAAGTCCAAATTGCCACCAAAACATGCAAATCGAAACACACAACTTGCAGAACATCAGCATGTAAGATTGATTTCTATGTAGAAATAGGTCAAAAGCACAAGAGGCAATCACATTCAAGCAATAAAGTAGTTTCATTAATGCATCTTGCTGAAAAAGAAAACAGCCAACAAAAATTCTCCTTGCTAATGGAGAAAAATATACCCTGGTCCTCTGTATCTGATGAAATTTCTTCTTCGTTCTCAGCATTTTCTTCTGCTAGTGTCTCTTCGACGGGTTCTAGCATGGCTGCAACCCGCTTCTTTGGAGCCTTTTTTATTCCAGGAAGTGTGATTAGATCTGCAGACCGAATCACACGTGATGAGCTGCCTTTGTTATAAGCTCTTGTTAGTGCAGCTTTTACCACAGGCTGTACGCCGTCCAGTGGACTTGGATGCCCCTAAAGCATGCCAACAGCAAGTCAGATGAGAATAACTTCAAGCACAGATATATGAGATGAGGGAGAATACTGTAATGTCAGACGCACCTTAAATTTTGACATCTCAATCATGGTATCAAAGTCCTCCATACTAATGGAGTATAAATCCATGAACTCCACAACTCTTTCAACAGCTTCATCCTGGAAATTTATTCCACAAAATGATGCACGTTGAACAAAGAAAAATATCAACCTTTAGTTACTACCACCAAGCAAGAAAAAACATCAACCTTCGGTAGCGCCCTTAAAGGATCAGTCAACCGCTTCAAAAGAAGAGTAAGGTAGTCAAGTCGCAATGGCGCCCTGTATGGTGAATGCAACAGCATGGTTAAAAAGCATAGACAGATGAAATACCTGAATAAGTTACAGAGAAGAAATTGCCTGAAAATATTTCAAAAATATTTGCAACAGATGGAAACTATCAAGCTTCGGACTGAGGTGAAGGAAATATGAGCACGTACCTTCCTAAGTTAGATTCACGAGAAGCAAGAAGATGAACATGCAGGTCCTCCAAAAGTCTATAATTCTTGCCCATAGTGGAGTTCTTTCCCAGCCAGCCACCAAATCTATTGAAATTGCGTTCACCCTGAAGAGTTAAAAACAACTTCTAATAAGAATATACGTAACTGTAATAGCCCAGTAATTTGCAACATTCTGAAAGTCTGGAAGAAACGCATAAAAATAGCTCAAGAAAGTTATAAAAGGGAATCAGGGATAATAAATTTAGATTGCCTGAGGTTATCTCTAATTTCTCAACGCTCATTAGTACGTAAGTACTTCTGAAAATTGGTAAACATGTGACAAACAACTACTTGCCCCAAAACAAATTATCGAAAAGTATGCATAAATACCATCATCTAACAAATTCTTTTCTAATCTCACTTATAATGAAATACATCAATCACCTGCTCAAGTGTTTCCCGTTGCCCATGCAATAGAGCTGCACTGATTTAAAACAAAATGTATAACAATCAGTATCATCGGTTATAAAAATATAAAAGTAAACAGTTTCAGCACCAAGCATACATACGGAATTATACAAGACGCAAGACAACCAATCTGAGAGAGCTGCCACTGTCGGTATCTTCGAATCTGGACATTAATAATATCACCATCCCCAATGGACTCGGCAGCCCGAGCAAGTAAGCTCATCCGCTTCATTCCATTATCATCTTTACCAGCTGAGCTTGGCCTATAGTTGATATAGTTTTCCTGAAATCAAGGTATAAGTTGCCTAAGATGTTCACATCCGCTCCTACATGTACATTAATATCTTTCTTTTGTTGGATTAACTGCACACATCTAACACGTGTACCAATATGCAATGGCATTAGAGTAAATCATTTTTCTTCTCCATAGGATTGACATATCGTAATGTGGTAAGAAAAATAAAATTGGTGGCCATGTAGAAGCACTAAACAGATACAAACAATGTGCAACCACGCAAGCAAGTGCAGATCCGTCACTACCCTCAATTCACTTGCTCGTCATTAGACTATGAAACGTCAATCAACCGGGAACTATCAATACCTGGATAAGAAGAGGAACAAGATCAGGATCACTCATGCTAAGGTCAATCCTCTCATCCATTCTCAACTTTCCACCATTGAAGCCAAATAGCCTGTGTTAGAAAGATATAACTTAATATCCTAGCAGGTTAAAATGAGGAGGGAAAGAGGGGAAACATAGAGCTAAATAAGGATGGGAAAGGAAGTAGTTAATAGCATAAACCAGGCAACATCAAATATCAGAACGTATCATACTTATCAACAGCAGTGAAGGGGGATATATCTTCATCCTTTGAATTGCTTTGAAGGCGTTGTTTGACGTCATCGAACTTAATGACAGACATTGAGAGACCCATATACTGCAGTTGGTTGAGGGCCATACGGATATCTCCATTAACTCTTTCAGCAAGTTCCTCGAGAGCAATCTGCAACCAGAAAGCACCAGCTCAACCCATATATCCATAACATGGAATAGGGGTCATTCTATAATCAAAGACAGGAAAAGCAGCAGCAGGTGCATAAAAATGCAATTAAATAAAAAGTTATAGCAAAACTGGAAAAACAAAAATGAAAGGGGTACATACCTCATTAACTTGAAGGCCTTCTGCTTTTGCTATTTGCGATAACCTTTTAGCCATCTATTATTGCCATTAAGATAAATATTATTGTCCTAACTAAAATTAAAAACCATCATGGTTGATGCAGCAAAAAAGATTCAAGACTTGATAAGGCAATTGGAAATACAATGCTGTCAGCACTTTTGTCAAACTCACGTACTAGGAAAAATAGAATTCTAAATGGTTTGATCTCTCACAAACATCATTAGATAAGCAACAATTTGCAAGCAGTCTTCCATATTAATCTTTATGCTTAATTTCACATTCAACAGCTGCAAATTGATATGTTTAGAATGCATCCACCATGCTCCATAATTTAAATATTCCTTCACTAACGACGTATCCATGCATAAATTCATTTCCAAGAGATATCAACAAAAACCCATAGACTCAAAAATCAAAATTAACATATAAGGGAACTTCCTATCAAAGAGAACTTTAATTGGAATCTATAATCAGAACTAGCAGTATGAACTTCTACAGTGATGAAAATGGACATATTTCTACTGTTCCATTTGTTTATGGATTCACGTGTAACATTAAAAGAATCAGAAGAGACCTGCTGCTTTGTTGGCTTCCGGAAGCTAAGAAGTAAGCAGTAGTTCACTAGGCTCTTAAGTTTCTGACTGTAGCGATCATTACATATACATATGATAGGAATCTTTGAGATTTTGATGCTGGCAATAAGATCAGCTACGCCACCTCTATCTCCAGCAGACATACCGTCAACCTCATCCATAATAAGAACAGTCTTCGGGGGCTGAGAGCTGCAACAGTAGTCAACATTGTGAATACATAGCTAGTTACTTTGTGATGCAAGGGCAAGAGTAAAGGCCAACCGGTCCATTTTAAGACTCAGGGCTTCATTGCTAACAAGTTCTTTGATAGAATTCGAGGTACTTCCACTAATTCCTTTCTGTATTTTAGCATCAGCCTTTCCGCGACTGTCACTAGCATTAACCTAAGAAAAAGGAATGTAGTTATATATATCAAGCAACATACATAAAATCTTGAAAGAAACAGAAAATAACAGGCAAAAGGCATATGCCCAACCTCAATTGTTTGAAAACCAAGCATCTGACTAACTAACTTCGCTGATGTAGTCTTTCCAATGCCAGGTGTGCCACTCAACAGAACAGCTTTCTTTGCTCCAGAATCATTCTGTTTCTTTCCCTTTCCCTTTTTCCCTGTGTTAAGGAATTGTTCATTCCAATTTACCAACCAATCATGGAGCTGCTTCACCTGCACCAACCTGATACTGTCACTAATAAAGCACCTTACAGGTAAGCGCACCTTCATAAAGTTTCATTCCAAAGCAAAAGCTTGAAAGACAACGCTAAAAACACATACCAGGGACTGATTCCCAACAATATCATTTGGAACCTTTGGCCTATATTTTTCGGTCCACGGCAGCCAAGTTTGTGCTGTAGATTGATCTTTTCGCTTGGAAGAAGATGCACCAGAGGTCAATCCTTTTACATCTGTCCTTGAAACAATATCAGCAGCATCTAGGAAATATGGAAGTCAGCCAGTAAAACAGTATTTAGAGAAATCACATGAAAAGCAGAAAATTCTAAGGTTGTTACTTCGCCTCATCTTGGGCAAACTATGTTATACACAGTCAACGTTCATAATGCAACAGAGAACAGTCTAAAGATGCTTCTTTCTATCTTTTTTAATCTATTTTGCATTACGTAAAGGTTAAATCTAAAAATTGACTACCAAATAATAACTTAAGATCAATGATACAAAGAAACGCTGAGACAGAGAGATTTTCCATGTGCGGTTTTACTTCCAGAAAATGTTTTAGAGTAGGTGACTTTGGATTAGATCCTGCCTCCTGGGACTTATGTATTTTCCTCTCTTTTAAACAGTAGAGTTTTCAAATATTTTTGCCTGTGCTAGTGCCCCCAGAAATTCTTGGATTTCGTGATCTCAAAATATGTATATCATGCTCATTTTTCTAGAATTGTTTGCTATACATTTATAAGAGACAACTTGATTTGCAAATGCTATCCCCCGTTTTTATAAACCTATTGCCCATCTTCTATCTATAAGGGAAGTTAATGCTAATTGCAGTCCATATAACTTAAATCCCGATGATGTTCATGAAAACACCAGATTGCTGAGAACATACTAGTTTTTTCAGACTTTTGAGGGCTCTTCTTAGGAGGAGATGGTGCAACCTTATCCACTGGCTTCTTTGAATTCTGTGCAGAAGTTTTTGATTTATTTGATGCTCGAATCATATCAAATAGACCATCCTCCGTAAGAAAAATAGTACTGCAGAAGCAATAAAGAGAGAAAAATATAACATAACAGTGAGAAACAGGAGAACGTTCTTAATACCACTGAATACAACATTACAAAAGAAAATATGTTACCCAAGCTCCTTAGCCTTGGCGGACTTCCGTCCACCAATGTCTTCATCACAAAGAAGAAAATTCTGCAAGAAACTGTATGAGCTATGGGCTGACTAAGATAATGGCAAGAATAAAAGAATAGTAAGATATATCAACAAGTATAATCACCGTCTTTTTGCTGACAGATCCAGTAACACGCCCGCCATGGCGTTTGATCAAGTCCTCAGCTTCTTCTCTTTCTAAACTGGAAAAACAAAACAAGGCAAAGGCAACTTCAAACTGAACAAAGAGAGTCAAAGTACCAAGAAAATACACAGAAGCGGACCACATCACCATACAAACAAAATATATCATTCAAATATGCACATAATGTAGGCTTATGTTAGTACAAAAGCCAGTAGACTGAAAGACTATGCATAAGCCCAAAACAAAGACAAGAAAAGGAAAAAAAAAAAAGGAACACAGCATACATAGGCATTCTCACAAAAGTGTATACATGCAGGTACAATCACTTCCTACGTGTTTTAGTGATTGCAAAAGCTAAACATCTGAATATTGTGCATACAAACTTGTTGGGATCGAAGGATTACCTGTCAAGTGTTCCACTAATCACAAAAGTCAACCCATCTAAACAGTCAGGAGCACCTTCAGGAACTTCCTGACACAGAACAAAATCAATTCACTGTCAACAAGTGACGTTCCAGACAAAGAATTAAAGGTTCCTTAACTTCCTTACCTTCTGTCCTTTATGAGGAGGATCTTTCCTCTCACCAAAGTTCATGAATCCACCCCTTCCTCCACCACCTCTGCCTCTTCCACCTGCTGGTGCACCTCTTCCACCACGGCCTCGCCCACCAGATTTTACAGATTTGGCATCGTTATCATCCATATCCTCTGGGTCACTTTCATCAACATCCATGCCTTTTGCGGTTGTTGGATTGCTTGAAGAACCTTTTGCACCACAACCCCTACCCCTTCCAGCAGATTTTGACTTAGATTGTACCTTTACACCATCATCCTCATCACTCTCATCAACAAGTTTTTGAGCAACTCCTTTACCAGAACCACTTTTCAATTTCTTGTTTGGAGTGGTATCAACGGACCCCTTCCCTGAAGTAGGGATAACAAAATCTTCATCATCATTCTCAAGTTTGTGGATTTTTTTTCCAGCTGGGGGCTTTACTTTGGTTAACTCCGTACTACCCCTTTGTCCCTTCTTTTCTGGAGAACTTTCCTCAACCTCCATCTCGTCCTTTGCATTTTTCCCATCTTTAGCAAAATATTTGCTTGTTTTCCTCCTACCAGAACATTCTTGCATTCCTTGTACCTAGGATCCTCCCAGGAAAGGAAATCATGTGAGGTGAATCTCATTTGTCAATTTCCAAACCAAAAATATTAGAGATCAGAAATATAGAGGTCAAAGAGGGGCAGCAAAGTAAACCAAGACCAAGCTTAAGTGCTCCTAAGAACAAGAGTTTGGAATATATCAAAGACAGCTGAAGTTCCTTTCTGAAATCATCTTTTCTCCGCATTCTGTTTCCAAGCAATTAGTTGAAAATCATTATTGGAAAACTGAAGAGAATAATTCCTTTTGAAAGAAAAATTCCAGATTTCCCATCTACTGTTAAGAAACCATCAGCAATACCACAACTCATAATCGGATCTACAAGCAATACAAGAATCCAGCTGAACTGTTTCACATTGCAAATGGGTTTCTAAGACAGAAATGTGATGATTATGGTGAACAAACCAATTTTCCAGACTGAGGAGTGACAGCAGGAGGCTTTTCCGGTGTAGAGGGCTTTGTCTGCTTTGATGAATTGCCATTCCCAGCGCCTTTGTCTTGTTGTTTCATGAACCATTTTCTTATATCTTGTGACTGCTGTACAGAGCAAAGATAATGGTGACATCATGATTACTTTCCCTCACCCCTCGGAAAAGTATGAAAATGAGGACGCACAAGGCAAAGGAAGAACCAGAAAAAAAAAAAAATGGGGTTCAGCCCAGGAAAGCCGCTTAAATATATAACCAAGAAACTAAGCATGTGCATTATGGTTCACGCGTGAACTGAATTTTCAACTTACCATTTTGAAATACTGCAAATGGCGTCACGCTGTGAATTCTCAGCTTCAGAGTTCAAAATACCATCTGTACAAGAAGAAAAACAAAGACCTAATAATACTGTCTCTCCAAAACCAAAAAAGAAAAATGAAATTGGGAACGATGAGAATCTGGGTGGCAGGAAAACGTGCCTAAAAGGCAGTAAAATAAAATGAAGAAAAGAATTCCCTCGAGAGGGTTAGGGTTTATGGTCTAGTGTTATATGGAACAGTGAAAGCTTTCAAACTTCCAACAATTGAAAAATAAATAAATAAGTACGTGGGGGATTTTCTTGGGCTTCTATGATTCCAAACCCACCCAACCCAAATCCCCATATACATACAACATCGCCCTGAATAGAAAAACAAACACAAGAGTTGAGACACACACAGTGAATTATGGTTCAGAGAGAGAAACTCAGGAAAGTGAAAATTACACAATCACCGCATATTCCAACGAGTCTTTCCGATGGCAACGAACACCAAAAACCCGGAATGTCACTATGATAATATCAGTGGCCGCCTGCGTGTTTGAGAGAGAGAGAGAGAGAGAGACTTGCACTGCACAAGAAGAGTTTTCTCAAGAAACCCGCGCCATTTCATCAATGGAAATAAAAGGTGGGACCTCACCCTGCTACGGGCTATGTCTCGGTCGTTGATTTCATTTCCACGACAGATAGGATTGTAGAAAATCTTTTGGACCGTTTGAGGACTTGGGCCGAAACCCTTAGTAGGATTGTGGGATGGGGGACAGTGAAGAAGGCTTAGTCAGGGCATTAATGTCCCAGTTTACATCAGCTTTAAGCCCATTTTTGGCCCAGAATCTTAGGACCGGATATCTATTGTTGATATTAATGTGATTAGCGTTATTATGCCCTTTTTGTTTTCTTTTTTTGTGTGTTACTGTTCGTATAATTGTTGATGGTTGAAGAGATGATGATGATACACCTTGTAACAGTTGCACAATCTTAAGGACCAAAGAAAGGAGAAGGTACATAACATGTCAAATCCTAAAAGAGTTCCAAGAGAACAGTGAAAAGAAAGCTAAAAAAACTGCATGTTGCATTGATGGCTGAGCAGCCAGCAATAGAAGAAAAAAGGATGTGGGTATCATCGGCTCTTCGTCTCAGTTTCTCAGTCTAACTGATAAACTGCAACGAACGGCATCAGCACGCTCCCCATCCAAAGTTTCCCGTCTTTCTCCTCCACTTCACTTACTGCTTTAACTACTTTTCCTTGTCTGTCCTCTAAAATCTGTAAAAGCTTACCTTCTGGGCTGTATTTCACAACGGCTGCATGGATACGCCCCCCAATTTGCATCAGATAATGGATCTTGGCAGGAATCGGAAGCTTCAGCCATAAATTCCGGAGTTTTGGGTACAGAGCTAAGATGTATGCATATACAGTTCGTCGACAATGGATTGCTACCCAGAACTCACCCTTTTCGTTTGTGCGTACATTGTCAGGGAATCCGGGGAGCACAGCCATAATCTCAGATGTCCCTGCTTTTTCACCCTTTAACCAGTACTTACGCAACCTAAACAGTTCAGAGATGGAGTACATTAGAAACTTTACAAGTAAAGAAACATGTGAAAGATGAGTTATGAACTCTCTAGTCATAACATTGTTCCTTAGCTTCCTATATTTTTCATCACTGCATCTTCTATCACTATAGAACAACGCTCTTTTCTTTTCAGCTCTTTTCACACTTGCACTAAAACAATTTACCAAAGATAGTTCAATATTGATGGTTCATCCCAATTCATTGTTCAACAGGATCACTAGTAACAACTGAACGTATTTCCTGGGCCGAGAGTAAATTGTAGAGAGGGCGAGGATTCTCCTTTGTACCACATTCTTGACACAGTGAACTAGCATGAATTACCAAACATTGGGTCCTCCAAATAGCAATTAATAAATCAAATAAATTTAGGATGAAAAAATGGCTTACCTGCCAATTGAACCCTCGCAGAACACGAAGAACGAACCATCCTTACTCAGGGAAAGACCATTTGGAAATTGAAGATTTCGAAAGAGAACAGTGGTTTCTTTTGTCTTTGGATTATATTTCAGCACCCTTCCACTATCTTCCCCAGAGAAAACTAGCTGGAGAAAGTTCCTGAAACAAGTGATATGTGAGAACTTACAGATGTTGATATGCAAAAGTTTCGGGCATTATCCACCTCAGATTTCAAGTATGACATTATTTTCTTAAAATATATGTCTTGAAAATCTCAACAGAGAAGGTTGAAGGTTATATATCTGTCCTTGTTATTCCTCCCACAGAATGCGAAATGGAGTTAGAAATCAGCATTATTTATCTACCTTCTTTGGTACTTGGTGCTGCTATCGGTGAAATAGACATTCCCTTTGTCATCAATGTCTAAGTCATTCGTAAATCCCAGAGGAACTCCTTCAGCCTCGGTGGTCAGTGATGTTGCCAAACCACCTTCAGGCCCAACTTTCATCAAGCCAAAATATGCATCTGCTATGTATAATTCACCTGTTCGTTTGTCAAATCTTAGCCCCAATGGCCTCCCACAGATGTGCTCATTCTTCAAGTAGCTACTGGGTGATGGTTGCGGATCACATAGGCCTGACCTGAAACAACCTCACCAATATACATGAGCAAAACATGACCGACATACATGAGCAATTTGATTCTGGCTTATTACCTAAACTTTTGAAAGAGTGCTTGTTAAATTTTCAAAGCAAAAGTAGAAAACACAACGCGATCATGCAATGAGTGCAGAGAGAAGAATCCACAAGAACCCTTTCAGAAACCAAAGAAAAGTTATAAGGAATCCACCCCCACCCCCTACAACATGACCACAATCATGTAGATAGTAGTTTGAAACAACAAATACATAGATGTTTGAATTGCACAAACACCAAAAGCCACAATGTCAGATCAATCAGCCAAAAACCATACAGCATTCGAAATTTACAATTTCTTGTTGCAATGACATTCATCGGTTACTAAATGCTATGAGCTATCTCCCTTAGCAACAGATTCCCAGAGATAATGACAAAACGTTTGGTTACTGTCAATAAAGCGGAGAAGGGACTCTGAAAGCATGTGAGATCCATTCAAACAATGAAGTCGCCCGACATGTCTAAATCACAGACAAAAGCAAAAGCAAAGCATTCTGCAACCCAAAATCGCAGGACAAATATTCAATGAAACAGATTTCAATTACAATTAAACCTTAATTGAAACACATGAACCGAACAAGTTTTAGCTCTTTTTCACATCATCCACCAATGACGAGGCAACAAAATATACACACACGAAACATTCCTTCCTCACCGATTAGCCGAAGTGTAAGCGAAGTCAGTCCACTTCTCGCCGTCCCAGAAAACAATCCTCCCATCAGCAACCCCAGTATACGGGCCGCGGCCCGCTGGGTCGAATGCCATGCTCTCAGGCCCTTGCACTTGGTTCAAGAACTTGATTTCCGATTTCTGGAGCAAGTTTTCCGGGTCCTTCTCAACTGGAATTGCGGACCATGGAGGCACATCGACCTTAACCGACTCGAAGTCGGGAAATTCGGATATCGCAGAGTGTTTGAACGGGTCCACGGCGCAGTACACAGCCAACAGCAGGCACACACCGGCGAGTACTCCGGCAGGCGTCATCTCCTGCAAATACAAAGATCCTTGGGCGTTATGGGGTTTCTTCTGTGGATTAGGATTGAATATGCATACCGGGTTGTTGTAGGGGACGCTCCGAAACGTTTACTACCTAACTCACACTGCTACCAATTTAATTTGGGGGGTCTATTGTAAGCCAACTACTCGCTGCCTACTTCCCACTAGAACAGTAAACAGTAGTTTCCCAGTCCTCTGTGTGTGTGAGAGAGAGAGAGAGAAGAGGATGATCAAATGTGTGTTATGTGTGAGTGTGTTGTGGGCCTATTCGGCCATCAAATGTAGTTTACCGCTATTTTTGCATCAGCTTCCTTGCACCGGGTTCAAAGCCCAACCGCCATTTCTACTTTACCTTCCGTTGCACCCCAATTCAAGGTCGAACGGCTGTTTCTGCTAGTCTCCTCACTTTGGGGCCCAACGGCTGGCTATATCTGTTACAATGCTAAGCCCAACTGTCTAATAAAAGGCTTATTATAACCTAGGCCCAACTATCACACTAGCCTATTCTTGCTCCTCCACACTCTTTTTATAAGCAATGATCAAATTAAATCTTACACCCAACTTTGCTGAGCCCAACTGTAAAATTCTGTTTATTAATGACGTAGAGATCCCCATTTTTATTTCCCTTACCCAGCCCAACCTTCTTATTATATTCCCCTTGTATGAACTAAAATATACCCAAACATATTTATTTCTTCCATAGAATAATCATCCCTTCAATGAATTGACACTTTTATCTAACTTGATAAATTATTCACTTTATTACTTTATTTCATTTAACTGTTTACAGAATGTTGTAGGTTGGTTGACAAAAGGAATCCTTGAGAGTTAATGAATACATTAACATGGATCAAGTCAGCTTCTTTGTTCTTTCTGGAATTCATGCGCTCCAAGAATCCACCAATAATCTACTGCTGATCTATAAAGTATCTGCATACACAACAATTGAAGTTCGGACTCTGTGGACACCATCAGACCATTCTCATTCAGCTGACACCATTTTCCAACCATTAATCTTCCCACTGATAATCACTTCAAAGGATTTCCTTTCATTTAACGCTCACCGAGATATTGTACTCTGGCCTTTTGATGGTTGTCGCCTTGTATGTTGAGTTTCGGAATCCTACATTTGTAACTGCTCTTGTGAATTGTTACCAGAAATGTTGCAATTGTGCTATCATTAGTTGTAATACATTTGGCCACAAAAGGGAATTGAGATCTTCCTCAGCCGTTGCATTATTATATCCCATACTGCAAACCATATCCACATAATCCTCTGTGAACGTCTCCCACACAATGACACAAGGCCTGGATCCACAGCTTTTACTGGATCAATATGAAAATTCTGCTAGTGAATCTTTTGTCGGATCCATTCTCCAGGATGTATAACACAAGAAACGTGGTAACTACAATGAATCAAGAACAAAAAAGTTACCGAACTAAATAAATTTTACCGGTTGTCACGAGGGCTGATTTGACAGATCTCTTGTCAGAAGGGAAGTGTGAAGGTGAAGGTACAGGTGAAAATGTCACCAATATTTCAAGTCCAGGTGCTGTTACAATCTGGCTGTATATAGAGTAGTGTCAGAATACATGTGTCAAAATTATTATTTTCAAATGAAAAAGAAAGAAATGCACGCTGCAATTACCTTCAAAATATCTGGAATAATGGCATTCGGCCCTTTTGAAGAAAGAGCCAGCAACGAAGCAGCAGAAATTCAGATTGAAAACTTTGAATCCAACCATCGCTTTGGTACTAAAGAATCCAAACCTCATGAAAGTTATCATTCAGATCTTCTGTATCTCCATTCGTACTTGGATTGCTGTAATCAAACACTAAAAAGCAAAAAAGATAGATGCAAGATGTTCAAATCTTGTCAAAAGTGATGCTAAAAATTATATGTGCAGATGCTCAGATGTGGAGTATATCAAACGATAGTGATGGAAAAAGCTGCAAATTAATTTTCACAGGAAGAAGTATAACCAACCATTTGAATTTAGAAAGTCCAGATCTGACTGCAACTCATTATAATGTGGATCAACCAGCACGTCCTCTGAAAGAAACCACAGAGGCATCAAGTGAACAACCTTGCTCATTGCATCTATTCAGTCATTCAATACTATAGTGGTAAAAAGCTGAGACCCAAAAAACTCAGAATAGTCGAATCAAGAAAAAAACATAATTCCTCCTCATTAAATAACTAAAAAAACCTTACAGAAAAATTGCATTGTATCAGTTACTGGATTGTATTAGTACATCACGGATACAACCCGAAGCATAAAGCGCAAAACATGCAAATCAACAGAAGCAACTTACAGAAAAAATCACCATGTAACTATGATTGATTTCTGTGAAATAGGTAATAAGCACAAGAAGCCATCATATCGAAGCAGAAACGCAGTTTCATTAGATGCAAAAGAAATCATTCAACAAATTTCTCGTCGCTGCTGGAGAAAAACATACCCTGCTCCTCTGTATCTGATGAGATTCTTCTTCATTCTCAGCTAGCATTCTTCCGCTACTGCGTCGTTCCTTTCAAAAATCCCGGAGATGATTTGGGGGGGTTTTTCTCAAGGGTTTATACCGCGTTAGTTTCCCTCCAACGCTCGGAAAATTTCACAAGCTCCACTTTTTATACTAATAAGAAGTATATTAGATCTTATGTGAATAATTGAGTCGATCACCAATTTCTGTAATATATTCTAGAATTCTTTTAAATAACATGAATAATTGAATACTTATTCAATACTTTTGAAAAAATAATACCTCCTCCACACATGGAAAGAAATATTCTGGTAAATTCAAATATACACGCTATGGCTCTTACTTTGACAGCCTTAATTAATATTTCTTTTTTTTGTACATATAAATAATTCCTAATTACGGCCAACACAAAAGCTTGCACACACTTATTTAAATTAATCAAAGTGTGCGACAAAATCACAAAAGTTATATTAATCATTCAGAAAAATTATAATTTTAGTCCTACAAGTATTAAGGTGGTAATTTTAATCTTCTATAAATTTATTTCGACATTTAATTCTATGATTGTAACAATTTTATAAATTGATGACAAAAATGGTTGACATTTGCTAAAATGCCTAGAAAAGTGCTTGATTATCATAATAGTCACGTACACATTTTAGGACATTTTAACAATTTTAATTAATTTTTTTTTAGGGTAAAATGATTTTTTGGTCCCGTAAGATTAGGTTATTATTTATTTTGGTAGCACAATTTAGGTAGGTGGCTGTTTTAGTCCCATAAAATACGTTTTTCAGTTTTTTTGGTCCCAAAAAATCATGTGCAACTTAAGTAGGTGGGTGTTTTAGTCCCATAGAATATGTTTTTCAATTTTTTTGGTCCCAAAATGTCATGTGTTAAAAAAACTGAAAAACATGTTTTATGGGACTAAAACACCCACCTACCGAAGTTGTGGTACCAAAACACATAATGCCCTAGTCTTACGGGACCAAAAAGCATTTTGCCCTTTTTTTCCTTAATATGAAAATTTTCAAAATTACGGGACAAAATTATCAAGATGAAGTCTTACAGAACTAAAATTGTCATCCCTATACTTGTAGGACTAAAATTGTAATTTTACTCTTACCATCGTCATGGTAAATAACTATTATTAATTACGGGTAAACTAAAACTAATGCAAATGCTTAACTTATCCACTATGAAAATGATTTTTGCCATGGCTATAAGTCATAACAAATATTGTTGCCATGGCTATGACCCATGATAAATACATTAGTCACGCTCGTAAAAATCACGATCAACAACCGTTGCATGGTCGTAATTCTTGACTTTTTAATACAACTATTTAGTTTTAACCATGATAATATATAAAATCATGATTCAGTGTTATGTTTCTTTTAGTACATCCAACACAAGATTCAATTCAAATTACCTCTTAGTTCAAATGAATAGAAAATTTTTAAATTTTTTGAAAATAGAAAGATAAGTGTATACTTTTGAATGGATGCTGATGTTCATAAATTACTTATATATGAATGGAATACGTACCAAGCAGTCATTTAATAGTGTCATTCACCCCTTTTGACTCCCATTACAAGATTACCAACAAAATATTTTACATCAATTAAGAAAGTGTGATGATTATTAGACATAGAAGCAAATTTGTAGACTTTAAATTATCAAATTTCAATTTAATTTAAAGCTGGTAATCAAACTTGAATGTTTTTTTTGTTTTTTTTAATCTCATACTAGTAAGTGCTGGACATATCATGTATGTGCATAATTTTTAAAAATAAAATATTTACATAAATTGTACTATTAATTTTTGTAGAGTAAAAAAATACTCAAAATATATATTAAGATAATAAATTCATGTAAATGTTTTAATTTATAGAAAAAAATATTGAGAAACAAAGACAATGAATAATGTTGAGGAAATAAAAACAAATGCATGATAAAAAAAATAACTACGAAATGGTAGTTATAGAATATCATGATATGATGAGTTAAGATAATTAATTAATATAAAATTTTAAAAATAAATGACAGACCAAAATTAAGCGAGACATCAAAAGAGTGCTCTCACTCAATAATAAAGTATAGATGTACACAAAAATATTAATTTATTATACTACATATAGAGAGAGAGAATGCGATAATGAGAAATGTTAGATAAAATTCAACTAATATTTATTTTTTCTTTTGTAATATAGATAGGAAAAGGATAGGTGACACTTCACCGACGTGCTATGACAAATTGTGTTTGTTCCATGTGTGTCGGTCTGAATTTCTATAGCTAATTTATTATCACATAATATCAAGGCATGATCATGTGAGAATTTTAGAACATATGTTTAGCGTCCCTAAATACTTTGATAACAATTTGAACCCATATCATGAGTATGACAATGTTCGGCCTTTAATATAAATAATAATGTTAGACTTCTGGTTGCTAATAGTGTTGATGTAATGTCGCTTTCTTGATTATTTGGCTTTATATATAGAATTAAGCATTTTGGTAGACAACAAGAATGAACTTAATTTTTTTTATTATACAATACAATATGTTTGATTGGACTTAATCATCTGACAACTTAATTTACTGTTTGGAGTTATTGAATACTTTTTGATTTAATTAATTGGTTAATTTAATTGCTCATATTATACTTAAATTAAATTATTTAATGTACGTGATAATTAATTAATAATAAGGTAATCAAAATAACGTGCATGTGAAGTTTGTATATCGCATTTATTACTTAATTAAGTAGTAATTATTGTGTTTACTTCTCAAAGAAGTTAGCTAAAAAATTAATTTGACACCCATTACGTACATTTAATTTTTCCTCCAATCATAAATCAAGTGGTTAATAATTGTGGTGTTATCTTCTCAAAATTAAATAGTTATTAGCAATATATATTATATATGTGTAGTGTTGAAGGAAGACAGTAGAAGTCAAAATATCAACATATCACGTGTGATTGTATGCTGTCAAATCTTTACAATTCTTTGCAGTTCCGTCTCATCTCATCTGTCATGTCTAAGCATTTGTTGCTATTTGACGTATTATGGGACATTTTATGCTGATGTATAAAGTAGATATCGTCTTTTCTGTGCTTAAAGTTCATCAATTCCCCCTTATTCATAAACGTATATATTTTGCATATCATTCACTAAATTTATATCTTTATCTTTTAGATTCTTTCAACAAATTATTTTTAATTTGACAGATATTTGTTTATTCTGATGGGATTTCATTTACATATAAAAATATTGTGGTTTATTTTAATCAATGATAAAATCTTCATTCGGCTTAATATATTTAAATATATATATATATAATGTTACAAATATACTCAATATTCATAATCCCTCGAAAGTATGGTTTAGAAAGGGCTTAATTATATCAATCAGATGCCTTTAAAAAATTTATTACTCATTTTAGTTGAAATTTTATGATTTTATCGTAAGAAGGTGTTTACAGTTTCACTATGGATATACAGGGAGCTTGACTTATATAATGTTCAATTATAGTATAAATATGGTTTTCTACTATAGTTAAAAATATTAATTAACTACGGTTAGGCTTAAATGCATTTTTGGTCCCGTAAATTAGATTATTTGGTAGTTTCGTCCTTTAACTTTCTAGGGTAGCATTTTGGTCCTTCATCTTTTTCAATTTTCATGATTTTAGTCATTTTTTCGTTGGAGTTCACCGTTATCGTCGGGAAAATGCATATGCTTCTCACGCGACATTCTAAAATTGGGACTTTTGTTCCTATTGACCAATTTCTGCTAACAGTTTTGTCCTTTAATTTTTTAGGGTAACATTTTGGTCCTGCATTGTTTTAATTTTTGCAATTTTGGTCCATTTTTCACTAAATTTCACCCTTCTAGTCGGTGGAGCTGAACTCCGGCGAACAAAAGGATTGAAATCTCAAAAACTCAAAAGATGTAGGATCAAAATACTATTTAGAAAGTTAAGGACGAAAATATCAAATGACCCAAATTACAAGACTAATAAAAATGCATTTAACCCCAACGGTTATTATCCATTTCTTCCACAAGCGAGGTCAATCTTTTGCTACAGCTAAAATAAAATTGTGACAAATATTTTTGTCATTGGTAAAATTATAGCAAATGTTTGATTGACCATGGTCAATATATATATATATATATATAATTTGTTATTTGTAAAGCACCACACAGTTACTACACTATTGCATTGTAATTTTCATTCTTTGCTAATTTCATCGTGCTCTTTGTAAATCCTCAGAGCTGGGATTCATGATAACTACTGCATTCATTTATTTATTTTTGAAGGAAAATCACAATATGTCATATATAATATAAAATTACATTAATTTGTTATATCTTGATTAATGTTATATAATTATGTAAGTATTAAGGGAAGTTATATCCTATTTTTGTACACACATCGTTTCCATGACCACTAGTCATCATGAATTATTTTGCTAAATTGCTCTATGCAACAATATTTATATATATATGTATATGATGTAATAATTAGAAAATTGAAAATGAAAGAATTGCATAAAAGATTGAAATATTATGTCCATATATATAGCTATTTTGTACAATTTTATTTTTAATATAAGACAATAATTAGAATTGTAATTTAATCATTGACGTTCAATTGTATCAACGGTGTATATTTTAAGAGAACATTATTTGATTTTTATTTCCAGTTTTTACTTTTAAATTAATCCAACTTTCAGTACACACCTTTAACATATTAAGTTTAATTTCACTTGTTTTTGTGTATAAATTAGATGGATTTACATTAAAATAAATTTGTCGATATATCTTCATGCAAGAAAACAATTGGGTCTTCTCTATTTTATATTTAAATTTAATATTTACAATTAAGTAGTATTTCAACAAAAAAAAAAAAGATAAAATAAATAAAGCACGCATATAGGACATGAGAATGAATAAAGGGCCTAAGATGGACCAATAATTATTAATGAGATGTAATAATAATAATAATAATTATTATTATTATTATAATATGATATAAATTAAGTGAAAGTTTATTTGTATGAGTGGGATTAGGGGTGAGAGAGAATAGGGTAATGGTGAGGCTACATAACCCCAAAACATCCGAAAGCATTAATATCTCGCCCCCCTCGTCCGCTGCACAAAACCCAGTCCCAGTAATATGCTTACAACAAAAAACACATCACTCCCACCCACTCATTTTCTCAATCATATATAATACCTTACCTTATGGTTTGTACCCCCTCCAAAAATAAATAAATAAATAATTCTTTTGCATTATGTAATAGAATCACTTTTCTCTTTCACGAACCCCATTAGAAATACCACTATAATTCGTACTCCCACTTCACTCATTATCTCTCTCTCTCTATCTCTCCTCAACCTCATCTAATTTTTTTCTATACTCATCTCTTTCTCTCTGCTCTACTACTATACAATATACATATTTTATATCTCTCTCCCTCTCTCTATCTCTCCCTATACATATATATTTATATATATCCTTCTCTCTCTCTCTCTCTTCTTTATTTTCTTGGCCTTTTTGTTAGCTTCTTGTTTTCAAGCTTGTCTTGAAGTTCTCTCTACCTTAATTTAGTAAAACCTTCTCCAGTTTCTTGATCTGCTTTATCTTGGTTTTCTTGTGCTATTCAGCTTAATTACTTATAGCCCTTTTTACTTAGTGTTTTTTTTTCTTTTTTTCCTTTTCTTTAAGGAAAAATAAAAACGACTGATCTCCGACGATCGATCCGGCTAAAATGTCAATGGAAATGACCTCGGAACGTGTTTGTTATGTTCACTGCAACTTCTGCAACACCATTCTAGCGGTATATATTCTTCCAATTAAGTTCTAGTTACTGAAACGTCTGTTGTTAGTTCAGGTTAATCATGACTAGGTTATCAGAAAGGGTCCAAATATTTTACCAATTCTTGAACAGATTTTCAAGACTTATTCTTGGAGTGTACATATAATTTACCTGATGATGAGAAAAGGTTGTCTTTTTTTTTTTTTTTTCTTTTCCCTGGAGAAGATTCCATTACAACTGAAAAATGCAGTTTCAAGAATTGCGGTTCAGTGAATTTTTTTGGTGCTTCTGTTTTACCTATATATAGTATATGATTTTATGCTGATTCTTACCGATGAATTTCCTGACATCAAAGATAGTAAACTATGGTTCCACTGGGAAGCTCATGGCAAAATTATTACCAGTTGATATTTCATGTTGAAATCCATATATATATATATGAACCCTTTAAATATTTTCTTCAGAGTTCATTTTATTTTGAAATTCTTGGCTTAAATGGGAAAAAAAGAAGGTAATTTGAAATCCCAGAAACCCCAGTTTGTGAAGGGAAAGATACCCTAGTGATCTACCAAAATAGCATGAATCTTGATGTTATCTTTTACCTCACTGCAACCCTATTTATATGAGCTTATGGTTTTTAGGGTTCTATCTGTGCAGAGAGTTCATCTCTGACTTCTGGCTTAATTTTCTGTTCCTCATTAAATTTCAACCATGAATTACACAAGGATGAATTGAATTAATTTTTCCGAGGCTCTTTCTGTCATTTAATTTTACATTAAATCCCTCAATTTATTACTCATCTAATTTCTTCTGATAGTTTTCTTGTTCGTACTGCAGCCCACTAAATACTGCACTGTATTCTACATACCTATCACTGTGTGTGTGTGTGTCACACTGTGTGTGGAAAATGGGTGCTTCTGTTTACACACCATTTCCCCCTCTCCCCAAACACTTTTTTATCTGATGCTATTTTGGGTTTTTATGATGTGGGATAGATCTTACTTGATGATATGTATATATATATATATATATACTGCCTCTTCTGCCGAAAGAAAATCATGGGCACAGCTTTTCTTTTTCTTTTTCTTTAATTTTTCACTTTACTGCAAGTCTTTTTTTTCACATAGATTGCTCTTTTTTGAACAACGATTTCTTCTGTACAAAGCATATTTATGTACATGGTGTTACTATATTCACTGTGTGTCTGAAAATAAACAACAGGTTCCCTTTTTTTTTCTGTTTTTACAGTCTGTAAAAAAAAAAAGAAAAAGAAAAGAAGAAGAGAAGAAAAGCTAGCAGCATTGTTTACATAGAAATGATCCAATATTGTATTGATGATTCCCTTCTAAAATGATGGTCTTTTGATGAATTCCGTTCCAGTCACGTCGTTTTCGACCTTGTCACTCTATATGTGTGTATGTATAGATGTATGTATCTCTCTCTTTCTTACACACACAGTACACGCAGTGGAGAGAGATGATGATCAGTGATAGGTTGTCAGGCACAGACAGCAGATAAAGTCAGAAGCACTGAAAGGAAAGAGAGATAAGAGGGCTTCTTTTAACACAAGGGGAGAAGTAACTCCCTTATGGTTATTGCCCATGTCATCGATCTGATCAGCCCTTTCATGCCTTTGCAATTCCACCCATATATGTCCAAGAATTCCCCTCATTTTCCTACTTTCTGAAAGCTACACTTATAACTAACTTCTTCTTCATCCTCCCCAAATTATTAATGCTTCTTTTTCTTTTTTTGAAGATATTCCCACTGGACATCATTTGATCTTTCGACACTTATAAGGCTCTCCTCTCCCCCTTTGTAGTAATCCCATTTGTCAAGAATGAAAATTCCATTTTGTTTACATGTATATATACTGAGAATAAGGTAATTTTAGTCATGTCTAGGGTTTTGTATATGCTCATGATTAAGATTAATGCGATTTCATTACAGTACAGCTGGGATACATATATATATATATATAAGATGTCTGAGATATGAGAAATGCGTATTAATATTAATGTGTGGTACTGGACAGGTTAGTGTTCCCTGCGGCAGCATGTTCACCATTGTGACTGTCAGATGTGGACACTGCGCAAATTTGCTGTCTGTTAATATGGGAGCTTTGCTCCAGTCTGTTCACCTCCAAGATTTTCAGGTATATATATATGTGTGTGTGTGTTTGTGAATATGCTTACATAAAGGGTTCACCAGATTCTTCTGTGTCTCAGTGTTTGTCCCCAAGAATGTGGAAGCACATATATAGATATGATGATGATCATGTTCATTCTGATCAATGCGTAAATTTCAGTGTCCCATTCTATACAACTATTACTTTCGTGACACACACTAGGGGTGTGTGGCACACTCATTTGAGTGTGCATAAATATTATATAATATATATATATTTTAAAAATAAACGAGTTTAATTACATGAATTGAAAGTTATTTAAAATAACTGGCAGAGAAAGAGAAAGAAAATACTTTTTAGAAGAATTAATGGACAATACATAATACTTGGAGAGAGTAAACTTAATGAGAAAGAAATCAACTTAAAAATTGAAGTGAAAAGAAAAAAAGTAGAATAATTATCTAACAAGGTAGTTATATAACTCATTTTCATTTTAATTCCTTAATCTTCTCTTTCCCCCTTGATGACATTCATGTTCTTACAACTATTTTCTCCTGTCACTTCGTTTAAGTTGGTAGATACCGAACTCTGTTGTGAGAGTCATGCATTACTTATTACATATGTTTGATCCAACGACTCATAATTCAATTCGGTATATTTACTTACCTCGGCAGAGGGTGGCATGAAACTCAACTAAAAAAAGTTGTTACTTTTTAGTTCCCCTCTCTCCCCTAAGTATCCTATATATTGTGGAACATTGTAATGCTATGTTAGATTATTACCTAATTGTTTGTGTATTAGTCTTATAACATCTCATTTGTATGAAATATGAAGCTCCAGAAACAACAATCGGTAGTGGGCGAAGCCGCTATTAGAGACATTGGATCATCCTCAAAGTGCAATAGATTTGGTCCATCGCAGGTCGATCAAGAACAACCTAAGGCGGCTCCCATACGTCGTAAGCAACCCTTTATGTGTCTATCTTCTTATATATAAATATGATGAAATAATTAAATGAACATATACATATATAATCACATTGATAATATTTGAATATTAAGTAATTTGATGATGTTAGGGGACTGGGAGAAGAGTAGAATTAGTTGGTATTGTGATGATGGGTGGGTTGACAATTGACATGATCAAAAGGGTGTTATATATGGTACATGCATATGATATTACATAATTACCAGAAAGAGAACCTTATCTTTAAGGGCATGCAGTTTGTCTGAAAGTAAAAATTGATGAATGAGGAGAGGGCCTGACAGCCTTGCTTCATTTGTGAACTGTTGGCTGCTCTGATTGTGACATTACATTTCATTACAACTCATTAGCTGCAAACACTTACACCCCTCAAACATAGCTCTTGTACGTACGTACTACTCAAATCAAATAAATAAAACAATTCTTTATATCTATAAACCAGCTATTTAACCCCCCCCCCCCCTACGAATTCCATATTGTCCTTACATTTCATTTATGGGGAATGCTGCTTTGGTAGGTATTATTACAAAAGGCTCTCTCTCTCTCTCTCTCTCTCTCTCTCTCTCTCTCTCTCTCTCTCTCTCTCTCTCTCTCTCTCTCTCTCTCTCTCTCTCTCTCTCTCTCTCTCTCTCTCTCTCTCTCTCTCTCTCTCTCTCTCTCTGAGAGAGAGAGAGAGAGATTTGAGTTGATCAGTTTGTTTTTAATTAATTGGATATATTTATTTTTGGTTGGTAGGGGAATTATTAAGGAAAAGTTATTGTGTAATTGTGATAAAACAATAAATATAATTATAATATACATATACTTTACCTTATAATTATCCGCATTATAAGTCTTCTTTATCTATTTTTTCTGACATTAATTAAAATTCAAGATTCGAGTTAACATTTTTATTATACAGAAATAGTAGTGGTAGTAACTCATTAAATTAATCTTAACATGACTATTTTTGAGCATTTCCGTCCACTCAACAGGAAACAAATTTCATCTCGACTTTCAAAATTTACCCACTTAATTATTCACCTGCAGCTTTAGTAAATTTATATTGACCAGCCATTAATATGTATATATATATATATATAAATGTAGCTAGAGATCGATCAGTTGTATTATTACAGTGAGAGAGAATATATCTTTAGTTCAATTACTTTCATTAATTGTCTCACTTATTAATTTACCATCTCTTACCATTCTCATTTTGTAATACTGCAGCTCCAGAGAAAAGACAACGTGTTCCATCTGCCTATAACCGTTTCATAAAGTAAGTAAACTGTAAACCTAACATTTAATTTAATTTCTTGTTTTAAGACATTAGCAACAATGCTATTCAATAAATAATTATTATATATTATTTTTCTGTATATTAATTACAGAGAAGAGATTCAGAGGATAAAAGCAAGCAATCCTGAAATCACCCACCGGGAAGCTTTTAGTACAGCTGCAAAGAATGTAAGTCCATCGATAGTCATATCAAATTATATATATATATATATATATATATAATTTGAATTCTTGATTATTAATACTTATATTTATGCTGGGGTGACAATAATTTCAAAGCATATGCATCCATAGTACTCTCTATAAAGCACTCCATTTCATTTTGTTTTGTTTTCGTTTGACGATCTTCATTATAATTAAAAATCTGGAGTTTTAATATGGTTTTTTCTTTATAAATTTATAATTATTATCAAATGCATATATATTAGTATATTTTTTTTATATATTGCACATGCATTTGAGTGTGCTCGACTGCTAGTAAATATAATTATTATACCGGTACTTTCAGTATTTCTAGGCTTAATTATCAACCTAATTTGGCCTTCATTCTTGATTATTTGTATAACTGTTTTAGAAGTACTTGAACTAGGATGAATGTAGTGCAACCAGATCATAAAAGAGAGAGAGAAAGAGAGGAAATTAAAAATACAAAAGAGATATCAAAATTAATGATCTTCTACACTTAGTTGTACATAATATGTCTTTAGTAAATTTGGAAACTAGTGGAGAAAAATTGATAAATACATGCTAAATTAATTTCACTATTCAAAAAAGAAGTGCTTGCTAATAGTTTTATGAAAACATTTCAAGAGCAAGCTGGAGAAATAAAGCCTCAATTTACGTGACAAAACTTATAATGTATTTTATATAATACATAAATAGTATATTTTCCTAATTTATATATGATTAGGGAGTGTTAATTATTTCGAATGCACAACAAGAAATGGATTTAATTAACTAATTACATTTTCAATAAATTAAGTAGGAAAACCAAAAATTGTGAAAATGTTTTGCAGTGTGAGAATGTATTACTAGACATATGTTACATATATAATCAATGTTTACTTCTTTTATTCTTTCAGACATATGTACTTACTTGATTCTTACATGTAAGATCGAATAATATGATTTAGCCTCTCGATCAGTATGTCTAAAATATTTTTCAAATATTATTGGCTCGGAATTTAATTTACATATGATCCAGTATAAACACAAATATGATAACACACACACACACATATATATATATATATAACTGGGAAAATAAATAAATAATTCATTAAAGTATCATCATGATCAGCCACAGTGAAACAATCAAGATTGTTCTTATTATTTGTGTTTATTATTATTGCAGTGGGCGCATTTTCCTCATATTCATTTTGGACTAAAGCTGGAGGGCAATAAACAAGCAAAGCAGCTGGACCATCAAGTTGCAGGAGAAGGCACTGAAAAATCTCTTGGTTTCTAGCAATATTAAATTTTTATTTAACTACCAAAAAACATATAATTAAAAAAGTTGCAGGTTTCCGTCCCAAAAAGTATGAAATTTGTGGCCTTTCGATCCCTCTTTAAAATTTTAACGTACTTTTGTTGTCTCACTGAAATGATTATTGATCGAGGTTGTCTTAATTTTCATCAATTGATCATAAACAAAAAACATGAGGGATTGAATGCCACATATCTTCAACTCTAGGGTTGCAGACTTGCAACTTTTTCCGCCCGAAAAATAAAATTTAGTTTATTTTCATTAAAGAATTTAAGAGATTTGAGGTATGAAGATATATATATCTTATAAGCATTGAGTGATCGATTGATGTTATTTTTTTTATAATTAGTGGAGGGGAATGAATTGATGAGTTCACTGTGTTAATTTCTTCTATATATGCATGTTATATATGAAACGCTTATAGCTAAGTTTTTCCCTTGCAATTTTAACTCTACATTAATTAATTATCTATTTGTTACGGAATATCAAAACATTATGATATATATATATTATATAATTAAGGCAAAGAAAATAGATTGGTTAAATTCCATTGCAAATAGTGCAAATGTACGTATGTTTAAGTGTTAACATATTTTAAATCGAAGTAGGCAGTATGATATATATTTTGCAAAGTAGAAAAAAAAAGATCAAAACATAATAAACTGTTCATCAAATTTTCACCAACAATATGGCTTGACCTCAACAAGACCTATTATTTACATAATTTTACTATCATCATCTTATTATTATTATGGTAAAACTACACTTTTAGTCCCATAGGATATGGGTTCAACATATTTAGTCTTCTGTTTTAGGGGATCTTCAAAATTATTCTCAAATTGAAAAAATTCGACACATTAAGTTCTATGCTTTACGAAATTTTCAAAATAGTCCAAAATTGAGAAAATTCGACACATTGAGTCCCATAAATCCCGTACAACAGAAGACTAAATGTGTCGAATTTTTAAATTTTGCAATCATTTTGAAAATTTCATAAAATAGATGACTAAATGTGTTGTACCTCCTATCCCGTGGGAGTAAAAATGTAATTTTACCAATTATTCATCATCATCACCATTATTATATTATTATTAATTATTTTCTTCATATCATATGCATGGCTAATTACCAACTTTAAGGCATATATTACATTATAATTTTCACATTTTAAATAATTTAGAGTAAAAAACTGTGTCAACATATGTTAAGTGTGTTAATATTTTAAATTCTTTATGACTTTTGTAAGGAGTAAAAGAAATTAGGGTGGTTGGTCAACATAAATGTGAAAACATAATAATTTTAATGTTATTATATGCTATACTTTATATATATTAATATCCTATATATATGCACACATGAACATTAATTATTTAATAGTAATTAATTAAAGATTATAAATTCTACCAAACTCAATATTTTTTATTCTACTTAACATAATATACGTGACATCTACCTACCAGGTCCGAATGATTTAATTAAAGTTCAACTAAAAGTATTTAACATGAGTTCGACAATATCGTTTTCACACACATAATACCACAATTATATCTCACACAATTATTTTGTGATATCCAAAAAATAATACTACTACTACTACCTCCTACTATATTTATACATATATATATATGCCAATAAATATGAAGATTGCATCTCAAATTATGTACACACACAAGAAATAATGGGGCATTGGTACGCATTATCCTATGTACGTAAACACATAATGGCCCATTTATAAAGTGGGACTTAGGACCACATGACCACAATATATATATATATATATTTAAGGACTCGATCGATGTGACACATGTGTATTATATGTACATATCTTCCTATTACAATTAATTACTACAACAAGATTCTTAAATTTCAAAATTTTGATTATTAATGACCAATTACAATCATTCATATATACGATAAATTTCACATACATATCACATTCCACAAGATCATAAATGTCTTAAAATTCGAAACTTAGTAACCTCCTAAAAATGACTTAATTCATACAATCATCCATAACCAATACTTTTGTGTATAGTGTGTGTGTGAGAGAGAGAATATATAATTATAAGATTGGTGTATATAATATAAATATATATATATAGGGAGGGGGGGGGGGGGTGGTGTTGAGGTTGAGGGTTGAGAGGGACAGTTCAAGAATTGAAGAGTCACATTCAATGATGAGGTTATATATCAAATCAAGAAACTGAGAGAGAAATGCATGAAATATGATAGCACACCTCAATTTTGTGAAACTAAAACCCCACTAATTTCTCATATATATATATATATATTTGACATTGCTGATCAATCTGAAATAAGGACAGATCAGCAGTACAATTATAATATCATGACAATATCATCAATCATGTCCTCCCAAGCTAATTAAGTTCAAAATTCACCCCTCAAACATTGGAATTTCCAAACTAGTAAAATTGAACATTAATATCAAACTAGTTTTTTAAGGGTGTTTTTTTTTCTTTTTGCACTCCTTTTTGGAGCACTCTTTTTGATAAAGAAACTTTTGATGAAATTATTAAAATTAATTAAATAATACAGAATCTGTAACGTCAAATCATTACAGTTGGGGCGTTGGTATCTAGTGTGGGGCGGGACGGGATGGGGGAGGGGTTTGGATTTTAGTGTGTGGGTGTGGGTGTGGATGTGGGGGTGGGGGTGGGGGGGGGAGGGTTAGGTGTAGATGATGAGCTGTCATGTCATCCACGAAGCCATAACTCTGTCGTCCCATTCATCATCTCCACCGAGACAAAAGCTACGCCAACAATAAAGATAGATATGAAACATTTTCAAGGTTATAGAGCATACTGAAATTTTATTTCGTCACGTGTTTTCTACGAATGTATAATTATTAATCGTTATTAAACATGTTTTATACGACTTTTTATGATTATAATTAAAGAGAACCATAATATCCGTGTTGGGCTCTTAACATGTCTTTTGTATATTATAGTATTGAGATTTAAAAAAAAAAATTCTTTTGATTTAAAAGAAAATCAAAGGCGAAATAATCAATTTTTTGATTGTTTGTTCATATTTATATTGTTTTGGTTTTGGTTGGATAAAACATGAGCTCAAACTTACATTGTTGTGGGCCTGGGATACAACACCAAAGCCCAATTTCATAATAATTTGTAATTAGGCTGAGTTGGGTGGGATAAATTAACCGGCCTGGCCCACCATGGTTGGATAAAAAATTATAATTACGAATATAGCCTCAAAAGTCCTTAGTGTTTTTTGCTCATTTTGACTTTACAATTTCATATATATTTTTAGAAAATTCAATTGCAAGTATTAATGCCATCTGACACACGATTTAAATTGACTATGTAATTATCCTGCATTTTGTCCAATCAAGTTGAATATCGTTATTTACCCAACGTAGTCAATGTGGTTCTAAAAAGTAAAAATGAATTTTCATTAATCTTTTTACGCTGATATTAACAAATTCTTTCAATTAAAAATAATGATAATTTATTGGATATCAAACGTCCTAGGAGTTACATGTAATTCTCCAAACCTAATAAGATCTACTTTTAATGAAATTAAATTTGAAGTGATTATCCCAAACTGTTAAAACATATGCTAAAAAAATGTCATACCATGAAATGCCAAGTTATTTAATATCTAACCAGCAAAACACTAAGATATAAAGGAATTAATAAATAGAGTTTTTGTTAGGTATGACTCATAAACTGAAAAAAGAACAAAACAATTTTATAAAAAGTACCTTAGAGTTACTTATATATATACTGGATTTAATATTTGGACAACATAAAAAGCAGAAGAAGATTAAAGAAAAGTTTGAAGAGAAGGAAACATGAAATTGAAACCCCATCCAAGAAGAAGTGGTCCTGTGCTGTGTGTGTGGCTTTGTATGGATATTTCAATAATTCATCACATGATGTTCACAAGCAATATGGTCCACCCACTTCAAGACAATTATGGCTATTTTGAACAACTGTTTCCCTTTTCTGGGCCAGAATCAATAACACAGCCTTTCTTCAAGATCACACACACACAGGCACAGAGAAAGTTTTTGGCATCAAATGCTGTATAGAAAACCAACCATAATCAATCAGTAAAAGTAAAACAGGAGAGAAGAAGCCATGAATCGCAATAAACACGAAAATTGAGCACCAGCAATCGACAATTTGATTAGTATACTTTCGCATTGAACATGCACAAATTGTTTAAAAAACCGCGGTAAGAGTTGCAGGGTAAACTTTCACTTGCTAGCTTCTGTAGTTCTACCAAAGGTCGTCGGTTAACTGGTTATTTCCTTTATATGGACCTTTTCCACCTCAGTTTTTCACTATGCTACGATGATGCTGATGGCATCATCCTCCTATACTATCGACTTTCATTTTCAAAATCTGAATAGAGTCGAGTTATAACTAATCGATACAAAAGAATGCTACCATATCACTTCCCAATGAAAAAGATTAATCAACCCCCTCTCCAGTAGTCACTTACAGTCATCATCTCAAGTTAGGCATCTTCGACTCTTCTGTAAAATAAAACATAAGCAGCTGAAGTTTTGATCTTGTCCTCACCGACAGGGGACACATGGCTGTCGTCAAAGTCATACCACTGATCACCACCATGCTACACCAGAGCAAGAACCAGAAAAAATTATTAAATTCATAAATACTTGTCATATGCAGTATAAAATGGGCATGAAGAAATATTCAGTTGTCCCTTTTTTGCTTGGATGATTTCATACTGCTCATGCTGCTACGCCTATTTGGGGTGAAAGTCACCGTTGTGATGATGTCATAAAGTGAAATGCTGATGTCATCATGTACGATCTAATAGTGCGCACTTAAGTCTGGCTACTACATACATGGCGAGAATCAAATATCCTCCTTGCTAAAGGCCTATAAGTCAACATGTAAAGCACCTCTACATTTGTCGATGTCCAAAACTGAACAAATCTAGTGGGTGATGAAACATACCAGCCAAAAAGAATACACAAAGTGTAGAAACATAACAAATACCATTATCACTTTGAAGAAGCTGAACTTACATGAACAAATGCTGTGTAATGACCACCCCCCATGCTTCCATAATGGTTACTGATTGCATAAAGTATATAGCGGTTAGAAGATTGACCACCCTTCTTGGCAATATAACCGGACAGATCAAGATCATGGGTGGGGAAATCGACATAAGTCTCCAATTTATTCTTCAGAAACCGGCTGTATGAGAATCTTTTCAAATGAATCACCAAGATTTCTGGTAATCTCCAGAGATCTAACTTTTTACTTGCTTGACAATGCTTCTTGCAAACAGGGCAGTACCTAAAAATGGTAAATGGAAGATTAGAAAAATCATGTTGCCAAAGTTCTCAATCAAAGTGACAGCAACGCCAACAAAAATGACATAAATGAGGAAGAAATGAGAAGAATGGAGTGTGAACTAACCAAAAAAGCATTTATTTTGGTGAATAAGTAAATTCATTCAATACAACAGAAAATCAATGGTTATTTTTATGTTGTTTGATGGCAAATTAGTGTATGGATCCCAACCCCCAAAACCCCCCCGGCAATGACGTGCATGCATGCATGTAAAAATGGGAACAAAAACAAGGTAACTGAAGCATAATGAATAATAGAGAGCAGAACTCAGCATTAAACTAGCCTTCAAGCACTCTGCTTTAGGTATAATTGCCACAAAGCACATTAAATTATATTATTATCCGTCAATCTGGAAAATGCTGCTTTTTTCTTTGTTCATGATGCTAGTTTCACCTTAATTAGACAATACTTTTCTATTTTGCTTAAATTTGTTGTTTCTTGGAGATCCAGATAGGTTCATTTCAATGACGTGTTGTAACTTTTCAATGTATTCAACAGTGAAAATTTTGAACGACAATGAATGTGGTCCCACGTGAAGTAAACTTCTTCAGAGGCTTAAATAAAAGTGGCAAGCATATATTGTTAAGGAATGAAGATCTATCAAATTGAGTGCAATCTCCTTACTGATTGAGATATTCACACAACAATTTGCCAGAAAAGTAAGCAATTATAAGAGGAAAAAAGCTTCGGGAACTAAGGGCTAGTATACTGACCACATATCATCTGGTCCAAGAGGCTCCTCCTTGAGGAACGCTTCAAGACATTTATATAGAGAGACGGACTCTTGTGGTCTTTTCATGAAGAATCCAGATTTAAATACTTCCGGAAGCGAGCTAAGAGGCTTTACATCGTAACGGTTAGCCATGTTCACTGACCAAGATACAAGCACATACAGTCTTTCAGGATTGGGTGTGGGCTTCTCCAGCTCTCCCATTCCAATCTCCAAGCCTTTTTCTGTTCCTTTTTCATTTGTTAAGTAAAACTGAAATTTGGTATCAGACTGTGTATTAGGCTCCTCTTTATCAGATGTCTCAGGTGACCCACTCAATCTAGTTAAGCAGGCGTCGTCAGTGTCCATGATTTCTTCAGTTGCAGTACTGTCTGAGCCATCATTATTGTCGAGAGTATCTTCACCAGGTACCAAGAATGGAGCAACTAACTTTGCATACACTTCATGAATATCAAATCCATTAGCCATGCTTTTACGTACTACAAGGGGAATCCCGAATGCCCTCCAACTGGGTGTCAATTTGCCACCAAGGGATTGTCTGTCATAGATTGTATTATTATAGCTTGCATTAAAATTTCAAAAAGACAAGCATTTAACAAAAAGCAAACTCATTTTCCTTGCACAACAAGAACTCAAGAAAATTGAAGCAAAAATGAATTTGAAGAAAATAAACAAAGCATATGCATACCAAGAAACAGGTGCAACCAGGACTATGATACTTGATATCATCTCCCACTATGACATTTTATCCATTCTTATAGAGAAGGTTCATTAAAATGTGTTCATATTGATGTGCAATTTGCAGCCACAGGGCCCAAAAAGCAGCTAATCAGTACTTATTGACTTGAGTCCTTGTCAGCCCAAATCTATGAAGACCTAGAATGTAGCGATAGCTGAACTACTAAAATCATTTGCACCATCAATGGATCAAATATTAACATCATGAATACGATTTCACCATCAGATGGGTCATTGTCCCAGCCACAAAAGATGATGTTACGAGTTCAATGCCCAATCAGGCCTAAACAGTAACTGTCAAAACAAATAGATCTTGAGCAAAACTGTCAGCAAAGTTTCACTCTTTGGCTGCAATGGACGATGATGATACAGGTGGTTGAACCAGTAATTTGACATTATCCATTATAGCTTCTAATGTGCAATTAAACTATCGTGTAGAAGGACAATACTGTCTGTTCATGTGTGCGCATCTATGCCTTCTAGAAAATATAGCAAATAACACATAAAAGAATGCAAATTATGGAGAAAGCATTTTACAAAGTTGAACTCACTCTTCAATCTGCTGATGCATAAATACAAACAGAGGAGCTTCCCCAACATCCTTCGGCAGCCTATAAGCAACTAGTTGATCATTGTCTCTAATTAAAGACAATGAGTCAGTTGGCTCCTCCAGAAAACGTATAATGCGATTGTTGTATATCTGTAGACATTCATATGGTCTCAGAGCATTAAGAATAAGTAACACAGCAAATTGATATGACATTAGAAACTCCAAAAGCTTGCAACACTAATATCAGTGTAATTGCTGCAGTTACCTCAGCCAGCAGAAGTGTTTCATCAGCCGCCAATGAACATGCTGTGCTTACAGCTTGAGTCAGATCTTCAAGTTTTCCATTCTTGGGTACAGTAACAGTAAATGGAGATGGCTTAGTACTGCCATCAGTTTTTACAACGGTCAATGTCATTGTCCGTGTAGATGTTGATGGCAGAGGTAATGACAGGTACATGAATGGGTCAAAAGTGACAGACACCTTTCTACAAACCGGACATACTAAAGTGGATCGGTACTGACCCTGCAATGATAGAAATCCAGGGGATGTTACCCTAGAGTAGAGAAGGCAATCATAAAGACCATGAAAACTATAGGATAAGTCCTTGGCTTTTCTTTGAAATAAATGGCCATGGAGCACTATAACAACAGATACAATTATCAAAAAAAGAAACCACAAACTTCTTGAAGCAAAATTAGGAGCTGATTCAATTAGATCCAAAATGATAGGAAGCTTCAACAAAGAAGGGATCAAATAAACTGAAAAATATCATATAATTGAGACCCGAAAGAAGAATAAACTTTTACAGCTTGGCTCAAGAACATGTGTAATAGCTTTTAGTCATAAACAAGAAACAAGCATCTCGGAGGGAAAACCACTAAGTTACTGATGAAAGATCATAAGATTCCATAATTAATCTAAGAAAGAACCTTACTTGGCAAATATCAACAATTATAGAATCATTACGAGCCAGATGATTCCTCCAATACTCATCAGCCACTTCTTCATCTGGTCGGTCATCAGAATCCTTAGCTTCAACATATGGTTTGCACTTCACACGATTCAGATCTTCATGGAGACCATCTAAGAGAAATGCTAGGAGCTCCTACAGTAAGAAAATACGGTGAAAATATTAATATTCCTTCCACCTTCAGAAGATGGGACACTGATTATGAGAATCAAGTGTAGACGAGATGGAAAGAAAATTTTAGATAACGATTAGAGAATAGTACAAACTTGAGAATCATGCTGATTAAAACCACTGAATTGCGGAGCAAAATGGGCAAGCTTCAATTTGAATGTTCTTGGTGCCAGTGGCGTTGCTCCAGGAGCCCATAATTTCTTCAACAGATCTCCAAAAGATGAAGCAATCTCACCCTATCAAAAACAATTATTTATTGTTTGATGAAGTTCTATAAATCACAAGTTATATCACAGATATGTAAAGGAGCACTGACTGGTCCTAATTTCTACATCATATGCTCTGCAAAAGATCCATCAAAGAATCTATACAGGATTAGCAATTAATAAAATCTAAAATGATGATTTCATGGAACGGAATGGAATCTGCAATACCTATCAATAACATTTTATGGCATATGGCAATCTAATTGGCTAAAAGCAACAACATTTTGTGACAGCAAAAACCAATCAGAAGGAAAACAGAAGGTATAATTACTAAAAGATCCTGACTATTAGGAAGTCCTAAAAGAGGACTTACATTCATGCCCAACGGGTTCTCTAGGTTTATTTCTCTCTTGTAATCTCCAAGAAAGTAGTCAACAAGCTTTGGTGTGTGTGCTAGGCACTGAAGAGCACTGTTCATGAAGCAAGTGTTCCCCAGGTTTTGTAGTCCAGTTAAGCCCAAGGTACCAGCTTCAGATGAATTCCCGAGAAGATTTGAAGAACTGCTTCGGAAAGAATTAGAACCGTTGTTAGCACTACCATTCATGAAATATGAAGTGCCATTAGAATATTGTCCATTCTCATCTTTCCTAGCTCCTCTATTTCTAACGGAATCTGACAGCCCATAAACTTGCAACTCGAGGAGCGGCTGCATAAATCAAAGAAGAACGAATTCAGAAATAATACGTAATGCAAAGCATGGGCAGATATCAAGAAAACAATTTCTGCAATTCAGTTGTCGACCTAACGCATCATTTCCAAATCACTTTAGTTGATATTTAGTCCAATGGAGCTCAATCAGCAAAAAGAGAGATCAAAGAAATGGGGTATAGAGTTAAAACTTGAGCCTCTTTACAACAAAATGGTGCAGTAAACAATGGAGGTCTCAGAGCACTCATCTACATTTCTGTCTAAGAGAAACTGAAGCAAGTGAGAGAAAATCCACTTACAAAAGGGAACCACATGTGTCTTTAAGATTGGTTACTTCCTTCCTTTTTTCTTTAGGAGGGTAATGGTTAAGGGAATGACTAAGAGGAGTCACCTTGATCAATATTTTACGTATCATTTCAATATCACATTCCCATACATGTCATGGACTTTCGTGTTAAGCTTTTTTTTTTCAGAAGAACAAAATATCACAGAGAATAACCTCACACTGCTGATAAATTAGGACTTCAACAAATGAGGTTTTTAAGTTTCAGTATCAAACTATTAAGCCAAAACGCCACAACCATATTGAGAAGTATATGATCACTTCATGCATTCAACATAAGATTTATTACTTACATCCTGCTCTGTTTGCCTCTGGGACTCTTTTATGACCTTATTTTTATCATTCAAGAAAAGCAATGTTGTCTGCCCAGAAAAATCCCAAACCCGTAACTGCACAGACAGAGTTGATCATCAGCTTCCAAGAAAAAAAATAAAGTTATACTGGTGGGAAATAATAAGAACACTCACTGGCTCAGCTTCAAGATTAAAAATCTTGCAGGCTCTTCTGAAGCACTCAACTGAATTATCCTGAAGATTAACACAGAAGATAAACTTAAAAATGAAAAAAAAAATGTGATCAAGAAAATCTCTGAAAGCAGCTAAAAGTTACTGAAAGTTAATTGTTAAGTAGGCGGTCAAAATTATGACTCAAATATTTATTTAGAATGGGATTAGAAAGACTGCAACTTATCGGTCTCAGTACATTCAAAAATTAATGGAGGAGTGGACCAGAATCAGCACCTAGAAACTCAAACCACATACATACACTCACTTACGTTGTTTAACATATTTCACAAAATGAGTATCAACATGTAAACTGTATACAGAACAAGGAACGGCCCAGAAGCAACTATCCATCGCGTTGGTTGTTTAAGATTCAGGAATATCATTATTATTTTGCTATGGTTAGAGTGTCTTTTTTGGTTTTCCTGGCAATGATTAGACACAATCACGTTAGTCCTTAAGGTCCTATAGTTTTTCAGTGCAGCCCCACTTTCATAACAAATCTTGAGGAATCTCGAGATAGAAAAATGTGTTTCTTCACTACTCAGTTCCCCAAAATTTCATCCCAGCTGTCCTAAATGATTTACAATATCTGTCAAATATCATTTGTTCAAAGTTTACTTCATTGATAAGGTAGAACGCCCACTCAGTCCCACTCTTGAACATAGTTCGTGAAAAGGTTGTTAAGCATTATTTGCATCATTGACATTTCCAGATTAGGATGGTTAAAATAAGCCCAGTTACCACATTAGTTGTCATAGTTTGTTCATTACTTGACATTCTATTCTCTCCTCAGACATACAGAAACTTATGACATAAAAGGGGAGCATATTAAAGCTGTAAATGATCCCTCCTTCTTCTATGATCTAATCAATAACATGTTATGCTGTATGCCAATATATCTTGTAATAACCCCACAGCTAATACGCATAATTCCATGATCCAAGACCACAATGATGTGAAGTTTCACTGCAACTTTCATTTATTCCAGCATAGAATTAAATTATATTAGAAGACGTTTAAGAGTGAACTATTAATGGGCAACTAATAACAATGAAATCCTACTCAAGTGGCAAGTCTTTATCAATTCTTGGACGAATTGCCAGAAAGCGGAGCTGGATCCCGTCAGCAGTGCATTTATCAAAGAAGATTTTCTAGGCTATCAACCACCACAAAAGGAAAGTTCAATCAAGACATTCACAGTCATACAATCAGGTGGAACGTCGTATCCAAGTATTATTTAATGCCTTTGCATGACAAGATCATTATACTTCAAACATAAATTAAGAATATTAAGTGAGTTAACATTCAAGTAAATCATAGATCCCTATAGAGCCAGCAAGCATAAGAAATAAAATCTACGCTGTTGTTTACCATGATAGGTAATCAAGTTTAAGGCTGTTCCTTGTAGAATACTCCATTACCAACAAAATATTATTTGAAAACTGTAAAGTGTTTCTATATTTTAAATAAAATATGAGACCGGAGAATATCAAGCAGAAGAAAAAATGACAAAGAAAAGAACAAACCCAAAAAAATGTATCCAGTGAGAAATTGACATTTCATGAATCATTGAAACAGGAGCAAATACAACTGGGCTATCCCTACAAACCTTTTTGCTTATTTTTACTGAGAGCGCGCTGGTTTCCCGGAGGACAGAAAGCCTAAGTTGCAGCGGATAGACATCTGACATGTCTTCTTCTACAGCCGAAAAACCTTTTTTTTCCTTTGATGAACTTTTGGAATCACTGTGCCTGCAAGGAAAAATAAACCAAAATGGAATCAACTACACTTAATTCCAAAAGCATGAACAAAAATCGCACTAAGAATGCTTCATCACTTGCATCCATGGAAAATGCCCTTTTGAGCCGAGAGCTAGCAAAACACACAGGTTTGATTATCATACCCAAATATTTAAACACACAACATAGAAGGGAACAAAGGTCCGAATAAATAAAGGGATAACGAAACCAAATCATGGTAATCAATGAAACATCCGAAGATGCGAGGTAAATGTGAAAACAAGAGAGAGAAAAACAAAAACCCTAATCATTATGCAGGACCTGATAGATACCTAAAGGTATCCCACAGCTGTGGCATAATATGCAACGAAATCACATGAGAGATATCCAGAGGTACTCCGCATACGTGGCACAACAATGAATTCGCGTGATAGATACCCAGAGGTACCCCACACACGTGGCACAACAATGAATTCGCGTGATAGATACCCAGAGGTACCCCACACACGTGACACAATACGTATTGACATCACATTTCCTGTACTGCTACGCCAAAATATTTAATTCGTATTTTCACCACTGTAGCCCTAATGTCACACGTTCGGCCATGCATGTGCGCATATCTTGCAAAGCCCCACACAGCATTGCAAATTGAGATCTATCATATCAAATGAAAATTGAAAGTTTCACAGCACAAGTAACAGATGGACCTAGTGTGAATTCTGCAACGTACTCACCATTTGAGTGTCTGCAGCCACATTTCGCCGGGAACCAGAGCGTAGTCCCTACTCGATACCCCAACTTCACCATTTACCCCATTGCACAATAACTCATCCTCTTTCCTTAGGTTGAATGCAATATCCGAGTTGAATATATTGTTGAATATCTTCATCGGACCCCCATATGGGGGAGAAGGGGATGCAGCATATGGGATTCCCCGCTTTATTTCCGACGAAGAAGAGTCCTGTGCTTCCTTCCACCATCTAAAACACAATAAATTAAAAAAATAAAGATAAATCACTTACTAACAACCAAGAAATACAAGAAATAAGTGCTAAGAAAAGGAGGTCATTTCTTCTAAGCCTTCCTCACTCAATCACGGGTGGACACAGCATTCTCACTAGCTTACCGATCCAAGAACTCCAAAACATCTTGACAGTAAAATTCAATCAACAAAAGTTGGGGAATCAGAAAACACCATTGGATAATCAGTTCAAATTTAAATACAGTTGAAGAAAGCAAAACAAACCCGGGAATTAACACAAACAAGTAAATCCAGCGATGATATTCTTTTCTCTTTTCATGCTATATTTTTCAAGTTTCTTCCATCTTCCGGATTCGGGTCTCGAATCTTTATCGATTCTTGCTGATATGAGTTCACGAGCGGCGCCACATTCGTTTCAAACAGATATGGGTTCTTTTCTTTTCTCTCCAAATCAGATTTATTCCCTAGTTCACTATTTCATAGTCTTTCCTAGAAAAGAAAATTCAAAATAACAACTCGATTCCGAGTGACATTAGAAAATGTATGTACCTGAAAGGAACTAAATACACTCTCTGGTCATCATCTGAAGACAAGGGTTCTTCACCTTCTTCTTGCCGTGGCTCAGAATGCAAAGAGCTGGGAGAAATTGCTGCTGCGGTATCAATGTTAAAATCGTTTTCCATGGTTTTATATATCTATCTGTATACGTCTATGTATGTATAGAAAGAGAAAGACACGGGTTCAGAAATGGCGGAGGAGATTTGCAGAAGCGCACATCAGTTTTAGAGAGAGAAGAAAAAGAATGAGAGATTGCCGGATTTGCAGAGAAACTATTACCTGCGAAATGAAATTTTTATTATTTACTATTTAGTTTATAATGTGTGTGTGTGTGTCTGAAATCTTTTATTGAATTTCTTTTGAAGATTATTTCATTCTAGTATTTCTGTTGTAGAAGGATTTTTGGGGGGGGGGGGGGGTAGGGTAGGGTAGGATATGCGGAGAAAGGTGCTTTGCTGGTGCTGCTCTGTCTAAATATATTTACCTCGATCTGATCTGATGGGATTATTATTTTAAATTGCAAACATTTTGCAGTCAAAATTCACTCAGAAAATGAATAAGAAAAGTGGTATTTTAGCAATTTGTTTGAAAAATGCTAGAAATAGAAATCTGAACATGGTTTAGGGCTAATCATACTCAGCAAAGTTTGAAATTTAAATCCTAAAAGTCATATGTGAATTAAGTGCAATAATTCTTTATAATTTAAGGGAGGAGTTGAATAAAAATTTGCCAGTGTGTGGATACGTAATAATTGTACATTTCTCATCACAGCTACATTAGGCATCAACAGAAGCAGGATCAATCAGTTGAAACATTTTCAATTTGGATGACATTTGACAAGATAAATCCAGAAGTGCAATCAGGGTAATGAACTTGATGGTCCATTCAATTTATGCTGGTGTTTCAGACATTTCATTGTTGATGATGAAAATTAAAGCCATTACAACATACAGCTCATGGAATAATCCCAGAAAAGGTAAAAGGATAAATTAACAGGATCCTCAAAGATGTCGAAAGGGCATGTCGATGTTGATGTAGTAGCCCAATCAGCAGTACAATTGCCTCACAAGGAAACTCAAGCAAGAACAGTTTTTTACCCTACCAATGTTACTAATAGTAGCGGGACCCGGTGTCATAAGCACGGCCCCTTGTGTATGGAATTTTAGGCTCGTATCCATGATCCCTAGCATTACCAGGAAATCGACCTCGTTCTCTGTAGGAGTCATAGGAGTCGGAGTTGTAAGCTCGGTTTGGTTCTTGAGCAGATGCAGCTTCTGCATTGAAACCACGAGGATCGCTAGGGGCAATGCCACTGGGGGGATACTGTTCCATAACAATCTGGCGGTATTGCTGTTGTCTTGCTTGAGATTCTCTCCGAAGAAACTCTTCTCTCCGACCGGCATGTCGGGCTCGCAGTGCAACTAACTGTTCTTGGTATTGTGCATTGATCGCATTTATTCTCTGAACATCAATAAGTACATCAATTAAGCACATTATCATGCTGACACCGCCCTCTTTCCAGAACAATGAAAATAAAAGAAAATTGTAAAAGCAAACTGAGCATGCAAAGATACCGGAAACCCCTATAATAATCGATCAAAAACAGTACATAAGTATAGTGTAGTGGTTGCTGTTTTCTTCTCCAATTGCACATCTCACAGCAGATATACAGACATCAATAGCTTCTCACTTGAAATATCAAATATATTACATGGGATATTTTTTCATTTTGTGTAGAAACAGATGCAGTGCATCCATGCAGCTTCAATACACACAAATCTTAGCAATTCGACTCCACTCTAGCAATGCTTGCTTCTGAATTGTTGAGTGTTAATACTATAATTATGTTCAACAGAGACTAACAATTGTTTTGTTTTTCCTATTTATAAGATAACAAATGTACGAAACTACATTCAACAGGCATTTTCCGCTGTGTGATAAAAGGCCCAAACCCTTTTCTCTGTCCAACTAACTACAGATATAATAACCAGGAAAACAAGATAACTCTGTTTGAACAAACTGATTTGCCCACTAAAGAACAAACAATCTTACTCATAATCTTCTAACTGAAACTTTTGAAAAATGGAGCAAATTCATATTTTACATAAGTTGACATTCTTTTATTTCTAAAATTGCCTATATTCTAATTTCTATAAGAAATTTTTGGAAGAAAAGGCTTAACATTTGATATAGTAATCATGTCAGCATAATTGGACGGAGTAAGTAGAATTTAACAAGGTATCTTCATTGCAGTATGATTTCACAAGAGAGAATGCGTTTAAAAGAAATCCTTCAAGATAAGAATAATACACCTAGAGATGACCAAAAATTACTATTGTGATGTCTTGTATGGTATGTCACTCAAGAATTAAGGTTATCTGGTCTACATTATATACCTGACATCGTCCAAATGCTGCTTAGATCACTTTCAAAAACCGGCAAAGAAGTTTGGTTTACCACTAAATAGTAGATAGCATGTTCATTCTCCCTCTCCACTCAGTGCAGGGCACCAACAATATTGTAAAGCACAAAAAGATTGAGAATATCTCAATCCATGTTTTCCTTTTTAGGGTTTAGGCAATAGTCCACTTGTTCCCTTTAGCGAAGCAAACTGATAATTACTAAAACATAGTCAAAAGAATACTGCATCAACTTAGAGCAGAGTTGGAACAAACCTCCATGTGTCTAGCATTTTCAGCATCCTCTGCATCAATCTGTTCTTTGCTCAATTTCATGACGTCGTCAAAGAATCTCTGCTCAAGACCTTCAAACGTATGAAGCACGCGATTATCTTCATAGCCTATATCCATATCCTCTTCATGAGGCTGCGGTCTAGGATCTCCACGACTTTGTCCCTCCATTGACATCCGGGGATCCAGCCTCTGGCCTCGGTAATAGGATCCAGGTGCTTCACGACCTTGACATAGAACACAAAATAGTCCAATTTACAACAAGATAGAAAAGTAAATTTTTCTTAGTTCTAACAATTTCTACTTTTTTCATCTTATGTGTACCCACGCGCGCGCGCGCTGGTGGGGTTGGTGTTGAGGGTTCTTGAGCGTGGAAAGTGATTATAATCCAGCTGTTTGCCTTGAAAGGTTAAACTTAATTTGAAGTACCCAGATTAAGTAAGTCACATGGTCAAAAGAGCCTATTGCAGCTGTGGACTGACACGCAACTCACATTTACTAGCTACCATACCAAGGGTACCAAGTATTTTATTAATTGAGATTTTAGTACTTATTTGGGTCATGAAACTAGGCTGTTGAGGTGATAGATCTAGGGGGGTTCGTAATGGATTTAAATGCGTCACCTAGGAGGGGGTGAACAAGTTTTTACATAATAACTCCACCAATTAAGTGGCATCCGATCGCGCAACCTGATATCTAATAGATTCCATAAAGTGCACTTAAGATCAAACAATCACCATGGAATGTAGCGCAGATATTACAAGGATATGTAGCTGGCAGTAACCATACGTGGTTCGAGGAAATGATGGAGAAAGTAAAAAAGAAACATAAAGAAGTCAGCCACAACAGTTACGAAAAGCAAATCAGGCAAACACCTCTTGTTTCAGATCTAAATGTTATTCGATTACAAGAATGAGAAATTCAGGAAAAGACAAAGCTTTTAAAGAAACAAATTGATTCCCATCAACGAATCTTTCAGTTAACTCTTCAAATTTCAACAAAATAACAAACCTCTCTTCAATAGCAATCCTAATCTCAAAACAAAACATCGGCTGATCATAATCTATTTCACGCATTCTCGAATTCCATGATCGCTAAAGACAACAAAATCCGCACATCAATTTAAATTCTCTGTTGCTGATATCACCATTACCAAAGGAAGGCATGGAACAGGAGAACTGTGCATAAGCACACTTATTAATTATTAAATGAGATTAAGAGCACGGAAATACTTATTAAGCATGGGAGATACAAAGAATCGAGTTGACATTATATTACTTTCCAGGATTGTAAAGTATATTATACATGGAATGCCACGTTCACATTAATAAATTGTATTTTGCCTAAACCAGTCTGCTTTCCCCTACAACTTGACAGAAGACGCCAATTCTGAACACTTAATATCAAATCAAATTGACCACGTGAAATTAAACTAATATCATGCTTGGCAAAATTAGTAACTCGAGTTACAAAAGTTGACATGCAATAACCCCAAAACTTAGCCAGCATCTTCCAAGTTGATATTCCAATCACTTGGATCAAACACCGTAGCCAGACCCTTCACAATGAGCTTGAATGCCACTCGCATTGACTTCCCAAGTACAATTCTTAGACCATCCAACAAATCAAACTTAAAACAATTCTGAGTCTATGGAGCATCTTTGTTATACAAAAACACCACCATGCATGCTATACATCAATATAACTGAAAAGAATGCACGTATATTTACTGTTAATTTCTAAAGTCAGTATTTAATGTTCTCTCCAGTCTGTCACTCTAAAAACTTAACTCTTCCTCCGTTAATGAAAGCAAGTATAAGCCTCGAATGTCGGAAACCCTCCCTCGAGCAAGAGAGTGAAAGAGGGCTGAACTCTGAAAGCATGTACAGCAAGAAGATTTACTTCAAACATTCACAAAAGAAACTAGTAAGAAACATGAGATAAGTATCAAATCCATCATGTCCTCTGTTAAACTTGAAAAGTATTACTCTCAAATATTATACTCTCGACATGTTAACGGTAGGGCAATCACTTGCTAGTGCCATTCACTCATCATATATCAGAAACAATGCTCTTACAGCCCAATTCGCTTTCCCACCAGATAGAGGCATACTCACACACGCACACACATCCACAAAAACAATATGGTAAACAATGTTCCTATCCCCAGCGGTGTCAACGCTGAACATCTTGCAAAATACCAATATGTACTAAAAAGAAGTAGTATAATTCATAACAAAATAAGCAAAAGAAGGAAGAAGAAATTGAAAAAAACACTTGCCTCCAGCGAAAGGCGCTGTTGGCGACATAGGGGTTTCTGGCAATTTAGCCTGCGCATCATCTCTTTCCCACCGCCATTCAGTTTCATCCTGACCTCGTTCCTTCTCGCCGAGCAGCTGCGGCTCCTGGTGTCGCCCCTGGTAATAGCCAGACTTGCTGTTCTGGTGCAATTGAGCGCCGGAGCCACCGTATGCGTAGTCGGCGGCGGCGCCCGAATCACCCCCGTAGTGGCCCCCTTGGCCTTGCCTTCTCATCGTTTAGTTTTATTATTTTGAGCAATTATTTCGTGAAAGATAATTATTAAAACTTTCTCTACTCCAGCCTTCAGGAGAACATTATTTGTTGGGAATTTGTCCGTGTTTTACATTTTCACATTTAATATTTATTATGTCCTTTAATTGTTATTACAGACTGTTTATAATACTAAAATTAAATATTTTAGATATTCGTCTAAATCATAAAAGAAATAACATATTTTAATTTATAGAAAATATAAATCAAACATATTAATAATTAAAAAACGCCCTTATTTCTATTTTATTCTCTATCTTCCAAAAATAAAGAAAAAGAAAATACAACTAACCAAAGCATATTTCTCACTTTTCTTCTGTATATTCATAAATAACTTCAAATTTATTTTAATGTATTTTTTTACTCTTTTGTACTTCGTATTTTCTTAAAAAAGAACATATCACAGTTCCAAAAAAACGAAATTCTGAAAATACTTCCTTAGTAGAAAGCCACACGCTGATTAAGGATTTGGCCCATAAGCCCAAATCTGTCTTGGGCTTTTGGCCCATAAAATATAGCTTATTTCAACTAAGGAAACAACGTTAATTAGTCGCCAAACTATAAAATTTTGGGCCGAACTTATTTATAAATATTGGACCAACCCACATCAGACTTGCCCTCTTCTTTTCCTAATATTTTTTTACTACTATTGATCGTTGTTGCACGCGGTACCCGTGAGCATATAAAAAATAAATGTGATGTGAAATAAAGAAAAAAAAATTGTGAAAAAATAATTTTACTGAAAAAATAAAAAAGAAAAAAATTAGTGAGAAAAAAAATGTAGAGTCGGTTGATAAAAACGTGGGTAGTGAATTATTGTAGAGTTATTAAAATATAGTAAAATTACTATTATGACCCTTTAAAAAAAAGAGAATATAATGAATAAAAAAAGTAAATTGGGGCATTCAAAAATTAGTACGATAAAAGGGTTTTCTTTTATAATAGTATAGATGTTATTATTATTATTATTATTATTATTATTATTATTATTATTATTATTATTATTATTATTATTATTATTATACCATTTAATGAAAAGAAAAATGCAGATGGGTGTAATATTTTATTTTTAGCATTGATGGTTTCAAATTCTGAAAAAAAAGTGGGTATTAGTTCAATATTAGAATTTGATCTAAAGTTTCAAAAATTATTATTTAATGTAATTAAATTATTATTGATATTTAAGTGTAATCATAGACTTGATCGTTTTATTATTATACTAACCGTTGTAACACACCGTTTCCGACGTGCATATAACAAAAAACTTTTTATGCTTGAAAATATATTATATATAAGAGTAAAATATATAAAGTAATACATTACATTAAAAAAAAGGAATGAAAGTAAGAAATAACTAATTTAAAATTAATATAAAATTTAGAAAGTTTAATACAACAGTAATTTTATCAGTTGATGGTTATTTTTATCATTACAAAAAAGTAGTGCGACGGTATCATTAATCGTAATTTGTGAGTAAAAAAGACGTTTCTTTTATATAATATATATAGTATAGATAAAACCTCTTTTAATCATTATATCTATCTCATTTACCGACATTTAACGGTTTACTTTAACTTTTTAACTGTCCTATTACCGTCATATTGTCTCAATAATTAGGTTTGAATGCAACTTAAGATTTTTATAATTCGATCACAGCACTTTAACCTACATATGAATTTTTATAATTAAGATATTATGAATTTGCTTGCTCTTAAATAAAGCATTAAAATCCTTTTTCTTTTAAATAAAAATATGTACGTATTCATTATTTTAGAAATTCAATAAAGAATAAATTGTATAAGTTTGCATTTTCTCTTTTTTCTTTTGGTTGGTGGCAATTTCATTACACATTGGAAACATCGGGAGCTTCGAATGAACCCAAGAAAAACATCATAATTAACCAGACATGAAATCATAGTCAGAAGGAATTTTTTGAAAATTAGTGTCCAAAAAAGAGAGCATAATGAATAAAAATGAAATCAAACATAGGTTATAGTGTTAGCCACAAACCCAACAACTAAATGACAAAGTGGTGTCTCATCCTATGCAGACATAAAATCATATGTAATAACATGTATATATAATTACATCATTAATTATAGTGAATTATTAGACATAAATCGTACCACATTATTTTTTTTGCCCCCCCAAATTTTTCGCTTTTAGCACAATCACCCCACTCCCAAACTTTTGCCTTGTCCCTTGCAACCCTGTCTGCTCAACTACCACTAAAGAAAAGAGATGACTGATCCCTTCTTAAATAGAGTTCCCAAGATTATCGGCTAATTAGATTATAATCATGTAACATCAGCATAATATTAATTATCATGTTTTCTAATAAGACACTCAACTTGAGCTCATAATTAGAGATTTTTGACTAATTAAGCATATTTTAAAAATCTTATAAAATTTTATATTTTATTTTAAAAATAAACGACTAAAGAACTTATAGAATCCTGAGCCATGCAAGAAAGCCCACCAAAATAAATTATGTCTGAACCGCTAAAAATGTGATTGGTGAGTAGGTACTCATGCAAGTACGTAGATTCGGACTTATAATTAACTTTAATTTTCCCAAATATTTCATAGATTTTGTGACCAAACTATGATGTTGTCTTGTGTTATTTTGGGTACTCAATGACATTATTGAATAGATGAGTGGGTGATTCAGAATTTAAAAGGGGAAGTGGAATGCTTGGTGTGCCCACTGCCCACCATTACAATTAATTTGCAAAAGTGGTTCCTAGGCAGACAATTTTCTGCAGACTGGCACATAGGAGAGATTGCATGGTCTCTTCTGCTGGATATACCATATGCATGGCCAATACATATAGACAGCCAAATATTCCTATAGATTATGTAGCTAGCATGCATATAAGGTTTGGAAATTAAATTTTCCAATGTATTTTTTTCTTAATTCATGTATATTATTATAAATAATATCAACATTGTTCAAAGCTTAATGGATATATATATATGTATAATGTGTTATAAGGTATTATCTTCAATTATTTTAGGTTAATTAAATTTAAAGAAACTATAAGTAAGTATCTTGATCGTTTTACATTTTCCATGCGCGTGATCCATGTTTCTTAAACCTAGAAATTTTTTTAGCTAAATCAAGTTTGGTGGAACCAAATCAATTACTTAGCAATGTGATACACTTGTCATGTGATTAGTCACTTTTCTGGAACTATACACCAATCACACGATAAATATATTATACCAGTCACGAGCCGCATCATCTAATCCTCTAATGTAACCAATGATCTGATTTTATGTGCGACATATTTATATTTTTTGGAGCCCGATAGACTCTAGAGTTTATATATATCACCCTTTACAAGATCCGAAAAGGAATTAAAGGAAGGTTGAAAAGGATTTATATTGATGCATGTAAAGACGACCGTTACGTACTCTAATTCACGACAACGATCCAGAGTTTAGACCAAAAAAAAAAAAAAGGAAAAAATAGAAAGAAATTCCAAATTAATCTTATCCTTTTTAAGTCCCATCACAAGGGGGCATCTCACAACTCAAACCCTAGCTTTATGCCTTTCCCTTGGTACACAAATGTTGTTCCACAAATAGCACTCATACTAGTAGCCTTTTGCTTTTGCAGATGTTTTGCACTCAATTTGGAAAGGCAATTTAGTCATTCCAGAATCCATTAGGAACAAAACAAGAAGGTATCAATTTTTTTTTCCTGGATAGCATATATAACTACAATATTGCAAGATAGTGTTTGGTGGGTATATAGTACGGCTCCATATAAATTCGTGCGCATTCGTTAAAAGTTACGAGAATCTTACATAAATTATCGTTCTGAACTGTCATGAGAATAAAATCTCAAACGTACTATAATGAAGTTACTTACACCAATAAATTCCACCCACTTACTGATTACGAGTGTGAACGGGCTCTCATGATATGTGAACCAATCATGTGGAAGAGTTCTGATTTGATTGACATCTGAACAGCACAAGTATATAAATGAAATCGCTCTTTTGAATTATAGTTATAACTCAATCGAAATGTTGCACAAGACGTCCAAGGCAATAGTCTAGTACCTCGATCTGAATTGATTTATTGAAACAAAAATTTCACAGAATCTACGAGAAAATTCAAATTTATTCTTGAACATGTGCCGACATATTGAAAAAAGATAACTTATATAAATTTATATATTATTTAAATCTCTCGTCTTCTATTCAATGTGAGATGACAATATATGATTTTCGCACCACAAGTATAAAACTCGACACTTGAACCCTTTTATTTCATGACACATACAAAAAGGGAAAAACTACACCATCAAAACAAAAAAAAAAAAAACAAACATCGACGTACATTAGGACAAAACAAAAAAAGAAAATGAAATTGGAGACAGGATAATGCAATAAAAACTGTAGACAAAAAAGGTGGGAGGGAGCAAGAAAAAGTTGGAACAAATGCAAAATGTATGGAAGCAGGGCACGTACGTACTCTAGATCAGAGGCATAGACTGGGAATATACTGACCGTAGATTCCGCCCGGCTGGCTGCCAATTTGTAGGAATCAAAACCCTTCACACTACCCACACTCTCTCGCTTTCTCATTTTATTAAGAGAAAAAAACAAATGCCAAACCTATAGCCACCGCTAGGTCTACAGAGCTTGGACCAGGAATTGACCACAAAGCTTTCTACGAATAGACATGCCACGTGTCAATCTTCAACGACAATGTAGGATAGTATTTCTTGAGGACGATAAGTACGCATTTTAATTTTCTTGAGGAAATACAGAAAATAAATTGAGTAATTTTAATTTTAATTTTGTGTTGATTTTTTAAAATGGGATACAGATATTTTAATAAATGACGTATTTTATCTGCATTATTAAATAAATGGGATACGGACATTCTAATGTAGTAATATAAAGATCCCACCTATCAATATTACGAAAAAAAAAAACTGACAAATATATATGTATTTATCCATTTGAGTCATATTCGAGCTATATAAATTGTTCACTCGCGTTTTCATGCTTGTGTACATTGAAAGGGAAACAAATAAGTTCTATTATATCCAAAAAAGAAAATTATAATTCAAATTTATATATTACTAATAATATTTCGATCATATTGAATTATTAATTAGCATGGGATGTAGACAAGTAGGAAATAAGGACGAACGGAAAGTAGCAACGTGTCGAGGTAGCGATTGGAACACGTGGCGGAAGGTGATTGGTGATAACCATCGTGAAAAGAAAGTAGGGGTGGAATTAGTCTGACATATGTATACTGCGGTCGGTGTCGCTGTCGCTGTCGATGTCTTTGTTGGAGTGGGAATAGAGATGATCCAATTCCCAAACAGCCCAATAATGGCAATGGGAATAATAACTGAGAGTGAGAGTGGAGTCCTCCCTTTCCTCAAAAGCCATCCTTTTTGGACCCCAATATCTTCCCTTTTTTACCCTTTTCTTTTTTCTTTTTTTTCCAAATTTTTATTTGGCCTTGCGTCTTTTTTTTTTTTTTTTCTCGAACAAGATAAATTTCATAAATGTAAAAACAAGATCAGTACAGTCGATCTCTTGATGTTGTTGAAATCGTCGGAGATTGCTTTCTTGCCGCAAATGATAGATGAGTGATGCGAATAAGATTCTATGTGTTGCATTTACAATGTGTTTTCTTCTCCATTTCACAACGTCCCAAAGTGTATTTTGTTGGATTTACAGTATGTTATTTTTTTTTTTATTATATTATACATTTATTTTAATATATAAATATTATGTGTATAGAATTTGTATACTTAAGAAAAAAAAAATTATATATGCAAGCCTTATATTGAAGTGTAAAGCAAATAGAATTTGTAATAAAAAAAAATCCATTTTCTTTTTAATTCTGTTTTTAAACAAAATTCCATCCCCTAAAAGTTTTCTCCTTTTCTTAATTGACCAGTGTCTTTTGATGACGTACTTGATTTAGTGCCCACATTTTTTTCCATATTATGTGTGTAAATTTAAATACTTTAATAAATGGTAAATTTTGAGATTTCATAATAAATAAAATAATATGTATTTGAATCTCACGAATGTAATGGAAAGCCAACTCTTATTTGAGATTTTTATAAAGGGATTTTTTGAACATACTTCGTATCATAAGGGGGTTAATTGCAATTTTTTCTAATAAAAAATATATTATTATATTATAATGAAATAAAACGTAGAAAAAGTCGAAGAAAAACCTTTAAGCAAAGCAAAAGGTATGTATGGAAAGGTAAATGTAAGAAAAGCTTGTCGATTGTATGAACGTTGTCCTAAAATCTAAACTTTATGACCATTAGATTGTCTTTTAATTGTGGCTTTAAATTAATGCCCCAATGCATTACCCTTTTATTATTTTATTCCAATTTTTGACTCGTCAAAAACTTTGTTTTGAAGCTATATATATGTCCCACAAGCTATTTATTACCTACATTTTTTGTTTTAATTTCCATTAAAATATATAAGTAATTTTTATCTACTTTATAAAGTCTTTTTTTTTTTTTTATAAATATTTAGTGTTGATTGATGGATATAATTAATTATTAAAAATTGATACTAATTATGATATAGTCATCTATGTAGTTTAATTTTGTTATGCTGGTTTTGATTTCATTAATTATCTAAAATATTCACACAAATTTTCTTTCATTAATGTAACATCTGATTTGAGAAATTAAGAATCTAGTAGAAAAGAACTACTTTAATCAATTAATTAATTATAAGTTTTTGTTGGTTTTCCAATGTGTTGCAATATCAATGTCCAGCCAAAAACTAGCCCTATGATTGGAGGATCTTTTTTAATTATTATTTTTGTTTCTTTTTCGTGCCAAATGGTTTTGATTTATTGCATTAATTGGGCCTACGGCCTCTTTTTTCTACTTCATGGAGTTTTCCTTTTCTTGCGTTAGAAATATATATTGATTTGTTTGTTATAATGTAAATTAATTAAATTACAGGGAAAACATATATAAATTATCTATTGAAATTTCTAATATTAGAAGTGAAATTTAGTTTGCTAGGGATATAAAAAAACATGAAATTCGAACCCAATTTTACAGAAATTTTATATTTCAGTCGAGCAATTCTCCCGAATATTGGGAAGGGTTAATGACAACGATTTTTTTTTTAAAAATAGAAACCTTTTTTATAATATTTTAATCTTATTCTCTCTATATATATATTTAACATAATGGAAATATAAACCAATTATTTTTCTTTTGGAAAGCCCCTTTTTTTAATTCGTCACATTTTCTCATGCGATCAACATATGTAAAGTGGAAGAATTATTATTATTATTGTTTATTTATTTATTATTATATTATTGAAACGCTAAGGGAACCATACTTTGTTTCCATTTATGGGCGACATACACGTGTGCCACTGCCATTCCTCGGGACTTGCAACTCAGATATTTTCCTTAAATAATTCATGGAATTATTGAAACTTTTATTACAACCTTTAAACATCACATTCTCTTTCTATACTCCTCAACACAAACCCCCTTTTCACATTAAATAATTAAATATTATCTATCTATATATGAATTTATTCTACACATTTATATCTCATTCTCATTAAAGTACAATTAATTTACGTAATCCTAATTATTCAAATCAACGATTTTTTTAAAGGAAATAAAGATTAACAACTTATTATAAAAGTAAACATACATCGATGAATGTTACTCGAACTTGCAATTTTCTAGTCCGAAAACCTTATTCTTATCAATTGAATAAGGTCTCATCAGAATAAACTCATAGTGGTTGTGCATTAAATTTTAACTTAGTTTTGAAAATATAATAAAGACCAAATATAGATATATATATATATATATTCTTTTACCTCGATGAACATCTTAAATTTTCTTAAAATTATTATTTTTCAAATAAAAAGAATATTAAGCAAAATAACTTAATTTAATTGGTTCAACAAAATCAAGTTGCGAAAGAGACCTACCTCCGAACAATGGTAGTCCTCCTCCTCCTCTTCTAGAAAAAGAATGAAGTAACAACACTCACTCACGCTAGCTGAATATTACTCTGAATATTACGTATATCCAAATTTTGATATATTTTTGCTGCATTGAAAATACATTTTTTCCTCTTTTAAAAAGATACAAGACTCGTGATAAGTAATGGAGTAAAATGAAAATGTATATATATATATATATACACAACGGTATTTGTCTGTAAATGAAAACAATTTTTTTCGTCAATAAATTTTTTTTAAGGAAAATAATAAAATATATAAAAATAGTGTTAAGATATTAATATTAAATGATTCTACTTCTCAACAAGTGAGGTGGTCGTTTAACATGATATCAAAGCCTGGTTAAACAAAATGTTTTGCGTTCAAGTCTCGTTGCCACCCATTTATAAACGTAATGTTTCGAGTTCAAATCTCATTCCATCCATTTATAAACGTAACGTTTCACATATAGGGTTCCTACGTGCAGAGAATGTGTCGTATTATTAATATTAAATAACTTTTGTATTTAATAATTAAAATATTAGATGAGATGATCGTTTAACAATTCGAAATTAATTGTGAAAACCATGGGTAGAAAGGTATATATAGGGTTTATGGTTGAGGTTGATAGGCATGGAGCATGAGGTGGGATTCACTCTCTAAGTGCAAGTGGGAATATATATCAAGATAGAGCAAACAAGTGTGTTGGGAGAGGTGCTGCTGCTGCTGCTATTAAAGCTGCTCTCTTAGTGGGCAGAACCATATGCTCTCTTTCCATAACCTTTCCTCTTCTTCTTCTTTTCTTTTCTTTTTTTTCTTTTTAAACATATGTACCATTTATTTATTTTAATATTAATTATACTGTATTTTTCTCGACGTAAATATAATTTTCTCCATGTAATTAAGAATTTCGCATCGAAAACAAGGAATATTCAAACTGATCAGACAAAAAAAATTGTCATATTCTTTCTTGAGAATTTAACGTCAAAGGTGTTTTAAAGAAATTACTTTTTATTTTTGGCTTTAATAACTTTTGTTTTTTTACTTATATTACTTTTCTTTTTGCGCTTTCATGTTTCCATGTTCGTCCCTTTTTCTTTTTGGATCATCAAGGATGATGATGTCATGAAAATTGATGTTCCTTTTTTCTAAAAAAAAAATAATATATACAAGTATTTATCTTAATATTGTAAAACATATTAGCTAATTAATTAAAGATATTTTTTTAATGAATTGGTTACTATTACATTATAAATTTCAATAATCAATAATTAATATACGTTAATTATAAATATCAAATGTGCATAACCAATAACTACTATTAAAATAGAAAAATAACTCCACATTGATGGACTTCTAACCCATGAAACCTTAGTTTCGCCAACTAAATTAGACCTCATTCACAATTAATAAAGAAAAACTAATCTAAAGAAAAAAAAAGGAGAAATCCTATATATAGTAGAATGAATTTAGATCTTCAATAATCAAATGTGATATAGAGAAATTAAGTAAATACGTACAATTAAAATACGGTGTGCCCAAACAAAAAACAATAATTATATATATAGAGGTTTTAAATTTTATTGAATGTCAAAATTGCAAAAAAGTATATATATGTCAATGGAAAAAGTCGTGACGAATGTAGAAAGAATACAATTAGCGTCATTAAAATAGATAAGATTAATATTAAAAAGATGATGATCATGACTTTGATCACTAAGAATATATTTTTATTAATTTGAATTTAATAAAATACTAAAGTCAAAATTTATTTATCCAATTTAATAAAAATATAGGACAGTCAACAAAACGAATCGTAAATCATAATTTTCTCTTCTTTTCGTTTTTGTTTTTTTTTTAAAAAAAGAAAGGAAAACATAGCTGTTGCAGGTCGAATCCACAAGCCATACCTCATTTGACTTAAAAATGGTTAAGTTAATTGCATGAAGAAATAAAAATATCAATAGTCAAGCCACTAATTAGATACTTAATTTTAAAATTAACCTAATCCACATGCTTTACAATGTGTCTGGAAACGAAAATGACACGACGATCACATACTGATTATCGTTTTATTATAGTGTAATTACTTTAATTACTGGTACGCACATTCCTTGTACTAAATTAATAAACTTAATTTAGTCAAAATGGGGATATATAATTTAAATTCATCATTTTCGCATAGATGCCTACATGCATTTCTTTTGGATTTTAATCACCAAATTAATTTATTTAAATTCTATAAATTGTACGATTGGTTTGTTTAAAAATTGGGGTGTGACCCTCCTCACCCAATCATTTCTTGGGTTGACTTAGCAACAAAAGTATGCATTTCTATATCATGCTAATGCAGCATCTTGCAGCGAGATCGTACGTCTAATTAAACTTGAAAAAATTAATGATTTTTTAAAAATGTTAATACTCTCTAAATACTCAAATTTTTAATTAGTTAGAGTTGATGATGATGCCGGAGTTGGAATCTTTTTAGGCTTTTTGATAATCAATGAATTCATCACTACGTGCGAATTAAAAAAATGTAGGTCGGCGATGCTAAGTGTAGACCTGATGGACTCCCTTCGAGGCTTCGACGCTCAAATTAATTTTTTTATTTTTAAATACAAAGGTATATATATACAATATTCAAAATAATAGTTCCCAGAGTAATTAACACCACAACAACAACAAAAATTCATTATTCTTACATTGCTTAAAATGTATCAGCGATTAATCAATACTATTTATACTAATCATAGCAAACTCATATTTGCCCGTGTTCTTTGTTGTGGTCAGCATATTTGACCTGATTTTTAGTCATGTTTAATATTTTAGTTTTATTTGCTGCAACAACATCCCATAATCATTACGAAACGACTGCGAATTACGATTTATCATGATTTGTTATTTTTAACATAACAATTAGCCATTACAAAAAACATATTTCTCCTAATGTGCAACCATTTTTATAGACAAAAACTGGAACAAAAAAAAAAAAATTCTATTTTTTCAAAAAAAAAAAGAAGAAGAAAACTTATTGCATATACTCATAGTTATTCTCCATACTTTTCCATTTAAATTCAAATAAAACAATAATCTGATTTTTTTTTACAAAAAAATAAAATAAAATAGGAGTATATAATTATTCTCATCATAGTAAGCATCAAATTCTGTTGAAAATTAATTGGAAAATTATGGGAAGCTAATTAGGGGTGATAGGGTGGAGCTATGAGAAAAAATAAAAGAGAAAAGAAAAGGGAAATAGATAAGGGGTATTATGGGTAGAGGAATATGAGTGGCAGTGCTTTAATATATAGATAGGTAGGGAGACAAAGAGCATCCAACCCCTTTTCTTTGCCTTCCTCACTCTCTGCCAAACCTATGAAGTTTAAGATTTTGTATTGCTCTCCTCTCACACAATCTTCCCCCATTAAATCACCCATCCTATCATTTCATATTTTCCAATCACAATCGATTCGTTTCGATTAGATGCGTGTCTATAATTTTATCTTTTATTATATTGATTTTTAATTAATAAAAATATATAAATCAATAAATAAAATTAATAAATTATCTAGATAACACGATCTGCATGCATGTAAACTCTTAATATTATTTGAGATACGATTTATACGTCGAGAACAAGATATGTACGATTTCTCTTCTCTTTCATAGATTCCCTCGAAAACCATCTTATTACACTGTCCACTCAGATATACTTATGTAGACAAATGTCATGTATCGATCGTAGATAAAAAGTTTGAGCGAGTTATACGCCTCAAAATCTCATTTTTCTAGCAAAATGTCTTTTTAGAATAAAATCGTAAAACTCATACAAAGCAAAAATAAAAAATATACACCTCGTACAATGAGTACTGACCAAGTTGCAAATCGCAGTGTATACATAGATGATGACAAAATCAACTCCTATTAATCCCACTAATTAACTCCCACTTAATTAATTAAACCAATTAACATATACCTACCTCAACCCACCAATCAAACAACCCTCACCCTAAAAAAAATAAAAAAAAAATCAAGAAAAAGATGAAGAAAAAGAAAGGGAGAAGCATACACGTATATATACGTGTGGACATGGTCACGTACAAAAATATTTCTATCAAAGTCATCAACATCACTAACTTTTTGTAATAGTTCAATCCATTAATAGTACGTATGATCAGCATGCACTACACTACTATCATACATGTGTATACGTACAAAACAACTATCAAAGTCTTGGGGGGTCCTTTTTCTGGACGTACGTGACTCCATGCATGGTTACTTAATTATTTCCACATATAATATTATTTAAATAAATTTCCACACATATATATTTATATATATATATAATTAGTATCCACACACATTCATACATACATCACATGGTCGGAAATCAAAGCTCAAATTGATAATGCCTAGAGTCTAGAGACTTCTTGAAAATCAATTATACATACTACATATATATATATATATACATTACTAAATAAAATGCTAGATCAGGTTTTACTCGTTGTGATTATTTTAAATAAGAAAATTTTATCGTTGTAAAATATTTTTTTCACCAAAACCCGTCGAGAAGACATATCAAATTGGTTACCATTGCCCGTCCATTAATTTCCACTGGATCAAATATTATAAGTTTGCCATTGGCAGTCCATAATACACATATATCAAATGACGATCTCTACGTTCCCAATGAAGTTCAGAGTCGTGATATGCATGTTGAGAATAATTAGATATTTAATCATTAATTTATCATGTAGGTGGAAAGAGACAGACAGACAGACGAACATATGTATATGTGTATATATGGAATAATGTATGTATATATATATGTGTGTGTATGGAGGGATTCTTTAATGGGAATTGTTAATAATGGAATTTTTGGGACGCCCAATGATGGTGGGTATTATTGAAAGGGGATTCCATTGCTTCCTTCTTAAGCCATTTTCATCCAATCATGAATACATTTATGCTTTAGCGGCTAATTGTAATTGTAATAAAATGAAATGGGTGTAAGGGGCGGGGGAAATATTCTTGTGATGTTAACCTTATCTTGTTTGTCGTGAGTCCTGAGCTTTCAGGATTAATTCTTTCTTTTAGGTAAAAATATCATTTGCTCTCTTTTTCGAGTCTCACATGTATCGTTCATTAGGGCATATATGCATTGCAATTGCATATATACACAAGACAAATACAAAAAAAGGGACCATTACCAGACAATAATTTAATTATAAATACACTTATTATGTAATTGATCATTATCGTATATAAAAAAAAATTCAAATTTTAACGTTGTTTATCGACCAACTCTAAAAATAATATTTAAACTCCAATCCACTCATAAAACCGTTCAACATCATAGTCTTTTTTCTAAATCAAAATTCCAATAACAGACATAATTAATTCAGTGATGAATCCCGGGATTGATGAATTCAAATTTATCATGTATATTTGAAGTTAGGGAAAGAGAAGAAAGAATGTTGATGAACAACATGTGGCAGAATCCCATAGTTGAGAGGGCAGCTGAAAAGAACTGCGAAACCGGAGTTAGATATTATATTCTTTCGAAAAAACAAAGAAAAAAACCCGAGTAAGAACAAAGAGTAGTAGCAGTGCTACTGCTGTCTGGTGGTACCACCGTAGAATATAATAAAGTAAAGCCGATTTTTAGTTTTACAAAAACAAGTGATGAAAATGGTCTTTTCATGGTGGCGTAGGGGAGTGGGTCCCTTTGGACACGGTTCCATACGCATTTTGCCCTCCTACAAATACCTCTCCACTCTCACCCTTTCCATTTGCAATCAAACCAAGAACCATCATCATCCTCTTTCTCTTACAATCTCAGCTCTCAACTGCCATCCACTACATCTTCTGTTCGTGGATGCTGTTGTTTGCTTAAGGTATACCCCATTTCCAGTTGTAATAGCAACCTTGTTTTTTGGAATTCTTGGGTGTTGTAATCAAAAGACTCATTACAGGTGAAGGTATGAGCCCAAATCGTCTGATTCCATCGCCGCCTGTAAAGGTTGTGGACGAGCAAGTGCCGATGAAACAAGGGATAGTCACCATTCTTGGTTCTGATTGCGAGAGATCCAAGGCCAAATCCATTAGGAGAACTCTCTCAGCTGATATGTCCTCCAAGAAATGGCTTCAGCAAAATGGCTTCTTCTCACCAGTGAAAAAGATGATCAGCTGCTCTTCTTCTTCTTCTTCTTCTTCTTCTTCTGAAAGTGAAGAGGAATATGAAAAGATTCCAGGGCAGGATGATGTTTGGAGGTCGATTCAGGCGGAGAAAGAGAGGAATGAGGGGCGGAAAACGGCGGAGATTGGTGTAGTTTGGAGTTCCATTCTCACTCAGAAGAGTGAGAGTTCTTGCCTCCCGCCGCCGTATGTTCACCCTCTCGTGAAAAGATCGGCGAGCAGTTTGAGTGAGAAGAGTCTTGAGATTTGTACTGAGAGTCTTGGGTCGGAGACTGGCTCTGATTGCTTTTCTTCTTACACTCTGAGTGATGGAGATGAAGAAAGGGTTGTGCGAGAAGAAGATTGCTCCAAGGAGTTGAATCCCTTCCCGGGTTCACATGTTGCCAAGTACAAGAAGTCGCCGGCTCGGAGTTTTCCGCCGCCGCTGCCTTCCATTGCCGGCGGCGATGGAGCTTCACTCCACATGCAAGCCCACCGGGAAAATGGCAGGCTGGTTGTTGAAGCGGTGTCTGTTCCACCAAGAAACAATTTCCACGCCCAACGCCGAGACGGGCGTCTTGTTCTAACTTTGATCCATACTACAACACCCTCTTCTAAGGAAAATAGCGTGCAAGAGTTCGAGAAAGTGTTCGATAATATGGAAGAAGTTGACGAAGATGTTCCGCCGGAGGAGGAGAGGTTTGACGATGGTGGCTTAGAGGAGGAATACGCGGCGGAGGAGAAGTTTGTGGTGGAGCAAAACTCAAGATCTTTGCCCAATGGTATGATAAGCGTGCACAAAACAGGGCTGGTGATGAAAAAGCTTATGGCAATAGGGAACAAGAATCCCACAACATGGTCCAAGAACTTCAATCAGGATGATGATCAAGTGATGACAGAGGAGTTCCCGATACCACAGTCACTCCCGCCGCCGCCCAGGGTGGCGCGGCTGATCCCACCACCAACCCCACCGGCCGCTGCCTCGTTCAACGTCTACGAGTACTTCTGGCGCAACAAGACCACCACCTCTGATGGCGGCAGCTTCATCACAACCCCACAGCCCACACACCTCAAAAACAAACACCTCAACACCACCATCGCCGCCGCGAAGGTGGCTGAGAATCAAGAATTGGTGGAAATAAAAGGGAACAAAACAGAATACTTTGTTCCATACATTAGAGGATGCAAGGAGTCAAGGAGGTCACTACTAATCTGGGAGCCATACTGCATTGCCACTTCCTGATTTTCCTTAACATCTCAGAAAGAAAAAAAAAAAAAAACTGTTAATTAAATCCATTAATATCATTAATCCCCACAAAATATTATATATTAATCATGTAAACTACCTTTGTTATGTGTAAAAAGAAAAAAAAAGAAAACCCTATTGGAATAAGCATGAATGGGGAGTGAGAAATACAACATTTTTCATAAGTTTGATTGATCCCATGGTCAGCTTATGTTGTTATTAGTAGCAGTGTATTTTTACTAAGTAGTATGAAACAAAATCTTTGATGAGCACCATGTTTGAGTTTGACTTGGTGGGCTGTCTTGTCTGTCTGTCTCTCTGCATCATTGATCATAATGGAGTTTCACTTTTGTAAAAATTTGGACCAATGGGGTGATGATGATTTATACCATGTATATGTCATTTCTGGTCCATTTGATCTTCATCTTGGGAACATCATGATCCAATCTTCTTGATTTGTTTTTGTCCTTTTAGATTAAGGTTTTAACAACATGTGGCTGACATATACTAATACAATACAAAACATATGTTTTAAGTGAATTTATTACAAAGCACTTTCACTTCATACTTTCAAGACATCAAAAGAAAGGTATTCGTTATTGTCTATAGGGGGAAAAAAAAAAGAAAAAATTATGGAGTTCATAATTACTATGGCGGAAATTTTTTTTTTCGAATTAAATCTTATTAATTAATTGATTACAGAGTAAATGATACTGATAAGAAATTATTATCTTTCGTAATTAGTTATAATGGTTTCCTTCATTAGAGTATATAATTTTTTAAGAACCCTTCTTTTTGGATTTTTTTTTTTTAAAATTATGTTTACAAACCATAAACTGAAAAAAGAAAAGAAAAAAAAGGAACGAAAGAAAGAAAGGATAACATGAATTGGGCCTGGTGGGCCCAGATTCAAGCCCAGACCAAAATAATCGTAGTAGGCCCAAATCTAGAAAATTAGAAATGAATTATGGTCCATAAATAAATAATAATAATAATAATTATTATTTGGCCGTTGAGAGAATACAAAAGCCCCGATGGGTGACAACGGTGACGTGGACACCGTGAAGAAAGCAACACCGTGAAGTGATCTTTTCATCTGATCAAACGATTAGGTATTCTGTCGTTTATGGAAAATCATCAAGTAATAATGACAAATGTTAAAGCATTGCAGTGTCCTCTTACAGTTGTCTTTGTTGGTTCGCTCTGTTAAATCTAAACATCAACAAGGAAACAGGCATTTGGGAGGTAATAACTCTATATTGTTGTTCAAGAAGTCAGATTTTTAGACACGAGAGAGCAGATCCAATTATCCTTGCCTATAATTAGTTTCTATGCAATGTCATTGTAGTTTTGGACCTGGTTTTGAGGGGTTGCATTTGCTTATAGTGCGCCTAACAAAATCCTACTATCATCAAAGGTATGTGAAACGAGGGTAATTAGCGTAGCCTCCCCATGCTTACCGATGATCTGATTAACCAAATTGGGAAGCTTCTGGAAAGGGTAGTGCTAGAAATTTGTATCAACCTTAATCTGTTGTGGTGCCATTTGTTAAGCAATGCAGCTGAACTGACTTAACCATATTCAGTGTTACTGTATGCAGCAAGCACCGCACCTCATGTAAAAACGCGTCTGCCCAGGGAGTGTAAAATTCTGTGCTTTGATTGACATTATCACCTTGAATTATAAATAGACAGCAAGTATATGTTCTAGTTGATTACACAACCTAACAACTTGTTGCCTGAAAGTGAAATACACATTTCATTTACTGGCACCATCTCGTTTCAGATGGCTATACAATCAATAAACGAGATTCATCAAATCAAACAAAAAAGATTAAGAATTGTCAACAAATACCAAAAGTCAACTAGCAATGGAAAAGGTAAACCACCACATAAAATAAGCTCATCGCTTAGTTCTGGTTCTAGTTTTGCCAATATGCCCCAAGTTCCAGAGAGAGTTCAAAAAGCAGAAAAAATCCACAAGGAAAACTACTGTCTCTACTCAAAACTTCAGGATTTATTGTCATTTGAAGCTGAAAACAGCTCAAAACCAGTACCTAAGGACAAAAACCAGTAAATGTGAATGGAAAACGGCCTCTTAATCATCACACAATGGTTACATTGTACATATTACATAAAAACACAAAATACACAAGGCAATATACCCTCTATTTTACAAGAACGAAACGAGATTTCAACATGATATATCTCACCAATTACGTATGCGGACCTCATGTCCTCTTAAAATAGAGAATAATATATAATACACCTACATGAAGAACAAAAAAGAGGAAACAAAAAATAATATATAAGAGAGCTAAAAATAAATACCCAGCCTGCTCTGCCCACCCAAGGAAGAAATGAAAACTCTCACTACCTGTTTCTCATGTACAGTGGACATACTACCGAAATCAGCACAACTATGTATACACCCTGTGATCCTGCTGTTCAAATTTGTCCCCTCATCTTCCAAAAGGCTTCTCAAATGCATGAGATTTCAGGATCTCAAAGCCTTCTAGCCTACAGGAAGAATATAAACTCTTTTCGGAATTCTCCGTGTGGCGTGATGCTATGTACAAATCACTGGAAATTCCAGGTGTTAGCATGAGCCTGGAAGAATTATAGGAAAACAATCTGGGACCATAATCTAAATCCAAGCAAGAGAACCTCTGTCATTAGCACCTTGAGGACGCCCTCTAGTTGGTGTAGGTGGCCGGTTAGCATTGAGCTCCTAAATTAAAACCAAATTTTAGGAAAAATGAGAAGCACGATGAATCCCAGCACATGATAAGAGGATTTAGTTACAGAGAACACAGGAAAAGAAAATTGTTGGAAAATAAATATAGCACCTGCATCCAAGTGTCTTCAATATGGCGTTCAGGAGAGGTTTCTGGAGATGAGATTGCAGGTGGCAATGGATGAATAAGTTTTGGTACAACAACCAAATCTCTACCCAAGACCAAGATAGCGCCAGCATTATTTGCAGTACCTGCAGAAATTAAAATAAAAGAAGCCCAAGAGTCAACTTTCAAACCATAAGGTAACAACTGAAAGGTGGACACATAAGCAAAAAGGAATGATCTCTCTAAATTAGGACATACCACAGTAGTTTGTGGCCGAAAAGAGAGTAATTAAATGCCCCTGCGCAAATCTTTCAAATCCATCCATTACGCATTCATGTGCTCGAACAATCAATTGAAGATCGTTGTTGTTACAGAATTCCATAACACGATCAGGCTGCACAAGTAAAGAAACTTGAATGAATCAAAAGGTACAAAAACAAGAAGTGATAACAAAATTCTCGTGTGCAACACCCAATAATTTGCTTTACCCACATGTACTGTAACTGAGAAAATGAAAACCATAATCATAAAATTTAACGGGAAAAGTTGGAATTGCGGCATATTTCAGGAACAATTCTCAACAACTATGTTTCAACACACTCTATTCTAGGAGCCATCTTGAATGTGAAAAACAAAACTTATTGTTATAATAATCTGATTTCTATTATTTGATCAGAAATTACTTGGAGAACTATAAACATTATGAATATTCCAGAATACTTTACAGAAGTTATGGTGGTCAGAGCAATACAGAAGCTAATAGCACCTGAAACAATCATCACTTTTCAAGAAAGGGTCATTTACACTTTACAACGACATAGCAATCGGAACGCTTCTGAGCAGCCTGAAAACTTTGTAATCAGGCAGGCATCAGATTGTTGACCTTGGCCCGTTCAAATCCGGGAGATTTTGCACCCATAAACAGCAACTTGATTGAAGAGAACAATGCCATTAAGAGTACACATAATGCAGCACTAAATGGACAATTATTTTGTATCCCAATTGAAAACTTGATTCAATTTGCCTCTTCCTCCATCAGATTTAACCAATTTACAGTTTTTTCTTTTGTGCTCGCTCCATTAACAATCAAGTATCAAGGAAGTCAGATTTATGGAAAGTAAGCACAAGAGTCGACTCAAGAAACCTGTGTGAAACTGCCAAATGATACTGAACCTTAATTCTGAATGACACTTAAATTCTTTTTTGTACTCAATTAACTAGGCCTTCCACAAATATTAGAAATAGAAACACATTATGAGATTTCACAATCTAACAGGGGACTTCGGACGCCAGGCCCAGGATACTAATTTCCAACTGCTCTTTCAACTGATTGAGTCCTTAAGTTGCCAGCATGAAAATTTCTTAACATGGAAGTGCCCCTACTAAATTTAGTTCCCACTACCACATTCTAAGACCTATGTTTCTACATTCATTCTTGACTACAACATCAATTAAGTCAGAAATAACACTAAGGACCGAGTATTTTTAAGACTAAAATCTGCAGATTAGAGACCTCATGAGCATAATCATCAGAAGTATGATCCCCTAAATTTCAGAAAAAGAAACGCGCGGCCTTCCCCTTTTATTTTTGTCTTCTTTCTTCTCTTCCCACTTTCTCCTCTTTCTTTCTTTTCCTCCCTCACTGAATTCAATCTCTTTTTCATGCTTTCTGCTTTCCAACCACTTTTTTCCCCTTCTTCATTTTAACTTCCCTTTTTCTTTCCCTTCTCCACCTCTTCCCAATCCCATACCTCCCATCTCCCAGGCCTACATGCCCACCTTCATCAATATTCATGCAAGTTCATGTTCAGAGACTGTCCAAAATCAGCAGTCTAACAACTCTTCTCTCTTCAACAGGAAGTAAACAGGTCTAGCTAGTGTTGGAGACTGTCCAAAATCAACAGTCTAAGCAGAAGTTTGCATTCTAAATTCTATCAATTGCAGAAGAAATGCAGAGTTGTAAGCTGTTCTATTAAGCTTTTTGATAGAATTAAGGAGAATTTGACAGAACAGGATGAGAGAAACACCCACCCCAAAGGTTACTAACCCAGGACCTCTTGCATTTGGCCGCAATCCTTCCACACTGTCATTTTCAGTGGGATCAGACCTGCAGGAAAAAAATCATATCAAGTACACAAATTCTAGGAAACAAAGAAGTATAATAAGAGGACGAGAGACGAAATGCACCAACCACAACAAGTCCATAAGAACAATTGATCCTGCTTCCATAGGAATCGGACGCTGAATATTTTCAATCTGTTCGACATGGTTTATTGATCTCCCAATACCACCATGCATACAAATAATCTTTTTCTCAATTAATGCAGCCAGAGGAAGCCAGTTGAACAATCTGTTTATCCGATGCCAGGCCCATATTCCATCTCTCTCGCCCTATTCAGGAAATTGTCATCAGTTCTATGCCTTCATCCAAATTATAAAGCACAAACTAACAGAACTTTGATATTTACCAAACGCTCAATGCACTCAATTCGAAAGCCAAAAAGAGCATTTATATCTGCAGCTTCATGATTACCACGGATCAAATGTACCTGATGCGGATGCTCAACCTACAGGATTCATGTATTTGCAGAAAGAATCAGTTTATTGCATCACTTGTTGAATTGGAAAACACCACCAAAGCAAGGAGAAGAGTTGTGATTTCCAAGGTTCATAATAAAGAAAAACAAAAGAAAAGATAACACGGGCAGATACCTTCAAAGCAAGAAGAAGAGTAATGGTTTCCAAACTGTGTTGGCCACGATCAACATAATCTCCCAAGAAGAGATAATCAATATATCTGATAAACATTAAGACAAATCAGCATCACATGAAAGCCGCCAAATTTGATAGCAAAAGGAGTTAAGTCAACAGCACACAGAATTGTTCACATTTTCTTGTGGGTAGGTGAGTCAAAGGATCCATGTCCAGTAAGACCGACGACATTGATCTTAGCAACAATTAACTTAAAAATGCTGAGAGTTGAGTTACACGTGCCTCATGCCTTAAGGAGTGCAATAATCTGACTACGTTTCACTTGTTACATGCCTAATCAGTGCAAAAACCAAGCTGCTTTCCTTAGCAACAAATCAAACATTTTGAAATAAAAACATTCTTTCATCATTTCATCTTTAAGGGGGATCAATATAACACAACAGGGAAAGAAAGAAAGAGAAACAAAAAGCACGAGGACACATTCAAAGTAAACTCAGCATGAAAACTTTGCAAACATTTCTTTATGGCTTCTTCCCATTACGCACCTTCCATCAGCGCAACTCACATACAGAGTCATTACATGCCATTTTAAGTCTAACAATGTTCTTCCATCTAGCACCACTTTATGAATCAAGACACAGCCTTTCGACTAGGCAGGCATGTGCACAGCAGCGAGACCTAGCAAAAGAAAAGCATCTGCAAAGTCCCAATAAATGTAGCTACCACAGCAGATAGCTAACAATCCTTTTTGCAGATACCAAGTGTTAAACCATCATTTTTGTTTGGTCCATTATCGTGTACTGTCTAGACAATGATGCATTTTTGGCAACCGCAGCCACTTTGGGAAAAATATTGACTAAACCCCATAAAATCATCAGAAATAAGATTGTCACTCCTATTACAGATGGAACCACAGCATTGTTACTTAAGATTTGAGCCATCATAACACTGTCTCGACGAATAGGTGACGGTGATTTTCCAAGTTCACCAAATAAGTGAAATTAATTCTTAGATAGTTCTTTATTACAGCAGTTATTACAGACCTGAAGGCATGTGCAACAGATATAAATTGGACAACTCGTTTGGGCAACCACCACTACTTATATAACAAAGAAGTGTCATTTTATCGGAAAAATCAATAAATAGACCAATTAGCATGAGATAGTGGAGTAGCAGATATTTGTATGTCCTAAAATAAATATTAGGATCAAAATACGTAGACGAGAAGATACAAAAACTCACGCTATATCTCCCGCAGTAGAAGGCGATCCATACTCATCAAAAAGTCGCATAAGATCACCAAATTGCCCATGCAAATCACCAAAAATTTTAATAGGGGCTCTGAGCTGTAGTACAGTCGGTTCAGTTGCAAATATTCTCTCAGCACTATCGCAAAGATCAGCGATCTCATTACAATCCAGGAAAAATTGTCTTCGAACTGGAGGCTTCCACCCCCGAGGTTTCAGAAGATGAGCAACAACCTGGCAGGCAGCGAGAGGCAATGAGGCCAAACTTCAGAAAACCTTTCAGTACCATTTAGCAAAATCTTCAAAGGGTTGTCATGACATATAGTGAAGTAAACCAAAACCATGGCTTGAGTTCAAAGAATTACTGAAACAAGTTTAGGACAATTGACAGGAACATGAAAATATAACCCTTTGATCACGGTCTACTGCACTTATTATTGAGAAACAAGCTTTCTTCTAATGCTATCCTAAAGCACTTGAATTGCCACAGGCACAACCCAAATGGCAGCCTGTGCCATCTATGAATACAAAAATAGGGGAAGCAGGCAACAGTAGGCACTGGAAATTTCATTCAGACTCAACACTGTACCCCTTTATTCTGACAACATAAAAATCATATAAATACAGTATTAGTACCCCAAAACTCATACTAATACAATCAAATGTTGTGGCAAAGGAGAAATACCTTCTTAGGTATACTATTAATTGACATTTGTCGATCTAAAAGTTTCCTAGCTGCTGTTGCATTTTCTGGGGTTCCATAACTGACCCGTCTGCCTTCATTCTCAAACTGATCGATCGAAAGCTGTCTGACCATACCACCTAAAGCACCACCAGTCTCTGCAGCTATAACCACCTGCATATATATTGGCAGCTTAATGAAACCACTTAGCAAGTCAACATTAATCACTGAAGTAATATATTTGTTGTCCTGATACTGACAGCACGATGATGAAGCCGAACTCCAGGTGGGGCAGAATTGTTTGACACCACGGAATCAGGTTTGATCAAGGTAGATATTTGTTTTCCACTTGGGGTTGCCTCTGCCCCACGATCTCTGTCTGGCGGCTCGACTTCTCCATTAACCTCTCGAGCTTTAGCAGCAGCTAATGTAGCACTAATAGCCTCAGCTTCTGCCGCAGAAGCCTCAACTAAGTAATCGACACCTTTGGTCAGCATTCTGTGCAGAATATCGTAGTTAGTTCCCAAACTAAGCAGCCAACAGAGGAAGCTAGTGAAAGAATTGTACAACACGATGAAAGGATAGAGATTTACCTGGAACCTTGGAGCATGGCATTCTCAGTGCTTATATCTGTATAAATATCACCATTTACAGGCGGAGCAACAGGACTCCCTACCACAACTGCACCATCAGGAGCAGCATCAGGTACAGGTGCTCTTGTTCTATCATCAGTAAATCCATATCTGCTTTGTAACCTCCCTTGCTGCAAATTGGATGCAGCAGCTGCAGCAGCTGCGTGTGAAGCTGCACTAGTTGTTTCAGCAGCAGCCAGATCCTCAGCCACAAGCAAGTCATCAAGCAGCACCCCTATGGGAACATTTCAACTATTAATATGACTTGTCCCATACTCCATGTACAAGATTCGCATAAATAGTATCCAATGAGCCATACCCTAAACAAAGTTCTATTCTATATTAAAGTTCCGGAAAGATGCGCACAAGAAATGTCAGATATGGAACCCCAAGCATGCAATAGAGATCCAAATAAATTCATGAGACATACAGATGGCTGATATTTCCATACAACAATACAATCCAAGTTGGGGCACATGACATACAGCAGAACGCATAGGACAAATTGTCATCTACATGACCATCGAATGAACAATTCTCCAGAAGATCAAATTGAGGAATAGCATATTTCATCCTAAAGTAATTTCTCAACATGTCACCAGTAGGAGCAAACTCAACTGACAACCCTTCTGCAGCTGATCATTGAAAAATCATTTTCCAACAAGTGAACAATCAGAATACTAAAAATATTTTTTAAAAGCTTGAAAAGGTTTCGAATATGATTCTGTCATGTACACCAGCAAAAAGTACCAAGACCATACATCAATATAAATTGCATTTTCCATTCCTCACTATCACTTATTTCATGAATGTAAGTGACAAGGATGCATCTCGTCTATCAATTTTACTACTTTCATCATCCACAATCAAGCATCTACATATTAGGAGCTGACATAAAAAGTCATCTGGATTATAGCTTAGAAAGCTCTCTACCCCCTGACCCAACTTTCCATTTCATTCCATTATGCACATTTTTCTTCATAATTCCTGTCTGCCATCTTGACGCAAAGGCATTCCAGGGTTCTCGATGGATAAGAATACATGTTACCCGTGTGCACAATCAGCAGATCTATTCTTCTGTGCCTATGATGTATATGGTGAAAATTGATGATTATTTAACTTGCCCTCCAAGTATTTAGATCCCGGAACCACTAAGCAAGGAAAGTTAATCCCAACAGAGCGTAACACCTGATTACATACAAACATTTTACCACTATCCTAAATTCAATTAGTTAAATATAGCTAATATCCAAGAGCAGCTCAGGTATGTTATTCTAAAACGAAACAAATGAATTCGCATTTTATCTAATACATCCAGCTTCCCAGAATTCACTTTAGGAATCAAGTTTCCAATTTCACCAACTACCATTTCATGTCTAGTATTTGAGACGAACTTTGGGAAGGTTCATATATTCTGGAAAATCTGCCAGCCGTACACGATTATTTGATCAGAAAAATAAGAACTAAAAACCACAGAGTCGGCAAAGTAAGCAGATAAAAAGCTAGTGATGTCCAGAGTTAGAATATCATCTCCACATAGACATAATAATAACACCAGACTCCTAAAACAACAATTTCCTAAAAAAGCTATTATTAATTATGGACAGATGATGTGTATAATCACAAAACTAGGCATTTGAAACACCATATCCAGAAAAACTAACTTCCTCATAAACACCATACACCTAAGAAAATCCAGAAAACATGATTACTCAAGTCACGAGAGGTACAAATTAATAACACTCTAATCACCATTAAGATCTCAGAACCAATAGTAGAATATCTTATGACAGTATCATGTCTCACCACCACGTAGACCACCGTAGATGAAGATCAAGTCACCAACAGAAGCAGCAGCATGCCTACAGCGCCTTGTCAATTCAACTGCTGCATCTCCACCAGCGGCGTCAGCACTGTATCTGCCGGTCCTTGGACTTGTGACAACAGCCTTTGTGTCACACCAGACTCCAGCTGCAGTATCCAGAACTGCATGGAAAATAACTATGTTTATTTAAGACAACCAAATTAGGTGCTCTTTTTACAATGCAACAAAATCTCAATAGAGTATTCAATAAAGAAAAGCACCAGCCACACTGGAGGAGTCCTCTACCATGCGCCCACCGCCAAGTGCTCCTCCAGACACGTGCAGACGCGCATTAACAAAAACCTAAAAAAGTAATACAAAACATAAATTTGCCTGAGAGATCTTTATATATGTGACTAAACTAAAACATGAAGATATACGATCACGTTATTGAGAGAGAAATTCAATAAAGAACTTACAGCTGCATGTTGATATCTCGGAGAAGGGGAGACACCAGGGGCAATAGCCCATTCCCATCGACCATCTCTATGTTTGGCAAGCCCATAGGCACTAGCCAGAGGCTGCATATTATGCCATTGGTGAGAGAATCAGTCAGGAATTGGAACAAAAGAAGAGTTGCAGTACCATAATGCAGACAACCATTTAATTTAAGCATAAAAAGGCTACTTCTTATGTTGACCTTCAGTGCAAGAAATCCACCGAATGTTTCTCCATATCAATATGGGAAACAAACACACAATGGTTATGACTCAATTCATTCTGTCCTCTACCCTGGTTTTGCCGTATTCAGAAAACAAGCATCTAACATACGAGAACAAGAAACCACTTCCCTCCTTCATTTGAGAAGACCAAGTCCAAATCAGGAGACCTTGCACAGAAACATAGCAACGACTCTCCAGGGAAAGAAGCCAAACACAAGAGTTCTATAGTGAAATAAGCAAAGGATCCCATAACTAGTGCTAATTAAGTAAAGCAAAGGACAAGTGAATCTGGGTAGGTCATATGAATATGCATGGACCATGGCGAAGATGTCAGCTATCACACTTACCACACTATTTGCATCCCTCCCACCACAAAGTAGAAGAAGACCATCAGAGCGTGCACTGGCAGTTGCATACCTATGAGAGTCAAAAAACAAGACGAAAAATCAAAGTTTCAGTTTATGTACCATTCAGGGTCCAAAAATGTCTGTCAAAATTCTCCAGTACAATTAAATACCAACCATCAGAAACTAGAACAATGAGGCCCACCACTTGAAGCCCATATTAGTCTAAAACACTGACATAATCGGATGATACAAGAGAAGCAAATATCATCTGAATAAAGGGAGAGAAAATCTCAGGCAGAAACCAAGTTGCCACACCCTAAGGTCTTGTTTGGTCTTATTTCTAAGAAACATTTTCACATTTACGGTCCTATAAGCAAGAAAAAGTCTTTCCTTCTGCTTCTCATTTTCAGTAAAGGAATCTCGAACATGTTTGAATAGCGTAAAACCCTATCTCAAAGTATCACCTCAATGACCCATGGTTTCAACTTCACAAAATATTTTCATAATTTATCATTTGCAACATGCCACAATATCCTCGCACTTAATAATGCATTCAGCATTACTAGATGAATCAAGACTCTGTAGTGTAACAAGTAGCCAGAACTTCACTAGCTTATAATATCCTGGATGTAGCACAAGTCTTGCAGCATAAAACCAAGGTGAACAAATAACAACATGGATACAGCTTAAATAGCCAACCAGAGATGTAAACAGTGCAGCAAGAGAAGAAAAAGCCTTAGGTAACCCTGTCCGGAATTACTCGTACAAGACCCCCATAACTTCAGCAGATAAAAATTTCATAACAAGTAAAATAAATTAAATATTGCAAAAATGTATGGACTGATACAGAATTTTATGCAAAACCAGTACTTCGGAGGTTTATAAAGTGATATGAAGAACATGAGAAAATTACTTGCACTGACAAATGAGATCGTTGAGAAAGAATGAGGAGATAAGACCTGATGTAGAGAACTAATGCATACAAATTTTACTGATCTGGAGGCAACTAATTGACATGAGTAAATGATAAAGTACAACATAACGAACTAATATAGATTACGGCAACAGAGAAAAACTCAAAGGACAATTGGCAGAAGTAATGACATAACAATTAAAGAGATAATACAGATTAGCCAATAGAGAAAAGCTAAAGGACAATTCTCTTCCGATTGAGGATCTTCTTTACATAGAGATTGGAAGTGCAAAATGGTGGATACATATAGTTTCCATAGTCAAGAATAAAACTAGGTTGTAAGGCAAGAACACATCTCCAATTTTTCAGGACTTGCTGCCCATTTCAATTACTTAAGATGGATCATTTTTGTTCTTACACTAAAAACTAAAAGGTAGCCTCTACACCTCCTGAGTATGCCAAAAGGAAAGAAACTCAATACGCTTACAATGGTATTTTGTATTACCTATACAACTTCATCTATCAGTCACAGTGTATGCCAAAAATTACCACAGAAACGTCTTCAGAAATAGCTGAGATGTAGAAAAAAACAAATACCCTATTCAATGATTTCTGTCTCCACATAAAACAAAGTAATGTCAAGCACACACAGCATTAACTTAGCAACAAAAAAATGCAAAGTCAGAGGGAAAGAGCATAGATGGAAACAAAATTTGAAATTAAAGAAGAAGGAAAGTAATAATGTCGTCAAAAACTGAAAATAGTTAAACAAACTCACATGCAAGGAGGCGGACCTTCACCCTCTGGTTCCAGTTTCCGCCATTCATATGGCTTTGCAGCAGTGTCCAGCGCCCACACATCAGCTAAAGGACGTTTTCCTAATAAAAATGCACCAAATTATATATCTACAGAAGTTGCATTATAGAAGACGAAACAATTGAACATGACAAACCATCATTTCCACCAATCGCCATGAGATACCGTTGTCCCACCAAAGCCATAACATGCCCATAGCGTGGCCCTGGCCCAGGACCTTGGACCACAACCCTAAGAAAATTAAAGTTCAATCCAATATTACTGAAGAATACATTAATGGCAAAGTAAATGATTTAGTTAACAGAGATTGCTCATTTCCATGAGTTACTCTGCAAACTAAGCATATATGTACTTTTATAATTACAATGAGCCCAACCTATGCCATCTTGGCCTTTGTTGTGTGAGGTCCAGAACATGAAGATCTTCAGCCGACAAACCAGCTGGACCAATCCCACCCTGAAGATGGACAAGAACATGAAACCATTATGTTGTTGGATAAATAGAGAGACAATGACGTAACTTCTCGACATCATTCCATGTGTGAACAAACCTGAATAACGACCATGGTGCCTACAGCAGTAGCCACATGAGCAGCCCTGGGTGTGGGTGGTTCTCCAATTGGGGTAACACTGCAAAGATTAGAGGGCCAAGCCTTATTTAAAGATGCTCAAACTAAGAGAAGCAAAACCGCACCAGAGAGAACTGGAAGTTTGGTGCAAAGTGTTAACATGATAATTATGTAATTAAGCTTACCGAGACCATTTATTTGTCAGCACATCATAACTATGAACATCAGCAGTAGCCCCTGCCAACCCTGCAATAAAATTCTTGCTTAAGCGACATTTATAGCTAGATAGTGAAATAATATCATTTTATGGCGATTAACTAATAAATAATTAAGCAATACCATTAAACACTATAAGCACTCTACACCACTTAGAAATGGGTCTTTGTAGGACTACCATCTGTAACCTATTAACAATCAAACTATCTTTCATCTTCTACAACAAACTTTAAGAAGACATTCACTTCAATTTAGAAATCTGTTATAGCTCTGCAACCCACCTCAATATTTGAGTTCCCTTAAAACAAACTCCAGCATGTAAGTACAAGGATAATTCACCGAACCAAAGGCAAATCTGAAACCACTTAACTATTTTGTCATCTAACGCTAATTGCAGCAAATTCATTTCCACCTTTATATCCAGCTTTACATCGTTTATAAAAGCTAGAACAAACAAATCAACTCTCTTGGCAATTGCCCCCTAAATTTATATTCCATCTACAGAAACAAAATATGAAAACATGAACAAAATATAACCCAGAAAACAAGAATCTGTGCAAAAGTTCATGTTCGGAATCTTCATTTATCCTAATGCAGTGGAGTAGAAATTGCATTCCAATAAACTGAGGTAACTACAGCAACAAGCAGAGCATAATGGACATCTAACAGCAATTATGAATACATATGAACATAAAGGTCCCAAATCACCAAGAATTTCTAAAGTCATTCGGAACATACGAATTCCTGCGCTTCCGGCAGAAGAAGGAGCTCCTGATGCAGCAGAATTCCCTTCAAGCGCCGTTGCCCCTCCAAACAGAATTAATCTTGGGCCAATATATCCAGGACTCCCTTCCTCCCCAACCGCAGGAACAGCTGTCAGCGTGTGACCACATCGCGGCCCCGGACCATCCTCCTTCTTCTCCATTATAGCGTTCACCACACTATACATCGGCGCACAGCGTGGTCCGGCCACAACCGGTCCTCCTCCTCCACCACCACTACCACTATTGCTATTTCCGTTAACATTATTATTACTTTGTTGTTGTTGGTGTTGTTGCTCCTCCTCCTGCTCCTGCTGTGGCGACGAGGATTGTGATTCGGTAGGCAGAACGGCAACAATGACAGTGGTAGGCTCCCCCGACGGATCGTGATCGGGCTCGGTAGCCATAGCCGAATCCACGTCCATCTCCGCCTAAAAACCCTAAATTCCAAAGCTCTGCAATAAGATCGGAGCTCGAATTCTCAGCAACTCGCATTCTGAGTCTTCATTCCGAAAAAAAGCCCTAGCTCCGATCCTCAAAAACTTTTTCCCCCACAGCGAGAAAATTGTTTTTCCTTCAAATTTCCGCTCTCCTTTCCGTATCTCTCTATCTTCGAAGCGGTGACGATGAATACAAACGGGACGGCCAATCCAAACACGCACTTTCTCTCTCTGTCTCTCTCTCTCTATCTCTCTCTCTTAATGCAACTGCTTCTCTCTCTACAAATATATGTGCGTATAATACTGTATCTTTTCTATGTCTCTTGAGAGAGAAAGAAATTTACCATTTTCTTCGGTTTTTCCCTTTTCCCTTTTAACGAATGTTTCTGTTTACGGCTACCGTGAACTTAACCATACGACGGCGGACTAACGAAATTTTAGGAATGGCAATTTCGTCTCTTTCTCACTTCCTTTTTTAAGAAAATAAAAAAATAATTACTATTGACATGTATGTTAACTTTTAAATAGAAAAAGAAAAATATATAACAAAGTTATAAACCAATGAGATAAATAGCTTAATTTATAAAATACACATAAAATTAAATAAACATTCATATCTCATTAGCTTTTTTTTTTTTTTAACATCACATTGCATTAGCTTTGCTTCTATAACTGTTTCACATTAATAAAGAACAACAGTTAGAAATGTCTATAAACATACTTTCTCTATTTTTGCTGAGGAAAAATAAGTAATTTAATTCGAAAATTAACAGTTGTAATTTAATATCGTTCCCAGATTAAATATTTTCAATAAGAAAATGGTACTAATCGTCATCTTTTGAGTGTGTAAAATTATACATCAAAAAATAGCATTAAATCTAGAATAATAGGAAAATATAGGATACTCAATATGTAAAAATTAATTAGCATCTTAGAAACCTTCGAACCCATAAAATTTTTTATCATGGGCCAATTTTTTGGTATGATTTCAACTCACAAGGCACAATATGCATAGTTAGAAAAGTAGTATAATTTTTTATTAATCAACTTAATAATATTGAGAAGCAGAATATTACATATAATTCATGAGATATTATAGAGATACTTCAAGCATAATTGAACATCAAAACTACTTTTACATAATACTCATTCATTTTCTTTCTTTCTTTCAAGATCAATGAAAGAATATACACTTGTGTCATCTAATAAAAAAAATCATAAGTTTGGAATTGCTCCTAGCTAGACCATGTCTTTATTAATCACTGAATCCATGATCATATCAATTTTTACTTGGGTTAAAAAAAAAAAAAAAATCCTCAAACCCTTTATTATGATTGCACCTAGGACAAATATGTAATTTTCCACACACAATTTCAAATTTGGTTCATTTTTTAGGAACACGCAACAAAGAATTGAATTCAACTAAACAAATTAATAATTCTTGAGTTTTCAAACATAAAGAAGATTATTACACGTGTGTGTTGCATGTGAATATTTTTTTATAAAAAAATTAGCAAAACGTGGTATTGGGTGGTAATTTGCAAACTCATTAGTTGTAACAGTAAATTTTAAAAAAAAATGACAAACCAACAAAACGACAGTAGCTAAGAGAGAAAATTGTTTTTGACCCTTTAACATTTTCAGATACTCAACTCATAGCAATGAGTATTGATATTTATATTTTAGCTCATATTTAGGGCCAGAGATTTTTATCACGGACACAGACAACTACAAAATCAAGTCACATGTTAGTTCAATTAATAGGAACAAAGCACATACAATTTTGTGTATTTTATTTTATACAACAGTGTACAAATTACATTAATAAATAACCCATAATTACTTCCGAGTATTTTCTGTTAAAATGTTGACTATACGGCATCCGCTCTCAATCTAAAGAAACCAAAGGAGAAAGTCAAGCAATATGACCAACTTGTTCGTGGAAAAGTGCCATAAAAGAAAGTAGATCCAAAACAGCACGATTGAACATCACACAATAGTGTGGAGCAGTGACGTCCAACTCCTGAAATTCCCAGTAGCCAGTCACTTTGTGTAATTCTTTTGACCTGGCGTGGCCGTTGGGTCTCAATTTCTCTGAACATGGATTCCATTCATGTACCCAATCACGCACAACGTTATACATACAGTTTGACACGTGATTCTTGCACCACAACACATCAATTCATTAATTCTTGTACCTCTACAATCTCTGGCATCAGATATTGTATGGGGAAAAGATGCATAAACCAAAGACCTTTCCTTTAGTTTTTAATTCCACAAGCCATCCATCGATAATAAGTATGATGTATTCAATTTTTATGAACAAAACCATCTATGTTAACTGTGGAAGAAAACAAGAAAAATATTACCTCAAAAATTGCTGCAAATAAAATACCCAAATGTCTTCAGTAAACAAGGTAAAATGCAATTTATAAAGAAAATAAGAGAAATCCCATATTGTGTATGGATGAGAACAGATTAAACAGCAAACGACACTTAAACATAATCAAGCAAAACGAATCAGCTAAAATATGACCAAAAGGCGTGTAGCATGTATTTTAGTTACAGCCCGAGCATCCTCCTATTCCCACACAAGATGATCTCCAACCAGAAACTAGCCAATCAGCCAAAATTGTATCAAAAGTAATGCAAACTAGCACTCACTCTTGATAGGATCAGATTGTTCATGTATTCCCTTATAAAACTCAAACAGGGCAGTGTTCCCCAATGACAAATATTTCTTAAGTATTGATCCAGACCCAAGCGCCAGTATTCTATATTTACTTCATCACTGTTGAGCACATTGAACCCTTTGGGCTCCACCATGCATATCTTCATCATCCTCTTCATACGCTTCTTGATGCTGAGCCTTCCTTCTCATTTCATCCTCAATGTTGACATCATGTAGGGTTGTCTCCTCACATTCATCAATCTCCATATCAGTCAATTGTGATTGGGGCTTCGGGGGCAGAATTTTCTCCAAGGCGCCAACTTGATCTAAAGTGAGAGAATCCGGAAACTCAACATTGAAATGAATATACAGTTTACCCTTCATGAATGGCCTTTGATACATTGGCATTCCTTCATCATTGATCGCCTTGTAAGAGTCTACATATGTTAACATGAAAAGTGCATTAGCAAACTAGAAACTAGCAGAACCAACTATTTACAAACAGCCAAAGAAAAACCACTTACTGGGCTTCACAACTTCTCCCGGTTGTGATTTGATGAGAAGCTGCCTGCCATCCAGGTGAGACAATATAAACTGGAAGCCACACAATGCCTCAGTGAGCGAAAGAGTATGCTCCACGAAAAGGTCATCACCCTTTCTCTTGAATTTGGGATGCTCCTTCTGCTGGAGCACAAAGACTATATCTCCAGTGACAGTGTCAGGCTGTAAAAGAAGACAAGCCAAGAATATATTCAATCTTACAAGCATGGCAAACCTTATGCCCAGAGGAACATAACTAGATTGAACAACCATACCGCCTCATCAGCCTCTCCGGGGAATGTAATCTTCTGCAAATTTTGCATGCCCTTTTCAACATGGACTTCCAAGACTTTCTTCTCCTGAACAACCTTCTCACCTTTGCACTGAGAGCATCGGTCTTTGTCACTGATAGTTTCACCCGTCCCTTTGCATTCATTGCAGGGATGCTGCATCTGCTGAATCATACCAGGGCCAAGCTGCCTAATTGTTACCTTCATACCAGTTCCTTGACAACCTGAGCATTTCATCGATGCTCCAGATTTTGATCCTTTACTGTCAGCCAGAAAAGCAAACAAAAATATGAGGCATCACACAAACAACCGAAGCAACTGCGAGCCCCATAGCAAGGTGAGAAACCTACCCGCTACACTTCGAACAAATTACATTACGTGACAGAGAAAGCTTCTTCGTGGTCCCAAGATAAAGATCCTCGAGAGAGACCTTCAGTGGATGAACTACATCCTCTCCACGTCTTTGCCTGCGTCCCCTACTGCTACCACCACCTGGTTATACAAAGAGGCTCCCGATTATATCTCAGCTTACCAAGAGATAGTTTAACCAGACATGTATTCAAATTAATGTTGAAATACAAAATCCAATTGTCTGCGAGATATCTACCTCCAAATGGGCTTCCACCAAAGAAGGATGAGAAGATGTCAAAAGGGTCATGCATGCCTCCACCACCACCCATTCCTTCCTTGAGTGCGTCCTCACCATACTGGTCATAGATTTCACGCTTTTCAGGATCACTCAATACCTCATAAGCATGGGCAAGCTCCTTAAACTGCAGACACAGATAATTGCACTAGGTGTTAATCTTGCAAACAAATAAGCACTAACAAGAGGATAGATGGATAAAACAGATTTCAGCTCAATAACAGCATCACATCATGTGAACCATCAAATTTAACAACAAAGCCCACCACATTCTTTGAGTAGCATTTAGACAACCAAAATTATGTAACCAAAAGATTATTCATTATGTTCAACAACCAAAATCACTTCCACAACCATGTCTATATGAAGTCATAGCCAACTTTAACACCACCTATCCACATCCAAACTTAATTCCATATGCCATCGCGCATTGAAATCTAAAGACCATAGTGTATAGACACAAGGATTGAAAATTAAAGATCAAAGCATATAGAAATCACGAACTCGCAGCTCCAGCTGCAACATGTATTCACTTAAGTCTATCACTAATCCCCCACTACAAGAGCTCAGAATGGTGCCTCAATAATTGCATCAGTTATTAATTCCGTCCCCTTCACCATTACAACATAATTCATGCTAATTAATCACATCAAAAACGAAACAAATAAAACACAGAAAATTGCCACAACCCTAAATCAGAGAAAGAGAACCCTTGAAGAAAACAACACAAAAAACATTAAGAATTGGGGGGAGGGTGGGCAAAATATCGATTGATACCTTTTCAGGGTCACCACCCTTATCAGGATGATTCTTAATAGCTGCTTTCTTGTACGCCTTTTTCAAATCATCCGGAGATGCGGTCTTGGGCACCCCGAGAATCTCATAGTACCTGGTATTATCACTTTTCTTCGGAGCCCTCCCAAACATCTTCAATGAGTTTCAATAACCCTAAATCAAGATAAATCCACCCAATTGGGACACAGATCGACAATTCACAAACTTGAGAGAAAGAGAGAGGAGGGATGGATCGCCGCGAGGAAAACAACTAAACAAGAAATACTCAAACAAGCACGAGTGGGTAGAGAGTTATTTATACAAGGTATCTCTTGACGGTTAGATCGACCGATGACACGTCCTGGCCGTTGGATCGAGCGATGATTTTGGAGGAGGTTGAAGGATCTGGATTTCTCTACCTATTTCTGCCTTTTTTTCCCTTATAATCTTTTGGCTTGTGAGTGGGGATATCAGCCGTCCATTCTCAATACACGGCCGGGATTTGGCTTCTAGATCATTCTGTGCAATTTTGTTGGAGAAGAACCGCGCTTTCTGTCTTTGACCGTTTGAACACTTGGTTATAAAAACGTGTGAGCGAGGTTGATTCGAGGAAGATTATCCTTGTTGACTAGCGAAAGCGAATTCATGAAATAAAACCGTATCAAAAAAAGAATTCATGAAATAAAAAAATTATTATATTAGTAACTTTGATAGAAAATAAACATCTAACTTTCTTATATTTTATCATATGAATAAAAATTTCAACCAGGTCAAACTTGTTATGAATTCAACCATTATGAGTATTTTTACTTGCCAAAATTCAAAATATTTCACAATTTCATCACCATAGCACTACCAAGACATTATAAATATGATAGGTCTTCTCAAAATCCCAAGGGGTGGGTCTCATAAAAAGTAGAAGGTAGCTGAGAGAGGATCTCTAAAAGGTAGGTTATCAGCTTCTCTCGCATGGTGCTTGAGAATGACAGAGCTTCATCCTTCTTGAACTTTAACTCGATATGCCACGCTGGGCTTCTTCTTGTCAACAGAGTCTGTGCTTCTATCCAGGCGCCCGAGAGGGCTTGGTTTGACCCTTCTTTGGGACATGCTATATTTTTATTTTCATTTATCTATGATTCATATACATTAAGGAACTTTAGGGCTTCTCCTTTGGATCTTGATGTTTCATTTGGCATCCCGAATGACCTTTACGTGTTTTGAACTTTTTTCTTTGACCTAATCATTTCTTGTATATCATTGACAGTTTCAATATTGGATATTTTCTATTTTTTTATAAATTCACAAATTGACCATTACAAGTTTATTGACTTTTACTTGTTTTATTTTTAATGTATTAACCTTTAATTTTGATTTCATAAATTATGAATATTTTAATATACTATATTAGTAATTTAGTATAATAAGAAGTAGAAGCTAAGAAATTTAACTTCAATCAACTAAATAACACAACATAAAGTGAAAATAAACCAAAGAAAAAAAAAACATTACAAACTAAAAACTTAAAAATATCAAATTTAAACACTAATATTTGGGTTTGATTAATTAATTTCACCTTCTTTTGTGGTATTTTAGAGTTTTATATAGATATTTTAATGATTTTCGGAAGAAAAGAAAAAAAACAATTGAAGAGAGACTTTTGAAAAATGAGAAAAAACCTAAGTCACTCTTCATCAGTTTTCTTACTTATGCTCATTTCTGTTTTTTTTAAAAGAGGTACTCGACTTATAGTTGCCTAAATTTATTTATTTTTTTTAATTTTGCTCTCTTTGAGTTTTAAAAAAAACACAGGAGGAGTGAGTGTATTGGACTAAAATTCAAAAAATATCATAAAATTAGAGAAAAATAATATTTTTTTTCACCTAAATTAAATTTTTCGTTAATTTTAACAGATGAGTTAACGAAATGACCAAAAATGAAAAAAAAAAGTTTAAGAATCAATATTGCAACATCAAATTATAATGATAAAAATCGCTTAAATGACTATGTTTGAGAATAAAAAATGCATTTATCCCATTTATAGCATTAGCATAACTTTAGGCGTGGACTTAATAATTATTTCAAACTATATATATATATATATATCTTAAAGGCACTTCTCTATCCACAATACTTTACTTGAAATTTTATGAAAACTTGTAATTTGTAAATTTACAATGTTCAGTTAAGTACAAGAAAATCAGGGAAAAACAAAAGAATATTTTACAGAACGAACAATGTGATACCAAAAATAAAAATAAAAAAAAATGTTGAGTTGCCTCCCAAAGAAAAGGAACACACGGAACGAAAGATCAAATCAAAAAATAATGTCAATATATTTTTTATGTTGTCTCAATTCTATAGTATCATTTCTCTGTCTCTTCCTTATTTTATACCTTTCAATTTTAATTTATATTGTAAATACACAATAAGAAAGTAAAAATCGATAATATGGCATGTTCAAATAAATCGATGGTAAATATTGATATAACCCCGCTACATGCTCTTGACCACAGTTTTTGGACGGAGTCTTCATTTTTCTTGTTTCTTCAACACCAATGCGTTTCTACAAACACATGCGCAAAAAGAAAAAAAAAGAAAAAAAGAAAAAAATACCTCTCTTTGTTGTCTCATTTTTCTTTTTTCATCATTGTTTTACAGAAATAGAAGGGAATAAATCCATTTTCAACTTCACTTCACAAATTTGGAAAATTTTGGAAAATCTTTACACAACGATCTAAAATTTACTTTTCCAAATTCTCCAACGTATTCATAGGTTGAAGTTGCATGGATTTAGTTACAACCTTTTTATTGGATTTATGAATGTAAATCCACCATATTGCATTTCCTGATGCAGCAATAAATAAAAGGTTCTCTCATATTTTTCATGTTTATTCATATTTGAGCATGTGTCTATGCATCTATTTATTTTTGGAGGGTATTTTATTTTTCAGGTAAAGAAAAATTTATATGATTTGTTTTGTTGTAATCATAGTTTCTTGAAAAAAACGTATATGTTTGACCCTAAAATTTGCATTATTCATGTCGTTTACGACTCTCTTGCATCAATTTTATAATTCAATTGTCCCGATAAATTTTTGCATTTTTTTTAAAGAAAATCAATTTGTGATTTGGGTTAAAAATAACACAAATTGTCATGCAGGATTTACAAGGGCTTTGGCATTTTTTGTTGTTATTATGTTTATTCTTAAAGAGATTTGATTGTATTTGATATTTGAAAAAATATATTCAAATAACAATAGTTTTCAATTTCAGGTCTAAATTTAAGGAACTAAAGCGCTGCAAATATTTTTCGAGGTTAGTATGTGTTTTAACATATTGCAAAATTATTATTTCTTAATTTTAATTTGTGGGACTACGTGCTAATGTTCAAGAATTAAGAGCTTGCAAAATATTTTATACAAGAGTTATCGAATTTGATTTGAATCCGAGACCGCTTCCTATTCGTTTAGGCCCCACCAGTTCCATTAATATTTGTCAGTTTTGTGTCCTCTCCCTACCGTCGGCGATGGGTCCACCGTTCCCGGAACTAGGTTTCAGATCTGTAGAATTCTCGTTGAATTCGCCATGTTTTCTCCATAAATTATCCGAAGCGAGATTCCTGTATGTGGATAGTGGTTTCACGATGACAGGAATTGGGGTTTCCTGAAATTAGGAGCTGTTACAGCAGGTTAGTTCGGTTTCCTCTCAATTCAGGTGCTCGGAGGGCCCGAGATGAATTTTTCAACTACTATTGCGCTCTGTTGAATTATTCTTAGTGGAATGCGGCTTTTGTTTTTCCCGTTTGCTTTTCGGTAATGTTGGCAGCAATCCCTGGTTTTTGTTCTCGTTTCGGGAATTGAGAGTTGATTTACCGGAATATAAAATCTTTAAGCAAAGTTTTTCCGTTTGTCATCATTTCGTTGCCTATTTCGGCTTTCTTCTTCCTCTGGTTGGTTGGTTGGTTAAGGTAAACCTCCAGGTGGAGATCATTTGTCGGAATAACTGTGACTAAACTACGTTCGTGATTCTGCGTTTCTATGAAGATATATTGGCTGCATTTCATGGGATGTATGAATCAGTAATGCATAATGTCTGGTTCCAATTTTAAATCAAGCACAAATCTTTCACTACGTATTCGGTGGAAAACTTCAGTTACCTTTCCCGCCTTGTTTCTTCTATGTGACATCATTTGTCGAGAGGGAAATATGAAATTGTTTCATGCATGCATGCCGATTTGTCATTCTTTCTTCAACCTCCTTGTGGCAGGTCTGACAGAAATGGGTGCCCCGAGGAAATGGGTCAAAGCTTTGCTTAGTTTGAAGAAATCCAGTAAATCACAATCTCCAGAGAAGGACGAAAATGTCAGTGGGAGTTTCTGATTATATTTTTCATCCCCCTACCCCTCACCACGCACACACAAAAGGAAAGAGAAAAAAGAAGAAGAAAACGAACAGTTCTTTCTCTTCTGCACATCTTTTACTAGATGTTGTAATTTTCCTAGATTAAGCTGAGAAAAGGAGTGGAAGAAAAAAGCTATAGATAGTCAATTCAGCTGCCCATAAGTAGAGGAAGTAGAGTGGGATTAGTTTTAATGAATGGTTTGAACAAAACAATGTTTCTTCTTCTTCTTCTTCTTCTTCTTCTTTTTCTTTTCTTTTAAACTTATTTTCTTTCTCGATTCATAAAAGAAGGGATTCTGATAAAATTATCTTCTTACATCTGGAACCCTTTCTATGGCCTGTTCTCATTCTAGATAAGAAAATGAACCAAATAGGGTGTTTATAGAAGCTGATGAAGGAAGAAAGTCCTTCACATCCAAACCCATGGCCATGGACCCTCACTCTCAAGTCTTATCCCCTGGTTTTTAGGTATTGGTAGAAGCACCTGCGTTTCCAACTCAACTGCCACGTAGTCCTTTCTCCTTGCAGCTCAAATTGTGCGCAGCTACAGCAGTCCTTTTGACTGTTACTTAATATTTCTATTGAGTCCCGGATGTAAGGAAATTTGATTGAATGGGCATGAACTTATAATCACAAATTGGTTTCGCCATACAGGGGTCTGGGAGCACTGACAAGATTTGGGACCAAAGGACGCACTCAGCTGAATTTGATAGTGGTATACTTGAAAATGAGTTGAATCAAAATGGCACTACAGAAAGAGAAGGTGCTGAAGATGCAAACTTCGAGTCAGTTTCAGACTCAGCTGGCTCGCCTTCTACTCAACTTCAGGTGCAAAATGCTGCTGAAGAAGCAAACTTCCAGTCACTTTCAGATTCAGCTGGGTCGCCTTCTCCTTCACATCAGGTGCAAAATGCTGCTGAAGATGCAAACTTCCAGTCAGTTTCAGACTCAGCTGGCTCGCCTTCTACTCAACTTCAGGTGCAAAATGCTGCTGAAGATGCAAACTTCCAGCCAGTTTCTGACTTGGTTAGCTCGCCTTCTACTCAACTTCAGGTGCAAAATGCTGCTGATGATGCAAACTTCCAGTCGGTTTCGGACTCGGCTAGCTCGCCTTCTACTTCAGTTCTGGTGCAATATGCAGCTCATTTTGAACAGAATATTAGAGAAGAATGGGCAGCCATACACATCCAAACAGCCTTCAGAGGATTTTTGGTATACAAGTCATTCTTTTTCTAGACTGCCAAGTTACTTTCTAACCTTCCAATAACTCGTATATTCCTTTGCCAATAGGCTAGACGAGCCTTACATGCTTTAAGAGGACTGGTCAGACTTCAAGCTCTTGTCAGGGGTCATGCTGTGAGAAAGCAATCTGCCATTGCTCTCCATTGTATGCAAGCTTTAGTGAGAGTTCAGGCTCGCGTCCGAGCGGACCGTGTTCGTATGACATTAGAGAATCAAACAGCAGAACAGAAACTTCGACAACAACTCGAACACGAGGCTCGTGTTAAAGAAATTGAAGTAAGCTGTATACACTAATAATATTTTTGTGAAATGCTCTCACTTTAGACTATTTTAGAAAACATTTGCATGTTGACTGACAGATAAATTACTTACAAACAGCACATCGGAAACTGATATAGCTTCATCACTCTAGTTAACTTGGATTCTCGCTCATATACAAGTCCTGAAATAAGTAAACACAAATTCTTCTGACAATAGGATGTATCAAGATAAGAGAGGAAATTGGATTAAGTTTATTTTGCTAGAGCATCATTGTTACTGTATCCACCATTATTCTTCTTTGGGTTGGCTGTGAACACTGCCGTTGGTTATGTAGTATTACTTAATCTTATATCTTTTCCTTGATAAACAGAGTTGGCATATCAATGTGAATGAATCCTTGGCTAGTAAAAAATTCTGGCATGTTTCATAAATGTGCATTGGATCATTGGATACAGCCAACTGTCAAACCTTCTGCCTCGTCTTTGCATGGGGAGGTCTCATATTTATAAATATTTAAAACCTATGTGGACCCAATCTTATTCTTAAATTGGTGAAAATCTTACGTGATCTAGATACCATTCACTTTCATGGTTTATTAGGATCATTATTTAAACTACTGCCACTTACTTTTGTTCCTCTATTTGTTGACTGTTAACCCAGGAAGGGTGGTGTGGCAGTGGTGGGTCTGCTCAAGAACTTCAAGCCAAGTTGTTGAAAAGGAAGGAGGCAGCGGCTAAGCGTGAAAAAGCGAAGGCGTATGCTTTAGCTCGCCAGGTAAACACTTTTTACACTCAGCCAAAACATAATTTAGCTAACGATGAGAAAGTAAAGTATTTTATACCAACTCATCATCTTCATCACAAATTATTAGTTATTCTGGATATCTTTGAATTGCTATACTTAAAAGTATCTCGTCAGTTGCTTGCCGGAAAGGAAAAAAAAAGGTTGTAAAAATACTTAAAAGCCATATGTAAGAGTGTTTATTCAGGAGTTCCTTAGATTTAGCACCAGCATTGTGAGGCCATGAGTAACACATTGTGGCATTTGTTATACAGAATGTATCTTGATAGGAATGTTTGGTGAGTTTCATAGACTTGTGTTGTATGGTTTATGAGATTTATTGAGAACTTATGTGGTTTAGTTTGTGCAATCTGTCCTTTGTGAGGGATTTTGGGGATGGACAAAGATCATTTTATATAAATTTTTCAGTAAGTGCACCAGTTTTATTGAGGTAAAGATTACAAGAGAGTTTACGGGATGGAGGATTTCTTGCATTATTCTGCTAGACTGCAACCTCTGTAATTTTGATCAGGGGCACAACAGAATCTTAGACCTTAAGGTCTTGACATTCTGGCATCAACTGCCCTCTTCTTTTGTTCAGACTAAAGAAAGATCACTGGGGTAGAGCGTGAAATCTTGGATTCTTGTGGTAAACTTCCGTAGTTGCATAATTTGAAGACTGAATCTTAAGACTTAAGACGTGAGACTTTTACTTTTGCATTGTGGGACCAAAAGAATAGAAGTGGCAAGTTTCATTGATAAAAGTATTTGTCGTCAATCTTTCAGTTTCCTAATGTGCTCAAATAGAATCCTTCTTGTGCAGTGGCAGGCAGGGTCAAGGCAACAGGTAATACCTGCTGGTCTTCAACCAGATAAGAGCCACTGGGGCTGGAATTGGTTGGAGAGATGGATGGCTGTTCGCCCATGGGAAAATTGCTTGTTAGACATTGACCTTTTAGATGAGGCTGAATCTGCTGATGTACAGGATGTACCCGCAACTCAGACAATTTCCACAGGGAAAAGATCAATGTCAAATACTAGAAATGGGAAAATGGCTCCTCGTTCAAGCAATAACCCAAACATTTCAAATGGGAAACGGGCTGCCTCTCACTCTGAAGGCTGCAGCTCTGCACCCAACAAGTCACCAAATGTGCGAGCAACACCAACCACGCTTGTTTCTAGTAGGAGTTCTAAGCCTATTTCCGCAAACTTGGTTGGGGAAGCTACCTCAACCGCCAAACTTGGACCTAGATCACGCAGTACTCCTAAACAGAGATCAGCACTTGAAGATAAACCAGGAAATAAGCGATTGTCTCTGCCTGGCAACGGTAAGTCTCTCTCTCCCCACACTACGCGCACCTCTATATTGCACGGGACATACTGGCTCCGCTCAAAACAATTTTGCTGCCATTCTGTAATTGCTAACATGAATATTTTTGCCATGCTTATAATTTCTAATACATACCCATCCAAATTCAACCCAAAATGTTTTCTGATTCAACCTGTAAAATTTTTCTGGACCCACTAGTAATGCAAATATTCAAGTCCATGTCATTCTAATTCATAATGACCACTGCTGAAAATCATTTGAATTCCGTCTGTCCAAGTATGGCGTGGTGCAAACATTGCCAAATCAACTGTGAAGTCACTTCAAATTTGCCTGTTTTTCTGCAATCTGATTTGACCAGGGGTGCGGCATGGGGCTGAACCAGTCAAGCAACCCAATCGGCCCGCTGTTAAAAGGATTCCTATTGCTCCAAAATCTGTGAAGGCCAAAACCAAACTGAATGCGAATGATATCAATCCTCCAAAGCTCAGTCCACAGGTTGCTCGTTAACTTCCCAATAACAGCACAAAGCCCTCTTGTATTCTGCAGCAGCCACTTCCACTAAACGGCATGCTTGTGTATAGATGCTCTGTATCAGTTCCTGATACTTGTATGATTGACGGCTGAGATAGGAGACAGACTGCTTGTCACATACATAAGATAGATGGGTACAAACTCAACTGTCTGATGTTGAAATTGTCGTTTTCATTGGTTCATCAGCATTATCGTTCTTCTCCTACTCAAGCTACCGGATGCCTGTTCTCCCAGCACCATATGTACGTCTTTACACTTAATGTTAAGATAGAGTGGTTGTACCTTGTCCCCTCACCCATAAGTTCACATTGAAATATTCGAAGAGTTTGAAAAGTAATCCGCGATAGACGTACAGTTCAACCTTTCGGATCGCGTGGTCAGGCAGGGTTCCAAATCTTATTCTTCTTCAATGTTATGGATTCTCCAGGAAAAGAAATGTTAACGTACTACTATTTAATTTACATGGAGTAATGAATTTGGCCTGTCTAATGTCTATGCTTTACTTTATTACAATGTTTTGGGAGCTGTATATGGAACTGTCTGATTAGATTTGATTTCATGTGGCATATCTTGTTTTTGGTGGGATGGCTGTGAGCTGTATGAGAGGGAAGAAGACGAAACTCTGAATAAAAGATTAGTATCTACCAATGTAGAGGACGAGGTTTGAAACCTCAAATACTGCAAACTGAAAATAGATTCCTGTTGGAGGCTTTGGTTAAAGAATCTTTGTCTTGCCTTTTACACGTGCCTCCCTTTCATTTTTCAATATTTTATTACGTGAATTAGCACAAGATTGGATCAAACTTGAATCACATATTATTTAATGATGATGCCTCATCCCACTGAGTTTGATCTAACCCAGTTTGGACTCAAATGAAATAAAATTTGCACTCGATACATTTATTATTATTTTTTAAATTACATATATTAATAATAATTCCTACATTCAGTTTTCGCTTTTTTCATTTCTGTTTTTAGAATTTATTCTTATATATTTATGTTATGTGAGAAAATTAGTTAATATATATACTGACTATGTATGCAAAATAATAATTTGATGAAATTAATGTTTGGTGGTGTTGAATGGCGAGACCAAAGTGAAGACGGAAAAATTGGGAAACAAATATCGGTACTGCATTTGTTTGGATATAAATAGAAAACAAAATTGCGGAAGAGAAAAAGTGAAGTTAACGCCGTCATCCACTTCCGTCAAATCTGACTTCCGCCTTCCCTTTTGTTCACTCTATCCTTCTTCTTCAGTCTCTATCTATCACCATTAGAATTAGAATCCCCTTTCCTCACTTCTCCATCATTTCTCAGACCACCGCCGATCAATCGCCGTCGTCTCCAAACCCCAGCGCCACCACTACGAGATATTTCTCTCCCCTAAAACCCCTTAAACCCTTATTATATATGTTGTAATTAATTAACCAAGAAAAAAGTTGAGAGAAGCGCAGCCATGGCCGTGATCTCCATTTCCTCCTCCCCACTAATCCCAGCCCTTATCCTCATCCTCTCTTTGCCGGTTTTGTTCTTCTTCGTAGCCCCCCGGATACTCCCTCCACGCCAAATCTCTATCTCCCTGCCTGATGAGCTCGACGACCTCTCCCTGTTCCACAAAGCCATCGCCATGGACTCCGCCAATTTCTCCCGCCGTCCACCCACCTCCCCGCCGCCAAATCCCACCTCTCCGCCTCCCTTCGCCGTCCCAAAATCGCATTCCTCTTCCTCACTAATTCCCCCCTCCATTTCGCCCCTTTATGGGAACGCTTCTTCGCCAATGTCACCCTCAAACACTACAATATATACATCCACGCCGACCCTTTTGTCAAAATCCCTACTCCAGAAGGCGTTTTCAAAGGCAAAATTATCCCTTCAAAGAGAACCCAAAGATCTTCCCCTACTCTCATCTCCGCCGCTCGCCGCCTCCTCGCCACCGCGATGCTCGACGACCCTTCTAATGCCTACTTCGCTCTGATTTCCCAGCACTGCATCCCGCTTCACTCTTTTAATTATTTCTACAATTTCCTATTTGATCTGGGCAGATTGTCGAGGAATTTGGAGTTCTCCAGCTACATTGAGATTCTTGACAATGAACCTACTTTATGGGATAGGTATAACGCGAGGGGAGAGAATGTTATGCTACCAGAGGTTCATTTCGATGAATTCCGTGTGGGCTCGCAGTTTTTCGTGCTTACACGAAAGCATGCTTTGATGGTGATCAAGGATAGAAAACTATGGAGGAAGTTTAAGTTGCCCTGTTTGAATGTGGAATCTTGCTATCCGGAGGAGCACTATTTCCCTACAATGTTGTCGATGCAGGATCCCAACGGTTGTACTCAGTACACATTGACGAGAGTTAATTGGACCGACAGTGTCAACGGGCATCCGCATACTTATCACCCTCCTGAAGTGTCCCCTGAGCTGATTTACAGGCTTAGGAAATCAAATTCTAGTTATTCTTATATGTTCGCCAGGAAATTCTCGCCTGATTGCTTGAACCCTTTGATGGAAATTGCAGACTCGGTCATCTTCAAGGACTGATTTTGCCTCTGGTAAGTAGATGATAATTCCTGTTTGTGCTTACTTTCCTGAAATTGGATGTAGCTTGTGAAGTTGAGTTGACTCGTGCTTATTCTTGATGAGTTACCTCAGTGGGTCACTGTGGTTGTTGAGCAAGTGGTTCATATTTTGATAATGTAATCCTGTACGGTTCCTTTTTGGGTTTCTGTAGATGGTTGATCAGTGGAAAGTCATTATCATTTCTTGACCATTTTTGGTGGGTGATTTTGATAGAGGGCGGAGAGAATCCAATGTTAAAGATGTTCTCTATTCAAATTTGGTGACAGACTGACAGTAACCGTGTTTCTTGTGGGCTGCAGGATGTAAAAAATGTGTCCTTTTGCTGCAATTGTTGGTCATGTTAGACACCCTTAAGGCCGAAACGAATAGATTACCCTTTCTTGATCTCTAGCGACAAATTACTCTTGCTATTCTTTTCTTGGCATACTTCCAAACAGAGGAGGTTTTTATAGAAACTTTAGTTGATATTAAGGAGATTATTGATGGTTCCATCCTTTATTTATTATGTCCTTTGAGCTCATGAGTTTGACTATGCAATATTCTGATGATCTGAAATTCCGTAGACTTATGGATGTTGTTTCTCCTAAATTAGTCCTTGGTAGAAATGTAATAGAGTGTGATCTGACCCCCATGGTTTTTGTTGCAGACGAAGACACAGACAGAAGGCAAATTTTGAGGCTTTTCAAAAGGAAGAAGAATATTGGAGTGGCCAAGTGGGATTAGGTTGTTAAGTGGCTGTTAAAAATAAATGCCCTGAACCTAAGTAACCCAATAGAGTCCAACTGAAGCAATTGAAGAGCTATTTAAATATCTAGGACTAGAAACTATGTAGTTGAGGTGTAGCATTTGTGATGGTGGTTGAAATAGGAGGGTTATATGCAGTGCACCCAAAACAAATAGGGTGGTTGGGATTGTGATTGGGACTTTGGTCCTTGAAGTTGTTTTCTTCTGTACATATGTATGAAAAATTGAACAGTTGTCAGTTCTGGGCTTAGCATAATGCACAAATGCCAATTCTATTGCCTTTGCTTTGAGGGAATACATTGTTGATTAATTTGGATTAAGGGCATTAAAGAATGCAGAAAGGTATGATATGAATCTCCTTTTTGACCCTTTTTGTATTTTCACCTTCCCCTTTTTCTAGCTTTGACATTCCCTTTCTTTGGCATTGGGTTATCCCATATTCCCTAATGAATTGTAATTTGAAATTTGAAAAGCACTTGCCAAGAGTGAAAAATGTTAGAATACACCTTTTTGAATACAATATGCTTCTTGAAATTGGAAATCTTTCCCCATTCTCTCCTGCAAAAAGTGAATTCTTGAAGCTTACATATCCTATCTATTGCAGATTTTTGTGTTAGGCTAAAAGACAAAAAGGAAATAGGAAAAGCAAATGATCTATGACTATGGTTCATATTGCTTTATGGATCCAAGTGAAAGGCAGGTGGTTGCAAGCTGTGGGTATTTTGATTATGTGATTTTACCCAAGAGTGTCTGCTTGTTTTAGTTCTTGTCCCTTGTTTGTAATCAATGTTTCATTCATTAAGAAGTAGGCATGTAATTAATACATATATTAATTAAAAGGCTAATTGGGGCGACCTGTGCTATATAACATTGAAATTGCTACTAACTTGGTAGCAGAATTTATTGAAAGATGCAGCGTCGGTGGGGATTTTCGTTGATTTGTGTGGATGTGGATGAGAAAAAATTAATGAGACGACGAAAACACAACAAGTCCAATAATATGATATGTACAAAAAACTATATCCCTTTCATGTTAAATAACATTCATTATCTATATTATTATCCAAGTGTCCATTTGAATTGACTAAACACCATTCTATAAGTAGGGAATTTATCAAGCCATTCCACATTTCTACTTTCTTCTTTGACTTCAAGTTTCAACACACCACTCTATTGCAAAATATACCCTGACCGTTTCATTTCAGTGCTAAGTTCATGAGAACCCAAAAGCATGCTGGAAAGTTTGAATTCTAAAATAAAAAATTACCTGTTTTTCAAGCCAATAGACATGTTAGAGCAATATATGTAATATTTGAACAAAATTGATAATTTTCTCGTGTGAATACTGTACAGAAAGAATATAACAACCCAATCCCTACTTATTTTCGTGCGATTCCTATCTTCTTCTGCAAATACCATAAGATTTGAGGGGTACATATTCTTGGCTTATCTACAGATTTAATGCATAGTCTTGCGACATTTAGAAGACCATTAAGCTCTCTTGGATCATAGCTATTTCCAAGATCGGGATCTATCATCTTGTGTATGGATCTTGGAAATTGAGATTCTTGAACCCACTGGACTAGATCCACACCACCCTTTTCCGAGGATTGACCAGTGATAAGCTCCAGAATCACCAAGCCGAGTTGGAAGATCATGTTTTTGCATCCCTGCTCTGTGCATTCTGCAACACGAGCAAGATCAGCAAGTAGAATAATTAAAACTGGACAAGATTTTGGTACAAAACCGATACCTTTTGAACAACGAGAAGATGTTGGTGGCTTCACGCGATTTGCAGCAGCATTAAATAAGCTAATGTCAGAAATCTGTAGCAACAAGTAGAATGGTTTACATTTATGTTGTCGGTCTGAAATGGTATCGTCCACTTATAAGGCAAAACGAGCTCAAAGTGTACCTTTGGGATCAAATTTTCATCCAACATTATGGTGCTTGAACTTATGGTGACATGATAAATTGGTGGATCACAGAAAAAATGCAAATATTCCTGCATTGTGAGGCTTACCCAATAAGATGTCAAGGCTTACCCAATACAAACAAGAGCAATTATTTGAAATCTCAAGTATAAAAACAGCAGAAGTAACTGGGAAGTCGTATCATTCAATGCAATACCATTTTTTGCGTATTAGGAGTAATCAAGAGGACCACTTCACCAGATAATCCTGATTATGAATTTATGCTGCTCATAGTTATAGCGGTACAAGGTCTTAACATGATTATCACCCTCTATTTTCTAAAGGATCCTCCTTTCTTGATGATACGGTCTCAGGGATGATCATTATGAATCAAAAGAGGATATTTAGGGATTACAATGGATATAAATTTCGAGAACTAACCACTGCAGCAGCTATGCCAATTGCTATATGTAGCCTTGTTCTCCAATTCAAGGGAGTCTTCAGAGGATCTGATAAGGAAAACTTTTAGACAAGAAAAAATAGGGAGACAATAAAGTACATTTTCAGCAAAATTACCAGACAGATGCTCCTTTAAGCTCCCCTTTTCCATGTTCTCAAAGACTAGGAACCTGTGAGAAGGCAACAAAGTATTAGTAGAAGACTCAAAATCCCATTTCAAATTGACAATATAGAGGTCATTCCATCAGAAAAGATCCAACTAAAACGGAACAGGCTAAAAACTGAAATTCAATTAGGAATTCACAATTGGCAGTTGCCTAACTGACAGATGCTATAAAATGCTGATAAAGAGAAGACGAAAAGAAAACCTGATTTACTGTATTTTCACGGGAAAGTATCACTTGCAATGAGTAATCCTAGTATCAAGAAAATAAGATCCATGAAAGTTTAATCAATAAGCAATGATGTAGATTAATACCGCTTAGATCCAGTGGAAAACCCACAAAGCGCAACAATGTGGCGGTGATGCAGACGGCCCAAGAGTTGAACTTCCCTATAGAAGGAATCATCATCTTCATCAGAAAGTTTGACTTCTTTTACTGTAGCAAGATGGCCATTTTGAAACTTGGCCTTGTAAGAAGCCCCTTGAGAAGAGCTCTGGATAACTCTTTTAAACCCATCAGTTGCCTTCTTTATATCTTTGTATGAGAACCGTTTCACAAGAGAAGGTGGACCTTAAATTTATTCAACGCAAATAATCAAGAACAATTTGGACATTAGAGATGCAAATTCTGCTGTTATCCACAGCTAAGACAAATCTCCCTGTATGATGCATGAAAATATATCTTGACAATGACTCAGTATGCAAGTAATCATCAAGAAAATGCAGGTAACACCAATGAAGAAACTGAAATAAGAATGACATGAAGCTTTCAACAGCTGGAATACATCAGCAACTCCAATTCTTATTCATTCTCCAAAATTTCATGAGAAAGGTCCGGAACATACAGCTCCTGCTGGAGAAACACAATATCAAGACACTGTTCTCATTTTTATACTTCATCATGATGCATAAATTAAGCCGAAAGGAACTTAATCCTTAAAAAGACAAGGAAAAATAAAAAATAAATAAAATTCCGACGCCTCCTCTTCAAGTCAATAAACCCTTCCAAGGTGGAATTCCCATCAGCCCAAATGTAATTTTGATTAGAGAAGAAGCTAATTAGCAAAGAAACAACCCAAAATCCAATATCAAATCCCAACTCTTAACTCCTAAACCACCCAAAATACTCATGATTCGGCCATAATTCTCGAACCCAGAGAAGAACAACAAGCTCACAATCACTCCCATTAATAAAAACACATAATCAAGCAAAATTTACCACAAATTAACCGCAAAACAAAGATAAAAAAAAAAAAAAAAAAAAAAAAAAAAAAAAAAAAACCAAGAATCAAGAAACGGTGAGCTCACCGGGTTGGGATCGGAGGTGAAACCAAGCAAGAAGAAGCAGCCTGATCTTGAGGATCATATTTTCATTGCTCATTTTTCACTACGTGAACTATAATTTGGCAGCGGCGGCGATGAGCTATGAGAGTGGCGGCGGTGGGAAGAGTACAGTGAAGCTTCGGATCCAAAGGTTTCGCCACCGAAAAAGCAAAGAAAGAAGTTAGGAAGTAATAAATTAAGAGTGGAAATTTCCACACTTTGTCGTAAGCGGTCAACTTTTCTGTTTGTTCGGTTAATACACAGCTGAAAATAGAGTATTATAGGGAGGGTAAATTTGGCATATAAAAAAAAGGCTCCGGAGAATTTTTATCCAAATTTAATTTATTCAATTATATTTGTCATTATTGGAACTAAAATTTTCATGATTGTAAATTTTCTTTTTCAATTTAAATAGTAGGGATTAAGGTTAAAAGAGGAAAAATTGAACTGCAAATATTACATCTTTTTATATTTTCTTTTTCGTTCTAAAATATTGAAGTTTCTATATAAAGAGAAGGATCCCGTTCCATAAGTCATTACATTTTGTAGATATAATTTATATCAATAATAATGGTAAAATTGAACTCCATCAATGCATGGCATGTTGGTATATTTTAATAGTAGGTGTCATTCTACTCTAATAGTTGTGTTGATTTAATGGTTATTTGATATTGTTGATTAATATATGATTATTATAATTGTCGTTGTTAGACATAGATATTTGACATGGATAATTATAATCAATTTTTTTTAAAAGAAAGTTAAATACTAATCTCAATTCAATTTGTTTACCACCTTTATATAAAGCTAAATAATTGAACATCTGCGTTCAGTTTAAAAGAGAGATTCTTAAGAGAATGTTTGTTTGTGCTTTTAGTTTCAGGGAAGAATATGTATTTTTTTTTTTAATTTTTTGTATAGGTTGAAAATGAGAATATGTCTGAGTTAGTTAATGAGAATATGTTTTATATTAAATTGTTCTGTCAAATCAATATATTTTTAATTAAAATATATATAAATAATTCTATTTTCACTTCATTTACTATTTTAAAAACTAAAAATAAAACTACAAACAAGAAAAGCCAAGTTACACGAGTCTCCTGTGGTTTTAAAAAATATATTTAATACCACTGAACTTTGTTTTTATCTAGCAAATAAGTTCATCCGTTAGTCAAAATTCAACAAATTTGTTGATATTGCAGAAAAACTTAATGAATTAGGATCGATTGACTTATTATTGACTTATTGCAGATCAAACAAATATTTCTGTGACCAAACTACCTTTATATATCTCCGCACGTTAATACATGTGAGGATGTATATTTTCACCGTTATAAGAATAGTTTAGGCATAAAGATTTCTTTGGCCTGCGGTAGTCAATCGAAGGTAAGTATTATTTTTCATTCAATTCTTTTGTTAATATCAACAAATTCAGTAAATTTTAACTAACGATGAGACCTATGTATTACACGAAATCAAACTCCAGCGTTACTAGATGCACTTTTTTAAACCGCAAAAGATCTACATATAATTACACTACACTTCAGGAAATGGGGAGTGTAATTATCCCAATAAATAAAGGTGTGTGTAGTACATTCTCTACCGATTATGAATAGTAGTTGGATGCAAGCAATAGAAGAAATAAAGTTTTTTAACACAATAGCATAGCAGAAAACACATTATTCACAGCGACACTATCTGTTCTGTTTGTTTAAAGTTGCAAGTAAATCGAGAAAGAATCTAATGCGACTTCTATTTCTCTCGCGAGTACTAAAATAGTAAAAAAGGATTATCGGCTGTCAGGGTATACCACAAAACAACAGAAAAAATTGAACCCAATGATGGGTGTCCAATCAGAAATGTCCTAAAGATCCACATACACAGCTCTGCCATCAGTAGTATAATGGTATGTGACTGACTCACTGTGACCATACAGCAGATTTAGTTTACAAGAAGAAGTATCCCAGAGCAGAAACAACTGTCCAACGTCTAAAGGTGCAGACATCAACATCAATTGCTAGAAGAATTTCTAACCAGTTATCTCTAGGGCAGATCTACAATGGAAGGTTAGGATGCTAGCTTTAGGGCATAAAGAGTATGAGAGTACAACATGACGACCCTAACAAAAGAATACAACTTGGTGAAATGCCTTAGCTACTCGATGCTGCTTCTTGCAAAGCAGAGTCCTTCTCGATGGGGATGGGTTCTTCCGCCGATTGTTTCTCCTTCAAACTGTCGTGATCCACAGCAACTGTTCCTGCACTTTCAACCACCCCGTCTGGAGTTTTGTTTTCAGCATGACATGCGTCCTTAGGTGGTTCATTGTTCGTTGTGTCTGGCACCTCAGAAGATGCCTCCTTAGTTTCATCAATCTTTGCAACTGGCACATCAGATGATGCCTCCTTAGATTCTTCAAGTTTTGCATCTCCGGCCGCAGTAGTTGCATTAGCGGTTTCCTCTACATTAGCATTTGCATTCTCAGTATTCGCATCCTTTGGGAGTCCAACCACAGAGGGTTCTCCCGGAACCGCCTCAATCTCTTTTTCCTTCTCTACAGCTTCAACATTGAGCTTTTCTGGAAGACCTTCCTCAGTAACTACCTCCCCATCACCGACATCTTTTGCATCCGCAGTAGAAGCCTCTGCACTTCCTTTGGTTTCTTCTGCAGCAGCATCTTTATCATCTGTGGCCTCACCTTCAGCATCAGCATGACTCTTCTCATTAGCACCCTTCTTTGCGCTGGATTTTCTTGGCTTTTTCTTGGGGGACTGACTTGCGGGTGCTTCAACTGCCTTCGATTTTTCACTCAATCTTGCGGAACGCCTTGGAGTGTCACCTGGTCAGGACAACACCAGCAGGTTGATCTCATTTAGCTCCTAAAATACATATGCTCATGGCAAGCAAACACATTACAAATATTCATATTTTCATTCGTTTTAGCATCACAACATGGGTAGCCATGAGAGAGAGAGAGAGAGAGAGAGAGAGTACCTGTACCCCAGTCAAATTCCAAGGCAGCAGGTCCCCCAGGATGAGACTTGAGGTACTGCTCTAACTGTCTCTTATTCTTAATCTCTTCTCCAGTAGGAGATACGAAAACAATGTCATTCCTCTGAGGGGTACTGCCTTTCTTTGGAGTAAACTGATAATTTCTCAAACAGCAACACAGACGAAAACAGAAGTTTAGAAGCAAAGAAGATAAACAAAATCAGAGAAAGTTTCTCAGCGAAAATGGATAATGTAGAAAAACAGCAAGCACATACGCAGCAATTATTAATTAGAACAAAACTTCGGAAGAGGCGGAGCCTCTTCAGATCTCCTCAATGCTCTTTCTATAGTACCTTAACTTTGACTATAACAAATATAGTCTAATTACTGGATACATACACTTAATGTAGACAAGTATATGCTAGTTTATGATTCAGGTAAATAATGCTTATTGCATCATCACTTTGATGCTATCTGTCAAATATAAACAACCATCTCACGTTTCTTAACCTCCGCTGCACACTTGAATGAGACTGAAAGTACCAAAACACAAATATTAACCTTCAGCACCATTGACTCTGTAAGGCTTGTTGATTTCTATGCTCTCAATTTATTTTCCTACCACTAGGACGGCTTCATAGAAGTTGAATTATTAAAACTAAAAATAAAGTTACTGTCCAACAATTTTAATTTGCAAAACAGAGTCGGTCCACTAGAAGGGGTCAACAGAGAAAATGCAAAAGGAAGAAGAGTACCAAATTACAGAAGATGTAAATATATATACATAATAATACACCTCAATGCTCACTATATCATGAAAACATGATTATATTTCACAAAATTGGATGAATTAGTTTCAGTAAACTATAACTAATTATGCTCGTAACTCCTACTCATCGGCTTGGAATTTAATTTTATTTCATTGAGGGGGAAAATAACTTGAACAATCAAAACCCTAGTCCATCTTAAAACCTCAAATCCGCACTCAATTTCACTCTTTCGAGAGGGCATTAACGCAAGAACATCACTTCATCCAAAACTAATTTCCACAAACATGTTTGGCGGAAAAAAAAAAAAAGAAAAAAAGCAGTTTTTAACTAAACGGCAACTAACATCCACAACCACAGAAATCAAATCGAAAATCCTCAGCAACTCAACATCAAAAACAGAAGTGCCGCCCACAACAATGAACAAAAATCACATCATAATACAGCAAAAAATTGAAAAAAGAAAAGCAAAGAAAAGAAAAATGCAGCAAAATACTACAAAAATAAAGGTAGCAAAGAGGAGGATAAGAAGAGAAACGTTTACCTTCTTAATCCAGCCAGCTGGAGCAGGAAGCTCGATGGAAACGGCGTCGCTCTGGTTGCTCTCTTCCCCACTCGCCATTCCCCCTTCCTCTTTCTTTATCCTTTTCAATAAATTAATTTCTGGGAATGATTTTCTGGAAATGGAGAGAAGGAATTATTTCTAAACTTTTCGAGTTCAGCTACAACAACAATAACAACAACAACAGGGGATTATTTTATTTATATGCTATATATATTTATTTATTTATTGCGAGGTGAGGTGAGGTGAGGTGAAGAGCGTGACAGGTGTGGATCTGGACGTGACGGGAATGATTTAACTGTGATTAATTGTTCGGTCTGGCGTCCGGTTAGTTTGGTTGGCGGCACTCTCTCGCATTTCATCCTTTCTCTTCTTATGTTTCAACATTTTCGCACTTTTGTCTCTCAAACATTTCAAACGTTTTCTATTTATATATTCTTTTCTTCCCCCCAAATTTTAGGGCTTTAAACACTATTCATTTCTGTTCGCAAAAAAGGCCAAAAGAAAAAACAAAAAACATTTTCTACTAATATTTTCCTACTATTAATTCAGTAATGTACAAAATCGTAAAATAATTTATTTACGATGAAAATAATATAATTTACACTTTTATGTACGCTCTATAAATTAATGTGCACACAAGAATGATTCGAAGCGAAAATCTTATTACAAATAAGTGTAATTTTTATTTAAGTAAAATTGTTGGTCTATTATTTAAATTTAATATGAGAAAAATAAAGAAAACATTTTCTTAATTACTGCTGCGTTTAGTGTTCAGATTGGATTTTCTGCTTGGAATTAAGGGGTTGTACAGTTTGAATAATCGACCAAACCGAATCAATTCGGAAATGTACTTTGATATTTGGTATAAAATTTCAGTATTCAATTAGATATTAGTATTTGGTTATGGTAAATTGTAGCAATTTGTATACTGATTTTTCTTAAAAACATATTATATATAATTATAATAAATACATAAATTAATATAAATTAAATACAATTTCTTAAAATCACCGAACGAACCAGTAATTTCTTTACCGAATCGAACAAAAAATTTGAATCGGTATCCAATATGCCATTTTAATACTAAACTGAATCAAAAGTTTGATTTGATATTTAGTACGACATTTTTGCGTATCGAACTTTTGGTTCAATAAAAACTAATGAACACCCCCTACTTGAAATAGTTCCATAGATAGGCTTGAGATTAATTTGCGATTATCGTATGTAATTAACTAATAATCTCCCTTGACTATAATCATAGAACTTTGCAAAATATTAATTACTCAGTCATAATTGTAACACTATACTTCATTGATTAACTTTGTCAAAATTATCCGACGTAGAAGTAATTAATGCTGATCGAGCCAGTCATGTGGACAAGTTAATTGTAAATCATCGAGGTAAGGCAAAGTCTTAATTAATTGGACTACATCTTATAATCTTTTCGAAAATTAGTTTATTAGTTAACGTACTCAAGTCCAATAAATAATTCATAACAAATTAGAAAAATATAATATCAGCTATTAGAAATTAAGTTTAATTTAAAAACAATTATCAATTTTATTGTGATATATTAATTTATATTCACAAACTTATTAATAACAAAAATTGTGTACAATTTATTGCTAATGATAGTTAATGACCAAAAGTTGGACGCAAAGATCTAGTTATAAAGAATTAATGAAATGTGTTTAGTGATAATTAACACAATGACAATATTAGTCATTCTTATAATTGAGTTGTTACTAAATCGTAGTTATACATGTGTCACAATTAATCATCAATGTATACACATATGATATAAATGAATTATGTAAAGCACAAAGTTAAAATAAAATATTCAATAAACTTGAAATATAAAATAAAATACAAAATTACAAAGATTCAAATAATTTTATATTATATCTCAAAATAAATTTAAATTTAACAACTAAAATATCATACTTACAATTATCAATCTAAAAAAAATAAAGTGTTGTGAAAATAACAATTATAGTCGAAAAAAATAAAAAATATTTTTAAGCTAGGGTGCAAACATCTCGTTTTCTTTAAGGAGATTTAAGTCCACTGCAATAAAATATTCTGATGGGTCTAATAGTATTACTATTGACTTGTCCCCTCCAAAATACAACAACACGTTAACATTGTATGCTCTAACTCACTCCGAACAAGCTATAGAGTCTATACCCCTTTTATTAGTGTAAAAATCATTCGATATTTTGATGTGAATTAATGGGTAGTAATGTGGTAAGATACAAATAATAATCAAAATAAATAACTAACTAGTAAGTGGGTATAAATGTGTACGAATATGATTTAGTGGGGAGATGGTATTAAAGAAAGAATGTTACAAACATTAAAGTTATAATCATCTCTACCAACACCACTAATATCAACATCAACAAAATAAAATGAACGAACATAAATTATGATTTAAATATTAAAATGTAAAATATACGAACACTAGGTTAAACATAAATTATCACCAAGTCGACAAAATTAAAAGAACGTTCCAATTTCGCACCATTGTCATCCCAATTGGAAATAGAGCGAGGGCCGACGTGCCGGAATTTGAAACACGGGTTTTAAGCAGGAAAGAAAAAGAAATATATTTATTTCTTAAAATTATTTCAATAAAAATAGGTGGAAGTCAAAAGAGGTAGCACGCAAAATACAACGCCGACGTAAACGCTTGTTGAGGTCTGCCCCTACATTAATTGTGTTTGTGCCTCATGCATTAATTCATCTACTCACCAATATTGTTTTTTAATAATATAAAAAAGGTCATTTGTTTCCTCAATAAATGTGTTATTATAAAGTTCTAAATTTAATAAATTTTGTAGTCAAAATCCATCTACTCTCATAATATTTTTTAATTTATTATCTTTACAAATATGTGTTGATATATAATAATACAGTTAGTTAAGTTTTAATATTTAATATATTGAATTATATAATTAATTATATATTATCGAAATAAATAAATTAAAACGTTTAGTTCTTCAAGAACCTCGGAAAAAGTCCAAGATTTCAAACTCTTTCTTGAATTTCCGAGTATGTTGACTCCCTCCTCTTGAATTGCGTGGAACTTTTCTCCATGCATATAAAATCATATCTTTCTCTCTTCACAATCTCATCAAACTTCACACATAATTATACGCCACCCGATCCCGATGTGTTCTATTTTCTGAAATATTGATCTTGATAATTAGGTCGAGTGATCACTCCACAGTAATTCGCACGATCTTATTAGCATCATGGAAGAATCTGCAGCACACGAAATCGAAATCCCATGTTACTTTCTCTGTCCGATCTCCATGCAGCTCATGAAAGATCCAGTCACGGTCTCGACCGGTATAACCTACGACCGAGAAAACATCGAGAAATGGCTGTTTTCATGCAAGAAAACCACCTGCCCCGTCACCAAACAAGAGCTCTCCGCCACGGATCTCACCCCGAACCACACTCTCCGGCGGTTGATCCAGGCCTGGTGCACTCTCAACGCCCACGAAAGAATCCCGTCGCCCAAGCCCCCCGTTGACAGATCCCTGATTCTGAAACTCCTGAATCAGGCCAGAACTCACCAGAATCCAGGCTGAGTTGTCTCCGTAGGCTCCGATCCGTCGTGAACAGAAACGAAAGCAGCAGAAACCATTTACGGGCCGCCGGGGCCGTTGAATTTCTGGCGTCCGTTTTAACAGAAAATGAGGACCCGGTTTCTAGGTACGAAGCTTTGAACATTTTGCTACAGATTGAGTTATCAGATTCAGATTTGAGGAAACTGTTGCTGGACAATGGTGGGTTCTTGGAGTCATTGTTTTACGTATTGGAAACAGGGAATTTCCAATCTCGAGCTCAAGCAGTAATCCTATTGAAGTCCGCGTTCGACGTAGCAGATCCGGAACATATAATCGGGTTGACACCCGAATTATTCAGAGCGATAACCAACATTCTTGGAGATAAGATCAAGATTCCCGCTCAAGCAACGAAAGCCGCACTGAAGCTGCTGGTGGAGCTCTGCCCATGGGGAAGAAACCGGGTCAAGGCGGCGGAGTCAGGTATCGTGGCAGTTCTGATCCAGCTGCTGCTTGAAACGGCGGAGAGAAGGGTCTGTGAGCTTGCACTTACGGTGTTGGATCAGCTCTGTGGCTGCGCCGAGGGTCGGGCGGCGCTGCTGCGACACGGCGGCGGATTGGCCGTTGTTTCCAAGAAGATTATGAGGGTTTCTCACGGGGCGAGCGAGAGGGCAGTGAGGATTCTGAGTTCGATCTCGAAGTTTTCAGGGAATTCCAGGGTTCTTGAAGAGATGGTGGAGGTTGGGGTTGTGTCAAAGCTGTGCCTGGTGTTGCAGGTGGGATGCAGCGAGAAGACGAAGGAGAGAGCCAAGGAGATTCTGAGGAGGCATTCTCGGGTTTGGAGGGATAGTTCTTGTGTTCCGCCTCATTTGCGATCTTCTTATCCATCTTCTTGAGAAAATTCTTATACAATTCGTTTTGATTGAACCAAATTAATTAAGAGCATTGATCATTTTATTTGAATTGTACATTAATTACATGATAATATTGCACTTATTATTATATAATTAGTTCAAATTCAATTAAATACGATTTGGGTTAAAACTTAAAATTTCCCCTTGCGTGGAGGCTGTGTGTGTTTTTTGGAGTATGTATCAAAATGCATTGAAGAAATTTGAATTGTAAATAAAACTTATTGAGATGTAAGGAAATGCCGTGAGTTTATGTTTGGTTTGATGGTTTTGAAATTGATTAATTAGATTCAGTAATAAATTTAATTGGATAACTTTATGTTGGAAAGGGTTTAGAAAAACATTGATTCTCATTTTCAACTATATTTATTATTATTATTTTTATTATTATTTTGGAGAAAGGTAAATTTTTTTAAAGGTAGGAATGTACAGTGGATGTTTATAGATTATTTGGTCTCCGAAACAATCCTCCATATTCTATAGACACATGGAACTTCTATAGAATTAGGTTTATAGTGTGCTAATAATTTGATTCGAATTTGCTTAATCACTAATCTAGTTGTAGCTTCTGGATCCCTTGACGTATGTTCGAAGGTCCTCATATTTCATTCATGTCATAGATGATGTAATAATGAAGCAAGCAAAGCCCGATTGCTACATTAACAAGGTGCTTCCCTCGCCATTTTCGAGCTGTCCATTCGACCCCTTGACACCAATGCTGCATAGGCCATCTCCATCTTACTGTCCTCTTGATAAATCTCAAACACTAAATCGAAAGCACAGCTGAAGAATAAATATGTTAATATTATAATAGATCTCAAATCTATTTAATAGAGAATAATTTAAAATACATGTATACATATGTAATTTAAAATACATATTGTAATCCCTTCGAATACAAGTAATCAAGATGATATCTACGTAGAGAGTCCTAAAAGGACACAACTTAACTCCCATACCGATACCAATATATATACAAGAAATCACGTACGTAGGATGGCTTCGGCCGGCGGGCCTCCCCGTCTGCCTCCCTTCTCTCTGCTGCGGGTACTCCGGCCCCCTGTCTTTACATTCCTCTTAATCCATACTACTATTAATATTTCTGGCGCATCCAAGAAAATTTCTGGACCGTCCCGGCTGGTATTCATCATGTTGATAATTATATATATTAATTTTGAATAATTTATTAATGACAAGAATTTTGTGTAACTATATATTGATACTCACAAACAATAATTAGTCTTGACAACATTTGTTGTCATTAACTATTTATTTTTTCAGTGTCGATTTTATGCACAAGTTTAAATGATTAATTGTTGTTAGTGGCAATTTTTAGATAATAATTTTTACTATTAAAAGTATCAAGATTATTGTATCAACAAAATAAAAATTTTGGTTGTCTAATACATATATAGCTATTGATATATACTTTTGATATTGTCATTTATTTTTCTTTTGTTGTTTATAGTGTATTTTTATTTTAAATAGTGATTTTGGAAGATGCGAGTGAAGAAGAAGAAAATTATCACCATGGCCTCCACCATTACTACTTTCCTGCTCTTCAGAGTTCGGCGGAGGATTCCTACATGGAAGGTATTATTTTCAAGAAAGTAATTAATTGTTGGATCTCATCAATTATGCATATTTTTTTAGGGATAATTACACTTTTCATATCTGAGGTTTGGTATAATTATACATAGATATTTTGTGGTTTGAAAATTACATTTATTATATTTGAGGTTTGTTTTTGTTTAACAAACAGGTCTCTCCATTAGCTGAAATTATTGAATTTGTTGATATTAGCAAAAAAAAAAAAAAAATTAATATTTACATTCGATTGACTTATTACTGATTTATTGTAGGTTAAATAATTTTTTTATGATCAAACTACCTTTATATGTCTTCACACGTTAATGCATGTTAGGGGGTAGACCTTCACCATTATAAGAGTACTTTAGTCAGAAAAAATTTATTTGACCTACAATAAATCAGTAATAAGTTGAACGAATATAAATATCGATTTTTATTTAATTTTTTATTAATATAAATAAATTCGATATATTTTGACTAACAAAAGAAACTTCTTTGTTAGACAAAAATAAACTTAAGTATATTAAATATAATTTTTCAAACTACATGAGATGTACATGTTATTGCCTCAAACCTAAGGGGATGGTATTGTAATTATCCCTTTTTTTATTATTAATTATTACTAGTGATAATTTTTATGTAATTATCACCATTACAATTACAAAAAAAAATTATATTGATAAAACAGAAGTTTTCAACGTTTAATATATATATATATATATATATATATAATTTTAATATTATCATGTAACTTTTTAATTCTAATACCCCCTTTTTTTCTTTTTTTGGTTAGCGCTTCGACAAGAAGAAACGTTGATCGTTGATGGAAGTTCTCTAGAGAGACGATAACCACTGATCAACTATGTTTATCCTCATGAGTGAATGCGATATACAGCAGGAAAAGACGATGATGGACGGTCGACAGAGGAAGTAATCTCAAAGTACTTGAAAACAAGGGGTTGCGATGATGAGGTTGATAGAAGTAAGCTGTGCGTGGTGTGCCAGGATGATCTCTGCCAAGAAAATCAGACGGTTGGAATTCTTTGCTGCGGCCATGAATATCATGCTTGCTGCATCAACCGTTGGCTGCACATCAACAAAACTTGCCCCCTCTGTAAGGCCTCCGTAGGTGATCAGCAAAAAGGTCGTTTTACCTTTATTTGAATCGATCAGTGTAAACATATGTATCTATATATATATATATATATATATGCACAATTAGAAATATTAAAATATAAATTTATGTATGATTTAATTAAAGTTTGTTTTTTAATTTAATTCAATCACTAATCGAATTAAGTTTAAATTCAATTTTCCAAACTCGATTCATTAAAAAAATTTAAAAATAATGTATTCGATTCGACTCGATTTACAAGGGTATCCAATGGGCCACAGGCCATTTGGGTTGGCTGGGATAAGCGCTGGACATTGGACATGAACGGACAACTAATTGGGCCATTGATCAAGATTTTGCGGACTATAATTTACAAAATAGACACTGGGTCTTAACCCGTGGACCTAAACAGTGGGCCTGACTTATAAAAAGTGCCCATATTAATTTACATTCCCTATTCAATTATATATAAATATTATAAATTAGACTAAAATTACAAAAGTAAAAGGTAGTTTCTACATACACAAAAGTAGAATAAATATACTTTCAAAACTAAGAATTTTTTAAAATGATATTTACCACTAATTTTGGAGCTTAAAAATCATTAAAGTTTCATATATTGATAGTAGGACCAATCTTTATTTGTCGTATGTGAGTGAGGATTTCACATTATCATTCATAATTATCTATGGTTTAGTACAGTGAAGACATCATGTCCTGGAACTTATCATATCAACAAATTTGTCAAATCTGAATTTTGTCCATTTACACTAAATCCAGCTTACCTAGTAAATCAGTTCAAATCATGTACTTTAAATATTGTTTTTATTTGATAATTTATTTACCATAAAATAAAACATTAATCTAAACTGTCTCCAATGTCCTTGTCTTGAAATGAAGCCTATTGGTCCTCAAATATTTTTCGAGTGATAAGATTGAGACTTCATATTTAAGAGATTGTTGAATCCTATAAATATCAGTATACCATTTATTTTTATATATAAAAGATTGTCAGTTCGAATCCTGTAAACATCATTATTTAATATATGTTTTAAAGTAATTTATAGGAGTTCTCCATTTCTATAAAAGATACACTTATCAACTTATTAAGTTGATATATCATTTTCAATTAAAAAAAATTAACCAAAAAAAGAAAGAAAGAAAAAAAAAGAAAAGAGATAAAGCCCAAATTTGGCCCACCAACAAAAATGTGGGCATGAAAGGACATCACACTCAGAAATGAGACACTATCTCCAAAGCAAAACAAACAAAAATTGAAGGTGTATTTAGCATTGGCAAGAAAAGGGGGTGTTGCCTTAGATTTCTGCAAGAATTATGAACCCCTCTTTACTACTATTTTACATCCAAACAGACCAACTAGATTCCAAACATCTCGTACCACAATTTAAAGCATCTTGATGTTGTACATCTTTTTTGTCTTGTCATACACTTCATATATATATATATATATTTGGAGCATTTAATTCCATCTTATCCAAATTATATGCCTATCCATTTTAAGGATGCAATAAGATTAAAAAAAATTGCCCATTACCCCCTCTTTTTTTAAATAAATATATATATATATAAATTAAATCATATATCCTTTTTGTTTTTTTTTTTAATTTAAAAAAACTAATTATATCATACCCAAAGTGAAAAAAAAAAGGGGGGTATAGTGTATGATTGTGATTTCTCTCACATGTATGATGCGAAGTGGGCAAAGGGTAGTAATTGGACATGATTTGGTCCATAGCATGCCATGCCTTATTCATGCCCTACCCAATTTATAGTGCCTAACTTTTCATCATTCTCAACCTTTGCTCTATCAACAAATTATCTCTAATAACACTACTTACTACACTTAATTCTTTTTTATATAGAAATATATACTCCACGATATCGCCATGGAAACAAACACTAACACAAATACTCTCGTAATGTGATATTTAATTGCAGGATTATAGAATATATCGACTGAATTATAAAGCAATTTTGATCGAATTACGTTTAGATTAGTATTTAATCACGTATTATTATGTATGTTGGTTTCAATGTAGATAAAAATGATGAAAGGGAGGAAAATATCCATTCCCATGAACAATTTTTGTCAATCTAGAGATGCCATTTTTTTTTTTTCCAGCTTTGAAGCAATAAAAATTAAACAATGTAACCCCACAAAGCAACATCTTGAATGAGAAAAGAAAGTGTTAAAAAGAGAGGAACTTGTCTTTTGAGAACAAAAAGGTTTGTTGGCAATATTAATGTCAATGCCCTAGATCTCAGTGTCCCATGATCATACAAATTTCTTCACACTTTTTCCCCTTATATTATGTTTACCTAAAACTCAACCAAGAATTGAGTGATTGCTCTTGTTGCCAAGATAAACAAACAAGATTGACAACTAAAGAAGATTGCATTGTTGGGATCAAGCAAGCAAGAAAGGGCAAATCTTCATTCTTGGTGGGACTGCAAATTGGATCCAATTTCAATATACAAATTAGACTTTTTCTTGAGGTTTTGAACCTAATTCACATTCATAATTTTTTTTTTTTTTTTGAATTCTGTAAATGTTTTGGAGGAATTTAATTGCACTTCAAATGTGACTTGTGTAATAAAATAAAATTTGGTTTCAATTATTCCCTAGTTAAAAGGAAATTCCAAGAATTTTCTTTGTTATTGGTTTTTGTTTCTATTTTTCTAATTGAGTAGTTTGAGTTATTATTTAGAGCCCCCTTTTGGGCTTGTATTTTGTGAAATTAGATTATTCTTACTGAAAATAGTATTATATTTTGTATTTTAATTAATATATATGTACGTTAAATATTTTTATATAATTATATCTATTATTTACGCGTGACGTTTGTTGTTAAATAAAAAAATTGCATATCATCTTACGAAAGAAATTGTGAATTGATTTTAATAGGCTAATGTGGATTTTTTTTTTTTTTTTTTGAATTGGAACCGGTGAATTTTATTAATCGAAAGTAAAGTATTTACATACCGAGACAATTACAAACAATCACATTAATAATATTACATAAACTAATACTTAACTATTACAACAACAAATCATACCTACTATACAGTAGAAATAACATCAATCCATATAGGGGTTCGAACCAATGACATCTAGGATCATGGGGCCTCAACTTCGTCAACTGAGCTCGACCTCCTCGACTAACGTGGATCTTTTTATTTCATAGAACTAAATACACGATTCTGTGGATCTTTTTATTTTGAAAATCATCTAAAAAACAAGGCCCATTTTGAAAAACAGCTAAAATAATCCTATGGAAAATAGGATATTCACACTTTGTTTTCATTTTTATTTATTTCATCTTTTGCCCGGCGCATTAATTTCTTAATTGATTGATATAGCTCACCCGAAAAACTGAAATTTTTACTTAGAAAAAAAAAAACTAATTTAAAGATAAAGTCGAGCAACCAACAATTCTAAACCAAGAAAAAAAATAGACTGTGGAAAACGTGACATTATTCTTCATTAAAATTATTGGATAAGGAAATATAAACATTATGTATATAAGAGTGGCCAAAAAATAATAAATAAATAAATAAAGGCTAAAAATCCAAGCAAAAATTGGTATCTTTATAGATACGAATTAATGTGTTTGTGTGGTAGTCAAGATTGTCATGCCCTCTGTCCCATGATATCTTCACTCTTACTTAACAAATTTCATGCCTTTCCGTCGTATCTTTGCCTTTTGAAATTAAGATCATATGCAATTTAGTTTTGGTGGTCCACTTAAATATAAATAATTATTTGAGATAATTATAATACCTTCCCTGATATTTGGTATAATTACACGTAAATTTCTCGTGGTTTACAAAATTACGTTTAGTACTTTTAAGATTTGCTTCTATATAACAAATAAGTCTATTCGTGAGTCAAAATTCGCCAAATCTGTTTATATTACCAAAAGAACTGAATGAATATCAATATTTACCATTGATTGACTTATTACTAACTTATTGTAGGTCAAACCAATATTTATACGATCAAATTACCTTTATACATCTTCACTCATTAATGTATGTAAGGAGGTATATTTCCATCATTATAAAGGCAGTTTAGTCAGAAAAATTTGTTTGACCTACAATAAACTCAGTAAGTCAATCAAGAGTAAATATCGATTATTATTATTTTTCTAATATCAATAAATTCGGGAATTTTGACTAATAGGGAGATCTATTTATTAGACAGAAACAAACTTTAGGGGTACTAGATGTAATTTTTTAAACCATATGAGGTTTACGTGAATTACATCAAAACTAAAGGATGGGGTGTAATTATTCCTAATTATTTGCTTGACTTCTTTTACTTTTATTTTAGTTCATTTTTGTAATTATAGATATATATTAATCTCGGATTTTGCTAAGAGTTGGCACGGCTCAACCTAAAACTTGTGTATTAATCCTATTACGAACGAATTTAGTATAGTATTTTATCAAATTATGACATGCATAGTTGAGGCGGCAATGTCAAATTTACCCTTAATTAATATAAGAACCCTCAAAGTATAATGGGGAAGCTTCATTTATAGTAATAATTATACTTTGTGCACCAATCAAAAGCAATCATTCAAAACCCAAAAAATAAATAAATTATTTACTTTATCATCATATGGTTTAAATATCACCAACTTATGAAGAAGAAGAGCAACCCTCATAGATGAACAAAATGGTCAAAACTTCCTCCACAAAAATTAAAATTAAATAATATATATATATATATATATATATATGTAAATAAAAAATTCTTGAAATAATCAAGAATCTTCACTTTTTCAGATGGGAAAGGCGTCTTTATTTAATTATTGGTAGAAATCAAATTGTGCTTTTTCCTAAATTTAGATTCAGATCAATCGTGGGGTGAAGAATAAATCTTTCACTAAAATGTTCAAAAAAACAAATAAATAAATCTTTCTCTGTATAGGAAGATAAATAAATTATGTCGAACCCTCAATTGGATCTAAATGAATTTCGTTAGATTAATGAAACAATGAAAGGAGCAATAACAACAAAAATATTCATAATATGAAAATATTAAGAAAAAAAAATATTCGAACATGGCGTACAACAATATTTATTTTATTTACTAAAATACTAGAATGTATTTATTTTTCCAAAAAATATATGAAATATATATGTTGCAGTAAGGTTAAATAAAGTATAGTAAAAAACCCCAAAAGGTGCACAAACTCATGTGCATCCAACTACTGCTCCATCTTTTCATGCCTCAGTCTCCCCCCAACTTTCTTTATTTAATTACCCAAGAGAATGTACCTCTCTTCAAATCAATTTACAATTCAACAATTCATTTTTAATTACCTTAATTACCTGCATGAGAACTAATAATTACTTTTACATATTAAATAAAAATATGATCTTTTTATTTAAAAAAAAAGTCCCACGATTTCTTCATTAATTATATAACAAAATGCTACAAACATCTTGACGATAATTAATATACAAGTTAGAATGTACGTTTAATCTCACAAAATTTCTTGACGATAATTCAAACGCACATCATGAGTGTAATAATATTTTGGTTCGATTTTAACCATAACAATTAATGGTAATTTGAAATTAATTAAGTAAGATGTAATAGAATAGAAGCATCATAGTTTCACAATTATCTAAGAGAAGTCCCTTTTTATTTGTACATAGAGAATGTGAGTTAATCAAAAGGTGCAGACAATAACTGGCTCTGTCAGCTAATCACTGTCACAGCCCACTATAAATTGAACTCTTGTACTTTGAACAACAAAAGAATAGAGTTATAGAACTCGAGGAATTCCATTAATTAACATTATCTTTACAATTTTTATTTACTTTTTTACTATTGCAAAATTAAATTAAAAAAGAACTTTTTACTGCCGCCCAAGGATAAAATATTATTCTGAATTTTCTTATTCTTTTTATTTCATAAAAACAAAGATAAATTGAACCAGAAAGAGAAGATACAAAGATATATATATATATATATATATAAATGAATTTCAGCTTTGTGTTGGTAGGTAATTTATAAGTACTTTTATACAAAATTTATATTCTAAAAGCATATATTCTATGTGATAGTGATTAAAAAATATTGTTTGAATTTTATTATATGAAAAAAATAAGTATTCATTTCTAAAACTTAGATAAAAATTAAAGAATAAATAATAAATTGGGGTAAGATATTGTCAAGTAATTATTTGTTACCTACTTAACATAGTTCACAATATATTTCGGTTCCGTAGTATTTAACAAAAAAAAAAAAAAAAAAAACACATAATAACTACAAACATTAAGCGAAATTTTAAGAGAGGTAGATTTTAATAGTCATAAAGATAATAAATGATTTATGATATTGCAATATATTTTTGCTATAATGGGACCAACTGAATAATTCCAATTAAACAAAAAACAAAAAGACTTGGGACTATAGAATGAAAGTGTTTGATTTTCCAATTCATCTCCACCATTGATCATACCAATTTAGAAACAAAACCAAATTGATATAGATTATGCCCACTCTCTAGTTTAGGGGTGGGGGTGGGGTGGGGGGGTTTAGTAGGTGTTGAGAAAAGACACAAACCTTACAAGAATGTTGCCCAAAAGGCACAACTGAAAAAGCCTTGGAATGGCAAACCCATAATGTCCCTAAGGGGACACAGATGGAATTGCCATTGGACCACATTGGACCATTGCAAGATTATTACATATATATGTGCATATCTTATATTATCAAATTTTTAATAAAAACCTAAATCTGAATTGGGTACTAAAAAATTTGATTAATTACTGAATTATTGCAAAATTTTACCATTTTCTATTTTTGAAGTTTTTTTAGTGAAAATATCAAATGTCAGCAAATATAAGTTCCACTTCCACCATTAATATAATTAATCGTTTATCGTTCGGTGAGTGTGTATATATATATATAATTTTTTAATTTGATGATATTAAATATATTGCAGCCAATCCATCCAAAAACTAAGACATGTGAGTTTCTTTCTTGCATCAAATGCCTTGAGGCATCAGGCATTTACCATTTACCATTCAAAGTTGGATAGGATGAGGGGTTTATGGGCTCAAAGCAAATCTTTGTATCTCCCCAAGAAAATTGGCTACTACATTATTAAATTTGTTCCCACTATAATGGAAATTATGACCAAAAATAGATTAATAAAGGGTTGTCTCCTAGTTTTTGTAATTAATGAAGTAAATTTACAGACATCATTTCATCACATGCATCGGCGTATGATCATTTGATGTTGTAAGCATGACATTATCAATAGTAAGCATATATATATTATTCACTATTTCTTGGACACTAGAAAATAATGTTGTACAACACGACCTCTTGTGTTGTGTAAGAAAATTTCATAAATTATATACATTAATTACAAAAACTTACTAATAAAAATGTCTCGTATTATATAGATATTGCAGCTAATCAACTATCTTTTACTGTTGATAATCTCGTAAGTATGACTAGAGTAATATTTTTTTGTAATTAATTGAAGAATTCAGTCGTTTATTACATAGATTTGATGAAATCTTTTGAGTTCGAAAAAAGAAAAAGAAAACATAAGAATTTTGTACTACTACAAAATCAAAGAGGGCCTTACTTGAAGAAATAGAAAGAAAGTGGAATTTTGCTTTTTCCCCCAAATAATAGGGTATAGTGCTTGATTCAAGCACATCCCAACTAGTTTTTGCCTCAACATTTTAAGGAAAAAAAAAAAGGGAATAAATTTAGAGATAGTAATTAAATATTGAAGAAGTAATTAAAATTGATGGCCCATCTAATCATTTTGGGAGAAAAGGGGCTGGGAATCTCCATCATTTATGTGGAGAAACCTAATTATTGTAAAAGAAAAAAGTTACATTTTTCTGCAGCATATTACCTCTCTACAAGGTTGAATCACTAACAAATTTTAAATTAATTTTCTTTTCTTTTTTGTTATGTGGGTGCACTAATTAAATTATACTTGCAATTAAGACATATATATAGATTTTATTCAAATAATTATAATCCAAGAGAAAAGCGTGCGGACCATTTAAAGTAGAGATTTTATTCCAATAACAAAATAAACGAAAGAGTATTATTTTAGCATTTTGAAACAATGAATTATTTCTTATAAAAATACCGTGGTATAATATAACTTATTGACTCAAAAAATCTGTTGCAAAAAAAAAAAAAACCAAATAAAATTATGCATATTTGATAAAAAACTTCGTAGGCTCAAGAAATAAAATATAACTTATAAATATTTCAATTTAAAATAATTATTAACAACTAGGAAAATTTTGATTTTAGTTTGTTGGGGTGTAACTATTACATACTTACTCACCACTAAAATAATTCAAACTTACTAATTTTAAAATAATTACTCCAATAATTTCACAAGATCTCTTATCCACAATACACATGCATGTATTTGTTCAACTATACCTATTTATTTATTAGAAACAGTCAATTATATACCAAATCAAGGGCAAAAAATAATAAATTACACAAAGATTGTTGACTCCCATTTTATTAAATTTTTAATTAATTATTTTTGAAATTTCTACAGTAAATATTCGAATTTATTTTTAAATTAGATTACCAACCCAATAATAAAAAAAAAAAAGTAAACGAAGTGACAAAAGATTAGCGTCATGGCCGAGTGGACCGTGGTCCTGACCCGACACAGATCCTGCGGTGGAGAGAGACTCCTGTTTTCTCTGATATGATATGCCAATTTGGTGTAATTTGAACCAAAAGAAGAGGGTAATAATGGTATTTCAAACATAAGCTGAGCAACTTCCACTATTGGGCAATAACCCTTTTCCAGAGTACAACCTCTGAATCTCTGAATACTGAATTCTACTTCTCTTCTGACTCTCTCCATCTAATGTAAGTGGCAAAATTGGAAATTTGGAACTATACTTAAAGGTACAACCCAATTTCTTAAGGGTTTGTTTGGGAGATCTCACTGTGATTTTATTATTTATATAGGGTGAAATTTACAATTTTTTTATTATACTTATGTAATTGAATAATTAACAAATGAAATAAATCAAGTTTAAAAAATAGGAATAAAAAGTTATTGATATAACCAAAACTAATAAAGAAAAGATTTTTCACGCTGTACGTGATAGTAGCATTTATGTATGATATATCCTTATTTCTAATTGGACTAAATATAATATGAATATTGCCGACAAAAAGTGTATATATATATATATTTCTATTATTTGTTAAATGTTTGTACATGTGTAGTTGTGGAAAATCTTATTTTCTTTTATTTTATTATATTTTTCTCAATTATATTATTTTATTAAACATTTATTGTATATCTTTCCTTTATTATTGTTATTTTGATGGAAAGAGGTATTGAGTGAATGAATTCCAAGATTCTTTATACAGTTCCAAAACACAGATACAAAATTCTGACTGCCACTGCCCTCGCCCTCGCCCTCCTCCCCCTGAAATTAGTTGGAAAAAAACACAGAAAAAGCCGACAAGAACACCACCCCCACCCCCACCAGTGGCAGCCATAGCAATTCCATCCAAACTCGAGGCCTTTTTCCATCACCCACCTCTCATTGGTTAATCATCATGGCGCATTTTAGCACACGCCCCCCATCATCTTCCCCTCTGGTGTAACAAAAAGAAAAAGCACCAAGGGAATCATCATTCTTACATACTCTTCAACCCCCCTCCCCCAGGAGAAAAAGCAGAAAACAAGAGAGCCCAGAAACAAACACACACACATTCACACACTCACTCACTCACTCACTGTGACATCCCACCAAAATTTCTCACCTTAAAACCTCATAAAGCTCTGATCTTTAGTACTATACTTGCAATTTTAACCAAACACAACTTCAAGCTTATATTTTTTTGCTGTATCTGAAAATGGAGAAAGTCATTGTTGTGGTTAACTGCGAGCTTAAAGCTTGTGGCATAGTGTAGAGTTGTCTGGGTTCTTCTATTTCAGCTGGGAAAAGAAGAAGCTCTTTCCTTTTTTTCTCTTCATTTCCCTTCTATCTTTTTCACTTTCCCTTTCCTTTTCTCTCTCAAGAATGGCTTGCAAGCGCATGATAGCAGAGAATTTGGATCCAGAGAGGAAAAGGAGCGGTGGGTTGAGAACAAAACAGGCTGGGCGTGGGTCTTGCAGAGGCAGTTAGGCTAAGGCCTCTTTGATATTTTGATTAGAAAGAAAAGAACAAGGAAAGGAAATATTTTTTCCTTCTGGGAGGGAATAATCACATATTCCTTTGTCCTCCTCCCTCTTCTGAATTGAATCTTTCAGTAAATCTTCATCCATAAGTACATTTAAGAATATTCACAAACATAATTCTGCCCTTCATTTGGTGTATGTTGCTTTGGGCTGCTACTGCTCCATTAAGTAGTTGCAATGGGGTACTTGTTGAAAGAGGCTTTGAAGACTCTCTGTGGAGTTAACCAGTGGTCTTATGCTGTTTTCTGGAAGATTGGCTGCCAAAACCCCAAGTGAGTTTGTTAAAAAATCACATCTTTTTTCCTCTTTTATGCATAATAAAGAAAAAGCAATCCGACCCTTCTTTGCCCCTTGAAGTCTGCTGCCTTTGTTTCTTTTTTCTTTGGTAGTTCTTGTTTAATGAGGAAAAAGAGAAATACATAAAGCTAGATTTCATCCCAGAACTTCTATTGGTTGAAAATTTTCTCATGTTTTTGCAAATGCAAGAATTCTTTTAATTTGATGTGTTCTTCAGTTAATTTATGGACTTTTCTGGAAATGTTTCTGCTTGATGTGTGCTTTTCTCCAGTTGCTTTTGGTTAATTTGCGTGTAATCATTCTCCCTTCTTGGAATTTTGTGCTGACCACTGATAATGGAGAGGGAATGAAAGAACAAAAAGGTTGAACTTCTGATCAATCTTTCATTTTCTCTCTGGCAAAACGATGAGCCAAGTGCAACCAAAAAATTGTTATGTTCAACCTTCTTTCTTTTCTTCTCTTTGACTAAATTATAGGATGCTCTATTCTTTGATCAGAGATTATTTGTTTAACTATTTGTTGGTATATGGCTAAAGTTGCCTAATTTATCGGTAACCAAGATATGATTTGACGTGTTACAGATTTATTGGATATGGTTGTCTTTTTTATCTTTTGGCTTTGTGATCTGATAACTCACGTTTTCTCTAAATTTTGGACCTTTGTTGTTTGTCCATTTCAGTTTGTCTTGGAGAATCTCAGTTGAAGTTAAAAAATAGATATGTTTTAATATGATGAAACTCTTTCTACAGTAATGATTTCCTGTGCATCAGTATGTTCATCTCTGATGTTGTCCTTCTTGTTTGCATCTGTGTGTACTTTCCTTCTTGTCTGCAGCAATTCCCTCTTTCCTGGATTTCTTTGTCTCCATTTCTCTATATTCTACAAGATTCAAGAGTTTTGGTACCGAATTTAATTTTGATTTTGGCAGGCTGTTAATATGGGAAGAATGCTACTATGAACCTGCATCATGTTCAGGGCTTTCTGTAAATCAGAATCAAGAAACTGCCTTTCATGATTACAACGCATCGTGGGTTTCGGCTGAAACTCGTAGTTTACAGTCCTATGCTCAGGCAGGGGATAGGGTGCATTCGCTTGTAAACAAGATGATGATGGACAATCATGTTAATATTGTAGGAGAAGGGTAAAATTTGAACTTTAGTAATTGTGTTTTGTACTTGAGATTTTGAAGAAGTTCGTTTGAACATACTTAAGTGTACTTGTCTGGATTTTCCTCAGATTAGTTGGAAGAGTTGCATTTACTGGAAACCATCAGTGGATCCTATCTGAGAATTATTGCAAAGAAGCTCATCCACCAGAGGTATAATTTAGCTTACTTCTTTCAGACGTGACAAGATTCAGTTTGTTCAGAAGAATACAAGTGTTCATGTTGAAATTACGATAGCGTGACTTCTTCAGTGGGAACCCGCCCCTTTGTTCATTTGTGCATCATTCACTTTGTCAAGCCTGTAAATTTCTTTTCAGGAAAAATAGACTCCTGGAAACTCTCTTAGAAGTATAAGTTTTAATGGAATTTCTGATTAATGAACTTTGCTCTGCCAGGTTTTAAAAGAGGTGAACCTGCAATTTTCGGCTGGTATGCAGGTATAATATTGAAATGTCTTTCGTGGCTATTGTTTCTACCGTGACTTGGTTGTTTAACTAATTATCGTTTTTTTCCTTGATTAGACGGTTGCAGTTATTCCTGTTCTTCCTCATGGGGTTGTTCAATTTGGTTCATACTTGACAGTAAGTTCTTCGTTTTCTTCATTGAAGTATAACTAAATGATGTTATATACGTTGTAGTTGTCGATGGAGATAAATAATGATCTAGAGCTGAGTTACAAACTTCGACGGACAAGGGTCATTTTGTTTGACTTCTCAATGTGTGTGAAATTTGGGAAATTTCCTAAGTGAACATTCAGAGAATTTTGACAGATATCTTAAAATAGGTCCTTGCCTTAGCTTGCCCAAGTCTTTTTAATGATTCAGCTAAGTTAATGTTGTTGTTTGCTGTTTTGTTTTAGATAATGGAGAACATGGCATTCCTAAATGACGTAACGTCGCTAGTACTTCAGCTGGGATATGTATCTGGCGTCTTGGTACCAGAGAACTGTGCAGCAAAAGAACATGCTGCAAAAATCGGGGTTCCTATGTGTATCGGGAATTCTGCTCATGGGGCATTGTCTCTCGAGTCAGATGTGGTCAATGCTCCTTGCTCATTCAACAGTTTTAACTATGTGGGAAACTCAGGGCAGACTTCAATGGTTGACACTCAAACATCTTTTGCCTTAGACAGAGAAACACAAAATCAGCTTCAATCGAAGGGTGCAGCATTTCAACCCTCAAACTCAACCTCGAGTCTGTTTAGGCCTCAACATTACCACCAGGAAGCCAAGATTGCTCCGGCAGCGAAGTTAGACTTTTCTTCCTCAAACCAGTCGGTGAATGGAGTGGCTAAAGCTGAAGTTATACCATCAAATTCAGAAATATGGATGAACCGACATGCTTCTCCTTATGTCCGGAGGTCTACTTTAGATTTACCTTCCAGCAGTTCATCTACTTTGAACAGTGCTGTTATAAGATGCTCGGAACCAAAAATGTTGTCTGGAACCGGCAGTCACGGTCATAGCAGCCCCAATGCATCCTCCGGCATTCTGATGCCTGCACTGGAAATGGATTCCAGCTTAATATATTGTTCTAATGACGGCTCTGTTAGTCGTGCATCAGGTGAAGTGAGCGGTAATGGTTTAGCTAGCAATATGGAACCAATATCTGGTGTGGTGTCAGATGCTAAACGGGCGGCCAACGGAAACATTAGTTCCGAGCATCCAGCTTCAAGTGCCCTTAAAAACGTCAATTTTCCCAAAATGGAGGCTTCTGACTTTGATTCTGTTGAGCATTTCACAACTAATTCCTTGCTGGGTTATGGCTCTGGCAGCAAACCTTGTCACATGAACAATAAGTTTGCACACAGTGAGTTGAACGCTGGCAAAGGAGAGAGAGAACAGAATACAATTCAAGTTCATAATACTACTCTGCCTCAATACAGTGAGCATCTAAATATGGCTGAACTCATTCCTGGTTTTGCTGAAGATGACCGAAAACAGAACCTTGGAGGTCAAATTCATTCTGTGAATAATACCAAATATGGCGATGCATCTGTCCAACCTGAATCAGGAGACGATTTGTTCGATGTTCTTGGAGCTGATTTTAAGAGTAAATTATTCAGTAGTTGCTGGAATAGTTGTTTGACCAATGAATCAGACTCAAACATGCATGACTGGGATAAGAATAATTTGCCTTCTACCAAGAGCCTGGCTTCTTCGGACATATATTTGACAAGCCTAGCAAACTCAGATAGTGGGATTTTCTCCTCGACTGGGACCGACCATCTCTTGGAGGCTGTGGTACTATCCCAGGCTCATCCTTCTGCCAAGCAGGGCATGGATGACAGTGTTTCTTGCCACACAACATTGACGAATAAAAGCTGCTCCGCTGCACCAAGTACTTCGCTGCCCTATGGCCGTTTCGGGCTTTCTGACCAGATGAAAGGAGAGTTATTTGGTGTTCCAAAATATCTGGCTAAGGCAGGAGCAATGAGTTCTTGCTCGTTGAGAACAGGTTCTTCTAAGGAAGAATCAGGAACCTATTCCCAAGGCAGTTCCATTTATGGATCACAAATAAGTTCATGGATTGAGAAGGATCAGAAAGCGAAACAGAGTAACAGTGTGTCGACTGGATATTCTAAGAAGCCAGATGAAACGAGCAAACCAAACCGCAAGAGGCTTAAACCAGGAGAGAATCCAAGACCCAGACCCAAAGATCGGCAAATGATCCAAGATCGTGTCAAGGAACTAAGGGAAATTGTGCCCAACGGCGCGAAGGTGACACCTCTCGTCTATAAATCTTGTTTTTTTCCATTTTGAGCTAAGACAATTTGTAATTTCTTGTTTTGCAATTGACACATCTATTTTGTTAACAGTGTAGCATTGATGCTCTACTCGAACGTACTATCAAACATATGCTTTTCTTGCAAAGTGTCACGAAGCATGCTGACAAGCTAAAGCAAACTGGAGAGTCCAAGGTGCGAAATAGTGTTTCTAACCCTTTTCGTTGATGCTATCTTTCCAACTATGTTGTTTATAATTCGAATTGAATTGGGTAAATAAGTCAACAAGCGTTTGCCGTACTTATATTCTTCATCCGTTTAAGTTTCAGATTATTAGCAAGGACGGAGGTTTGCTTTTAAAAGATAACTTCGAAGGAGGAGCTACATGGGCTTATGAAGTAGGTTCTCAATCCATGGTCTGTCCTATCATAGTTGAGGATCTAAATCAGCCCCGTCAAATGCTTGTCGAGGTAATAAAACCATCCGTTGAACTCCTTTCTTACTTCAAGTTGCATCAAACTCACCATTATCACAAGCTCAGAGATATTGTTCTTTTCCTTCCGCGACAGATGCTCTGTGAAGAACGAGGCTTATTCTTAGAAATAGCAGACATAATTAGAGGACTGGGGTTAACCATTTTAAAGGGAGTAATGGAGACTCGGAACGACAAGATTTGGGCGCGCTTTGCTGTAGAGGTAACGACTCCAAGAACCAAGCATATAAACTACGTAAAAAAACTATCAATGCCTTTTAGAGACAGACAGATACAAACTTTGAATCTTCTACTAATGTTGTACTAATTAGAGGAAGAGGTTAACATAACTTTTCTCCTGGCAGGCTAATAGGGACGTCACAAGGATGGAAATCTTTATCTCGTTAGTTCGCCTCTTGGAGCAAACTGCAAAAACCGGTGCAGCTCAACCCAACGGCATTAACAGTGAAAACATGATGGCTCAACAATTTCACCAAGTTGCCTCCATTCCCGTGACTGGTAGTTCCCATAGTTTACAGTGATCGAAACAATCTGGTTTGGACGTGTTAAGAGCGAGCGAAATGAAAGCTCAAGCTCGCCATGACTAACATCGTCTCCCAGAATTCACGTTAGTGGTACGTAACTCTTGCAGATGTTGCTTTTAAGCCGAAACGGGATGTTGAGAACCGATTATTTTTAGCGTTTGATCGTTGATTAGCCGTTGTAACTTGTAATGAATTGCCATAGCAATTGATCATGGTAGAAGTGGGAGATTGTTAAGGGAGACGTTTTGTTGTTGTAGTGATGTATAGTAAGGATGTGGCTGTGACAATTAGGTGCAAGTTGTGGTTTTATTGTACTGTTCTTTCTCAATTTATGTCCGATTTCTGGATTCATTTTCCTGTTTCTGGTGTTCAAATTATGGATGGTCTGAATGTATTGTAATGGAGCGTGCCTGGGTTTCAGTATTTTATCATTGTAATGGATTTGAGTCTGAGCATTAAGAGAAGTATTCACCATCATCGTTGGTCTTATGGCTGATCATTCTTTTAGGACAAAATTATTAACAAAACAAAACATAAAACGTAAGAATTCGAAGTTTGAGTTATCTTTCCTTATTATTCATGGATGAACACAACTCTTAATCAAAAGTCACATTTTTCAGAAAAATGTACACTTTTTCTTGAAAGACTGGCTGTTAAATTGTGACCATTCTTTTCTTTTTATTTTGATAATTAATTTGGTCATTTCACTAAAAGATGACATGTCTTTTGGAATTATAATTAAAATTCTAAGATGCAGGAGGTTGCATCGACCGTATATATAATGCAAGAAGCGTAGACGTAACAAGAGATTTAGAGAATTTTGCAACTTTAAATTCGAGCATTTTAATGAGGAGAACTTTTGGATATGTGTATGTACGTATGTAGCTGTAAATTAATATTCTGTTTCAAGGGCTGAAACATAAATCTCAAAAGACAAAAGTGGTGGAAATTAATATTAGTACAGGTGTAGGAGACAAGGAACATATTCATTGTTCAATGCTATATATATAGCTGCTGATAAAATTGTTCATGTCCGATAGATATACAGCTTGGTGTAAGACATTGATGTTCATTGCTTCAAATCAGATACAAAAATAGATTTTGTCCTGGATAAGGATTGAGTGATCAATCGATGATAAAATTAACAAACTTTTAAAGGGGGGTTCTTCTTCTTCATCTCTCTCTCTCTCCCTCCTTTAATTTCTTGTGGCTGGACTGTGAAGGAAATTGTGAATGGAGATCATGTCCATTACAACTTTCTGGCAGCAGACAACATATATTAACTCAAAAGGGTGATGTTAGAATATGAAATTTAGGATGTTGTACTAATTGAAGCATGGAAATTCACCTAAAGTTGTAATGATCTGCAACAAATAGATTCTGGCAACGATGAAATCTAGGAAACACAAACTCTTTTTATGGCTAACGTTTGCCTCGATAGATTTGATGCAGTTCCCCCCTTATAGTTAGGCTCGGAACATTCAACGAACTATTAGAGTTCTTATCTTGCAAGATATATAGATTATACGTAGCCACATGTGCGTAACACTTCATATAAACACTTGAGATAACCATCACATAGAGTGGTGTTTGGCCTGATAAATCTGCTATTCCTGGTAAGAATTTCCAGGTCATGTTATAGCTCACCAGGAGGAAACTGCTGCTTAATGGGAATTTCAAAAGCCCTTTAATTTAGTCTCTATTTTGTGTGAAACAGATGTATCCTCCAATTCCAACCCCACTTTTAATTAGCCATCTTGCTATAGCAACCCCACTTTCTTTGTACTTGTGCGGTACAACTTCAAAAAGGGCACCAAAATTACTTTTCCATGTTGAAAAATGAACATATTCTTACACTCATGTCCATATCATTCTACTCACCTTATATAAGTAACTCATCAACTATGAGGTCTAACAGCACTGCCCCATCTGTAGTTTCGTCTGTTGATAGTCACGTTTCATGCAAGCCTGCCCGTTATGGTCTTTGAGCGTGTAAGAATGGAAATGGAGAGTGGATGGTTATGGATTAAAGGCCTTCCATCGAGATCACTAGCTAATACGTATGAGATTTATAGGCAAACAACAAAGATCGCGACAGATGATCCAAGAAAGCTGATCCATTCGTTCAAAGTCGGCCTTGCACTTACATTAGTTTCGTTTTTCTACTACTTTCAGCCTTTATACAACAGCTTCGGTGTGTCTGCAATGTGGGCTGTGATGACTGTAGTCGTTGTCTTTGAATTCTCCGTTGGTACGTTTTTGAATCTCTTAAAAGCCTTCTCAATATGTGACTGAAAACATGAGTACTAATGCCTCTTTTACGTTCGTTTCTTAGGTGCAACGCTTGGAAAAGGGCTAAACAGAGGATTGGCAACGCTGGCAGCCGGTGCTCTCGGCATTGGGGCTAATCACCTGGCAAGTGTATCCGGCAAAACCAGTGAACCGATACTGATTGGCCTATTTGTCTTCATACAAGGTAAAATCTGCACTAGAGAGAACTACACAAAGTTATTGAATTCTTGATCAGTGGATTGCTCTCTCTGGCTGACATAGCACTGCATGCAGCTACAGCATCGACGTTCGTACGATTCTTTCCCAGGGTGAAGGCTAGATACGATTACGGCATGCTGATATTCATCCTGACATTCAGCCTGGTTTCCATATCTGGTTTTCGGACAGACGAGATACTTAACCTGGCTCAGAAGAGGTTGTCGACCATACTCATCGGTGCGTCAACCTGTGTGATCGTATCCATTTGCGTCTGCCCTGTATGGGCCGGTGAAGATCTCCACAACCTCGTTGCTCGAAACCTAGACAAACTCGGGAGCTTCTTCGAAGGTATACCTACTTTATACCGTATATATATATATATACATCGTACGTAACTTACTACAAACTGACAGGATTTTTACGTACATACAGATTTAACAGCTGAGAATTTCAGACCGTGGGAGGCAGCACAAACAGAGAATGGTAGTGGAGTGTCTGTAACGAGGTTGAACAGTGTTCTTGATTCGAAGAGCAGCGAAGAAACATTGGTGGGTGAAACGTATTCCTGGCACCGTTTGTATAGTATAGTATACGTATTTAAACTGCAATATATACGTTCCTGAATTTGGATAATTTGCTATTGGCAGGCGAATTTTGCTAGGTGGGAACCGGGTCATGGGCGGTTCATGTATCGGCATCCCTGGAAACAGTACCTGAAGATTGGAAACTTGACAAGACAGTGTGGGCGCCGGATTGAAGCTCTCATTAATGCCTACCTTAACTCTTCCAAGACTCAGGTATATATACACACTTTCCACCTTTCTTACCATCACTTTTGTTCACTACCCATTAATTCTATTCTAATTACTCCAATCGTGATCGGAAATTCTAGCCCGAACCTGGTTCGGTTAAATTTGAACTAATTATGTGGTAAGTGCAATACATTAATCGTATGATTGGTGTATAATTTAGAAGAAGTGATCAATCACATAGCAAATGTAACACACTTGTTCTATGATTAGTTTGATTCGACCAAATTTGATTTAAACAAGAATTTTCCAATCTTGACATTTCCTCATAAATTAGGAATATTTTACTTAGACTATTTTCTGAATTTGACTATATTGTAGGAAAAATAAAACACATCAATTTTGTAAATTTTGCTCATAGCTCTTACAGTCATTTTCTTCTATTACACCCTGGTCGACACACACAACGAATGTACAATCTTCCCTAAAAGGTTTGTGGGTTGCCATCATGTTTTTTCGTTTTTGTAACAAAAAGAAAAAAGAAAGGATTTTTAGTTAAACTTGTTTGAAAGATCTTATAATAAAACTAATAATAGACAAAATAAAATTATGAATAGATTATAAATTGCTAGTATGACAATTTTATTAACATGGTCAAAATTGAATGACATAAAATTATTTTTTCCAGAAGGATTTATAATCCTAACACCGTATTCTTTAGTCTTATAAATACATCTTATAAATTTTTAAAATAAGATGTTTTGAAGAGTTTTTAAACACACACAGAGACCTGCCGAAAAATGAATTTATATCGTAAAATATGACTGTATAGACCGCACGATAATTTTGCAACCTTAATAACTATTTTTAATATTGCAGGCGCCGGAAGAAATTGGAGGGACAATCCAGGACGCATTTTCCGGCATGATTTCAGAGTCAGGGAAAGCGCTAAAAGAAGTCGCGTCGGTCATTGAAACAATGAGCAGGCCACCCTCTCCCAATCCCCACCTCGCCAACCTTAAAATCGCGTCCAAAAATCTGAAATCTTTACTAAAGTCGGATTTCTGGGAAGGGTACAGCAACCTCTCGCAAGTTATACGAGTTGCTGCAGTTGCGTCGTTGCTGATCGATATTGTTGTTTGTGTGGAAAACATTGCTGATGCTGTCAACGAGTTGAGCTCCATGGCCCATTTCAAGTGCAAAGATGGAAATAACAGGGATTTCCGACAGGTTCTGGTGGAAATTCCGAGTGTTAGTCGTGTTGGAAATGATGGAGGAGACGCGGTTAATAAGGCGGAGGCTGGCAGACAGGTTTTGAACGTATAGATGTGGAATATGAGATGTTGTGTTGTTAAGTTTTACCAAAATTTTATGGTAGAACTCATTCGATCATATAATAAATATAATTATATTTGTATACATGATTGGTCGATCAAATAATTCGACTCAAAATGTTTGAAATTTTTAAATTATTCTTGTTGAGTTTTAAATTTTGAGTTTCGAGACATCACACCACCTATTTTTGATAATTTTATTTGTAAACTATGTGTATACGGTGTATGAAAAGGGTAATCATTCCAAAAATTGAGGTCTTGAAATTTTGGAAAATCTTAAAGGATGTTCATAATAGTTTCTTTTTGTAATGGTAATAATTTATAAACAAAACTGTAAGTTAAGTCACGATAGAATTTGAGAATGTTCGAAAATAAAAGGTGCAAATATATGATTTAAATTGCTCCCATTTTTAAGAATTCCCACATCCACGCACGATGCCATCTCTCACTTAGAGTCGTCCATTCTCCAAAATTAATTTTACTTATTTAATTATTCTAACTTTAGAAAAAGGGTGACCCAAAAGATCACAATTAAATTAATTGTTGAAAAAAGTTGGGGAAAAAAATTAGTTAAAGTAAACGTTTGCGGCGGGAAATGTCTTGAAAGAGAGTCAACTTATCAGAATTAGCATTGGGAGATTAGTGCTAATGCAGGAACATGGCTAATTACTACATTATAAGTGGGTTTAATTATTAAAAGAGACGTAATTGATTTCTCAACAATAAAATAAAGCATAAAATGAGAGACTAATTTGATTAATTAGTAAAGGTGTTTGAGTTGTTCTCCACTAATTCAAATGTCACTAAGACTTGTGGATCTAAAAGGGATCACTTACCCTAGAGATATAGGATTTAGAGGGTGTTTGGTTAATTAAGTTTATTCCAAATATTTTATAAGATTCTACATTTTATATGCTGTTTTAATGGTTTAAAAATATTAAATTGTATTTTAAAAATAAACTTTTAAAATATTTGGATTAATAAAATATTAGAATGTTCAGCATACTAAACATTTCATATTGTCATAATAACGGCAAAAAAATTAAACTATTATAATTTAAATCATATACATAGATATTTTTGCTTTTAGGAGAAAAACATCAATTATATGAGGAGTAAAAGTAAAATACTAATAAAATTGTGAGAGTGTTTTTATCTATTTCATGCTAAACTTAAAGAGTTTAAACGATCTTATAGAAAAAAAAAAATGGATTGAACTTATTCTTCTTTTTTAAAGAATTTATATGATACTAAACATCTTATCTGAAACTTTATAAGTTCTTTAGAAAAAAAAAATAAAATTTACCAAACAATTTTACATCTTATAAGTTGTTTTGAAAAATTTATAATCATAACGCAACACCTCTATTGATATAAAACTTGTGGTGGATGCATCTATAGTATTTCAATGAGAAGCTTATGATCTACGAAGTTTGATATGATTTATGATGATTGGAGTCGAAATCACCTAAAACTGTGGATATAAAGAAAAAGAAAATAAAAAAATAGGTCTTTAAGTATCAAATGAGTATATGCTTTATGATCTCACACCGACAAATTAAGCTAGTGATGATAGTCTTTTTTTTCTTTGCTTTTTTGCCTCACTAAGTAGGTAAAGAAGTTAATTTTTACCCTACAAATTTGAGATGATGGTCTGAATTGGGGCGAAGTGTAAGTCCACAAACATACTATACCATATTTATTATTATTATTATTTAAATATACTTAGGCTGTGCACCAAATTATATTAAATAAATTATACTCTATTTGTACCCAAAAGTTTGGTCTGACATGAAATTTTAAATTTAAGTTAAGCAAAATGTGAATTTTTTATGTGTCGTCATATTAGTATAGTATGTATTGGGTGGACTTACACTTGGGCCGGAAACCAGATCGGCCCTATTCAGACAGGGCTGGGATTCAATGATATTGGGCCGGACAACGAATCAGGGGGCCCATCTGAGTTTTGGGCCATTGATTCCTCTAGTTGTCAATCGCGCTTACTCACTCATCTCTACTTTCATTTGGAAAGTGATGATCCTTTTCTTTTCTTTTGACTATGATGATATGTAGATTCAAATATAGAGGTGGCAAAATGACTCGAATCCGGCAGGATCCGCCCTAGACCCTTTCCTAATATGGTGGGTTCGGGTTCAAATATTTGAAGACGGGGCGGGTAATGAGTCCTAATTTTTAGGACCCGTCCCGATATGTTATATATATATATATATATATTTTTAAAATACGTCCTATACAATCAAATTTTTTTAAGTTCCATCCCCCCCCCCCCACACACACCAATTTGTAGTTGAGAACTTGTGCTTTGGAAGTATTTGATGAATAATTTTATTTGTAATTGATATATTGTATTTTTTTTTCTTTTATTGTAGAACAAACAAAAAAAAATTAAAAAACATAACCGAGTCTACTGGGTTAGACCCGTCCCGACGGGTTTTCTACCGGGGCGGGGTGGGGTGGATCCCGGGTCCTTCCCAAAGTTGGCGGGATGGGTTCTGGGTCCACCCAAACTCGCCCCAAACTCACCCCATTGCCACCCCTATTCAAATATATACACATGCATGTTTGATACCATGTAGGAAAAAACAAGTGATTGTCAAGAAAAGCTTTGCAGATAAAATTAAAAACATTGAATAAGTGAATTCACACATCAAACTGATTCTGGATTTTCAATTGTAGATTAACAGACACATATTAGTAGATGGAGGAGTCACGTATCATCCATACTAGCTATTAGGTAATATTTAAAAATATTGAATCCAAAAGTCGAACAAGATACGCATTTATTACACAAATATATTTCTTTTTTATATCAGCCATTTGCTTGTCAGCCCCCCTTGACTCGGTCCCTCCGAATTCAATCGGACCAATTGGTGATAAATTTGCAGCTGGATTTGAAAACTCTACTCGGAAGTCACTCCGTTTCATTGCTCTGGATAAGGAGAATGGTGAGATTATTGTGCGACCGTCTTTGGCCATGGTTAAGGATGGTCTCGTCGCTGGGAATCAACTGCCATTGGATATTTTCTGAGCCGGAAACCTGCTTTTCATCCGCTAAGGGATTTTGTCCACTCGATCTGGTTTCTTCTTCTTCAGCTTTGAGTCCCAAATTTCAATGGAGAAGGTCATTGAGAGTGGCCCTTGGCTCTTCCAAGGGCAGCCGATCATTCTCCGGCATTGGGAGCCTAGCTTGGCACTTCGTAAACATAATCACTCCCAGGTGCCAATCTGGATTCGCTTGCGCCACCTCCCGATGGAATTCTGGACTGATGATGGCCTGAGCACCATTGCCAGCGGGATTGGTCATCCCCTTTACACTGATGCCATCACTAAGGCATGCACGAGAGTGGATTTCGCTCATGTATGTGTCATGCTTGATTTTGAATCCACCCTTCCTCGCCATGTGGTCGTCATGATCCCTTCAGAAGATGGCACTAAAACCCCTTGCCATGTTGATGTTGAATATGAATGGGTTCCGTCAAAGTGTCGTGCTTGTCGCTCCCTTGGCCACTCTCGATCATCTTGCCCCTCCGTTGCTAAGCCGTCAAAACCCCCGATTTCTGTCTTCGTGCAAAAGGCTAAAGTCCCTCAAGCCTTTCCAGATTGTCAGCCTAAACCAGTTCCCCCCCCCCCCCTTTCCATGGTGACCCCCACGCCCCCAGAGATGGTGCACCCTTTATCCTCTCATCGGGCTGGCGACATCCCGCGGTCAGTCCCTGGCCTTCGCAAGGATCTCAGTTTTGATCGTCTTTCCTCCCGACCTGATATGGGCAAGGCGATTGCTGTTCACAACTCATTCCAGTCTCTGGACAAATTCTGTGCTTCAGACAATGTGGACCACCCTGAATTGCACAACCCCCAGGATTCATCCTCCTCCTGGCCCCTATCCGGTGTGACTTGATCTCGTTGGATATTCACTTGATTTGTTCTTTAACTCTGTATTACCTTCGTTTTGTTGCTCCCGACTTGCATGTTGGGTCGTTTAGTTCCTATTTTTGCTTCTGTTTTGGACTCTTGGCCCATCGCCTAGTCCTGTTTGTACCTCTTTTATTTATTTTGATGCAATTTATATTTACCTAAAAAAAAAAAAATCACAAATACAGTCCCTTTAAAACTAACCTTTTTCTTTGGTTTCAGGCCGTTCCTGTAAGCATTTGGATTGTACGACTTTCGTATAATTGATTTTATCATACTTATATATGTATGTAATCAAATACTTATTCAACGGCGTTGATGTAGTTTTTACTTATAAATACATGATGAATACCATCTTTATTAGCACCCCAAACGTGAACAATTTTCGAAGTTTTAATTAAGTCCTAGGTACGTAGCTAAAGGAAACGATCTCCAACATCATTAATGGCATAGAAGTTGGAGTCCATTTTGCATGATCCTAAACTAATTATGCTGTAAACTCATCAGTAATCGAGACAACACCAAGAAATTATTAATTGTACACACGTGTGGGTATATAGGTGCATTTGATTTGACACATTTTTATCTTAATTAATTAGGACTATATATACATAGGCATGCAGTTATAGAGATTAATTAATCCTGGGATATTCAACTCTCTTCTCAAACTTGTAATTAATGTTACCTTTTGCCCAACAAAGTTGTTGGTATATATGTTGAGATTGGAAGAATCCAAGAAGGATCTTCACATCTTCACCTTTTTTTATATCATGTAAAATTCTTACCAGCGGTGTGTGAATTACAGATCACGTACGCATTTGTAAATTTTTATGTATATATTTTTATTAATATAACTAGGAGATTTGCAGTAGAAGACCTGAATCTTTAAGTACGACATCTCCTTAATTAAATATGTCAATGTGGTTAAATCTTTTAGTTTAAATCGATGTTTCGTCTAGTATTTAATGTACATATATTAGTCATGTGTATTAATTAAAATATTCTTTTAAATATGTAAATTTTATGGTGGTCCTATATATATATAATAAAGTAGAATATAAAATGAATAATGTTAACGACCCATAAAAGATTTTTAATAGGTGAACTCTGTCTTTCTTTTGCTTTACACAATCCATTAGACAATTAATCTTTGTTGTAATAATTCAGAGATATTAATTGTAGGAAGGCATGTGATGATAACAGCTTCTTTTCCACTCCAAATCCCTCTCTAAACTACCACCACTGCCAGGAAATTAACTATTTAATAATAATAATAATATTATTATTATTATTTAATAATAATATTATTATTGTCATTGTTATATTATACACTTTGAAAAGCAGCACTGATGAAAGAGTCATATGATACTCAGTTCATCATTATGACTTGCGCCCTATGAACAAAACCCTCACTTTATGGTGCAAGAAAAATAGATTAAGATAATAATTAATTTAAGATTAAACGGCAAAATATTATTTGCGCTTAATTCATTATTTATAATAAATTAAAGTTAAACACAATTTATCATTCGACACACATTCTATATTCATAAAGTATTTATAGAAAAATCAAGTCACTCATTTTCGTCGCTTGTTTTGACGGGATAAAGTGGGGGAAAGTGAATTTTTCGTCCAGCATCTTAGGTCAATAATACACTTCTATTTTGTTGATTACAAAATTTTTTATTAATAATCTCCTAAGTTAAATTGTTACTTTTGGTTCTTTTATCATATTCCATTAGTATTTTGATAGAAAAGATATTATCCATAATACTAATAGGGTCTGACAAAAAGGATTAAAAATGAGATTTTTGGTAACTTATGAAACCATCAATGAGAATCTCTTAACCAATAATACAAAAAAATTTGCTAGCCCTCAAAATATGGAACGAAAATGTTATTTCTTCGGATAAAGTCCATTCCAACTTGACGTTATTAATAACCAAATAAAGCTCGAATAACAATATTCTTTCTTAAAGTCGACGAAAATTCAAATACATTTAAATAATTTTACATTAATTCAGTGTGATCCAATTGTTTACACCCTATAAAATTATATCCCCAGAACAAACATCGAAGAACATCATTTATTATCAAACTACCGCTAGGAATATTTTCCGGTAATTTCACACATGGATAATGACATAAAGTTAAGATTTCATTTTCCACAATATATTATAATAAAACTAAGTCGTACATGCTTCAAGTTCAGGGAAAAAAAAAAAAAAAAAAAATTAACAATAAGGTACAACTAGAAACCTGCTGATAAAACTCAAACATCAACATGGCAGTCCATGATCAACTGAAACTTAATCGCCGCCGGCCCGATGGCCACCCCATTATTTCTGCCGCCGAAATTTATATACGCCGGACAATTCACATGCAAATGGTACCTCCCGGAGATGAACGTCCCCACTTTCCATCTGATTCTGCCGTCAACTCTGACGTTCACCAGAACCGTTCCGGCGATTTGGTCCTCGCTCAGGGAAACGCCGACGTACGGAGCCACGGGGACTTGATTGCCGTACAGAAATGGCGACCAGACGGTGATGTCTTTGTGGCCCTGGTAGGTGGGCGGGAGCAGCGTTGGTAGAGTAATTTGCTGGCCGTGGTAGGCGGCGTAGACGTCGACTTTGTCGTAGTAAATGCCGATTCTGTCGTTGGGGTTTCGGGAGGAGAGCGTGATTTGGAGGTTGGAGGTGAGGATGTTGGTGGAGGAGAGGTTGAAGGCGTAGACGGTGGCGTCTTGGAGGACGAAATGTGGCTTGGTGGGGCGGAGGATGAGCCATATGAGGAAAATGAGGAAGAGGATGAGGATGATGAAGCCTATAACGGCGGCGAGGAGGCGGCGGATAAGCTTGTCCCGGTCGGTTTCGTGGCAGCAGTCCTTCTCCGTCATGGTGGGTGGAAGTTACTGTGGGTGGGGGTGGTGAAGAACAATGGGCTGAGTCAGAGTGTCGTCTTGTGTATGGTAAATGTGGGGGAGATTGAGTTTGTTTGTGCATACATAATAATATCTCATTTTTATAGCACAAGTAAGTGTGTGTGTGTGTTTGGTGTTTGGTGATGCGTGAATTTTAGTTCATACTTTTGAGTTGTACATTTGTATCATAGTAAGCGTATGATTAACACGTGCTAGCTCTTTTTTTAAATTAAAAAAATACAACTAAAATAGCTTATAGTTTATAAATACTGATGCATGCAATATGTGTTAGTGTAACTCCAAGGTGTGATAATTTTTTTTTTTTGAATGGGGTGGTGGGTTCAGGATTAAATATCTTTTATCATATTTTGATCTTCCAAATTGGTATCACACGCACGTATATATTTAAATGGGTAAGATTTTTAGTTACATATTAATATGACACCAAAGTGTGATAATCCTCCCCAAAGGGTTTGCTACATAAAGTGATTGTGAAATTCAGTTTGGTCCAACATATTTAAGTTTAAAGCAGGAGGTGTTAATGTATAAAATGTAGAATTTTTTTATTTTTATTTTTGGGTAACGTATTTAAATATTATGGGTTATCCATTGGTGAAAAAACCTTATCTTTTAGGGTTGGGTTGATGAAGGAGTAGAAGATTCAAGAATTATAAGGGGACCCCCATAATCATACTCAATATTCATACTCACGAAGTTGTACTCTTGCGAAGATGACAATGTAAATGACAACTACGTAACCTGCCATTCTCTGCACAAACTCTTATTTCAATACCAATTTTATCACGAATTCAATCTATCTTACATAATTATTTTAAGATATGAGATATATTTGATTGGATATGAGATATATTTCACAAGCAAGAAGAGAGAGAGAGAGTTTTTTTTCTGGAGTTGGGATCCATCCCATCAAGTACAAGTACATAAACAATCAATAATTTCAGTCCAACTAATCTTTAATTTTCTTTTACTCTTTATATTCCACAGCCTTTCAAGATCCAAGCACACACAGAATCATAGGTACCATATTCCATAATTTTGAGTGCATCTAACCACCAAACATGGATATTGAGGTAGTTTGATGTGGTACGAAATGACCTTTCCCTTTCATTCAAGTAGACATGAGACAGCAACTTCGGGGCCCCGCCTGCAGGTGGCTTGCCACCGGCATTGGTGGTGTGGATGTGCTAAAACAACCATGACAAAAATCCCAACAAACTCTTCCTTGGCTTTTAAGGAAAAAATTTCCACAATGAGAGCCCATCTTGACATTAATGCAAACACTATCAATAAAAATTTTCAACTGACTCATAACTTCCACTAATGACAACAAGAACCAGTTTCTTACATTCAAAACAACTGAACGCACACATGTTTTGTGTACTATAAGTTGGTTTCAGTTAGCCGTAGTTTGATCTTTGTGGTTTGAAGTGCGCATTAAGAAGACACAATTCAAACAAAAGAGTAGTGTCTGCTTCAGAGAGTGAGTTTCCTATGATGTTTGGATGAATTCATAAGCTCCTTAAACTATAACAGACAAATGGTAGCGATACAGATACCACATCAGAAACTGAGGGCAGAAGACGCTTACTACCCAGAGATTCGAACAAAGTAGACCAAGAACCTTGTCGTTATTCCAGCATACAAAGTATATGCTATTAACGTAAAGTAACGCAATAAGCCAGATGCACAGAAGATGACATTCATGTACAGACACCAATTGCTGGTTAAAATCGTAAAAGTTCACAAACGACCTCAAACCGTGAGACATTCAGGACAAGACACCATTGTGTCAAATGCATACCTGAAACTTCGTGTAACAATGATAGGAGGCTGACTGACTATAGTGTATATAGTAGGAGCTCACCAGCAATTTGAGGGATAAGATAAAAAAAGGAGAAATTCAATGTATTGGTCAAATTTATCTCTGGAGGACAATTGAAGGTTAAACTACTTCAAGTTTGAGAGCTGTTGCAACCTCTATCATACAACTCAAGATACACTGATTGAGATGGAACCATATTCAAAGAAATTCCCATCAATGAACAATTAAAATATATATTTCCGCGAGCAGGAGGATAAATACCCTTATTCTGGAGAGAAAATGGTTGATACTTGGATCTGGAGTCAGAGTATGTTTAGAAACATGTAGTAAACCATAAGATTTATGCTTTTGAGTAGTTTAAGTTGAGATAGAGCAAACTCAAAAAAAAAAAAAAAAGAAAAGAAAAAGAAAATAATTTCGTGCTGTACATGCTATTCCAAAGGTGACAAACAAGTAGATGGTGAAACAGAACTCCAGTAGCAAACATTCAAACACACTATATATTCCTCAAAACATACTCCTACAGAGATCATGTTCCAACTTATACTTGTGATCGTTAATGAACAAAGTGAAAAGCGATTTGTTGTAACATGTATGAGTTAGATAAAATGGTAATCATAAAACATGACAATCATCTGCACAATCTTCATCTATGTAAGGTCAGAAAGAAAAATTGCCATCTTCAAAGTGGCAAATGTTAATGTTGGTGTAGAAGATACAAAAACAGCGAAAAGACAAATTCCCATTTGTTTCAAACTCATCCTTCCTCAGTTCGCAACTATTTCTGTTCAATGATTACTGGACATGTGAATTCAGAAGATAAAACATAACCAATTAATTGAAATCCTCAAGGTAAACAAGTTTTAAGGACGCAATCCATTGAGGTCACTGTCTCAATATTCAGACTCAAAAGTAGTTTATATTACTCAATGAGATATCCCAAGGACAGGAAACATACAAATCAAAGCCCACAAGAAACCTAGACGCATCAAAACTCCTTTACTTTTTAAAATTTTACCAAATCATCTAATTTTCCATACAAGTTTCCCTCTGCTGCCAATAGGAAACCAGAGTTGTTTCCACTCAGCTCTAAGCAGTAGTCAGGCACAATCAACACCAAAAGACCAAAACATGAATAATCACACAGAAATGAGATGAAAACAAAGCACAATCCTTTGAGCAGCAAATTCATCAACTAACAATGTAAAAATCAAAGAACAGAACATGTTGAACTTTACACGATCACAAGTTAAGCAACATTTGGAAAATCAAGAACAGATGAAATTTGAGCTGTACATATGCATAAGTTTATCCTCAGAACCTACATTTCCTGTATATATAAAAACAACAGGAACTAAATTAGATTCTTCATCCTCATTCAACATCAAACAGAGAAAACTAGTCAATTCACCTCAAATTCCTACGCGGCACTGCCTCGGTCCACCGATTAACGTCCCCGATCCCCCATTACTCCGAACTCCAACAGCCAAATCCCCGCAAAACACCCTCAAAAACCTCCTCCTAGTCCTCCATGCCTTTGCCTTGAAACTAACGATAGACACCATCCTCAAATTAAACCCCACATTCCCATTATTTCCCCTCTCACTGTTTATACCATCCACCGCTGGCTTATCCAAGAAACTCCCCGCCGCTGCGAAATTCGCGGTCAAAGAAGTCTCATTTTTTGTGCCCTGCGAAAACGGCGGTATCATGGTATCCGAAAGCGACCAAGATTTGTAAAATACTACGGCCTGGATATGATCATAGGAGAGGGTCATCTTCTTGTTAGGGTTTCGCGCCGTGAGGCGGACTTCGGAGGTGAAAGAGATGAGCGAATTGTTGCCGAGTGTGAAATTGGAGAAGGAGAACGTGTCGACTCGGAACTCGGGGAGCTGCGGGCGTAGGACCAGCCATACAATGAAAGTGATTGTCGCGAAAACGATGATGAGCCCAATCACAAAGGCCAAGACGCGCCGGAGGAAGGTGGCGCGGCGGGCGATGTTGGGGTCAGGCTGGTAATTTTGCTGATAGTAGGGGTTGTTTTGGTGACTGTAGTAAGCGTTGATAGGAGGAGGAGCGGCGGCGGCGGCGGCATAGGGGTAGGCGGTGCCGGGTGGCGGTTGGGTGGCTGAGTAGCCATTGGCATTGGAATTGGGATTGGGGTTAGGGTTGGGGTTTGGGGCGGGATACCCTGTGACTGGTCTATTGTGGTCTTCCATGAGAGATTTTTGCTCCCGTCGGATCTTGACCTAAAGCAGTTTCTTGATTTTTGAGGTCGGCAAGAGTCAAATTGACACGCAGTGAGAGTGTTTGTGCTTGTGGGATAACCGAGAAACGAGACGAGCTCAACGACCACCGTCCTGCTGCGCTTTACTTCTCCGTAATTCTGTGGATCGGGTTCTATACACCCAATACAACCACCGCCATTAGATCACAATGTTTGAAAGGATTCTAGGGAATGCAAATAGAAATAGAAGAAAACTTGGGCAGTTTCTGCAAATATATATTCTTTGTATCCAATGGCTTGCAATTGGAGGCCAAGATCTTGTATTAAATTTTCAAGTCATCTGTTATAATTGCACGTATAATGTAATGTAATTTTGTTTTAAAATCATATTTAATTTAATTATATCTTTTTAATTTAAAGTAAATACATATCAATCACATATTAATGTAAAATATTCATGTACGATATGAAAATATGATAGAAAATTTACACTAAATAATGAGTCCATCTTTTAGTATCTATAAATCTATGTTTTAGTATCTTTTGATATCCACGTGCAATATGAAAGCACGATTAAAGATCCGCTAAATAATGAGCCCATAATTTAGGGAAAAGTTTCTAAAAGTTCTTTAGAACTATGCCCATAAAAATTATTGAAATATATTTGAATTAGTTAAATTTTTTATATTTAGAATACTACAATAATTATTCGAGGAAATTGATCTTTTAATTAAAATATATATTATAAATGACTAATAAATTCTTCATTTAGAAACAGAAGGAGAACGGGTGGCTTAAAGTTCAAATTGTGGCACCAAGAGGATGTATGATTCATCTTATTTAGAACATCCTATAAACTCGTATCCTATAAAATATTTTTAAAATTTATAATGTTCAAATTTTATTTTAAAAATAAGCTGTTTAAATATTTAAATAAAACAAAATCAAAGAGTTTAAGAAAAAAAAAATACAATTTTAATCCTGTAACATAGGGGGTGTGATATTTTTAGTGTTGTACGAACTGATTTTTGCAACTTAATCCTATAATTTTAAAATTTTGATAATTTTATTCATCTTCTGACCAATAGTCTAAAATTACATGTAACTTGCACAAAATTCAATTTAATTGGGAATTCCGATCAATTACCATTATATGATTGCCTGCTTCAACGGTAATTGCCCTTTTCTTAATTCCAAATTATTGATGATGCCCTCAATTAGTTTTTGTGATGGTTAATTTCGCACTACAATATTTTGTGCATTGAATGTATTGATATTTTTCGTATATCTATTATTGTTAAGAAAAAGAGTGATTTGTGAATTATACAAAATATAATATCCAAAGAACGTGTATCAATCACTTTAGTGTATGCTATTAATATACGATATAAAAGTGTGATATAAGATCTACACTAAGACCAGAAAAGAATTTTCCAGCAATATACATTCATGCATATCATACACTAATTTCACACTCACGCATATATTGTATGCTACATCCACTTTTAAATTATAACTGTAACATCCACAAGTTTTTGTATATAATGGTGAGACTAATTTGTAAGTATTAAAGAAATCTACACTTATTAAAAATAATAATTTATAAATTAAAAGTTGAATATATTAGAATTTATAGGGACTTGATTAGAATTTTATAAAATTTTCTTGAATGAATAATATAAATATATAAAGTTAGGAATTATATTTGCAATTTAGTGAAAGTTATAAAAAGAGAGAGAAGAAAATTTGGGAAAGACACGTGGGTGCCACTACCCTTGCTAACAATGTAGGCAAGTGTGTTTTGCCTTTGCCTCTTTTCAAAACATGTATATATATTACATATTATATATTATATATAGATACGATAAGCAATAAGTGGAATTCATCATTTAGTAAAATTGAGGGCAGCTCTTTCGACAGGTAAGATTTACTACTTTTAATTATTAATTAATTATGTATAATTATATTATTTAATTAATGCATTTATTAAATATGATTTGTCCTATTCGATTTATTATTTAACCGAAAAATTTATTGAATTTGAGCATTTATACAAATTAGTGATCGGGTAAAAATTTAATTGGACCAGGGATATTATAACCAATAAATTATAATTTATTTATTTTATTAGATTTAACCATTATTATAATAAATTATTCAAAATTAACTGAGTTTATTAACTAAATAAATAATTGTATATATTATTGTGTAAATAATTATAATAGTGAAGAATTGACAGAAATTAATAAGAATAGTAGAAAATTATGTTTGAGAAATATTAGAAAATTATATTTAAAAAATATGGTGTTTATTAGAAAGGAATATGAAATTTTTGTAATAATTTCATTTAGAGATGTTATAGAGAACGATAGTTATAAAAATATGAGGGGTTTGATAAGATAAGCTCTTATGAGTTAATTGATAAATTAGATATATACGGAAGAAGTTATAGTGTCCAATATTTAGACGAAAAAGGAACGGAGGTTTGGATTTTAATATAAATGAAATATTAAAAGATTGATGAAAAATACATGAATACTATGTAGTAATATCATTCAAAATTTACGATATTCCGAGATATTGATTATACATATTATAACCTATTATAGGACACGAGGATAAAGCAGAGAATTAATCAGCTCCTTTTACTAATGTAATTGTTTTGAGATTTGAGGTAAGTATAGTTAATTGGATCTATATAAATATATATGATTATACTTGTTTGTCATAAACCTGATCGGTATTTGTAAATATTTATTTGGATTACGTAGTTATCGTGTGAAGTTATCGTTATGTGTTTATTTGTGATTATTTATGTGTGGAAAAGATTGATGAATGATTGTCATATATTATATTCTATTGTTGCATGAGGTTGAACGAAGAAGTCAATTATGAGTATATCGTTGAATTGTGATAATGAGATGACTTACCTAGTTGGGGAACATAGTCAATGGTTTGTGATGATGTGATTGATGACGATGTGATATGAGAAAAATGAATATAAGCTAGGTACCATGACGCGTAGGGTACCGGGGTATTCCAGGTAGCGGGGAATATCCTGTGTTGATAGCTACACACTGGGGTGGTGTGGAGATGCCATGTTCGTTGTGATATTCTATGCTGATATTACTACACACTCAGATAGTGTGGGGATATCACATTCGACGGGTATCCTGTGCTGTATAGATATTGACTGAGATGATGATGGCCAGCAGAACCATTGACCGATGTACTCCAATTAGAGTAAGTAAGGCCCTAAGAATTAAATAATAACGTCGAGTATTATGCTGTGGATTGAGATGACTGTTGGTATGTATTACTTCCTGAATTTATTGTGATTGCATGGATAGTATCCATTGGTTGATGTCGTTGCATGATTTCTTATTACATATGTGCATATATATATATATATAAATTAATTAGCTATACTTATTGAGTAGGCAGCTCATTCCTTGCCATATATTTTTTCAGGGTTTAGGTCGTAGTGACTCGCTGAATTGGATCATAAGCTGTCCTTCAAGTCTTATTAGGTGGGTCAGTAGTGATATCTTGAGTTGAGATCTTTAGCTATATAACTACAAAAATATTAGATTTTTATTTGAATTTGTATTTCACGATTTACTGATTTTAATATAAATTTATTTTAAAACAGGTTTAATTATGGACTATGTATTATAATTAGTGGTATCCACGTGTAGTGCGGTAGAGGGTGCTACAATAACTTTTTTGGTTGAAAAAAAACACATGTCAATCATTTATTGGCGTGATGTTGATATATAGATACAAAAGTATGACAAAAGATCTATACTGTTAAAAGAGCATCACCAATGGATCTAACAGGTTACAAACAATTGAAATTAAGATAGAATCAACTTGCTACGGGCCTGAACGAATCACGTTCAGTGTATCTTAAATTGAAAAATTGAGAAAAAAATATTGAACACTAAATACGACGTGTTTCACACATACACACATTTATACGTGCATCACTATGGCCATATTTGCATTCCCATATAAGGCTATATTAGGCCATATAAACGCCTTAATCCATGTTTGTTGGATGTTTACTTGAGTGCATTTGGGCCCGCAATTAGTGTCTCCCTCCTGCTACTATCCCCTTCTACAAGTCGACTACAATATGCTCTAATGGGTCGATATTGCTTATCTTAAAAGAAGTAGATTATTGAATTAAGATGCTTTGAAAAATTACAAATAAATTCTGACAGTCGACAAATGCCTGTATACTAGCACCAAAAATTCAAAAGTGATTTAATTGATAGTCAATGAACTCATCGCGGTTATGATATTCACAATGAAAATTCAAAATGATTTTGATAGTCGATGGACGGTCTTATAAACATAGAAATAATTCAAAGTAATTTTGACAAAATCCAACTAATTTCACATTTTAGTTATTATATGTGTATAACTCTTTCAGTGCGGGAAAAAAAAAGTTATGCTTGTCCAAAATTCTCCTCTAACCCTCTCCCCCTCTTTGGGGGATGTGGATAGTGAATTTACTATCACGTTGTGTTTTACTAATTAATATTTTATTTTTCTTTGTTATATTATGTTGATCCAAAAAGCATGTCATGTTTGTCTAAAAATTTTCTCTTTCTCTCAACAAAAGAGTGCATAATAGATTTAACTACACATTGTGGTCTAATAGTTAAAACTGAATTAGTGTTTAGTGTGACTTAGTGTTCATCCCAATTTATGTATCGAATTTTGTGTGAACTTGATTTTTTGAACAATAAATAAATTATATAATTCATTGATACATAAGACACAACTACAATTCTTCCTCATGAGTTTGTCGAGGGACACTCATTTTCCCATGTTTGGAAAAGGAAAAAATAGCGGGTAAATAGCATTTTACCTCCCTGTGAAACCCATAAAAGGCAAAAAATCCCCCTGAATTGTGAAAGAGGGCAATTTATCTCCCTGAACTTTTAAATAAGAGGCAATTTACCCCCTTATGCGCCACACTCGCCCAAATTGCATCTGGTCTTGCAATTTTGCCTTTGAAATGTCTATTTTGCCCTTAATTAATTCTTTAATAGAACAATTGCTGATCTCTTCTCATTTATTTCTCCTCATCCTTTTGCACGTTTTTTCTCTCTCAATCACATACCCATATTGTAACTTTTAGTAATAAAATGTTTCCTTTTTTTTCCTTTTGTTTTTGTATAGTATGAAATGTGCAAAAAAGAACTTTTTAAGAATGCAATAAGAAAACGAAAAGAAAAAACTGTTCAATATAAATTGTGCAATATTTATAACAAAAAAAAAGGTGTTAAGAACTTGTGCAATATTTGCAGCCCAAAAAAAATTGTTACGAATATGTGCAATATTTTTAGCCGGAAAAATTGTTAAAAAAACCTGTGCTAAAAAAACTTGTTAACAATATGCAAACCAAATACCTGTGCAATATTTTCAACCAAAACTTATCCATCCAGAGCATACATTAAACAAAAACCTATGCAATAGTTTCCAAGTAACACAATCTTCTGAAGTTGTTCAAAATTAACCAAATCAACCAACACAATTCCAAGCAAAAAGTACTTTAAAAAATAACCATCCAACACAATTTTCATCAATACATAATTCTACTTCTTAATCTGCCTAGCCCTCTTTTCATTTGACCTATTCCTGATGTTGTTCAAAACTTCAATAACTGTCAACTTTTTTGCTCTTTGGACTGAGGCTTGTGGAATGCTTGCGCCGGGGGTTGAGGTAGGTGGATTCTCTCCAGATACTGTTGTTGATTGTGAAGGTGTTGGCCTATATAGTTTTTGCATGATAATGAAATGCTATAACTTATATAACAACAATATGAACTCAAGAATATAGCAAGTACAAAAATGATAGCCTAAATTAAGAAAACCAACAAACACAAATATATAACATCAAGAAAACCCAAACTAATGAACGTGTTATAGTTGTAGTTTAACATTAACAAACCAACACCACAACAATGCAAAACCTGATGCCTTACCAACTAATGCATAAAGGCCCCAACTCATTGAGCATCAATTTAAAAATAAAAAAATAAAAATCCAACACTAGTTTCAGTTTCACACACATACCTTTGATTTTTTGGGAGGAATGGTCTATTGTTGTTGAGCTTCAACATCTTGAGATAAAATTGGAGGAGCATCAGATGGTTGCAAATTCCCCTCCGACCCACATTTCCAACTGATGATACATGGTTTACTGCACACAAAAATATAAAAAAATATAAGCATACAAGTTGTATAAAGTCCTTATACAAATTCTATAGGGACCACATATTTGGAACATAATGAAATTAGAAAAAAAAGTTCAAAAAATAGACAAATACAAGAAAGATAATAAGGACCACATGATGTCATCTCCATAAAATAAAAATAAAAAAAGACATCTGGAATCACTTTGCATGTTCTTTTAGGAATGAAAAGGCACCAATCCCTCAAAAGTTTAAAACATTCAACTTATCTATATCGCCTAATGAATTAAAAACTGAACAAAGCTCCAAAAACTAAACTAAAACATTCAACTTTATATGGTGGACTCAGGGAACAAGCTCTTTATACACCAACACATAAAGTCAAAATTAGATTAGTCTTATCATATGCTAATTGCATAAATTTGAAAGAAAAAAGTTAATCACAGAAATATGTATACGAGGCTTGACAGAGTAAATTGAACTCTCAATATTGTATTGGAACTTTCCAAAAATCTCCAACAAAATTTCTAGTGGAACATTTCAAGAATTTTCAATAAAATAGCAATGCCCATCAATGTAAATGCAACTTTACAAGAATCTTCAACAAAATTAACCATCTATACTAGCAATATATTAATGTTGTCCTCTTTGTCAACAAAATTTGCAGATTCAACACGGGAGAGCTCTCCGAAACCATCGGTGATTATCTTCAAAATCAGATACCCACTTGATAAACCTACTAATAAACTACAAAATCGAACGAGAAAATATGAATTCACCGTTCAATTTTCGTTTTTGAGTGCTAGGGTTTTTGAGAAATGTTTATCCCTCTTTTCAGACTTGGAGAAGTCAAACAAAATTTGTAACAGTAAACAATAAATAATACATATATATACAGGGGCAATTTTGTCCTCATAAGAAAATTTTTAAGCTAATACTAATGAGGGAGGCAGTGAGCCTCTTATTTAAAAGTTCAGGGAGGTAAATTGTTATTTTTCACAATTCAGGGGGGTTTTGCCTTTTATGGGTTTCAAGGGGGATAAAATGCTATTAACCCAAAAATAGCGTATGCTTTACTAGAATTTCTTGATAATTTGTCTTAGAACAAATCAAAATTGAATCGGTCATCCACCAAAAAAATTAAAATATTATGTATATATAAATTTAAGGACCTGGGCATAACACAATTTAATTAGCATGGCAGGCACGTTTACTAACAAATTTCCCCCAAAATGTGAAAAAATAAAAAATAAAAAAAATCATTGACGCGTACCATACAAACTCAACATGAAAACATAAACTCAAGAACTTAGATAAATGGACAAAATATATCTATGTGATATTGAGAACGATACAAATATATATTTTATATCGATGGCTAATAAGTATTTGTTATTATTCCAAATTTTAATATGATGATTTAACTGATATAATGAAAATAAATTAATTGATGAACAAAAATTGAAAGAAAAAAGAGGGTAAAATTTAGGGGTATTCTTATAGTTAAAAAAAAAACGACGAAGAGGCTATTAAATTTCATATAAGGATAAATTGTCATAAAGACTATGTACATCGTGTACTATATAATAATGGTTCAGGAATAAAATAACAATATGCCAATTTTAATATTTAATATATCCCATAATAATTATTATATTATGTAGGAGGAGCTAATTTCCCGAATTACCCTGATAATTATATTTGTTTCTTTTTGTTTTAGGAGAATTAATATTTGTTTCCGTCACTATCTATTTCAATATTGCTTAGGATGGAAGTTAACCCTCCTTAAAACGTTAGCTGTTGACTTTAATGTTGTCTTGCCCATTAGTGGGCCCATCTATTGTTGACAATGTCGGAATTTCACTGACTGAGTCATTTGAACACAAACTGCTCTAATATTCTTGTTTATTTATTTTTATCTTTTATATATTTTTTCTATTAAAGAAAAAAAGGAATGACAGTTGTAATAACAATTAAAAATACTAATTACTCAAATAATTAATATAAGCATCGATCTTAATCATATAAAATTATGAAAAATCGAGTAGTAATCAAGAGGAACTGATAAATGTCATAATTCATTGTATAACAAATTTACATTAATGCTCAATAGCTATGTTCAATTTCGACTATGCTAATAAAATCTTGCTCAATAATTTTTTTTAACTAGAAAAAAAGTTGGATGTTTCATACTTTGATATGACATAAGGTTGTGAATTCGAGTTTGAATTTATATTTTTCCTATTTTTTATAATAATGTTCAAATTCATTATGTATTTATTGTCATTTGTTGGTTTTAATGAGTTTTAAAATTTATTAAACTTTAATCAAGTTCAACTATTTTAATGACTGATCGCTTCTGAAAAAAAAAAAAAAAAAAAAAACGCGGCACTAGCAATCAAAATGCCATAAAGACCAGGTAATACACCAATTTCCGTGGGGCTTCCGTGATCTTGACTTAAATAATTTCTTCTTGCTGCAGACAAATTCTTGAATCATCAACGTATAAAAAACTCTTGTTTGTCTCTCTTCTCCGGGTTATACATCAGAATATTATTGGTGGGGTGGGGTGGGGTATATGTATTAATTGATGGAGGAGCAGTCACCGGAGATAGGCGGAGTGTGGAAGAGGGTGGTGGTGGTAGGCGGCGGCGTGGCGGGTTCTCTCATTGCTAAGTCTCTTCAGTTCAAAGCTGATGTTACACTCATTGACCCGTAAGCCGTTTGCTCTTCCTCATCTCTTTTCCATAGCAATGTAAACTACTCGATCTTCTTGTTTCTGAATTATTAGCCTTTCTTCCTCTCGATCGGATATTGCCTTTTTGGGCTACTAATTATATTTGATTTCTTACATATGTATTCAAGGATGTTTTCTTTCTGTTCGAAATTCGAATCGAGTGTAAGAATATCAAATGATATGAATTATATAAGTACTCTGGTATTCAGAATCATGTGACGTGATCCACACCTAGCCTGCAGCCTTGCTAAGTGAAAATGTCTTAAAATGCAGAGTTAGAAACACTCAATCAATGTGATTTATTTCGATTAGACCAGATTTATTTGACACTTGTTATGTAATCAGGTTTAATAGAATTCAATTAGACCAGAGTTATTTGACACTTGTTACGTAATCGACCACTTTCATTAAATTGTATAGTATATGTCAATTGTAATCACTTGTCATGTGGTTTATGTACATGTGGCTCATGAGTTGAGTTCGGACAATATCTGCATTCGAATTTCACCTTCATTCCTTTCAATGTATACAAATGCATAACATTGATTAGCACAGATGAATGCATTGTCTATTGTTCTTCTATGTAATAACACAAACTCATACCTTAAATAGGAAGGAATATTTTGAGATTCCATGGGCGAGCTTGAGGGGGAAGGTGGAGCCTTCTTTCGCTGAGAGATCACTAATTTACCACAAAGATTATCTCACCAACGGTCGTCTGGTCGTATCCAAGGCCATAAGCATCTCTAACTCTCAAGTTTTGACCGCAGAGGGCCGTCTCGTTACCTATGACTACCTTGTCATTGCCACAGGCCACGACGATCCCCTCCCCAAAACTAGATCCGAGCGACTCAAAGAATACCAAACAGGTATCATATTACGTTAGTTCAGATCTTCTATTGCAAATTTATGTTGCATCTTGTGTGTAAAATCTTGTCCAAATAACGTGAATTTTATACATGTGACGTGTATCTGAACTGTCCTTACAAAGCTAGGCATAAAAAGCTTTGTTTAATATTGCAACTATTGGTTTCAGCTGATCCGATTTCTATCTGTATGCAGAGCATGAAGAGATAAGATCCGCTAATTCAGTTCTGATAGTTGGTGGCGGTCCTACTGGCGTCGAGCTAGCTGCGGAGATTGCTGTCGATTTTCCTGATAAAAAGGTTGTCCTAGTGCACGAGGGATCCAGGTTGCTGGAGTTCATAGGGCCAAAGGCGGCCGACAAGACTTTAGAGTGGCTGAAATCGAAGGGAGTAGAGGTGAAGCTCCGACAATCAGTTGATCTGAACAACTCTTCAGAAGGCAACAACACTTATGTAACTTCGTCGGGAGAGATCATTAAAGCCGACTGCCTTTTCGTGTGCACGGGCAAACCACCCGGCTCGGCTTGGTTGCGGGAGACAATTTTGAAGAACAGCGTTGATGGGTTGGGGAGGCTGAAGGTTGATGAGAACATGAGAGTTAAAGGATTCAAGAACATTTTTGCTGTTGGTGATATCACAGATGTGAAGGTAAGTCCTTGAATTGTCAGACTTGAACCAATTATATGATAAATTTAATACACTTGTTACGTCGTTTGTGTACAATTCAAAAAAAGTGACCAATTATATGACAAGTGATTTGATTCGATCAAACCTGATTTGAGTGAGAGTGAGTGTTTGTCTGAACTGAAGTATATTTTCAGGAAATAAAGCAAGGGTACTTGGCCCAAAAACATGCAGTGATAGCTGCAAAGAACTTGAAGCTGTTGATGAGCGGAGGAAAGGAGAAGAAGATGGTGAGTTACAAGCCACATTCGATAAAAGTCGTGGTTTCGTTGGGGAGACAAGATGGGGTGGCTCAGTTTCCTTTGACAACGTTAATTGGGCTTGTTCCTGGATTGATCAAATCCAAGGATTTGTTTGTGGGCAAAACAAGGAAGCAATTAGGGCTGGACCCTCGCCTTGTGGACTATTGAGTTTGATTTTAGAGTTATTTTTATAGGGTACTTTCAGTTTTTCTAACTTTAATTTGAATGGGGTTTGATTATATCAAATCGGTCACTTTATAAGTGTTATTGCACTCGCAAGTGTAATACACTTATCATGTGGTTCGTTTCTGTTTAGTCGAACATGTTCGAGTTAGAATGTCTTGCATTTTCTTTTGTTATTTTTTGATTATTTGATTGTATATTATGTAAAATTTCATATTGTATGCTTTATGGAGTATTGAGGACTATTAAATAGGAATAATTCATTTTGTACTAATTATAGTTAAACACACTTTATTGCCCTGAAGTACACTTGTAGTCGCATTCATCCCATAAAATATAAAAAATAACAAAAACCTTCATATCAAAATAATTTGACGTTAACAAGATAAAAATACACTTACCCTTCAAAAGTTATAGTGTTGATACGATTATTATATTAATTATAAAAATCATAAATTTGAATAATTTTAAATAAGTATTTTATAGTAATCCAAACTACGTTTTAAAAATGAAATTATTTTATTTCCAGAAATAACCAAAATAAAACAAGTATTTATTTAATTTTCGTTAGAGGATTTAGGTAAAAAGAGAATGATTGCAAATCACCTGGGGGTAGGGGTGGGGGTGGGGGTGGGTTGACCAGTACTATCACATATCATCAATATATCATCCATCCCCAGCTGTAAATTTTGTCTAAGGCTGTGATATTATCCGTCGAATCAAGTTGATGTCAATGGAATCTTTTGCTTTCTCGGATGAGGTCAGGAGGGTATTTCGGTCAATTTACCTCCATAAAAGGCATGCTCCTAGATAACCACATCTCTCACTACTACGCCTACGCCACACTGCTTTTCACTTTTCCACATATCTTATTCTTAATTAATTTCAATATCAAATATTTTTTAATTTTTTAAAATATTATGTAGAAAAATGCATTTGTTAAATAATTAATGAAAATAATATAGTGCAGTATGGACATAAATTATCTGCAGGATCGCAACACAACTATTTAAAAATAGCTAAAAAAAAAAGTAGAATTATTTAAACTTTTACCAGTAAAATTCATAAAAAGGTCAATTCCTTTTATGCCTGTCAATGTAACACTATGATTCCACTATATTAAGATGATGTATATATAATTTTAAAAAATAATAATAATGATTAATGACGTCACACCATCATTGATTTGAAGAAAATTAATTTTGAGTATCTTGTTAAAAAATAAAAGAAATAGATTTTTTTTTAAAAAAAAGAAAGATTTATGTACATATATATTTGTAGAGGCATATCCAAGTTGTTGTCCAGGTACAGTCATAAGTCATACAGAAGAACAATCATATGCAATGATTACATAACATCACCATTACTTCTCTTCACAAAATCCCAGCTCTACTAGATCTCCTACTATTACATCATTAATATTATTTTCTTTTATTCAAAAAAAGATAAAAAAATTTCCTAATTTTTGTTATTAGTATTACTTCAAAAACTTTCATTATTCAGAAGATCAAGTAGTTTCATGGTATTTTCTTCCGAGTTCATTATAGTATTTTGTTTAAGTGAAAATATTAGAAGATGGATAAAATTAAAAATTTATGTAAATTTATTGTCAGAAGGAGTGTAAGTGTAATTTTTAAATATTTTTTGAGAAAAAATGTAATTTTACGTGTAATTAACCCTCATTAAAATCATAAAAAATGCTAGAATCCTTGTTATTTTTTTATTATTATACACGAATCTGGGGAGTGTCATTTCATAGTACCTAAGAAAGTAATAATAATATAATCGTGGGAAGAAAGTTTTGGAGAAATAAAAGTAGAATAGGATATGTAGTACTAAAATTGGGAATATTGTTATTGCGCAGCAAAAAAGTTGTACCTTTTCTCAAGGCTTTATGTCAATTAGTGGCCAAAATATGAGGTTTGCACGCAAGGGAAACTCGTTATTTTTCAGTTTATTTTCTGTATTAATTATATCAAAATAAATAAAATACTTTCTTTTAACCCTTCAATAATAATAATAACCACTTCTAAAAAAAAGCAACAAAATGTTTTCTTTAATATATTTTTCATTTTCTTCTTTATTTATAAAAAAAAAACACATTCAAATATGAAAACTTTTAATTATATTTTATTTTGAAATATTTATGCACAAACATTGGATTGCTCCTAATATATATATTGTGTGTATTTGCACAGGATTTGCATAATAGCAGTGTTGAAGAGGGAGTGACGTCAGTGGTGTCACAGTCATCTGAAACGGCGCCGTCAAGAGCCGGGCTCGAATATCAACTACGAATTGGTTGAAATGCAATTACTTTAGGGGAAGATTATATAGATAGATCCATCCATGCTTGAATTGAAATGAATTCACCTGACCTGCATATCTCTCTCTCTCTCTCATGTGTGGAGTGTTATTGTCATATCATCATATATAAATGTAAGAAATGGCTGCATGAGCAATCATTCGCCCACACCCATTTCTCTCTATAAATTCCCCCCCTTCAAACCCTAACAGTTATCTCATCCATCTTTCTTCACATATCTGTAAACATGTCCATGGCCAAAACCTCTAAGAGCTTTGGGCTTATCATCTGCTTTCTGCTTGTGTTCTTCCAACATTCTGGTCTCTCTCTCTCTCTCTCATACACATACACACACATGCACACTCATATATATGCATGCAGCATATATAAATATGTTGATAAAAACACACACAGTATTATTGATGAAGTTTATGTATGTGCTTTGGCAGAATGCAGGAGCAGTGGAGACTCGTTCGGACTTATGCATCGAAAGGTTAACTTCTCTCCTTCATTGCATGCCTAAACTAGTCTCTGTGCTTGCATGCGTTTATATATTGTTTTACTTCTATTTAGGATTCTTGATAAGTTTTCAACCTTTGTAATTCTAAGCAGTTATTTCTGGAGATGAAGCGGATGGGTCTGAAGAATGGAGCTCCGAGACTCGGTAACGAGGAGATGCCGGAGGATTGGGAACTCAGGAGAGTTCCGGCGGGTCCTGACCCCTTGCACCATAATGGTCACGATCCCAAGAAGCCCCGAACACCATGAATTAATGTTTCTTTTGCTTTTGCAAGAAAAGAAAAAGAAATCATCGTTTTTATATATGAATAGGTAAAATCAAGACCTCAGATGGTCTGTTTTTGTCTTGCTCCTGCCGATCTAATGCTATTCAGATCAAAATGTACTGATGCTGGGAGCTGCTTATATATGTAATGATATTACTTTGTGCAAATGAATATATAACTAGACTTCTGATGATATTTATCATGTTTGCTAGCATTAATGAACTTATAACTAAATAACTGAAAAAGAAAAAATAAAAACCCACATAACATCGAGTTTGATTTGGAAATGTGAGAATTTGTCTTGGAGTTTATTGATAAATTTACAGTACAGCATCCACATGCAGGAGATATATGTTGATAAAATTCAGTAACATTCATATGCTTCCTGGAAATGAACTTGTGAAGCAAGCCCAGATATCCTCAGCTCATGTGACAGATTCTTGAGTATCATATAGATTCTGTCTGCATCAGTATGAGATTTATCACCAGCCACGAATCCATGAATGATGCCATTAACCTCAATGGAACTGACTCCAGGCTTCTTCTGTACTCCAAGTGCCTTCATTTTCTTCCTCACGTTGCTCGCCCCTTGCCAACTTCCTTTTGCGGCGTAAATATTTGACAGCAAAACGTAATTGAAGTCTCCGTTCGGGTCCAAATCATAGATGTAGTTCATCAGCCTCTCAGCCAAGTCAACGTCTTCACAAGTTCTACACGCTGCCAACAGAGACCCGAGCACGACTTCATTTGGCTTCATGGGCATCTTCTGTACCAGCAGCAGTGCCTCTTTCAATCTCCCCGCACGACTGTAAAGATCTACTATGCATCCGTAGTGCTCGATTCTTGGAGTGATTTTATGGACTTGTGTCATGCCTTCAAACAACTTTAGCCCCTCCTCTACTAAACCGGCATGGCTGCATGCTGTAAGAGCTCCGGTATAGCTCACACCGTCCGGCTTAAACCCATCGTTTTGCATCAAATGAAAATAGTTCAAAGCTTCCTCAGCATGAGCATTACATGCTAAGCCCACTATGATCGAGTTCCATGATACTAGGCTTCGCTTAGGCATGTTGTTAAATACTTGACAAGCTAAGCTGACACATCCACACCTACAATACATATCTATCAATGAATTATTAACCCGTATATTATCCCTAAAGTCATGCATCAGCACAAACCGATGCAGCCACAGGCCTAAACCGAGTGTTCCCAGATTAGCAACAGCAGACAGCACCGATACCATTGTCACAAAATCGGGTGTCATTCCGAACGATTGCATCTCTTGAAACCAAATCAATGCCTCCTCAAACCTTCCCTTCTTCACAAAGCCGTCAATCAAGACAGTCCAAGACACAGCATCTCTTTCCGGCATTTCTTCAAACAACTTGAGTGCCTCCTCAAACTCGCCATTCCTCATGTACCCATTGATTATAGTATTCCAAGAAACCTTATTCTTAATACCCATATGGTCAAAACTCAATCTGGCCAAGCCCATTTCACCAAACTTGGAATACATGACAATTAAAGCCGTCCCAACCATCACATTGTCAACATCCAACCCCATTTTCCGAGCATACCCGTGAACGGAAGGCCCAAGCGACAGACCTTGGGATGGAAAATCAGCACAACCAGATAAGAGAGTGACGAAAGTTACGTGGTTCGGCTCAACTCCGGATGTCCGCATGCTGCTGAACTGCAAGACTGCTTTGGATAAACGGCCGCTTTTGCAATGGTGGGCTATGGACGAAGTCCATGAGGCAGTGCTGGCTTCGAGAAGACTGTTGGAGTTGTTGCTTTGGGAGGTTTTCAAGGAGAACTGGCGGCGGTCTGGAGAACTAGTGTTGATCGGTGACAGGCGGAAAGGCGGCGCCGACGGTGGTGAAGATAGCTGTTGGATGGTAATTGGGGCGGCTGTGAAGGCGGGATTGCTCATCGTTTCAAATTACAGTTGGGAGCCGTTGGGAAAACAGAATCCTTCCCTTTTATAGAGGGAAATTCAAGCTATCATTCTTTTGGGGGAAAATTAAAATTTAGTACAAATATTATTATTATTTTCTATTTAAAGAAATGGTTCGATGCCACATTCAAGATTGTAAATTTTTAGCGATGTATTCAATCTTAAATTTTCATTAAAAAAAAAAAAACATTAAGAACCTAATTAAAGACACTAGACATGAGTTGAGTTGTTCGTAGTATGTTTCTGGATCCCAGGACGTCATGACTAGAGATGTATATACGTATCAATGATTGTGATGTCTCGAGAACTTGTCAGTACTCAGACTAGCTAAGGGTTCCTCCAAGAAACGTACCAAACATTACACACTTGGTATTTAGCTGCGCAATTTATCTCGCATCCTTATCAACTTTAGCAGCAACATCATAAAATTTGCAGCTGAGTTTCATTGATGAATGCAGATTAAAGAAAGAAAAACACTACGTAAATCATCATAGGAAAAATGAGAAAATTTAGTATTTTGTTGTGTATCTACAAACAAGTATTTGCATAAATCCTGTAATGAACAGCATCAACTATTTATGATCAAATGCTTCATGTGTAAACACACTCGTTTCCGGAACAAAAATCACTTGTATGAAGAAAACAAGCAGATTACTAGGAGAAAGGCAACAGAAATTTGCAGATAGATCACCTTATCTTTAGCGAGCATCGGAAGAAGTGAACGAATCTGCAAATCCTGATGGCTTAGCGGGTATGCTTCCTTCGCTGACCTGACTACTCCCACTGAAATCTTGCATCTTGGCCTCTTCTTGCCAGCCTTTCAACAGTTGAGGAAGAGGTAACATCAAGTTGATGCCAGAAAACTGATCCGTATCTTCATGTGGTTTCCACATTTCAACCAATTTAACCAGCACATTGACAGCGTGCCCCATGTCTGGGCGGTGATTAGGATCTCGTGCAGTGCAATGTCCAGCCAATTCAGCTATGGCGTAAATGCTTTCATAATTATCTTCTTTCGCATCTAGAGCAGGGTCGATGGAAGAAATAAGCCTCTGTCTGTTGGGATTTATCTGCCAAAACCACTCAGCCAAGTATCGGTTTTCTTCAGAACGACGTTCATCAAGTGCCACTAATCCCGTCAAGAGTTCCATTAGTACCACCCCGAAGCTGAAGACATCAACCTTTGTGGTAACTTTCCCTGTCACTGAAAAAGACAGAAATATGGATTAACAGAGACCAATTCAAGAACAGAGTACAATGAAAGAATTACTTCCGGTCCTAGCAGAAATCGTGAATCATGACAAGAATTGGTTTCATTTTATTATACAAGGGAAAACAGTAACAGGGTCAAATCATTTATCAGCTGTTTACATAGTGTTTTTCGTACCAGCATATTCAGGAGCAAGGTATCCAAATGTTCCAGCCAGTTTGGTCGCAACAGACCTCTCTGTGTCTGGAGCTAATTTGACCAATCCAAAGTCTGAAACTTTTGCCCGAAAATCATCATCCAAAAGAATGTTTGCTGATTTCAAATCACGGTGTATAAAGCTCTGATGTGCCAAAGAGTGAAGATATTCCATTGCTCTAGCAACGTCAAGAGCGATAATGAGCCTTTTTGTCCAAGGCAGAGGTTCTAAATTTAGACTCTTCCAACGGAATAGATGTCTGCTCAAAGCACCCTGAGGCATATATTCATAAACCAAAAGCCTCTCATTTCCTTCAACGGAATACCCCAAAAGGGATACGAGATGGCGATGGCGGACCTTCGAAAGCACAGCAATTTCTGCTTGAAATTCATTCAGTGCTTTGTTACCGATTGCCCCAGCTTCCATTCTCTTAACTGCTAGCTTTACTCCATCGTCAAGTTCGCCCTTGTAAACTACTCCAAAACCTCCACGCCCAATCTCATTTTCTTGTGCAAAGTTGCTTGTTGCCTTCTGAAGGACCTGAAGAGAAAATGCCAGGTTCCCAGAGTCAATCAGTTGATCACCATCCAGTCCATCAGCAGTCGAACTCCGTGTACCACTACCATTTTGAGCCCCCCAGGCAGAGATATCCCCTGTTGCAATCTTCATCATGCTCCCAGAACCTGATGATTCTTTAGGATGGATCCCAACACCACCAGGTGCCTTTTTTGTCTTTTTTCTCTTCCTACGGCAGTAGACGCCCAACAGGACCGCAAGAAGAGAAAAAACTGAAGAACATGCAACTGCAGCCGCAATCGTCGCTGTTCTGGATTTTCCTGAATCGTGAGAGTTGGCCTCCTTATTGACAGCAGCCGGAGCCTCAGAACTTGAACCTTTACTAGCTGAACGAGCAGAATTTCCTGATGGTGGGTGATTACCTAATGAAGGATTGCTAGATGGCGATCCTGAACTGCCATTTGGAGAAGAGGCCTGTGATGGGCCAGCAGCTGGTGTTGGTGATTGATTGGAGCCCCCAGCTGCCAATTTTGCATTACCGTCAATTATGACCTTCAAACCATCGTGGAATTCCGGAAGTGGTGGCTCAAAATTGTTACCTCTTAAATTCAACAATCTGAGTGATTTCAGCAGAGTTAAATTTTCAGGAACTGTGCCGTGTAGATTGTTTCCTTCCAAGTGAATTTCCAAAACTGACGATAAGTCTGCAAGTGACGGACTAAGCGTACCATTGAGTCCAAGATTCTGCAAATTTATAACAGAAACCTGGTTCTTTGAAGTACAAGAGATCCCCCACCAAGGCCCTGAACATGGATCATTGCCAGTCCACTGGGACGCAAGTTTTTCAGGATAATTTAAATCACGAAGGAAACCTAAAAGGGCAGTGACTTCAGGAGCACATTGTGCCCCAGGAGCGGATGGACAGAAAGAATTTGAACTATATGAAACCTTGGCAGCTTTAAATTTTGGTACGGGTCCCAGGAACATATTATTGTTCAAATCCAACAATTGAAGATTCAAATTTGCCAAGCCCTGGGGGATAAGGCCAACAAAACGATTTTTATTCAGGTTGAGTTCTTTCAACGAAGTTAAACTCCCAATACTATCTGGAATCTGTCCTGTAAATTGGTTTCCATGGAGCCATACATTAGTCAGCCCAACCATTCTCCCGATTACATCAATAGTGCCAGTCATGCCACTCCCATCCTGATCATTCAACCACAAGACCTTCAACACAATGTCACGAAAACTCAATGGTATTTCACCAGTCAACTTATTTCTTGGCAGTCTCAACGAACTGAGAGACGCAAACTTCCCAAAGAAATCAGGAATTCGCCCAACTATATTGCAACCTGAGCAAGAAAAGTTCATCAATTGTGTAGAGTCTGCTAGATCACTAGGTATAGTCCATCCAGAACTCTTATTAAAAGGGTTGTAATCTAAAGCCAGAACACGAACATTGCTAAGCCCACGGAAGAAATTAGAAGGGATCGTATCGAAATCATTGAAATCCAAATATGCATATTGCAGGTTGGACAATCCACTGAAAGATGGCAACATGCCATTGAAACGGTTCTTCTGAAAGCCAACATTCTGCAGCTTCTCCAGCTGATTCAAATTCTGAGGCAAAGGCCCCTTCAATCCAAGGCCCTGAACCTGAATTTGAGTCACTCTGCCATTAGAGCAGAACACATGAGACCATGCAGGAGGCCCACATGGATCATTCCCCTCCACAGGCCATCCCAAAAGATCTGAATTTTCCAAACCATTTCTGAAATCATTCAAAATCTTGAAATCATTCGGGTTTGTGAAACCAACAACAACACCCACCACGAAAATTAACAGCACCACAACTTCCATGTCCATTCATTCCATTATCAAATCAAGATTTCTATATGGAGTCATTATCTTTCACTTATTTCTTGGCATCCAAACAGATGAGAAAAACACAAAGATAAGTGACCATAAATCAAGAAAACATGGACGAACCTTGTTGATCAGCGGTGCATGCAAGTTTCAAGAACTGGCTTTCAACTGGACCGACCAGTATTTCCTTCTTGAGCTAAAATGGTTATGAAAAAAATGAATCTTTCACCGAAAACAGAGAGAGGTGAGTGGGGATGAAGATTTCTCGTATTTTGTTTAGGGCTTTGCTTTTCAGAATTTGGATGAAACCCTAAACACCAAGTACAATTCTGAATGATGACTACATACATCTCTCTGGTTTCTCTCTGCAATTCTTTAATTTTCTCTTTTTGAATGAAGAAAAATAAATAAACAAACATTATTTATTTCATGCTTCCTATATTTTCTCCCATGGCTTTTATGGTTAGACGCTCACGCGTGGTACATTGGAATTCAACTGCTGCCATGATGCATTCATTGCTCTCTCTCTCTCTCTCTCTCTCTCTCTCTCTCTCTTCAACTCTGAACTCACCTTTGCAAACTGACATCATAAATCACTCTATTTTCTTACTTATTGCATTAACAAACATGTGATTTTTGTTTTTTTCCTTTTTGGTTAAAATTTATTTAAATAATTTAATAAATTCATAAGATGCTTCTGAATTTAAAAAAAAAAAAAGAATTTTAAATTATTTGAATAGAATAGCTAATCAAATGTTGGTAATGTTAATTTTGTATTGAACAAACTGAAGAAGCTCGATAAGAAATTTAAAAATAAATCAAAGACTCCTTATTCAATAAATCTCAAAATCTTATAAATTCATCCAAATATCCTTTAAGTACAGTTCAACAGAAATTGACTCCCAAGTCAGTTCACAACGTTTTTCAACACTAGTCTACTCTCCTTCCTAATATTTCTTGCCGACACATTATTATATACTAATTAACTCTTTAAATTAGAAATGCGCCAATTATATGGTAAATATAAAATACGCGGTATTATTATATAATTAGCTTGAATTTGATATAACTGGATTCAAGTAGAAATAGCAAACGCACCCCCCATAACAGCGAAAGGTGAAGGCTGAAAAAATGGGTCCTACATATTTGAATTGGCAAAATTCTATAATTAGGAAATGTTGTCCAAAGTTCCATTTATATATTATAGGGAAGATATATTGTCCAATTCTTGCACTTGATTTTGGAAATGAGCTGAACAAGGATCGGACAATCAACACGTTTGTCTCATTACTGCTACGTAACGAAGGTACTTGCTGCCGACAGTGCCCTGACTGCTTTCAAAGGTTGTTATATTATACCGGTTATAAATACTGAATTCTTTTATTATTTTGTAATTGATTTTTGTTCTTGAAAATTATTTCGATCTCAAACGATGATTGAAATTGAATTTTATTTAAATTGCAAGTAAAGCAAAGAAAATTCAAATTATTTTGGCATAACAATTTTTGAAGGTGAAATATTGTTTAATTAATTTCCAAAGCCTAATGCGAACTAAATCTCGCAAATCCCTAATCTAAGAGTCCTTACCAAATTAATTAATATTCCCCCAAACCCTAGTCTGAAGTTCTGAGTTTAATTAATTGCAAGTTCTCGATCGAGTAGGTAATTGTATGTTTGAAAATCAATTTTTAGTCCACTTTTTTTTTTTTTTACATGAATTATTATTAATTGAAATAAATCGATTACTATGAGTCCTGTTGAAACATCACTACCTAACGACAATTACAATAATCAAATCCTAATTAACAATATCACATAAATTAAACCTAAACAACATCTTACTATTACAGTATACAAAATAAATCTACTATGCAGTAAAAACATCAACTCATACAGATTCGAACCCATTACATTTAACATCATGGGGTCTCAGCCTCACCAACTGAGCTAGGCATCATCGGCAAATTTTTTAGTCCACTTTTATGTATTTCCAAGAAATTAAATTTTTTGACTGCGTAAATTCTTGGTATACTGAAAGAGATTAGTTGGGATTTATATAAGGGTTATTTAATCTCTTATTTAGACAAAATTTTCAACAACCTAAGTCAGCGGAATGTCTATGGTGGACCAAATATATTAATTTTTTAAATTATTCTTTGTCGTGGATGGTATAATTGATGTTCCAAAACTCTTTATTTGATGAAAGATTTTTTATTATGTTAGTTTTTTTTTATTTTTTATAATGAAGGATGAAATATTAATTTGAAAGTATAACAATGTTTTTAAAACAATCAATTGCTATTACTATATTATTGCAGAGTATAATCCCCAGGCAATGTATTTAATTACTCAAAATCATAGATAGAGATGTAAATAAATCAAGTAAAAAATCAAACACATCATCCTTTCAATTTGTTTAAATTACGGTTAAGTGAGAAAAATTGTGTTCGAGCTTGATTTGCTTGTTGATCGTATCGAGTTCGAACAAGTTTTAACTAAATCGAACACGGCCATTTTATTATTATCTTTATTGATCGAATCCAGCTCAAACTTCAGCCGGGATTGAAAACTTATCGAACCAAAAGTTTGGTGCAAACTTGATCTGTTAAGGTTAAAAAATCGAGCTCAAACGAACTTTTATTATTCATCAATCCAGATCAAATATCAAGTAGTTTGATTTATTTTTCAATCTTAATCATAAATACAGTAATTTTTTTTTTTGTGTGTGTTTTTTGCATGTCTATATCTGATTTGGACAAAGAATTAATGTAATCTGGTGAGTCCAACTGGAAACAGCACATGAAATTGTTGTTTATGATTTAATTAGTCACCAACTTTGTTTAATTTTAGGTGGCTAATGAACAGATCATGTGCGATGGTGCAGTGGTCCAGCTTGCTATTTTTCGTGTCTTAATCATCTATTTATATTTCAAAATCTGTCACCTCCCTTAATTTTTTTTCCATTTCTCTCTATATTAATCGTGTAGCCCCTCTATGCTTAAATATTTGGACGCTTGAAACAGCTGATAATTTGTCGAGAAGGTCTAGCTTAGTTGACGAAACTGAGACCCCATGATCTTGGAGGTCATGGATTCGCACTCTTGCGTGGGTTGATGTTGTTTCTAGTGTATAGTAGGCATGATTTGTTGTTGTAATAGCTAGGTGTTAGTTTATGTGATATTATTGATTTGATTATTTGTAATTGTCCTTGTTCGATATTGATAGCCTATAGAACTGAATGTAATATTTTTTATTAATAATTTATCGTTTCAAATTTAAGAAAAAAAAAAAAGCAAAAATTTAAATGGCTTATCCTTAAATATTGGTCCATATATAGCCCCGGCCCCATAATTGGATTGGGTATCAAAGAACGGAGCCCAAAATCGGGATTACAAGATTGGACAATTAAAGAGCGTACAGCCCAGACGTATTTGATGTCTAGAGTAAATAATGAGATAAACTTATTTTGATTAGTTGAATTGAAAAGAGATTTTATCAACAAAATTGACTTACTTAACATATGGGATATCAAGGCGTACAGTGTGTCGGGCTAGCCCATGACTGACACAAACCAGTCCGAAAAAATCCAGCTAGGATCAGTCCATTATTATTTATGATCGGTTTTGGGGTGGTCCTGGGCCTTTAAATGGGCCCCAATTAGGTTCGTTTTCAAACCTAGGCCCAACCCATTAACCAACCCGTTTGAGGCCTAGTCCGGGACCGAACCAGCCCAGGACTGACCTAGGACCAATTGGGCCTATTTAATAAATTTGAGGTTTTATTTTGAACAATTACTTAAATTTATGGTTGTGTTATGCATAGATAAATAGTAAATTACATCTAACAAAAAATTATAATAAAATTTATAACTAGAAAAAAAAAAAAGTAAAAATGACAAAGAACTTAAATAAAAAATTGACTAAGAAATTTACGATGAGAAATTTAAATAATAACAAGAAAAAAAACACTTAAAATAAACTTTGAAAAAAATAAGGTGTATTAATGAATTAATATACGAAAAATATAGAAGTAGAACAATAAAAATAGAAGTTTCAAAATTTGAAAGTTTAAAAAACCTAGTAATATTAACTTAAAAGAATGAAATAAAAATTATCATAAATTATTAAAAAAACATAATTAGCCCAATTGGGCTGGCCCACTAACCCAGCCTGATAGGCCCAGTCCAAGCCCCGACCAGGACCAAGTGGTCCTGGGTCACTAGGCTGGGTTGGTCCCAAGTATTGATAGTTGGGACCGACCCAGGACCAGTTCGATCTCAAAGGGGCCTGGGCCAAACCAGCCCATTTTTTTATTGGATTAATGCAGTCCTGGGCTGGATTTGCTCAGCTCGGCTCATTGTGCATCTTGAATGAAATATGTGAAAAAGTGAATGTTCGATTAGGGCCAACCTGTCTAGCTCTTTTGAGACAAGGTACACCAACCTGTTATCCTTCCACTGCAGCGAGCGAGAAGTTTTCGCTGCTCTGTGAGCCCAGCCTGACGCAATATCCTCCACTCTAGGAACCACGTAGCCCAAGCCTTCGCTTGGGCTACATGGCCCAACTCCCTACTTGGAACGGGCAGGCTAGCCATTAGCAACCTGTGTCCCAACTAGTTAGGCCATCCCAATGTTCACTCACCTCAACGCCCCCACTTGGGTTACAAGCTCACGCAACTGAACTCAGCGAATGTGCTCTGTTGTCTGCTTGATTATCAAGTCGCTTAAAAACAGGTTCTCTAACAATATGGGATAACTATATTTCCTCAAAGGACAAGAACAAATCAAGTGTAATAATTAAAGCAGGACTAATTGATTTGTATGGAGCTGGCTGCAATTATTCCTATAATTCTGTCAATAGACCACAGTAACAAAGCACAAGTTCATAATTCATAAGAAACGTATTCCATGTCCATCTGATATGTATATAACCACTACTGATAGTTAAATTCGTACATTCGATACTTTGTGTATTGGTGCATGAATAATTATTGCTACATATTTGTAAATAAACGAGGTATCTGTCGAGTATCTAACTATCCAGTATTCTATCTACCTCAAATCTTGTCCACTAATTACGCTGCAATAATGCCTGGTTAGTATAATTCAAAGCTTATCATATTCGTATTGTGAATAATGGTAGTTCGTATAATACTCTGCAAGAAAGAATCATTTTTTTAGTTCTTTACGATGAGTTGACGACAAGAAAGACAGAATTCCCGCACAAATTATTGAACGTTGTTTGAGCATGCCCACATGCTAGAACAGCTGTACACGGTCACCGTCCGATGAGGTAGGTGGATTTGAGGAAGAAAGAAACAAGAATTTGTCCCAATCGGACATGCCGTGGCCGGACATAGAGCAGAAATCTTATTCTTGAAAACGAAATTACCAAGTAGTTTTTTTCAGTAATTTCAACTAGGATTGTTATTAGTAATACTCGTAAATGTATAGTTTTATACAACAAAGACGATTTAACATGAGAAAAAAAAAACCCGAAACCGATGGGAACCAAGGGAGTTCCCGATGTTACAGACAGCCTAAGAGCTGAAAATTGTCTGTATCGATCACTTATCCTGTACTACGAAGCGATTCATCGCCATATAGGCTCGTCACTCGACTATGATGTTAAAATTATGGGATGCTTCAATGCTAGGAGTTCTGGGCATTTTCTCCAGGCTTATTTGCTTTATCATCTGTGGATCAGGAATCTTGAATTTCGACAAGGAGGCCAGTTCGTGCACGGAGTCCGTGATTTTCACAGTGCAAGAAACTATTTCGATCAGCAGCGAAGCAACCGTAACTGCCGGGACTATTTCAAGAAGATCGGTATCGGGCCACAGGTTCGTTTTCAGCGAGGATTTCAACTTCTTGGCGGCAGTTTTTGCGTTCATGAGATGAGGATCAGCGGACAACGAGCAAGTCATCGTCTTGATCCCGACAGCCAGTTCTCTCAATGCCACACTGCATTCTGAGCTCATTTTAGTGCACGATTCTTGAATCTTGGATCGGATTTCTATTGGTGTCTGTAAATATACACAACATAAACCTCTCAGCAACATTCTATCAAACATCTCTACATGAATCAACGACGTTTTTCGAAACACTAACTCAAATTTATTTACCTGCACGTCTGATTTAAGATAGCCATTCAGTGCATCAATCTTGTACGCACATTCTCTTGTGAGGGAGCCAATCTTGAGGTATTGGTCCCAAGGCTGCCGATACCTGAATTTACCATGTCTAGGCTCCCATTTCGCAAAATTCACCTGAAAAAAACAGATACACAGATTCAATCAAGTTGAACATTTGAGGTTGAAATAACAGTTATCTCAAGGAAAATTCGAAATCCATCGACTCACCAAGGAATCTTCACTCCCTTTGGAATTAAGAACACTTCTGTATTCATCAAGTGATACTTTGTTCTCTTGATTCTTATCATTCTCTACACGGAAGTATTCGCGTCCAAAACCTGCTGTTGAATTCGATCACATCGAAGACTTAGGATTCATTCATATAACAAGACAATTGATAATAGATGAAGATTTCATAATATGTTGAAAGAATGCACCTTCCAAGAAAGTCGCAAGCTTTTCAAGGTTAGCAGCAGTGATTTTGTGAAGATCTTCACCAGCCCAGATTGGGCATACGAATATGCTAATGACAACTGTGGCAGATCCTCCTATGAGGATTGTGGACAGCCTCCTATGTGCCATGTCCAAAACCTCGTCGTCCCGATAACCAGACACCGATATCAGAGAGAATGTAAGGATGAATATAAGAAGCCCATAATCATATCTGGCCTTCAACTTAGGAAAAAATCGAATGAATGTCGCCACAGTAGCTGCAAGAACAACAATCAAAGAGTTACTACATTACAAACACACAACATCAAGTACTGATTCAAGATTTATCTGTACAATGAATGATTCATTTACCTATCAAGAAAACAGACATCGCCAGCATAATACATTCAATCTTTTCCCCTGTAAAACTTGCTAATCTATGTACTCCAACGCCTAATGCCCCTCCCAACAATGTCGCAATCCCTCTGTTCACCCCTTTCCCAAGAGTTGCACCTGAAAAAAATTACATAAAAACCGTCATGATGATTGAAATCCTTCCTTTCTACTAGTATATTCAAGAAAACAAGAATGGACAGAAAAAGAACATACCCACAGAAAACTCGAAAACTACAACAACAGTCATAACAGCCCACATTGCATTAACACCAAAACCTTCGTAGAAGAAATCAAAGTAGTAGAACAAAGACACCAAGGTTATAGCTAAGCCCACTTTGAAGGAGTGGACAACTCTCCTCGGATCTTCCCCTCCCAGTTTCTTGGCATCCTTGAAAACCCCACTCACCACATTCACAATATTCTCCAAACAGCCCTTTACCCAACCACATACCCTCTTCAATCCCTTAACATTTTCTTGGCTCTCCGACGCCATTTTGCATTCAAGAATCTCCTCTGATTTCTCCTGCGCTGAAAGGGCTTGTTTTTCTTGGCTTATAGATTATGAGAAACAACTGCGGCCTACTGTGTGTATTTATAAAGCGGAGAAGTGGGGAACAGAAGTATATGTCACATGGCACTTTTGATGATGCTGCGAGGAAATTTCACACATACGGTGTGTTTGAGAGGTAGGTGAGTGTGTGTATTTTGTTTGCATAGGGATGAGATTTTACTCCTTTACAGCAGAAGTTTACCTGGAAATAGTTGCATTTGCATACACGCTTCTCAATTCAACTCGGGTGGGTTTTTCTGGTACCCCCCTACTCGTGATGCTGACACCTACTTCTTCACGCTAAATAATTAAAGTGTCGCTTTTCAATGTAAGACGACTCCACACTACAAATTTAGCTATTATATGCTCAAGCAATATAAAAAAAAAAAAAAAAAAAAAAAAACCATTTCGTCACAATAACTTGGAATAATTTTCACAAAAAGACAAAACAAGTTAAGTTTGATATTACGAAAATATTTTATTTAGTTGTAATTTCAGACGTTCAATCATTATTTATTCTCTCTTTAAAAAAATCATTATTTATTTACTAATTACTAGCATTGACAATTGAACACTTACTATATGATCAGTGATCAGGGTCGCTATTATTTGTATAATTAAAGTTCTTATTATATGAATAAATAAAAAATCTATTATTATCGTTTAACTTTTTTTAATCACTAGTGATTAATGTTTTATTGTTTGTAATAGTGAGGTTATATATTGATCAAGGTCGCTATTGTTTGTATAATCAAAGTCCTTATTATACAAATAAATAAAAAAATATATTATCATCGTTTTAATTTTTTTTAGTCACTAGATATTAATGTTTTATTGTTTGTAATAGTGAGGTCATTAATATAAATAATGAATTGGTGAGGGGCATTTATGAGTTGTGTTCCTTTGTATATTGCCGGTGAAATTAATTAATTAATGAGTTGTTAGTCTAACTTTGGACACATGTTGTTACCAAATGATTTGGGAGGTATGTAGATTTGTGAGTATGGGCACGTCAATGAGAGACCAAAAATTGAGTACCCATTACGTATAGTAAGTAAACAAACGAGGAAAAACAGTGGGAATGCATTGAACCATTTTCAAAGTTTAGTATTAGTGTGTGCCTGTCCGAAGCCCTCTCAATTGCCAAATGTGAGGACAGGTTGTTGTCTTCTAACAAAAATAGATAGGGGGCCTTGGACAGGAATTAAATCATTTTTGCCGCATTTCCAGCTAACTGACGGAGACCTATTTGATAACGTCTTAGTCTGGTGATTAAGGTTGAGTTTCATCAACAAATTTGATATTATGGCTTTAATTCTATAAGATGTGTTGAATTTTGTTTCATTTTATGTAAAATTATTGTTATTTCTACATTTTTTAATTGATGTATTAATCACAATTTACTATATTTTTCGTATTAATGTTGATGTGTTTTATATTGTTCGAACGGATGTATTACTCAAGTTATAAAGATATTTATGAATTATATAATCATCTCTTCCAAAAAAAATACAAACCCAAAATGCGACGCAGAGGGCCCTTCTAACGTCACTTGTTTATCACATATGAAAAACCCGGAATGTTAAACGCTTTGTGGGGGAAGATCTCCACCCTCATCGAACGACGCACAGGGTGATCGAGGAAGTGAAGGCACGGCTGATGGGTGAAGAACTGTCGGACAATTTACAAACCATAGCTTTGCTTCGTGTGTGGAACTTATCCTGGCAAGGGGCTGTTTAGATGCTAGCTGAGAGAGGGCTCAATTGTACATTCATTTTTTTACTTCTATGCAATTTACCTCTTTCAAAAAAAAAAAAAAAAAAAACAACACAAACAAAGGGACTTATATGCAAAAAATGATTATGAATTACCTTTATTTCAATCAAGCTTTAAATGATATTGTAAATTAATTTATCATACTTGTTATATGGTTGATTATTATTTTCAAATTATGTATTAATTATACAAACAAGTGTATAGCACATTCTTTGTGTAATTTTGAGGGTTGATATGCGTGGTTTATGAGCTTTTTAAAATATCTTAAAAGATATTTGAGAGCGCATACAATGTTATAAAGGATTTGACGAGTTTTTTTGAAGTTTATAAGATCAATAAAGAAAATGTACAAATTTATGTTTTTTTTCTTTTTTTTTTTAAAATAAGTTTTCAATTTATTTTAAGATGTTATTAACAAACTTACTGGGTTTCATTCATAATAATTTTAAATTTTTCATTAATAATATTTTGTAAGGGAAATTTAAATAAAAAATGCAAGTGAAGAAAAAATTAAAAAAATGGGATACTTCTACCCTATTTAATTTTAATTTTATAGGCGAAATCGGGATTTCTAATTCCAGTTTCAGCCTCGTTTTTTTAAAATGGCACGGCTTCCGTGCGTAGTCAGAAGGGGTCTTCTGCGCCCACTACATGCAGTGTTTTTGCATGTTCCCACACTCTCTCTCTTCCTCATTCTTTTCTCTTTTCTCTTCTTCATTTTTTTCTCTTCATTCAATGCATGTCCCCACTCCCTCTCTCTTTTTCATTCTTTATAAATTTGTTATTTATTTTTTAATCTTAAATTGTTGTTAATGGATTTTCTTAATTTTTGTTAATTATTATTCAAAATTTTAACTAATAATTAATATTTATTTAATATATAATTAGTATTAATATTATAAATTATAACTTAATAAATATTTTGTAAAAAAATATATTACAAAATTAGTGACAATTATAAATTATAATAATAATCACCAGTCCCATAAGTATTGTGAAATTTTTAACTATAACAAACTTAAAGTCTACTGGGATCTAATATATATGTAATTATGTAGCAAGGGCTCTCCCTTAAGATATCACTGCTGACCCACCTATTAATACTGATGATCGATTTATGATTGAATTCGCCTAGTCACTGTGGTCTATCTCCTGAAAAATAGTGGCAAGGAGTGAGTTGCCAACTCAGTAAATATAACTAATTAAATTATATATATATATATATACACACACACACACATACCACAAGACAAATCTCATGCAATGATCCAAACCAACAATCATTCATCATGTAATTACCATAAATCACAAAATAACCAATACCAACAATCATAGATTGATACGTAACGTAATATACTCAAATTCACTGTTTATTCTCTTTGGGCCCTACTTACCCAAGTTGGAATATATTCAATGGTTTGGCCAGCTTATCACCTCAATCAATATCATATAATCGCAGGCACAGGATACCCGTCGTATGTGACATCCCCACACTGGCCAAGTGTGTAGCAATATCAGCACAGGACATCACACCGAACATGGCACCCCCACACCACCCCAGTGTGTAGCCATCAGCAGAGGATATTCCCTGCTACCCAGAATACCCCGATACCCGTCGCGCCATGGTACCTAGCTGTATATTCTTTTTTTTCACGTCACATGTCACATCATCAATCACATCGTCATGACAGCACACAGCTCGTCATCAATCACATCATCTTAAACCATTGAATATGCCCCAAGTCAGGTAAGTCATCTCTTTATCGCAATTTAACGATATACTCATAATTGACTTTTTCGTCCAACTCCATGCAACGATAGAATGTATTATAAGGCTCTCATCCGTCAATCTTTATAATACATAAACAATCACAAATAAACACATAACGCCAACTTTATAAAATAACCACGTAATCAAAAATAAACATTTACAAGTACCAATCAGGTTTACAATCAACAAGTACACCCATATAGACTTATATATATATAAATCCAATTAATTATACTTACCTCAAATCTCAAACGAATACGTTAATAAAAAGAGATGATTAACCCTCTACTTTATCTTCGCGTCCTATAGTAGATAGATATAATTAATATATCGAAAATATCATAGACTCGGACTAAAATACTAAATAAAACTCATACATTTTTCACCAATCTGTTAATATGTTGTTTATATCGAAACTCAAACTTTCATTCTATTTTCTTTTAAATAATTAGACAATATTTGCGGCTTTCCAGATACATATCTAATTTATCAGTTAACTCACAAGAATTTATTTCATCAAATCCCTCATATGTTTATAGCTACCGTTATTGATAACATCCCTGAATTAACTTATCTCACAAATCGCATATCTCTTTTTAATAAATAATATCTTATATTCTTAGTAATTTATTATAAATCTCTCATATTATAGCAGAAATAATTGGTTACAAGGATGACATGAATTGGGATATATACTATATACATAAATCAAATGATTTAATAGAACTAGTTACCAGATTTTATAAACCAATATATTACCGATTAAATATTATTCTTTTCAAAGTCAAATCTGTTCAACAAACCTTGATTGGACAAGTTAAGACAATTGATTAACTATATCATCCTTAACTAATCAAAGTTAAATCGGGAATCCCAATCAATTAACCATGAATAATTCTTAATTGAATAGCTAACAATGATTAATTAATAAACAAGTGAACCAATTTGATTAACCTAACAATTAAAAGAAGATCTCTATTGATTTAATTACTGTAGTTACTAACCAGCAGATAAATAAAGCAATTAAAGGACCAAAATAATTATAGCAATGACTAAATCTCTTAAATTAAGTAAAATAATTAATTAGTTATAAATATCCTTAATCAAAAAATAATCTTTAGTCAACCACTAATTTATAAATAATCAAATTTATTAAGTTCCCGATTAAATGTTATATCGTACAGTACAAATTACATTTAATAAGCTAACTAATCAAATAATATAAATATACTAATCAATTAATAATTTAAAGTATTAAATCATTACCTGTTTCAAATGGCTGAAGCAAAGCAAATTTAATCAAAACCAATGAAAGTTGAACACATCTTTCGTGTGTGTGTTCAAACATCAGCATTTTGGAGAGGTGATATGAATAGTAGAGCAGGCGGTGAGAAATGATAATTTTTTTAACAAGCTTTGAGGTTGTGCCATTTGCTCCTCTATTTTCCATATTCGTGGCAACCACGTGTTGCTGCCACTCCAACTCATTCTCTTTTCTTTTTTTTTTCTTTTTTTTTTAACTTTTATCAAAATTCATATTTTGTCTCACAATTTTTAAAATTATCAATTTTTACCACAAAAACTTTGTAAAACTCTAATTTAGTGCCTACAAGATTTAATATATATTGAAATCTAAATCGATAATTTATTTATAATTAAATTTAAATAATTATCAATTAGTCCCACAATTATATACAAAAATGTATGAATGTTACAAGTATGTCATTGGCATTGGTGTCGAGTACTTTTTTTGTACATAATCATTTTTTTATGACTTTATCGAGGTAGCAACGCCAATCATTCTTAAAATAATTATTATCAAAATATATTTTTAATTAAAAATATTAATTTTAATTTAATATTACAAAATATTAATAATAATTGCATAACTTTACTCGAACTAAATAATAATAGTATTATCAAATTTTTTCTTGAATTAACAGCCATATTTTGTTACTACTTCAAAATTTTATTTTTGTATATTTCGGACAACGGTTTTAACAAAATATGGTCGTTACTTCGAGTGAAGTCACGCAATATCATTGTTGTCAATTTTTATATATAATATTAATAAACATGCAATATTATTTTTGTCATTAAATTAAAATTAATATTTTTAATTAAAAATATATTTTGATAATCATTACTTTAAAAAAATAATTGGTGTTGTTACTTCGATAAAGTCACACAATATTTTATTAATTTTTTGTACGTAATATAAATAAAAATATTTAATATTTAATATTAAGTTAAACTTTATTTTTTTATTAATTAATAACTAAAAATAATTATAAGTATGTATGTGTGCACACACATACATGCACACTTCTTCTTAGGGGGGTTGCGTCCCATCAACCTGCACGGAAGCCGGGGTCACACACCCTGGCTTCTGTGCGTAGCCACGGGGTGTTTGACCCCGGGTTCTGTACTGTTCCCTTTTTTTTTGTTTTTTTCACGGAGAAATCGGAATCTCAAATCTCAGTTTTGCCTATAAAATTAAATGGGGTAGAAATACTCATTTCGTTAATTTTTTTTTATGCATTCTTTATTTAAATTTCCCCTTTTGTAAGCCCTATTGTTTTCTTCTATCCATATATTTCGATAGATTTGTTTAGAATAATAATTTAATGTTTGATTAATTTCAAAAGCATCTTACCAAATATATAAATCTATAAAATGTTCTAGATAAATTTAATTAAACACCTTTTTAATTAGTCATAGAGCAAGTTTGATTTTATCAAATTTATTTATTTGTTGATAAAATTTGGGTACAAATTATTTAGACATAGCAAATCAATTTTGAGCTCACTTTCGTGTAATTATAATTCTTGGTTGACAGAATTCTTACGTTTCTTCTCGAATTGGCGATTGTCAGAAATTGGTGCCAAAAGTCATACCTTATTTTTGGAATGTTTGCAAAAACTTTACAAAGACACTTTTTCGCTTTTGCATAAAAAATATTACTTTTTAGCTGTTAGGAATACCATTTTTTAAGATTTAGTGACACACACCAGCTATCAGTTGTTAAATTACTCGTGATATCATAATTATGTGTTAATCCAATGATTCGCAACTTATGTGGGTACAAATTCATATGGGTGACATCGTATTTTCTAAACTTTTGCTTCTAAAACTGTTTAAAAAAGCACATTTAAACCAAAAGTTAGAAGCAACCTAGGGGTATTTTTAGTTGTATTGACTCTTTTATAAATAAATTTAATTTTTTTAAAAAATTATTTTACCCTTATTATGATAATCTTAATTATTGGTTGATAGCATTTCAACGTTTCTTTCTTCTGGAATAGGCAATTATCAAAATTGGTGCCATAAGTCATACCTCATTTTTAGAGTAATATCGTGATCATTATCAATTATTTGAATTGCCCGGTCTTTTATTTTATCAATAATAATAATAACTCATTTTACCATTCGACATGTCAAGAGTGATTAATAATAATAATCACACTCTTTTTTTAATTATGAAAAGACAACATTGACCTTCTTGAGAAACGTATAACAAGAGTTAAGAAGTAACTACTATGTAGTAACCCCGACAAACTTATTGGGTGCATTGATTAAAATAGTCTCTTATTTTTTTCCGAAAAACAATATATATATCAACAAAAAATTCTCCTCTCTCCCTGTTCAGTTTTTTGTTAAACTGATTTAAGAAAAAAGAAATGAAGTATTAAGTGTATATAAATCCAAGAGATCATTGACAGATATTATTTGTAGTTATGTGTATGAATGTAGTTAGTACAGATCACGTAGACGTATACGTAGACGTGGACGTGTGAATACGATTCCGTAGTAGCCCATGCACATTGACTCTTGCCTGTCTACTTACAATTTCAGTCAAATTGTTTGTAGCCCTTCTGCATAAACTAATTTTAAAATAAAGGTTTAACTTAAGTTGCTCCCCATACAATTCCTCTGCCAGAAAATCCAAAATACCATTAAACAAATATGCATTTTTTAATTTCAATTAAAATTTTAAGCATGACTAACCCATTTTTCAATATTTTAACATAGGGTAGGATACAATTTACCCCGGTGTCATTGGAAAAGTTTAATTTACCCTCTTGTGAAAAAATAAAGTGCCAAAAACTCCCTTATATTTTTAGAAATGATACAATATATTGCACGCGCCCCAACTGCGATTTTGAACTGTCAGATTTAATTTACAATCGATCCAATGGTTAAAACAAATTTATTTAAATGAATGGCTAAGGTTAAATATGATCAATGGTCCAAATATACCCTAAATATACGCGTCGTCGTCGCCCCCCAGCCTCCGTTCACCGTCGCCCCCAGCCTCTCCCGCCCCCTCTCCCAGCCTCTGTCTGCCGCCTCCCCCAGCCTCCGTCCGCGGCCACCCACAACCCCCAGCCTTGCGACTGAAATCCCTTCTCCCCCCAACCCATCCGCGGCCGCAAGCCTCCGCTGCCCCACCCCCGCCTGCTGCTGCCCCCAGCCTCCAGCCCTACCCCACGACTGAAACCCCTTGTCCCCCCCCCCCACCCACCCGCAGCCGAAGCCTCCTCCCAACGACTCGCCGCTGCAACCTTTCCCCCTCCACAGATCTGAAAACCTCCCCCAGCCCAATCGCTGCGCCGATAACCCCTACCCCTTGCGTCAGACCGCCCGCCACCTTCCAACCACCAGTCCAGCCATCGCCTTCCAGCCCCTCCTCCCCCGTTCGTTCTCTCTTTCTCTCTCTCTCTCTCTCTCTCTCTCTCTATACATATATATAATATATATGTATATTTATATAAATAAATATATACAATTAAACATATATAAAATTTTAAAAATATATAAATATATTAAAATTTTAATATATTTATAAATAATATTGGTGAGATTTGAACCATTCATCCAAATGATATTAGATCTAACGGTTTTAATATAAAGATAAAAATGTAATTTATAAATAAAAAATGGTGCGTGAAATACACCAATCGCGTTGAGGGGGTAAATTGCATCGTTTCTAAAAGTATAAGGGGATTTTTTGGATTTTGTTTTTTCACAGGGTAATAAATTATACTTTTCCAATAACATAGGGGGTAAATTGTCTTTTAACCCTTTTAACATAACACTCTTCTTTCGAATTTGTTAATATGATTTCAATCTTAATCACTTGAATATGACATCATTATTGTTTTCGGATGAATATTTTGATTATAGACCAATAGAGAAATCTCTATAAGTCATAATTGGTCTATCAACTCTCATAAGAGATATAGTGTTCTCCTCATTTTAAATAATAAAATTTCCTAACTGTCCATAATTGTTTTATTTCTCGTATTATGAAATTGAATTCTTTAATTTGGCATCTACTTATTATATTTATATTTTGATAATTCTTAATATTTTCCCAATTATGTTATTTTATTTTATTCAATTACTTTTCAGAAGATAACTAATTAAAGTCTTTGTTAACGATTTGAGAAAATATTAGTAAGGGAGTGTTTGTGAGGGTTTGCATAAACACTTGTCATCTTAAATAAATCGAAAAGAGTACTTTTTTTTTTATAATTATTTCTGTTAAACTATTCAAATTAATTCCATATAAACCAAAAATTATAAGCAATTCCTTATTAACTCCTATAACTTATTAGTAAGATGATAAATATTAGCAAATTTTATTTTATTTTTTCACTTTTAATTTTTCGTTTTCAAATATACAAGACTTATAACTTTTTTTTGCAACTTATTTTTATAAAAAAATATAAATTATTGCAAACAACCCCTGACATGAGCAATAAATCTTGGTAATGAATTTGCGTATAGGGCATGAATGAAAATATTAAAATGGCTATGATTAAGTTCGGCCTCTCAAAATCCTGATTCTCGGCTCTTTAAAATTTTTTTAACATTTAACCATAATTAATTGTCATTGTTAAAAATAAATAGTCGTGGTGAATAGTCATTCACCACGGTCATACAACGATTATCGACCGTGGTATTTGCAAGTGTTAAAATATTTGTCATGGTTAAAAGCCATAACAAAAATATTTGCTGTGGGTCATAACCATGGCAATAAGAGTTTTCATGGTGGATAATCTAAGTTTTTGCAACGATTTTTGTTTAATCATGGTTAATAATAATTATTTACTATAGTTTTAATCCGTAGCCAATAAATTTGTAACCAATAGTAAATTTTCTTCTAGTGATCCCTTTTATTTATGATGCTATATGCTAATTACAGGATTATTTTTTGTTTAATCTTAATCGGAGTGTTAATTGCATATTATAACAGTATCTTAAAACATTAATTGATGCATCAATTAATAAAAAAATCAAATTTAAAAAATTAATGAAATAGTAAATTATAATAAAAATTACATAAACTGAGAAAAATAAATGCTTACCCATCTACTAAAATTTTAACCGTCGATCTCATATTTGTTCACGAAACTTCTTAACTCCTTCGATCGAGAAAAAGGAGATGAAAAATTTAGAGTTTAAATTAAATGGTCTAATATTCACTTTTAGTTAAGAGAAAAATGTTAGCTAGTTTTTGTTTTAAAAGTGAAAACGATGAAATATTATTAAATATTAAAATAAATCTGTTACAATCAGTCCTATCGAAGATCAATATTTGAATAAAGACAATTACAATAACTATATCCTGATCAACAGTCTAAACAATTACATTAATGCTCAAACAACACTTATTGATTACAGTAGAAATATATGGATCGAACAAATTAAAAGAAAAACATATTAATTAATTTAGAGCATATGGCAACAGCTCCATGATGATATTTTTAACCTAAAATCCGACCCAACTCGATCCTAAACTAAATAAGAAAATGCAAATCTTGAAATATTTGATCGTTATTTCAATTCTTTCATGGCATTCAATAATTTCACGAGTTGGATGCTAATTAACCCCACATCAGTTATAATTTAGTAAATAACTTAATATAAATTAAAATTAGTTCATATCATCGATCATGCATTCTCAAGGTAAATGGTGCGTGAAAATTCAATAACTTACGTGATATTAAAATTAAATTTAATAGAGTCGATCCATTGAATTAAATATTAAAAATAAATGATCCATCCATTACAATTTAATTACTTTACGAGGACCTTTGATATACTCTTCATCTTCATCCAATGTCCGAATCCCGAAGGAGCAAACGTTCTGTAAAGCGTAATCATTGCGACGTCCCTTCGACTTGGAAGATCACAGTAATTTTATGGCGGTTTGAAACACTCGTTTAAAGTTGTGTTTGGAAGTCAAGTTTTAGACTTAAGCGAAGTGAGGACGTACGAGGAGACAACACAGAAAGAAAGAAGAATGGGTGTGCCTTCATTTTACCGGTGGTTGGTGAGTAAGTATCCGAAGATAGTGTCTGAAGCTGTGGAAGAGAGGCGGGGAGAGGTGGACTGTCCTAATGGAGTGGAGTTCGACAATTTCTATCTTGACATGAACGGGATTATCCACCCTTGTTTCCATCCTGACGATGATGTCTCTCTTTCCCTTTTCTTTTCTTTTGAAAAGCTTATGTTTATGGAGTGATGGGCTGTCTCAAGAGAAAATTTTAGCCAAAATATCAGGAAAATCTCATAAAGATTCGAGTAGCTAGCTAGGCATGCATGTTTTTTGTAACTGTGTTTTTCTTCCTTGTTAAGTAACTGCATGTAGATGGTAAACCTTTACACTTTTTCTGATTTTTTTTAATGTTTATATTTAAGTATATAAACATGTAATATGTATAATTTAATTTTTCTTTAAATATACAGAAGATGAAACACATGTTTGTAATGAAAAATTTGAAGTGATGAGCTTTACATAGATATATGTAAGGGAAATCATAAGAAACTTTGCAGCTTGAATCTTTATAAGTTGTAGTCTTTCTTGGGGCTATTTTCCAATTCGAGCTGGTTCTGAAAATTCTTGGTCTGATGTTCAGCTTTTTCCGCCGACAACTTATGAGGAGGTATTCAGCAGTATGTATGCGTATATTGATCGTCTCTTCAACATCGTCAGGCCGCGTAAATTGTTGTACTTGGCCATTGGTAACAATTACAGCTAGATTTATCTCTGCCTTCCTTTTACACACAGTTTCTTTCTGGTTTATTTGTAATGATATATAGTCTGCAATAATACTGCAGATGGTGTTGCTCCCAGGGCCAAGATGAATCAACAGAGGGCCCGTCGATTTTGTTCTTCCCGGGACAATCAAATTGCTGTGCGAATATTTGTCTCATTTCTATATATTGTACATTTTATTCTTGCCCCGGAAAGTTTTTTATTTGATTTGCATTGATAGTATTTTTTTATTTCTTTTCCAGGATGAAATGGAGGAGAAGCTGAGACAAGAATTTGAAAAGCAAGGGAAATCAGTGTTGCCTAAACAAGAATCACAGGTTGCTGATTCGAATGTCATTACTCCGGGGACAGATTTCATGTACATGCTGTCGGCGAAACTGCAAAGCTACATCAGGCTGCGGAGGAGCGAGAATCCTGCCTGGGGAAACATTAAGGTTGTCAAAAGAATTCAACTATATTTTTCTAATTAACAGGATCAAGAAAATGTAACATTGTTGTTTACTCGCAGGTTATTTTGTCAGACGGTAATGTTCCCGGTGAGGGGGAACACAAGATTATGTCCTTCATTCGGGCTCAGCGCTCATCGCCTGGATACGATCCGAATACCAGGCACTGCCTCTATGGCCTGGTAAAAACACTAAACCTGATGAGATCTCAAATATTTTTAACACATTTTGTCTTTAATTCCTTTTTTCATTATGCACATGATCATAGTTCTTTGCTGAGGTTAATCTTAATGCAGGACGCCGACTTAATTATGCTCGCACTGGCGGCGCATGAAAGCCATTTTTCAATTCCGAGAGAGGTTTGATTTATGGTTTGCTGAAATTATTCCTTCCAGTTTGATTTTGTCTGAATGTAGATTACTGGCTCTGTTGATAGTTGTATTGATTAGTTGCATTGATCGTCAACAGGAGGTCCTATCTGTGGAGAGTCGTTTTAGTCCTGAATCAACTCTAGAACACAGCCTGCGTAAAGCAGAATCTGAAAAATTGGCTTCACGCATGGAAGCTATTTTCGTCGTTAACAAAAAGCAACATTATCAGGTAATATTACATAAACAATGAATATAGAAGTTGGAAGAATTTGGAATATATGTATATATATACACATATATATTGACTTCTTGTTGCTGGTGTTTGCAGTTTCTCAATGTTTGGGTACTAAGAGAGTATTTTAGTTGTCCTGAGAAACTTGGATATGATCTTGAGAGAATCATTGATGATTTCATATTTGTCTGTTTTCTTGCTGGGAATGATTTCCTCCCTCACATGCCTGGCATCGAAATTCATGAGGTTCTTTAATTTCTCCAATAAATACTAGTGAAATTTCAAAGCTCATGTTGTACGCTACTCATTGTCCTAAATTGGAAAAGATATATTTGTTCATTGTTTCTAGGGATGTTTAGATTTGCTGATGCATGTATACAAGAAAGAGTTTCAAAATCTGGGAGGCTACTTGGTTGACATGCAAAGGGTACGTACCTGCTATAAATATCGACATAAAATGTGGGATCGCATTAGCACTTATTTGTTCGTTGCACTTGAAACAGGCGGAAGACAAGAAAGGCGGCTACATTAAGTTGAAGCGAGTAGAGAGATACATACTTCTTCTAGGTGCCTATGAGAAAATATTCAGCAAACGATCTGAGCTGAGAGACAGGAAATTGAGGAAGATCCTCGCTGAGGATAAGGATGCTGTCAGTTTAGCAATCACAAAGCTTTTCAGTCTTACATTTATTTCTTGTTCGCTTTATGATGACTGGCCTTAACGTGAAAGGTTTATTTTTGTCCAGAAGAACTATGAAGAGAACCGAGCAGATGATGGAAGAGCATTAGATGTTGCATGTTCATCTACTTCTGGGAATGCTGATGATGTATGTCTACTGCTCTTTTACTACTACAGTGTTGCTTCTTATGTATTTTTTTCACTAAAAGTCGCCAAACTTATGCTTTCACTGTCAACGAATCTTTTTGATCTCGTTGGTTTACTTGTATTTCAGGCTTTGAATAATACGAAAGAGCTAAAGCAGAAGCTCAAAGATTACATGCGGAACCAATCCGATTTGTTCAAGGATGGTCTTCTTGGAAAAGACAAGGTGTTATGCTCGCTTAACAATATTGAAGACAAGAAATATTTTGAAGGTGTTTCCTGACGAATTTATTGTTGGATTTATGTCATAGGTGAAATTTGGCACTCCTGGCTGGAGGGAGAGATACTACAAAGAGAAATTTGCTGCTCAGACCCCTGAGGAGGCTGAAACAATAAGAAAATCTGTGGTTTGTTTGATATATTAAAACATTATATTACAAAAACTCATATTGATTGTGCATCTCAACTGAAGGACTCAAATTTGTGATTTATGGGAAGAAGTTGTATGACAGCGTCGAGCGGAGCGATTGCCACTGATTTTGATTTCTAGCAGTTAGTTTATTATTACAACATGATATTTTGTCTTATCAGATATGTGTGTCGATTCTTGTTTACGTATATTAGGTGGCGAAGTATTGTGAGGGGCTCTGTTGGGTTCTCCTCTACTATTTCTCTGGAGTTCCGTCATGGACCTGGTAATCTTCCACCGTTCGATTCTTTCGTGGATTTGATTCACAAAGTAACAAGTGTTTGATGTTTGGTCGTCTATGACAGGTTTTATCCTTACCACTATGGTCCATTGGCGTCTGATGTTAAAGGACTCTCTCAAACAAAGGTGCGGTTTCAGAAAGGTTCGCCCTTCAAACCGTTGGATCAGCTGATGGGAGTCCTCCCTCCTGGGAGGTAAAACTATTGAATCATTGTCATCTCATTGTCTTTGGATCAATATTTTTGTTTCGATTAATGTAGTTTTGATTCTTGGAATTCTTTATGTGCAGTGCTCATGCACTACCTATAGCTTTCAAGGGACTCATGATTGATGATAATTCCAATATCATCGACTTTTACCCCACAGGTAAGTCATGTTTGAAATGAATTCTTAAGATGAAATGCGTCTCCGGGAAGGAAGTATTTCCCTTAAATGTTTTAACAACTCTTCATAATGCTCAGAATTTGAGACAGATGTTGATGGAAAGAGATATACATGGCAGGTGTGATGTGCTATCTTTGAGGCTTAATTCATTGTTGGTTTGTTTGATTCTGTTGATAATCTGATGTATTGTATATTCCTGCAAGGGTAAATGCAAGCTCCCTTTTATAGACGAAGAGCGTCTTCTTACAGAGACGAGGAAACTTGAAAATGAACTGAAGGTGTGAGATTAAGGGTGCAATAATGGTGGACAGTACTATGTAAGGTTTATGTTTCATACCAGTCAAAGGTGGTCTTTTTCAGATTTCAGTTGAAGTCCCTTTAAGTTTTCCCTCCTCCATGCTCCTCCAAAGATGCATGGATCTACACGATTACCGTGCCCATTCTTGCTCCGAACCTTTTGGTATTTGATTCTGAATTCAGTCTTTTGATGTCATCAACTTCAGTGATGGGATTAAAGGTACTATACATCTGAAACCCGAGGAACTTTCTCAAGCCGACGGATATGATTTGTAAGATGACAAACACTTGAAAGTTAGAAACACTGTTTGCTGCCCCCCCACCCCCCTCTGTTTTTATCTATAACACAATCTTGTCTTTCCTTGATGATCAGATGTCTGTTCTATGTAGTAGACCAAGGTTGTCAATATGTTCCTCGGCTTCTTGAAGGCGTAACTATTCCAGAAAAGGTATAAATGATTCTATCCGGTGACCATCTCCGGCTGGACTATATGATTAACTCTTCCTTCTAAATGACTGTGTGCTTTGCAGACCGTAAACGAAGAGGACATACTGGAAACTGTTCTTTGGCATGAACACCATGGAAACCGTCTTATGTCTCACAGGGTTCAGCATCAACGGCCGGCAAGAGCGGACCATAATTTGGAATCAGGGGCCCGTAGTTCAGCTCCTGCAGTTATACATAAAGGCGCCAGTAGCAGGTTCACCTTAGGTAGAGGCAAAGCGGTGGCTTGCTCTCGTTTGGCACGTCCTGACGACCTCCCCAAGTATGCTGTGGGAAGACTTGGTGGTGAGCTAAGGCCCGGTGCTCCAGCAATGGATGGAGATCAAGTGAATGTAACGTCGTGTGGGAACTATGGAGCAACTAGGTGTAATCAGCCGATGTCAGTAAATAGTAAGCCATGGCGAGGGGCCGATAATTTCTGGCCGTCCAGTGGTGGTTTCAGCTGCAGTTCAAGTGAAGATCGGAGCTTGAATAAGCCGTCAAGAGCTGCTCCTGCTGCCGGTTGGCAGAAAAATGATGTAGAAAGATCAGGCCAGGTGCAGCCTCCGAATCAATCATCTTCGGGCAATACTGGTCGTGGTCGAGGTCGAGGTCGAGCGAGAGGCTGGATTGTCAATAGAAATGTTAACTAAGATATGTCTCTGTTACTTTTTGAGACTTCTCCCTTTGTCTTGAAGATATTATATCATACTTTTGTTGGATCAAGATACTCGTGGAGGACGATTTTGATTTTTTTGGAGTGATTTTATGTTTAGGGTAAATTACGGCTACTTTTTTTGTAGTTTGCATAGAATGTATCCAAGTGGCTTTTTTTGGGAGTGATTTTATGTTAGGGTAAATTATTAGCTATTTTCTTATTAAGATTTTGATATAATTATAATTTTTTATTATTTAGAAAAGTAAATATTTTTTTCAAATAAAAAATAATTATGTAACCTTTAAAGGTGATATGAAAAGTATTACTTTACTCTTAATGAATTTTTTATTTTTTTGAAAAAGAAATTTGATGTAAAAATATTTTATGATGGATAAAATAAATAATTTATAGATAATACTAATCTATGAAAGTACTTTAGAAAATTTTAGAAATATATAAAATTATAACTTTGGATCCAAAAATGTATTTTGAGCAAGTTTTCACCATAAAAATGGGATGGAGCTGAAACGGAGTCAAACGGAATGAAGAGGTTGTTAGACGAACGCTAAAGTCAAGAAACAATAACAGAGTATTTATAATTATATGTTTGAAATTTAGCCTTTGGCAGAAACGATGTTATGAGCAAGAATGGGAATCTGTATGAATAAGCCCTTTTGATAGTTCATTTACAAAGCCCCCACCCCCACCAGAACCACATAAAATTGTATTTTGTGGTTGTCCTGAAATGACACAAAGTTGAGTCACCGAAGTGGATAAGAAAAGTAGAAGAAAATTGGGCAAGTAATTGCTTCAGGTGTTGATTATGGACATTATTGCTCCAACAAGGGCACCATGCTGAGTAAATGCAGGTCCTAATTGCCCAACAGTGACACATGGAACAATTCACTGCTTTCATTCATCAATGTCATATCTCTAATTATGCTAATGCTTACAACATGAAGTACATTGTCTGTTTATTACTACCTACTGTAGAACACTCTAATGTTGTATCAAGAAACTGCCCTTTACCATATTCTTAAACTTAAGAAAACAAACTTTGATCTAATTGCTGATCATCCCTTGTTTCTCTCACGAGCAAGACTGCTGCCTGAATCCGAACCTCTTATTCATCAGATCGTATTCGACATGAAAATTCTGCATCAAGAAATTGCCCAGAATCACTGATGGTCCACTAATCAGCTCCGGCCCCAATAACGTATTATCCGTCACCATAGTCAAACACACAGCTTCTTTCTGGACATCATCCACAGCAAAGAAGTAGTTTTCTAGTGGCAATGCCATTTCTGCTCCACCCTTGAAATGGAGCTTAAGTGCCGGCATTTTCACAGCATCGTGCCCGGTAACATCAAAACATGGCCTCAACCCTGTCTGAGACTCGACGTTCTCAGCCCTTTTGTACTCTTTCACTTGCTCAGAAAATGCATTAGACACCATATCAAAAACCGCCTGATTCATGTAAGTAAATGTTGAGCCAGAATCAACTATAGTGCCACCATTGCCATTGGAATCAGGAGAGAGTTGTTGGTATGAGACTTTAACTTTCTGCCCTCCAACTGTAATTCTCCTCAGGCCAACATAGTAGTAATCTGATAAGGCACTGTTTCCAGGCCCGACAGGGTTTTTCAGCAGCGGCGTGTAGCTGAGATTTCCAGTCTTTTTATCAGAATCCGATTCAGGATCCATGGAAAGAAAGCTGCTCTTAGGAGTGTTATCGAATTTGTGGGAAACAAGGCAGTAGGAGAATTTCTTGATTCCCAATTGGCTCGGCAACGAGGAAACGCCCCTGCCGAAGCCGGCTACACCTGCAGGCTGGCCTGATGAGAAAAGCGAGCAGCCCACAAGAAAATCAGGTATTTTCTTGTGAGGCATGTTGAGAGTTTCGACCATCGGTATCCCTCCGGTCGATCCTAAACCATAGAGAATGATGTAAGGAGGACATGTCTGTGTACAATTCGTTTTCTGCTGTCGGCAGTCTTGACAACTGGAGTTTGGATCAAATGATTGGTGAACCCAACCACACTTAGGATTCATGCATCCAAGAATCTTGCCTGAGGATGACTCTTTAGGAATGAAAGAAGAAATGCCTGTGGAAGAAACAGAACAGTGTCTGCAGACATATCTTTTAGTACAAGGAAACCAAGAAAAGCTGCTGCCAGTGTCGAGGACCATAGGTATGGTCTGAGGTGGGGTGCCAAAGCTGAGAGAGATTGAGTAAGCTCCACTGTAGGGGAATAAAGGGGTGGTGGAGATAGGGGCATTTCTGGGATTCTTGAGACGTCGAGCTCTGGCTATGGAGGTGAAGGCTAGGTGTGAAAGCCTTTGTAATGGATCTGAATGTGGGATTGTGTTGTAAACTGAGACCGGAATAGCACCGGCAGTGGGATATGAAGAAATGAAAGGTGAGATGGAACAGAGGAGAACAAGAAACAGGAGGTGAGATAAGGGGGAAGCCATTGTTACCAGAGTTCTTGATGTTCGGATGATGGTGAGATGATTATGAACTGATTTAACCAAAAACAATGGCAACAAGATATAGTTGTAGAGGTGGTGATTATGGCATTACATCTTTGCCATGTTTTGTTGGTCCTAAGGCAGCAAACAACTGTCAATTTGGGCATGTGATTAAGGTCTAGCAGAGAGGCAAATGAGGGAGAAAAGTGTGAATTATTTAAGGCTGTGGGCCTTTGAACAACTTGGGACAGATCGATCTAGCATTCAATGACCAGTGCAGTTGGGAGTATCACTGTTTATCCTGCATCTTCCATCATCTCCATCAAATGATTTACTCCAAGAATTTCCTTTTTCACTGCATACAAGAAACGAATGTAAGAAATCTTTTGTAATCAGCAAGCCGAGACTCATCTTGTACTTTATTCCAAACTACATTTTACTCCTCTTAAAACACTGAATGGTTAGGCTAATCATGTTATATTGACTGTAATAACAGAGGAGTAGATATGATTCAAGCCGCAGGTCTAAGTAATTGTCGGCCGAGTCTATCTAAGCCCTGGAGTTGTACTGTTTTGACAGTCACAAGTTTTACTTTTATCATTTCATCTAACCAGACATCTTTTGTAAAGCAGCAAAGTAAAGGGTCCAACAAACAGCAATCAATGCTTTTAAATATCCTGGTTTTAGTCAAATGTACCTCTCAAGCTTGTCGTCTAAATGTGTTTTCACCCGTAATACAGTCAGTGTGAGTTACATTAAGCTTGGCAGCCAAAGGAAAGTCAAATGTGTGTTATCACCTGTCCTGGTTCAAGAATACTGAGGAAGGACAGCTGGTCTTCTGGTCCTTAGTGTTGGGTGTAATAACTGCGCGCCTTCTTGCTCTTGAGCACAAAACTCGTAGTTCATGCTACACTCATCCACTATGGTGTATAAACCTAAACCATGATGTCTTGCCTACCTCATGCCCACCATACCTTACAACAGCAGCCAAATTTCAGCAAGAAAGTGGAAGCAGGGCACATGGGCACAGCTAAGGGAACATGTGAATCCTTGTTTTCGGATTAAGTTGGGCAGACATACATATAAGACAGCCAATAATGCTCAGCTCATATTTCATTCCCTGTGCCTTTAGGGCCCCTTCATCTACAATTTGTTCTGAGATACCTTCAATGGATTAGAAGAATGAAACTGACCAGTTCCATCAACTGCCAATTTGTTCTGCACATTTTGGGGCGTTCTAACATGAACTAAGAATTGTAATAAATTCTCAAAAGGGTGTTCAACAATTTCTGTCTGTAACTAGTAAGTTCTTTCTGACAAAACAAGGAAACACAAGAATTCCCAGGCTTTACTTTTGGATCACCTCGGTATTTTTTTACCGTCATCTATTACAAATCTGTTACAGACAAATAAAGGAAGATGTAATGGGCATTCCGGAATTATTTCATACCCTTTGACATTTGGAGCTTAAGCTGATTGTCTACTTGAAGATAAGCATAAATAGAAGTCTTGCACTACCTTGTAATCTGAAGTCCGTATTGCACCAGATGATATTAAAAACGAGGACTGTACTGAATTGCAAGCAAAGGAATAAGCTAAAATAAAATCGAATAAGAGAAAAGTGGATATGAGAAATGACCTTATAGCAAAATTACATGGACTACACGGCCTGCATTTCTCAGATATGAGTGATGGGCACAAATTCTTTCCTGATATGATGGTGAATGCTGAAGCCAAAAAGGAATCATAGGCTTCAGTCGTTACATATTACTTCATAATACCTTTGATTTCTTCCGCGCCAAAAATCGTTCCTTCGCTGCAGCCACTGCGTCCTCACTTCTTTTGTGATGGTCCTTTGCTGCAACCACTGCATCCTCACTTTTGTTTTGCTCGTCAAGTCTTGGTTGGTTACTAATGGATGGCTCATTTGTCATTTGATCTTGTGCGGAGGTATCTGAAATTGGTGTTGTATATTCGCGTTCAGACTTTCCCTTCGGAGAAACACTCATGGCAGTCCCGTCTTGATGACTCTTCACTGTCCTAGATGATTCTAAATGAGTGTTAGTCGCTGGAGGAGAGACTTGTACTGGTTGTTGAACCACCACTTCTTCAGGCTGCTTTCCAGTTTTTCGTGAGTCAGCATCTCCAGCACCAAATGCTACATTTTTGGCCAGGTTGAAATAAAAGTCACTGAGATCCGTCTTCTTGGTAACCTATTAAATAAAGAACAAAATCACTATGTAAGACATTCTCCGCAAACAGATTTCTAAATGATAATGTACAACCCAACAAACAGAGCAGAACAAAATAGAAATCCTGTGCAAATGAACAGGGTAAAAGAAAAACTTTGTATTGCGCACACAGGCAACTTGCTGATCAATTCATGTACAATAGCCAACAAGCAAGTGATTACAAGTTGCAAAGGCACATCAGCCAGATGTGAAAGGCAAAAATGCACCGGAAACTACTTCTAACATTAACAAAACCATAAGAGAATAACTTTTCACATTGCCCAACAAGATCACGAGGCAAATCTCGTTAATGGTGTTATAATACAATTTGAACATGATTTAATTTGCTCCACCTATTCCTTTAAGAGGCTACCACAATGTGTTTAAGCCTTACGTAGGTGGAAATCCTGAAAACAAGATAGCATGCATGCACTTGTCCAATATTTTGGTTAGGAATCTAACTAATCTTGATTCTTTTCAGTCTGAAGCATAAATTTCTAATGTCCAAATATCCTTTACTTCACTAAGACTTCAAAATTTTTACCTTGCATTTGGCAATTTTGAAGATTCATGAAATGATGGACTTTGAAAACACATGTGCTAATGACAAAGTATTTTGCCCTCTATGCATATATAAAACTAAAGTGACAAGCAAGACAAGATAATCAGAAATCATAAGTCACACCACCATCAGTAAAAAGATCAATGAAAACCTGAAAAAGCTCAACTTACATCTTCCTTTTCCTCTCTCATATCACGCAGCCGCTCTTCCTCCAGCCATTTGGCTTGCTCTGCGAGTTTCTTCTTGTAAGCACTAGTAACAAACTTATCTTTATCTGCATAGAGATGTTCGTCTTGGCTTCTCTCTTTAGCAAGTTTCCTCTCATAAATTATCTCGTGTTCTCTTTCTCGTTGTTTTGCCTTATCCATTAGTGTTTGAATGTATCTTGGCTGCAAACAAAAATAAAGAATGGCCTCATCATTTAGTCATGGTACCCAATTTGAATATTCAGTTTCTCCATTAGTAAAAAGAAAATCTTCCACTAATTCAGTTAGAGCCAAGTAAGCAACCAACAAAGCTAATAAACAAAAACATGAAATGTTTCAAATAGTAAAATGTGCAAACCTGGTGCCTCATTGTTTAGCACGTGGTGAAGACTAGGAAACATTTCAATTTGAGAAATCTCGAGTCCTAAGTTATTACTTCACTAAAACCAGAATAGGCTCAACCAATCTAACAAATTTAGTCTAGCAGACAACACCTTTGAAGGGAATTCACAGGAACAGGGCATGCATATAGAAACTAATCCCGAGCTCACTCCAACACAAGTGTACTTTAGAATATGGATGTTACGTTGCCTAATTGATCACAATTTTCAATTCTTTCCAAGAGTTACCTTTGTAATTTTAAAAGGGCCATTGCTAATTATCCCATGTCATAAAGATAAAACAATCATTGAGAAATTAACTTGACAAAATATATCTGGAGGTTTTTCCATTTTTCAGAAAGAGAAGGCTAAAGAAAAGGAGAGCATTAACAACCTGATAGGGACATGATTTGCTCATTCTTTTCAATTTCACAAGAGCGTAATTTGCTTCTTATTTCACATGCGAAATTTATTTTTGAGGATATCCACAATGCCCAAGGGGAGTAATTTGCAAGCAGACCAATTTGACAACTATGCTTTGTCCAATCACTTTTATCTTTGTGAAGAATTTCTTTTGCTTGAAATTATTTACTTCGACATAGATCTAAAGGACACAGCAAATTTTGTATTTACTCAAATGTCAAGCAGCAGAAATACATCAAGTTCAAGGGTTAGCAAATAACAGAAATCACTCAATGAAGTTTACATTGAAGTAGTTGTAAAAGATATGAATTTGTCATTTTCTAATAAGAAAAGCAACAGATCCAAATAGTACCTTCCTATCTTGGCGATCCTGCTGTATAGGACGAACTTGTTTCTCCTTCATCTTATCATAAACTCCATCGTAGTCAAACACCGAAGGATCTTCTTCAAGAGCCCTTTTATGCTGCTCTTCAATCTGACAAGAATCCAAAAGGAGAAGAAGTAAGTTTATCAAATAAACCTGTGAAAAGCCACCAAAATAATTAATGAGAGAGGCACCCAGAATTGTCTACATAGCGAGAGGACTAACATCTTTGTGTGTTTTGTTCTTGTAGGCCTGGCGCATAATATCTCTCTCAACATTGTCATCATCATCATCATTGAAGGCTAGAGGGGTGGGAACTGGGGATTTAGTGGGCTGTTTTTTCTGCTGGGGTTGAACTCTAAGTTGCAAACCATACTTCTTCATCCCTTTCTCTTTCCCGTCGGCCATTGAAATTTCCAACCCTAAAACGAACCCAAATGTTAGTATTCAATTAAAAAAGGAGCACAAAATATGGAAAAGCTTGCATAGTTGTTAAGCACACCGTGCTTGCACAAATAACTAATGTATTTATACCATTCGTACTTTCAGCAAAATCAAGATTGTTTAAGATCAGTTTTTTTTTTTTTTTAGCCAAAAAGAATCAGAAAAAGTACAACAAATTACAACCAAAACTTTACAGCAATCTAAATTACAGCAAGAAAAGTCACAATTTATTTGATTAGCAAATTATCCGTAAACTATAGCAAGAAAATTGAGTTATGAGAATAATTACAACATAATCAAATAATCGACAATTTACAAAGCTTCAGGGAAAAGGAAAAAAGAGGATGATTACGAGGTGGAACAGTAGCCTTTGACAGAAAACAAATGAAACACACTAAATAAGAAGGATAAAAGAAAGAGGATGGACGGGCAGAAAGAACAAGGAAGATAAGAATACATTAGCTGAAGAGGTGGATGAAGAACGTTGCTGCTGGAGAGAGAAACTGGCGCAGATTAGGGTTTTACTGGAGAAAGAAACTGGCCTGGATTAGGGGGTTAAGAATTCCAAACACACTGAATTCCTAAAACCGAAAATTGCATATAAAAATCACAAAGAAAAATAATTACACCAACATACAAAGATTACCGGCTAAAATTTCCGGTGGCGGCTGAATATGAAATGCGTTTGCCGGATGCTCGACCAGAGAGAGAGGGAGAGAGAGTTGAGAGGGTATGTTGACAGTGAATTGTTCAAGTTCTGAAACAAAAAAGCGTGCTTAGATTGACTAAAAGTGTCAACAAGATCGCACCACTTTATAAAAGCAGGATTTTAATATTCTTAATAACGAGTATATCTTTATTCGTCAAACAAAAAAAAAAACAAAAATAAATCTATACTATTATAAAGAGAAGGGGTTTTATAGACACAAAGTGGTAGTTTTTATACCACTACACCAAATCATTATAATACCAAAAATGCCCTTCAACTTCTCATTTCATGTAATAGAATTAACTATTCAATTAAGTTTCTTTATAAAATTAATTCCATGCAATTATATGTACCCAAAAATTAAATTTACTCCCATTTTATTTAAGTTTATTGTTAATTAGAATAGTAATAATATATTAGTATTGATGTTGCATGTATATATAATCTATACTATTATAAAGAGAAGGGGTCTTACAGACACAAAGTGGTAGTTTTTATATCACTACACCAAATCATTATAATACCAAAAATGCCCTTCAACTTCTCATTTCATGTAATGGAATTAACTATTCAATTAAGTTTCTTTATAAAATTAATTCCATGCAATTATATGTACCCAAAAATTAAATTTACTCCCATTTTATTTAAGTTTATTGTTAATTAGAATAGTAATAATATATTAGTATTGATGTTGCATGTATATATAATCTATACTATTATAAAGAGAAGGGGTCTTACAGACACAAAGTGGTAGTTTTTATATCACTACACCAAATCATTATAATACCAAAAATGCCCTTCAACTTCTCATTTCATGTAATGGAATTAACTATTCAATTAAGTTTCTTTATAAAATTAGTTCCATGGAATTATATGTACCCAAAAATTAAATTTACTCCCATTTTATTTAAGTTTATTGTTAATTAGAATAGTAATAATATATTAGTATTGATGTTGCATGTATATATAATCATCGTTATCAATATACCGTGTATTGTACAAATTTTAGATTTTGAATTTAATTTGCGTAAAATATGTATTGATAATTAATGCATTAGAAAAAGTTATCAGACATTTTTTGTATATGAAGTTGTAAATCATCTATACTATTATAAAGAGAAGGGGTCTTATAGACACAAAGTGGTAGTTTTTATACCACTACACCAAATCATTATAATACCAAAAATGCCCTTCAACTTCTCATTTCATGTAATGGAATTAACTATTCAATTAAGTTTCTTTATAAAATTAATTCCATGCAATTATATGTACCCAAAAATTAAATTTACTCCCATTTTATTTAAGTTTATTGTTAATTGGAATAGTAATAACATATTAGTATTTATGTTGCATGTATATATAATCATCGTTATCAATATACCGTATATTGTACAAATTTTAAATTTTGAATTTAATTTGAGTAAAATATGTATTGATAATTAATGCATTAGAAAAAGTTATCAGGCATATTTTTGTATATGAAGTTGTAAAGCATCTATCTATACTATATATAAAAGAAAGAGGTATTTTACTCACATAATGGCGGTTTTGATACCGCAACACCAAATATTTTAAATACCAATTCTATCCCTAGAAATTTCACTCCCAAAACCCCTTCCATATTTATCTCTCAACTCCTAACTCCCCACGTTCGTTCAACTTCCACGTTCTCCAAACTGCATAATTTTAATTTATAAAGTAACTGTCCAATTTGTTCAATCTCAAATATAAATATTCTCTTGCCAATACTCATATATCATCTTAATTCTAAAAGAATTTTTGCGAACCTGTGGTCCTTCCACTGCTTCGGTCACTGACTTGCCTACCATTTCATCAACTACAAGGCCACAACAAACACTTTTTCTACATTTGATGAATAATTTGTAATTTACAGTAAAGAGTGTATACAAATAGATAACTGATTTGGAGCAACGTGGATTGGCTCATCCTCTCGGTCATTTCCGTTGGTATCTTATGGTTGTGGAGGTTTTTGGAGTTAGTTGTGGGCTTTGAAGGTTCCATCCCGAGTTTGTTTAACTGTGTGACAACTTTGTTATGAAGCAGCCCCAACCTTCAAAAATTTGTCTTGGCGGTGGCCTGATATTGATATACAGTGTAGGACGTTTGAATGGATTTCGGGGACTTTGCAAAAGCTAGATATGGAAGTCAAAGTGAGATTTGTCAAACAAGAGCCTTGCCTAATATTGAATGATGCTTGGTCTCTATTGGTATGAGTGTGGAAAAATGTGTGATCTTAGGATTACCAATATATTTTTGTTGTTTAGCTCTGTTTTAATTGTGAATTAGGAGTCTGTTTAGTTTAATTTTTTTGGGTGCAATTTGTTTAGTTTTGTGATTAGAAGAGTTTAGTTTGGAGTTATTGTTTAGTGCAGGTTGTTTGTCTTTTTCGACTCTAGACCATCTTTTGTTGGTTGATTGTTGTATATAAAAATCTCATTGCTTTGGATGATAAGGTTTTTACGCGAATAGTCAATAAACCTTTCATACAAGTAGAAGATATGATTTTAGTACAAGAAAAATAGGTTTGTCAAAAATATGTTTAATTAATGATGAAGTAATATTTTATTCCTCCTGCATTTGAAATTTTTTGTATTCTATATATCATCACTTTTACTTTATTGTATTTAGTTGATTGAAATAGGTTATATTATTGCATTAGTTCATGTTTTCGACTATAATAATTTTTTAGTGAAATAATGATCTTGGAAAAATATCATTTGTTTATATATTTTACTTACTGATTCGTTTTCATTTTACAGGTTATTATCTCACATAGTGAAGCCGCTACTCTTCATACATTTTGACATTGTATGAGAAATTTAAAGTAGAATTAGTACTTGATAGGGCCAAACGAATTTGATGTGGTGTTTATATATATATTTTTAATTATAAAAAGACATAAATATGATAGTGGGGAGCACCTGCAGAATATTATTACTTTATTAAATATAAAAAATTGTAATTATTAGTTTTCTTAATCCTATAACATGCGGTGATGAGCCTTATCCTATATTTTGTTTACTAATAAAATCTTTATATTTTGCTTGATTTACGTAACTTAGTAAATTTATGTTTAGTTTATCTTTTCAACTTTGCTCACGATTTAAGTTAATTTATGGTACTCTTATTTTAAATGACTTTATGAATTAATATTAAAGAGTTTCTGGGTTAAAAAGCATTGTTGTTGTATGTATATATGGATATTGTTGTCCAGAGATTATGTATTTTACAGAATAATATTTTTATTTCATTAAAGTAAAGCATGTATTTATAATACATTCTATTGAGAAAAATATTATAAGGCCATCTTTACATGTTAGGTTGTCAAGCAATTAAAATTTCTTTATATTGGAACGAATTATATGATTTAATATATCACAATATAATAATATTATGTGCGCAGGTACTGCGTGCGACAGTTACTAGTATATCCTTAAAAAAACACGTTTAATGGATAATCGTTTCACTCTTCCTCTTCAATTTATGTGTAAATAGATATTTTATCAGATAGTTCAAAATATTAAGTGTCGCATCTTAAATTAGTGCTGCAAAATATTAAAGAGTGTTTTTTTTTTATATTTAATTGTATATATTGATATCAGAATAAGTTGTACAAATATTAGATTTATCATAATTTGTGAGAAAACAAATATTTCACAAATTGTATTCTTCTTAAATTAAATTTTATACCTAAATCAAATGACAACTTTTGTTGACAAGAAAAGGCGCATTCATGGGATTGTATGGCCCTCTTTTTTCCTCAAACATAAAAAGCTAAAACAAAATCAAGAATCATCCATCCACCTCTCAACTCAAATTGCAGTTCACTTGAGTCATCTCCTCATCACCCACAAATCACAATCCTGTAAGTGAAGGAACCGGCCGTTTGTAGGGAGTTCCTGAACACGTTTTCTTTCAAGCTGTAGCGTGAAAATGCCCTCTTTTGTTGATTTTTGGCATTAACTTTTGTTGTTATACTACGTTGTGTAACTTTGCTTGGTCGGCGTTGAATTGATGTAATTCTTTAGAATCCAACTTTCCAGAGCTGTTATAGTCTACGTGAAAATGCTTTTAATTCTGGGTTTGAACGAGTTCTTTTGTGTAATGATGCTTTAATTGGTGGGCTGGAAATTTCGTCGAATACAAGGAGTGCTACTTTTGGTTAATGCGTGGAAAAAGCATATCCAGAGCCATCTCCAGTTTTGAATTTGATCAAATTTAAAAGGGTTTCTTGTATGTTCTTCTCTGTTTCTAACTTGATGGTTATTGAAATGATCACCTCAAGATTCATAACAGCTATGAATGATGACAGCCCAGTAGGCTAAAGCAGCCCATTCTCAATTTGAGCATTCCATCTTCGGACAACTCAAAAGTACACAAAAGAATTTGAATTGTTTGAGAATGTGTTGGAGTTATTTTTACTTTTTATTTTTTAGGACTAACATTTTAAATAAGAGTCTGCTGTTTTGTATACACTTATGTTGTACTACTAGAGGTTGGTGGTGATATATGTACATTATTAAAAAGTTGTCTGGATGAAACCATTATAGCTATGATGAAATTAAATAGGTGAAAGCATTACACAAGCTGTATTATCTTCAGATCTTGTAATGTTAATATATCTAGCCTCAATGTTAAGGAAGGTCTCTTCTTGTTCTTTATAGACAGAGAAATAAATTAGGTCTCCAAGATTTGTACAAACTCTTGTTTTCCTTTCCGACTCTTTTTCCTCGTTCAGGTTATCAATGGGAAGCAAATTTGCAAAGCAAGAGAAAAAGGAAGAGCTGGGGTTGAAGGTCATGCCACCTGTAGACCGTGCATACGGTCGTTGGCTTGCTCGCGATCTACAGAGGATTTATGGCTTCACTCCACGAAATCCACGTGCTATAAAACCCCCAGACCACTACATTGAGTACATGCGTTTGAATGGATGGTTGGACCTCGACCTGGATGACCCTGACCTTGCGCATTTGTTCAAGTAACAAACATTTCTTACATGTAAAATTCTCACATGTGATCTGTCCATACAACTTGAGATTAGAGCTAAGGTTGAGAGATTTCCGTGTCATATTTTGTGAACTACACTTGAACTTGGTTTAGATATCACAACACTTGTATGGACATGATAATTTGTGATGCGGACAAACTGTCTGCTGGATAATTCTACTGTGTTCTTTACTCCTCCATTGCGTTCAGTCTTAGTGTTGTTTTAGTGAATAGATGGATTCTTGATCATGCAATTCAAGGAACTTGAAGGAGGGTTAAATTTTGAATTTTATTTAATTCATATATAATTTTTTTTAAATCATATCCCTCTCGGGACGAGACGGCATTCAAAACTTATAAGATGTTAAATATTATTTTAAAATTAAGCTTCCGAAACATTTGGAGCTTTCTCTCAACCCAATTACCCTTTCATTATTGAACAAATTCACATGGAAAACCCACTTCTCCCATTTTTATAGCTTTTTTCAAGAACACGTGATTTTCGTATAATCAATTGGTAATCCCAAATCTAAAACAAAAATGCCAAGGATTAATATCGTTAATAATTAAGCTTGATGATGATAGATGTTAAAGTGGTTTAATTCGTGGGCCGTATACAAGAAGGAGAAGCGCAGTCAACTGCACTGTTCGGCGAGCGGTAGTTGAAAGGGAATTACACGCCTAAAGATCGCCTGCTTAACGGTGCAGACAGCAGCAAACTTAAGGCGTCAATCTAATATTCACTTAGAGTGCATTTGGATTGATGAATTTGAATCATATCTCATGGTTGCATCATTCATAGGGCTCATGACTGAGATACGGAATATGAAATTCAAATGGAGAAGCGTATTTGAAGAATAATGTCTGCGTCGTCCTCTGAGCATAATCCTATCTCATGGTTGCTTTTTGTTACTGAAGAAGACATTAAAAAAAAAACTTACCTTGCTTCCAGGTACATATATGGTTTTAATTTTAACCCACTGTATACATCTGTAGATAAATATCAAGAAATGATTATGGTCCTCCTGTAGGCAACACCACAGGGAGTTAAACAGACCAGGTAAGGTTTTGAACATAGATAATGTCTATTGTAGAAGATTTCACTGCACATTTGAAGCCTAGATAAATGATGTAACATTATGCTCAGAGGACGACACAGACATTTTAGGTTGTCTTCTGAGTACTTACAAAGTAAATCTGCCAGAAGGATGTTGTTAATTATCTGAAGAGTAGGAGTAGTTTTTGTGTTGATAGTTCCCTTGTTTTTATGGTATTTCTCCAACTGTGATCCCATAGATACAATCTGCACCACAGCTCTTAACCAGAAGTACTATGCAATAACATATCTGCTGAAGTTGAGAATACATACATACATACTGCATTTTTGCAACAAAATTGTGACATTATACAGTGGGAAACTGGTTCCCACGAACGTGAATCATTTCTCTTGATCGACTTTCTTTCCAATCCAACTAGCAACAATGGGAGTAAGAGCTACCGTAGGTGGAAACCTGATTGGAGACGCAGCTTTGTGTGCAGCATAGGCCAATGCAAAAGTCCCTACCTTTTCCCCTGTTTCGTTGCTAGAAATTCCAACCTACAACATTGACAGAATCCATGAACACTCTATCCAGCAAGTTCTTGGATTTAGCTATAGGAGTATCAAGAAATGAGGTTTGGTTCACGGGGGAAAAAAGTTCACCTTTTGCAGCAATGCTGGTACATCTACTCCGGCACTGATAAGAGCATAGCATAGCCCGAATGATATCAAGGAGAGAGTGATCGATGTGGCTAAATAAGCTCCTCCGTATTTTGCCAGGAGTTCCTTTGCTTGGTCTCCCTTAGACTTCTTCCCTTTGGTTTCGTCGTTCTCGTTCTCTTCTTCTTTCGAGGAAAATATCTACATAGGGAATTACTAATTGATTATGCAGTAATGATGAAATAGAACATCAACAAAAGAGGGGTATATAATATTGCAAACTGAGTCATAAGATGAAAGAATTGTCTCAAGAACAACATCAACTGCAGCAAAAGTACAATATGAATCAAGAATACTATGTTTGTAGGTGAACATTATCAGGAAACAGTCCCGAAAAGAATGAAATCCAGCCAACTCTAAACTCTGATTAATTTCACAGCAATGTGATCTAGAGAGAAATTTCTCAAACTCTCATCCTCAAAAGCAAAAGATTAAGAGAAACTAAGTTACAATTAAGCAGCCTTCACTTACAGTTAATTTCAAGAAACCAAATGCATTCACAGTCTGATTCTGCCCTAAACTATCTTTTCCCAATCCCATATTCAAGAATCAAAACCAGAGATGAAAATCTTCCCCAAATACAGAAACACCAATCTCTAAACTCAACCAAGCAAAAATCACCCCACCCCACTTAACAAAATCAAGAAATCACATCATGGTTAAAGAATTAACACACACACACACACCTTCCAAAGGCCAGCTTCAAGGCCATACTTCTTGGTGATTTCTTCGGCAGAAGTGGGATTCTTGATTCCCTCTGTTTTCTCCTTCACAGCTCTAATCCTCAGCCTGCTGGCCCTCGAAATTGAGCCGCCGAATAATAATCTGCCGATTCTACCATTTTGCAGACAAGTAGAGGAGGAGAGAGGTTTGTTACAGAGGCACTGACAAGGAGGGATTTGCACGACGACTGTGGCCATTGCTTACCATCCAAAACCCAACTGCTTTATCTCAACATTCTTTGCATTTTTCTAGTGGCCAACAAAATTAGAAATCAAGAACCATATTGTGACAAGTAACACCATTTTCCACCCCTTTTCTAAGCCCCGATCCAATTTACCTTACTACCCTCCGAATTTAAAAATACCCTCATTAATTTAAAAAATATTTTGTTCGGTATATATTTGTCAAAATAAATTATATTTAGCATAATAGTTAATTTATTATATATTTATAAATAATAAGCTTGTCTTTTTTTTTATTATATTTATATTTAACGGACAAAAAAAAGTGAAAAAAGTTTTACAAGTTAAACTCATCGAATTAAAAGACGGGATAAGAGTTTAGATAAATGGGGATTGATATCAAATCCTATTAAGAAGAGGTCAAGTAGGGTTCGATCGGTTATCATAATACTAATTTATTGCAATAGAACTTTTAATCTTAATTATTATTATTATTATTTTCAATTGCATACCATGATTAGATTCACCTAAATCCATTCGGATAATACATAGCATAGTTGTTTTAGGCATCATGGACACTGCAAAACGGTGTCCTAAAGAATCAAGCAACCTCAAACATAGTTTATGATCACTTCAACTAAATCAAACTGTATTTAAGTTACGGTATATATCCCACTAATTAGCCAAATCCTAGGAGGACTTTTAGGATGCAGACATTAGATACTCAAACTCTTCCAATATATTTATAATCGATCGTAAACCTCAAAAGCGTCGTGTAATTCAATCTTGATCTCAAGTGTGACGTCGTGAACATGGAGTACGAGAAAGTAGAAACCTCATTAGCATCCGACGTAAGTTTTGAGTATTGGTCTTGGCCGGAATATACTTCGTTAAAGGATATCATCGATGCATCTACCCATCAACCGCCGATATGTTCTGACACTGATATTGCGATCAAGGATCCCCTTGTGAGATGTGCTGCTTGGTTATACTTACGACCTATGTCAGGTCTATTGCAAAATTCCCAACAAAGACACTCCGATGATGACAAGTGCTTTATTACTAGATTTTGGAATAAATTATTTGGCAAGTGTTGACATGATGACATGGTTCGTTCTGGTTTAGTGATTGTCCTAACAACATGCTCTTGTATATATATGAACTGCATAGCTTGGGTTGAGGAAGTAATTCTTGGTGTTCCATGAGTATTTTATTGTTTTACTTTGTCAACTAGTTTGGATTATTATTTTTTTTAACAGGAATTATTTTGGAGTTTTAATAGTATTGTTTGAGTTGGGGTTGCTTTAATCCCCCTTTATATATATGGTGTTAGTTCTATTGGGCGATTAACATATCTGAATCTTGAACTGGATTTCTTAATTCTTTCTATGTGGATCTTTGAGTTTGTATTGGTTATTTGTACTATGTATAGAGTACAAAATTTAAAAAATCACAATATTAATAGATTGAAAATTATAATTACGTCTTTGAGGGTCTTTGAGGGTTTGTTTTGTCTTACATGTAATTATATTCGACAGGATTTTGATGAATTTTATATATAATTTGCAAAATATCATTTCTCTAGATAAAAATACTCTTTCAACCAACAGTTGGTCACCAACTTTGAGTAAGACATTCTTAACACTTCATCAGTGTTGCAGCAATGAAGAGGTGAAAAGACAGTTAAATATAGCGTGATACGAGAAAGTGAGATATTATTATCTAATTTGAACATTTTTATCATTGTTGAGTCGAGAAAATTAGGTACGGTGACCTCGTAAATTAATCGCATACATAACAAGTGTAATGAGCGGTTGTCAGTTAATAGTCCTCTCAACTGAGTTAATACTTAATTATTGTTTAGATTAGATTTCTTTTCTCGAGAACAATTAATTATTTGAAAATTTAATATGAAATCACGATTAATGTAGTGAAATTATATAAAGCAGTTGTGGGTGATAATCATATATAGTGTTTGGAGAAGTGTTAAACCTTATTACCTAATAAGGGGGATTGCTCAACAGAAGATTAATTAAGATCATGGCAAAGTGTGAAATAAATAAAGCAGTTGGTATGAAAGTGATTGGATTTTCATCTTTAATTAGGTACTAATCATGTCAGGATTATTAGTTGGCCAATATATATGATGATGTTAAGAGGGGGTTTGAAAATGCTTAAAATAAACGCTTATCGGTTTATTATTGAAAATAAATTGAAAAGAGTATTTGATTTTATAATTTTTGTTTTTGAATTATTTAAATTGAGTTGATTTTAAACCGAAAGTTAAAATCTTTATTAATTTCTGCAACTTATTGATAAAATTATAAATATTAAGTTGGTTTTCCAAACACTCTTAACTTCATAAATTTTAATTTTTATGTATGTATGTGCTTCAAGGGGTTAAAAGAAGTTGAATGGAATTTCTGTTTAAAAATTTTATTGTATATTTTATTTTATTTAACATGTACACGTAACGGGTATAGAAAATTTATTATATAAAATAGATGACATAATTTTTGTATTTATAACGTATATTTATATTAAATAAAATAAAAGAAGTATAAAATTTGAAATAAAAAATTAAATAGCATTTAATTAATGTTGACAAATCTTAAAGAAGGCAAGACTTTTTCTCTAATTCTAAATTACAAGTCCACAAAAATAAAGAAATATCATAAATAACATTAAAAAATTCAACCTTATTTAAGATATATCCATCATTTGATTTCCATATTTATATAGTTATCCCTTGCAACCACACCTTTACTAGTTTGAGAGATCTCTCTAAAATTCATCATACTCCAAAATCCACCATTTTTCATTAATCAAAAAACCACCGCCGCCCGCTGCCGCCGCCGGCTCTATCGCCGCACCCACATGTCTTCCAGGAAGATACTAAAGTTGAAGAGCATTTTGAAAGCAAACGGCGGCTGTGGTTGCGGGAAGAAGGCAACAGACGTGGTTGAACCCAAGCCCAAGTCTAAGTCCAAGTCCAATACCTCCTCCTCCTCTTCCGAGGATCACAAATCCACCCGGTGTCCACGGCAGTCCATCCTCGACGATGATCAGGATTACACCTCCACCACCTTCTCCGTCGACATCGACACCTCCCCCCAATACTGCAGCTGCGGCCGGGAACAACACGATCACACCAAAACTGTCAGCCCCTGCCCCAAAATCCAGGACAGCTTCGCCGTCGTCAAAGACTCCGACGACCCGTACCAAGATTTCCGGCAATCAATGCTTCAAATGATCGTCGAGAAAGAAATCTACTCAAGAAACGATCTTCAACAGCTTCTCCACTGTTTTCTGCAGCTGAATTCGCCTCACCACCACGAGGTCATCCTTCGAGCGTTCATGGAGATATGGAATAACGGGGGCATCCCCGTGACATGCAGCGGCCTCGGGGAGGCGACGTCGACGGCGTCTCCGCCGTGCTCTTAATTCTGACGATAGAACTCAGATGATCAGGCGTGTGTCGGCACGTGGGGATGGGGTGGCCATGTGAAGACATTAAATCCAGCGGTGGGGCGAAATACAGTGCAAAAACATCAAGTGAAACAGATTGATATACAGATAGATAGTTGGGGTGGAATTGAATGCAATTCAATTCAGATTTAATTGCAGAGAGCAAGGGAAACACAATGTGTGTATGTATACATGTCCATCTACGTTTTAACTCATGTTTACGTATTTTTATACGGTCTCAATTCTTTATTATTTATAAATTTATATCATATTAGTTTTAATATATATAAAATATTTTTACTATTCAATAAAAAATTTGAACTGGCTTGTTTACTGTAGTTGTTTAAGGGTGTATTTGGATTGATGGATTTGAATTTGAACGAAGGGTTTAAAAAAATGATTTCAAATGACTCCATTTATACAGAATTTGAAATCCATCTATATTCATCAAAATATAGTTCAAATTTTAAATAAAAGGATTTAAAATTTTTTAAATTTGGAGTTATCGAAACAAATTCAAAATTTTGTTATTAAGGATTTGAAATTAATCTTTCAATCCAAATCCAGCCTAAATTTTTTTCGGACAATAGTTATAGTTACTTATAACAATTCTTTCAAGTGTAGTAGTGTACTACTAATACACTTATGTAAAATCCATCTTTCATTTAACTCCATTTTAAACCTGAATATTAGAAGACTGTGTTGGAATTTTTCGTACAACTCCAAATTATATTTTATGAGCGCAGGTTGTAAAATTAAGTTCTGACTCAAATATGATCGGAGCAGAATTCTTAATGATCGAAATCTTGTAATTTTACCAATATTGTTGAGTGCAAAACTCCAACATTTGACTCTTTAGAATTTCATGTACTATCAAACTGTATACAGTCTCAAATCTCCACTATTAAAAGAATAGATTAATTTAGTTTTAAGCAATGATTAATTAATTATCAACAAATTTATACGCGTCCTAATACTTAATTTTTAATACACTTCTAATCCATATAACACCCCAGCGTACTTCTCGTGCTCCTGCGCCATAAAGTAGACGTCTCTCATTTTCTGAAACGCATGCCACGTCAGCAAGCTATCCGACCCGGCCTGATGGCACTTCCCGACTACCCGACCCACATCCAGGGCCCGGGCCACCCGCTCCAAACCTCCGTACAGGCTCTCGCAGAACCGCATCAAGTATTTGACGTCGTACACGTTGTCTCCGAACAACGCCCTGAGAACCTCCAGAAACTCGGCCAAGCCACGGGGCAACGAGCGGCGCGTGAGGATCTTCACCAGGTACCCGAAGTCGTACGCGCTGTGGAACGTCACCCAGCTGACGGCGTCGTTGCACACCAGCCCCGAGCTCATCATCAGCTCCGCGAACCGCGCAGACTCGATCCCGTCCACTCTGTTCTTCTCGAAGTCGATCCCGTGGGCCTTGAGCAACTCGATCGAATCCGGCGCGTGAAGATCACGCGTCACGTCGAAGTCGGAGAAGTTGAATTGCCAGATGCAGCTCTCGCCGGAACCCAGGTCGGGGAGGTTCCCGGCGGCGTCAGAGAGAGTAAGGCCGAGTTGAATGAGGTTCAGAGCGTCGACGTTTGACTTCAGCGTCTTGTAGTGATCAGCAGGAGAGGGTCTCCGGGGCCCACGGCGGTGACGGGCAGAGTTCACCAGCGGCGGCTTGAAGATGACTCCGGGAAACTCCGTGTCCATGGAGATAAATGGGTAACGATCGACAAGATCCGAGATGAGGTCAAATTCGTATTCCAAGTTGTCGGACCACACTTCTCGGATAATCACAGGCTTGCTACTATTAACTTTAAGGTCGTCGGAAGTCATGGCGGCGCAGTCCACAACTAGTTTGGATAATTGATGAGTACTGAATTAGCTAGAGTGGTCAAATGGCAGAGGTGAGAAGAGTGAGGAAGAGAAACGTATTTATACAGAGGAGGAGAAGAAAGAGGTGGGAAAGAGTGGGGATGAAGGCTGAAGGGATAATTGCGGTTACTACATTAATTAAATCGAAAGGAACGAGTAAAGGAAGTGGGGGGAGAATTCAGACAAGAGACTGATCATCAGGGACTTGTTTTACTTTAATTCAATCACAATGGTCTGATTTGAACGCGTTTGACCCAAAACATGAAAAACAGAGGAGACTGCGTCAGTCAACATACGGCTGCTCTTCATACCATCTTTTCTTTCCATGTATGTTGGCCTACCTCCACTATGAGTTTATAATTTTTGTACAATAAAATATTAATAGCTTATAAATTTTTTCGTAAAAAAAGGTAAATAATTCTCAACTTATAATATTTTAACAATTTAACTCGTTTGAAAATTGATATTACTAACATTTTGTAAAATCACAATTTTATTTTATCAAATACCTCAAAGAAAATCTGATCAATAGTATTAAGATAATAATCAAGTAGGTAAAAATATACTAAATATATTATACTATTAGTTTATAATGTATACATATAATTCGCACGTTCTATAATTTCAGTAAAGACAATAAATTAATAATCTAGCCATTAAATTATGGTGGTCTATCAATTCAAGCACGTGTATATTTGAGAGTGTGTGTTGTTTATATAGATATGATTATGGGGTGGAGGCAATTGGAACACTCAAAGAAATTGCTTAGAGAAAAAGTAGAAGAAAAGAGAAATTGTGGTTATAATCAGCTTATAATAATGTGGGTTCCCACCTTAATCATTAATTGTAATTAGGGGGTTATCTTAAGCTCATAATGCCTGTGATTAAAGTAATTGTTCAACTCAATACGTTATCAACTCACTTGCTCTAGCTCTAGCTCCACGTGCGTGCTTGACTAGGACTTTCAGTCCACTACTACTTTTTTCACTGTTCCAAACACGGCTTTATTTGTGTAGTCATTAGACAACTTTGACCTTGTTATGTGCCCTCGTTGCACGTCCTTCTCATTTGGATCCTAGGGGCATAGATGACCTTTCTCATATTTCGAGCTTTAGTTTTGGGTAAAATACAATTTATCCCCCTGTGTTATTGAAGAAGTTCAATTTACCCCCTAGTGAAAAAATAAAGTGCAAGAAACCCCCTTATATTTTTACAAATGATACAATTTACCCCCTTGGGGCTAGAGGTGTATTACACACGCCCCAACTGTGAATTTTTATCATTTTGACCAATATATTATTTTTTATATCTTAAATTTTGAACGGTTAGATTTTATTTACAATCGATCCAATGGTTAATACAAATTAATTGAAATGGATGGCTAAGATTAAATATGATCAATGGTCCAGATATTGCATATTATATATATATATTATTATTATTATTTATTATATATAAATATGATATATATATATATTATATATATTATATATAATATATACATAAATATATATGTATACCCGCCGCCACCGCCCCCAGTCTCCGTTCGTCGGCGTGGCCCCAGCCTCTGCCCGCCGCCGCCCACTTTGCCTCCGCCCCCCGCCCACTTCGCCCCGTCGCCTTCCCCCAACTAAAACCCCTTGTCCCCCCCCCCCCACCCACCCGCGGCTGAAGCCTCCCCTAATGACTCGCCGCTGCAACTCCTCTCCCTCCCCAGATCTGGAAACCTCCCGCCCGCCACCTTCGAAGCACTAGCCCAGTCGCCGCCTTCCAACCCCTCCTCCCCCTGTTCGTTCTCTCTCTCTCTCTCTCTCTATATATATATAATATGTATATTTATATAAATAAATATATACAATTAAACATATATAAAATTTTAAAAATATATAAAATAATATATATATATTAAAAAATTAATATATTTATAAATAATGTTGGTGAGATCTGAACTGTTTATCTAAATGATATTAGATCTAACGGTTTTAATAAAACGGTAAAAATATAATTTTATATATTAAAAATTAAAAAAAAAAGAAGATTGCATCATTTCTAAAAGTATAAGGGGATTTTTTGCACTTTATTTTTTACAGGAAGGGAAATTGAACTTTTCCAATAATAAGGGGTAAAATTGTCTTTAACCCAAAAAAAAAACCACGACAAAAAGATATAGCTCTGTCTCTCGACGAGTTCAATTTCAGAAATTAAACAAAAAAAAAACATGGCAAGGATGAAAACGTGGTTCTTCACAACACGACTTTAGTTACAGGAAACTATATATTTAAAGGGAAAAACAGTAGAAGTGTCAACTTGTCATTAACGGGTCAATCAATCCCCCAAACAAAGGACTTCTCCAGTTGTCTCTAGTCCTCTCCAGAGGAAGAGAAAAACCCAAATCCGATTCGTCAGAAACCCGATCCGGATCCGAAGATGAACGACGCCGACGTTTCGAAGCAGATCCAGCAGATGGTCCGCTTCATCCGCCAAGAAGCGGAGGAGAAGGCCAACGAGATCTCCGTCTCCGCCGAAGAAGTACTACTTTTACCTATTCGGAGTTCCGACTCCTCTGATTTAGGTTTTTGGTATGCTTTGCTTTTCGCAATTCTTAGTCGGATTCGGTTTTGCTGTTGGTGTAGGAATTCAATATCGAGAAGTTGCAGTTGGTGGAAGCTGAGAAGAAAAAGATCAGACAAGAGTATGAGCGCAAAGAAAAACAAGTTCAAGTCCGCAAAAAAATGTAATTTTTTTTTTTAAAATTTTGTCTTTGATGATTGAATTGCTGCGTGTTTGGTTGAAGATAAAGTTGAGTATTTCCTCACGATTTTATTTGGAATACTGTGAAATTTAATATTATTATGAAAGAAATATGATTAGTACATCCAATGGAGTGGGTATTTAATTGCTGATCCGCTGACGGTTGTGTTAATTTTCTGCTGAATTTCTTTAATCCCCAATTTTCTTGGGAGATCTGGATACAAAATGCATTCTCAAGAATTTGCAAAGTTCATCTCCTGATCATGTTCTCAAACTCTTATGACATGAGAAATTTATGTGGGAATCTGTACGCCCTAGCTCTTTATGAGACACATCTTGGTGTTTACTAACTCATTGCAAACCAAAAACTTATAGAGTTTGTGTACTGTGGTCATTCTGATTTTGGGATATCATATGATTAAAATTTCCATGCAATTGGGGTGTTGTAGTGAGTACTCTATGCAGCTGAATGCTTCTCGAATCAAGGTTCTTCAAGCTCAGGATGATTTGGTCAATGCCATGAAGGAGGCTGCATCAAAGGAGCTTTTGAATGTTAGCCGTGACCATCATAACTATAAGCACCTCCTGAAGGACCTCATTGTTCAGGTTGCACAAACTGAGCCCTGATACATTGTATATATCTGTAGATTGTATATAAAGTTGAATGTGGCATGATCCTTTGAATCTCCTCTACTGTACATTCATGAAATTAAATTTTCAGATTAAGTTTATACTTGTCAGCAACACGACTAATCTAATATTGTGTTGCTTGTTTCAATTTATTCATATTTGTGATGGTGCGATAGGGTGGTCAAAGAATTTACCTTAATGTAAAATTGAGTTTAAGTTGGAAAAATGTCATTCATATTTTGATTTAACGGCTTCAGACCAATTTATTGCGATCTGACCAGCCATTTGCTTTTGTTTGGAAATATCTTTTTTGCATTTCAGAGTTTGTTGAGGCTGAAAGAGCCATCCGTCTTATTGCGCTGTCGGGAAGATGATGTACCCTTGGTAGAGTCTGTCTTGCACTCAGCAAAGGAGGAGTATGCAGAGAAGTCAAATGTGCACCAACCTGAGATCATTGTCGATAATATTCACCTTCCACCCCCTCCGTCTCATCACGATCCACATGGTCCTTCCTGGTAATTCAACTGTTCTAACGACTGGTTTGCTTTGATGGGTATAGTTGGTGAATGCAGACAACTATGCTCTAGATTGCTTGAGCCCTCGGATTGGCTGATCTGAAATCTGCAAACTGTTGACATCTGATATAACTCTTTATGTGTCTTCTGTTTTCAGCTCGGGCGGTGTAGTGTTGGCATCTAGGGATGGGAAGATTGTATTTGAGAACACTCTTGATGCTAGACTGGATGTTGTATTCCGTAAAAAATTGCCAGAGGTACCCACAGCTTACCTATTATCTTCACATTTACTGTTTTTTCTGTATCCCTTGTGGGGATCTACTTCTTGTTGAAGCTTGCAAAATTTAAAATATGAATTGTACCTCAATGTTGCATGTTACACTTTACTATTCATAAATTACTCCTCATCATGTAACATGCAACATATTGTTGGATTTGTGTAAGAGTCATGTAACTATTGTCCCAACTAAATTTTCATTTTACCTGTGATTAGTATTTTACTTTATGGTGCATCTTCAGATTGCTTGTGAAGTTATTGCCCATGATCCTTGGTCTAAATAATTTCTATTTGATTGCAGATACGGAAGAGCCTCTTTGGTCAGATTGCTGCCTAATTGTGGAATCTTGGTGTATACTTTCTCACGTTCGTTTGAATCTGATCAAGCTCTACGATCTTAAGTTGGTCATCAACCCTAGAAAATTATCATCCGATGGTTATTTTCTTATTTAATGTGCTGTTTTTCTTGTCTTGTTCTGTGAGTAGCTGCCTTGCGCTAGCAAGGTGCCCTTCTCCTGGTTCTCCTTTACTCTGTCCGCATGTTGAAAGTGTTTCTAGATGATATTCATATAAAGCTGCTATTTGATTTTTGATTGCAAAACTGTGCAATAATTGTAAGCTGCCTGGACCCTAGTATTTATTGCATTGAGAAAATAAATCAGTTATTGAGATTATGGTCTTTAAATTGCTTATGTCGTAAGGGAGCGTCCCTTTCTCCCAGCTGTCTTGTAATGCAATTGTAGTACATGATTTCTCTAGTTGTTTTTTGTAATACAACCAACGCTAAACGTTCCATTCAGTTCAATTGTACAGTTGTTTAGAAATTAGTCATGACCATGAAAAACTAACATTCAAAACTGTGAAATACTAACATCGTCGTCAAGTGTATAACTACACGTTTCGGAGTTATCCTAATTCAATTCAAAGGGTGTTTATAGCATCCAAACATAAAAGGGTGAATTACAGCCAGATTTGATATAATTATAAAAAAAAAAAAATTGATTGAAAAATTATAAATATTTTTTTCAAATTAAGAATAATTATGTAATTTTTAAATGAAGATGTGAAAAGTATTATTTACTCTTGTTGATTTTTTTTTAAAAAATAAAGACATGTGACAAATTGTAAAAAAAACATTGAGCGTGAGTAAAATAAATAATTTATAGATAATATTAATCCATAAAAATATTTTAAAAGATCTTGAAAAATATATATAATTATAACTTATAATCCAAAAAAGTATTTTGGGTAGTTCATTATAAAAATTGGATGAAAATCTGACGAAATTGATTTGTTATTAGACGGACGTTAAGTGAGGGTTTGTAATTTTTAAATGACGAGGAAGTATTCTAATTATATCAAACCTCAGAGGAGACGATTGTAATTTTACCCAAAAATAAATGATTATTATTTTTTGTTAAAAATATATTGAAAAGAGTGCTTTATTTATATTTTTTGTTTTTCAATTGACTAAATTAAGCTGATTTACGTCAAAAATTATAAACAATACTCTACTAACTTTTCAATTTATTAATAAAATTGTAAATATAAGTTTTTTAACACTTTTCACTTTGTTTTCGACATTTCTAATTTTTACTAGGGCTAAACTTGAATTTTGTTTACAATTTATTCTTGACACAAAAGTAAAATTTATTACCAACACTGGCTATCAATAGTTATTTAGAGGGGTTGAATATCGGCCCGAAAGCCGTAAGTATTAATGGGGGCAAGGCAACAAAATAGTTAAAAATGGTGGGCAATTGAATGCTTGAATTTGATGGGTATTGCTTGCTTCCAAGAAGCATGTGAACCAACTTCCATCAACTTTTTACACCTTTATTATTTATAGTTCTAAATTATAGCACAAAGGTTTGCTGCAACTGCATTTCTTTGCATTTAGTGTCACTTCACATGTCTCTACTATCTAAAATTTGGGATAATTTATGTAATTACACGTAAATATTATGTGTTTTGAAAAAAAATTACACCTATTATTTTTAAGGTTTGTTTCTGTTCAATAAATAGATCTCTCCATTAGTAAAAATTCACGAGATTTGTTGCTATTAACAAAAATTGAATGAAAATCGATATTTTACCCTCGATTGACTTATTGCATGTCAAACAATTTTTTTCTGATTAAATTACTCTTATAACAGTAAAGATATACCTACTCGCATGCATTAATATGTGACGATCTATAAGAGTTGTTTGATCATAGAAAAATTTATTTGACAGACAATAAGTCAGTAATAAGTCAATCGATGGTAAATATTGATTTTCATTCAATTTTTTTTTTGCTAATATCAACACATTCATTGAATTTTAATTGATGGATAAACTTATTTATTAGACAGAAATAAACCTTAAGAGTTCTAAATATAATTTTCCAAACTATAAGGAATCTACACGTAATTACAACAAAATTTGAGGGAGGGGTGTAATTAGCCCTTAAAATTTTAAACACATTACAGGGACTAAATTTTCTTTGTATATTTTCTGGGGATAATATGAGACTGCAGAAAATAGAGGAGATTTGAAACCAATAAAACTAGATTAAAATTTAAAAATAGAGACGGTAAAAAACAGGTAAATTCTACTCTGGTCGACGATTTTGACCACATTTCCGGTGTTTTATCCAATGATCTTAGATGTACTGATTCTATTAAAATCGATTTCATCCAAGAGTTACACATGATGAGATGAAAGAAACTATAAAAGAATAAAAATGTAAAAAGAAAAGGTGAAAACACTGATCCATTCAGAGGGGGAAAAAGGAGTGACCGAAACACTGAACCAAGAATCTTTTTCCAACACATCAACTGTTAATTTCTGCTAATTTCACTTGTTGAGTTTCATAGTACTGTCTTCATTCAGAAAATCAAGCAAAACACTGCTCTTGCATTTCGGGCACTTGGGATTCTCCTGCAATAGCATAACATACATTAGGCACCTCGGGCACCCGACCAGCATCATGGGACTTGTCTCCGGCCTGCCGCCCGAAAGGCATCCAGCCTCATCAGGGCTCGCTTCTCGGGACACACACGAGCTTCGTGGAGATGTCTCGTTGGAAGAAATCGAACCAACAGGTGAAAGAACTTGCCGATGATCCCTTGGCGGGGATAACTTCAGTTTCAGCTCAAGTTTCGGGCTCTCAGCTTTGCAATTCATTCTTGCAACCTGCATATATAGTTTTATCAAACAACAAGTGAAGGTCAGAAATGAAAACAGCAGATTACGACAATCAAGAAAATCCGAGGGAACAGTGAAACAAACACGAACATTCGTTAGTTCAAGATTATATCTTTCAACAGGCAATGAAGTTCAGACAGGAAAACAACAGACTGTAACAATCAGGAAAATCCAATGGAACAGTGAACGAAACAACAATTTTCATTAGTTCAAGATTATACCTTTCCTTTCAACAGGCAGAGAAAAGGATGAATTCTGAGAGCTATGTTTCTGATGTTACTTTCATGGCTTCAAAGGGCTATATATAGAACAAGAACACTAGAGACAGAAAAGGACAGGATTTTCTTAAATTTCAGAAAATTGGTTAAGGACTTCCACCTTTGACAAAGAGGGACAGATGCAAAAACCTAGAAAAATTGAATTGAGCTGTATTAAAGAGGAAGAGGGGTGTGGTAGAAAAAGAAGTGTTAATTAAAACTCATGCCAGAAAATGTTATTAATTGTAGGGGAAGGCATCACAAGAAGCTTGCTGGCAGAATGAACATTCTAGTAAATATTTGCAACCACAATCTGCTAATAGGCTTCATTCATTGCTCACATTGTTGGTTAACACATTACATTCAAGGAGCAATTAAGTTCCACATTAAAAGTCCTAACTGCCAATACACTGGATATTAAAGCAAAGCAACTTTGTAGTTATGAACTAACACAACTTTAACAGTGTAATTACACCGACACCCCTGAGAATAAGGCATATTATGAATGACTCCCTCCGTTTTTCTTCCTATGTTAATCATGTGTCATATTATGGATTCCCCATGAAGATGTGTGTATATAACAGATACATGTAGATAAAGACTTAATTTGCCCATCAATGGTATAGAGAAGGTAGATGTGTATATGAAGGCTACGCTTTCAAGTCTACCTAATCCAAAATTGCTCCAGCCAATTTAGCCTATTTTTGAGTACTGTAATATTAATGCCACTTACTTCCTACGTTAAGCCAATTACAAAAGCACCTTCTCCAGAGTGAGCTATCCATGAATGCCTTTTAAGTTGGGGTATCAGCCGATAGCAACAGCGTGTATCAGCAAACCTGTCAGTTTCCATTTAAAACCTTAAAACGTCATGTCTCCTCTGTAACAAGATAAAGTTTGTACATTGCAGAATTCATGGCATTTCCTATATCTGCAAATAATAAAGGGATAGTGTAGCAGCAAGAATATCTATCTACAGTTTATACTACAGTTCTACCCGAAAAAATATAGGATTTTACATCTTTAATCCAACAAATCCAGAATTGGCAATTTTGTTGGATAGAGAAAGACATCCTGTCATGGATTTCAGTGAAAAATATTTATATGAACCGAGTGTGAAAACATAGAAACATATGGATGGATTTTAGTTACTACTAACTTTACAGGATATTTGAAAGGAGTGTTTGCACTAGCATTGTACAGTTATAGTATAGGATATAGACCAGGTCATTTACAGTGCAAATAAAACTAATTATATGAATATAAACATTGAATTTTCTAACTACTAATGGTTAGCTATAATTTATTAGATACCACCAACCATTCTTTTTACTACTCTTACTTTTGTACTATTTTCATGATTCACTCAAGAATAAAGTTGCTTACGTGTAGAAGGACAAGAACTCCACTCCACGGTAGCATAAAAGTGAGTAACAGTAGAAACAGGACATTAAACTCAACGGCAGTGAACTAGAAAGAACTTTTGTCATAAGCTACAACATCCTGATAAAAGCAAAGCTCATTGATATAAGATATATACATACCACGAACTCTCAGTACATAACCATCAGATCTACTTTGCAGACAGTGGTCTCTTCTGTATGAACCATTAAACTGGCTGAGCTCTAAATCAGCTACAAGTGAAAGCAGCTGAAGTTCATCCCATTAACCTTGCGAAATTGACTACAAGTTCAAGTTTTTCAAGTAAACAGAATTTCGACGTGCTCCGGCAAATATAGTTGTACATCTCTTCATTGTTTCAAGACCCTGTTTATTGCAGGTTGGAAAGTATTGTGAGGACTTCCCACAAAATCATCTGTCAAATGAGTGCTAAGCCGATTATCAGAATTATCTGATATTCTAACAAGAGTGCCAACTTTTACAACCACCTGACCACCATTTGTCACCCATTTCATCTATCTCATTACTCGTACTGTGAGTACGGTCATGCTTGTGATGGCACAAGAAAGTCGTTAACATTAGTGTGTCAATGTAAGACACAAGAAATGAAGCAGGTGTTTCCATGTTTAGAAGATACAGTAAAGCAACTTTCCCTTCCAAAATAGGAGACTGTTAAAGTTGTCAGAATTCAACACTTTGTCATCAAATATTTACTCCACAATCATTCTGAAGGTCCTTTTACTTCTTTAGTTCTAGAATCCAGTTCCCACCATGCACCATCATTTTCCGTATCCAGAAGAGAGCCATATTCGCCGGAACTAAGGCATTCAATATCAGAGTCCTCACTCTCAATTTCATTATAATACGACTTTTTCTCTGTTTCAGGATCATATGTCCATTCCAATCTTTGCAACACACTTTGGTCTTTCCACCTTCCAACAACTGATACGGCCTCTTTCTTGGCCTTCCCCATCATAATCTCCTGCCATGAGAATGCAGCATCCGCAGTCCTCTTTAGAATACCATCATTGATATCACCCACAACAACTGTTTTCAAACACCTCAATCTTGCTTCCTTCAAAATCTCTACAAAATCCGAATCATCCGATACAAGAAACAAGCATTCAACTATTCTTCTGTCCATCATATCCACCATTTGACTTCGCAACGCAACATCTGCTGCCTGTGGCTTGTCTGAAACTGTCCTAACCCCAAACCCTGCTCGTTTCAACTCATCTGCCAAACCATACCCAACTTTGGGGGTCAAAATATCCCTAGCAGCACATTTGTACTTCTCCATCTTCATAGCATACTTTGCCACCATCTGCACCCTCCTCTTCCCTCGCGCAGACTCTATCTGATTCAACCGTTTCATTTGCTCACGCTCATGAATTTGCTTAAAATGATTAATGAGCTTCTCATTAGTATAAAATCTCCTCCCACAAACTCGGCATATGTATGGTTCATCTGGCTTAACGACGCCCTTGGTCTCTAGCTGGTTCCACGTTTTCCGATCTCTTCTTTGTGCCCTAACTGACGGGGGAACATAGCTAAATGCATGCCGATTGGCATAAGCAATCATATACTTGACGAACCCAAACTTCTGGGCAGCCTTCTTCAGCCTAATCGCTGCATCATATGGAGGAAATGACTTTGGTGGCTTGTTATCCAGATCCCAAAAGATTGCAACATTGTGTTCAGCAACCCTCTGCTCTGAACTTGACGGTGAGATTGAAGAATCAGGATTCTGGTTCGGCATCGAAGTAAAATGACTACATCCAGATATTGGAGGAGTTGGGCATAGTGTTTGAATCTGTTTAAATAACAGGATGTTGTTGGAAGACCTCCAGAATTTGGCTAAATTCATCAGCATATCCAGATGCTCTTCTATTCTGCTATACAGACAAATGTCAACTGGAGACCATATATTTTGAACAATAATTTAAGAAATCAGCAAAAGAAGCAGTCTCCTTGACAGTTATTGCAAGCCAACTTGAATCATGCACAAATGAGATTAAATGATCTCTAGCAGGTTTCAATCTCACCTGCAATAGAGTAAACACTTGATTAGAATAATAAACATACAAAAAGGCCTTCCGCTCTCTTTCAAGATTGAGGATTAGTTAAAAGTGAAGGAAAAACTTGAAAGCATAAAATTGGGCAGAAAACAGCTGAATGAAACACTAAATTACAGATGTGTTGATGAATTAGTTTCACTACTAGCATTCACTCTCCTTTGAGGGATAACAAAGCATAGGTGGGTTTCGTTTACTCTCCGAAAAGATCAAATCTTGATTAATTGATGATAATTATAACCAACCCATTTTTCATAATCAATGAATTCCTTCAATATATAAGCGCTTATTATCGCTCACATAAACAAACTTCAACGAAGAGAAGTACGTACGGAAATACTTAAATTAAAGAAGAGAAATTTCATAATTAAAATAGAGGACTGCGAGCTTACAGGGATATTCAAATGTGTATTCTCTACGCATTCAGACGATAAGGGCTTCCATCTTTTTCTTGATATCAGTCGACAAGAGTTCAGCTGAAGAACAAAGCGAGTGAGAAATGAAGGACAGGATGTCAAATTTGTAAATACTGTATAGCTAACATTCAATGAGAAAATTAGACTTCTTCACTTGCAATGTAAACATAACTTAGGGTTTTGATGTCATTTTTCATAATCGGCAGTTTTTTTTTTTTTTTCATAATATGCATAAACATCGAGCATCGAAGAAATGGTGGAAAATGCATTGGGATTTTAATGTTTTCTTTTTAGGGTTAATTATTCTTAAACTCCATTACATATTTTTTAAAAAAAATTTGAAATTACATTTACCCTCTCTCCAAAAATTCATCGTTTATACTTGAACTTCATTGAGGTTTCGACGGGAAATACCCCTGTCAGCAAAAGCAATTACATAAATTTTCAATTTTGCCTCTTATTAATATTTTTGTGCATATTTTTGTACTTATAAGAGGATAAATGCAATATATACATATGAAGTGTGGTTAATATTATTGTATTTTTCCCCTTATAAGTACATAATTATACATGAAAATATTAAATGAGAGGCAAAATTGAAAAATTATGTAATTATTTTTGTCGAATGCAATATTTTCCGTCGAAATATTAACGAAAGAAGGTCAGGTGTAAACGGTGAATCTTCATAGGAGATGTAAATATAATTTTAAAATTTTTTTAAGGAAAAGTATAATTTTATATTTTTAAAGGGGGTCCAAGTGTAATTAACCCTTTTCTTTATGGAAAGGTGAATTGGGCTATACCCACAAATGTAGGGTAATGGGCCACTGATCCAATGGACTTTGATGTTTTATTAAGACAAATCCAATTCCTTTTAAAGTATTTCCGAAAACATTATATTACTCTTCAGAAAAATTATTTTACATCAACTATGATCACAGTATTATGTTTCTTATATTCCATAATTGTTATACATTTGATCAAAAATTTTATTATTATATTCTAATCTCAAACATTTATAAATGTGTGTATCTATAGATATATATATCATGAGATCATATGATATGAAATCTTGTTTACAAGCAATCCCTCCCCAATTCTTGTGGTTTCTATTACAATGTTTGGTCATAATTTTCCATCAGGCAAACTGGAATGCAGATCAATGGAATTCTACTAATCAGGCTATATATTAACACACGTCAGGGGATTCAGGAGAAATTTGCCACCCCTGCACCAGTACTTTTTCCTTAATTAATTAGATTTTAGAGACAATTATTACAAAAGAAGAAATATTGTAATGGATGGACAAAGTTCAAGTAATGCACATAAGACAGACTTTTTCAAGTTTGCAGGTTCAGTCTTCAACAATCTGCTGTCTCTCAAGCTGAATACCCTTTTTCTCCAACGAGCTGAAAGTGCCGTTGAACGTTTCATTATAGCTCTGGCACTGTTGCAGTTGTTCTCTGAGGCTCCGGACAAGCTCATTCAGCCTCTGGATGTTCTTCTCCTGCGATAAGATAACCTGCAGAAGTTGATAAAATATCAGGTCAGAAGCATATGTTGAAGTGTCTACGATCTTAGATATTGTAAGAGTCTGTTCCGGATTAAGCAACAATGATAAGAAAAATTCCAGAGTGCGAGCTTAGAAAATGCTAATTCAGTGTACCAAGAATAGCTCAATTAACAGAAGGTCAAAAAGATGATTGGTTTTAAATGTATCCTGTGGTAACCTACAGCCAGTTTGCAAAATTCAGTTTGGAGAATTGCTGGTAAGCAAATTATTGTCCTCTTCCTTGATGTAAGCCAACAGCACTCAGCTCACCCCACCCCTAACAAAGAGGAGAGAATCGAAAGCCGAAAGTCAGGCTAGATCATCAGAAAACCAATTGACACATGATCTCCTTGCTTTATCATAACAATGGACTGAGAATTTCCAAGATCACATTCCACCCAAACTTTTATGCTAGTAGCTGAAAGCGAAACTATGCAACTGAGTCTCTCAATGAAATCACGTGTTTTCTTAGCATCGCATCGACCGATCGTGGTTAAGCATAGATAACACATAGTAAACACCACAGAGGACCTTGCTGATTCAGGATATTCATTTCAATAACCATAGTCAGCATCAGAGTCACCAGATGGTTTCGACACAATACAAGCTTTCAAAAAAAGACTACAGGCTCATGAATAAAGTGATACTATACGAGAATAACTCCTCGAAACAAAGTGAAAATCAATAAGGTTCAAGTTTCTCCAAAGGCTCAAATTAAGAAACAATATGATGTGCAATTATGTTATAGATTAGATTGCAGGGGGGCAGAGCACATCAGCTTTGCATCAATAGATTAGCTATAGTGCGACACCTGAAGCAAATTTTTGCAGACCAACCAATTGGTTACGATGTATGACATTCACATAATTGGTTACGATACTGAATGATCAGAAGCAGGACAAAATTACCTTCTCCTTGACACCTTCTTCTCTCTGTGCAATTAGCTGCTGCTTTTGAGATTCCTTTCGTGTTGTATCGACATCACTAACTAATTGTTGCCTCCATTCAAATTGGGACGTGATAATCAATATCAGCAACAGAAAAACAAGCAGCATTTGCCTCGACATAATTCTTACCTCCTCTGATAAAACCTAAGAAGAAAAAAAGAGGAAAGAACTTGGAATTGGCAATAAATTACACATTCTGAGACCAGAGCTCAGGATGGTTACAAGCTAAAAAGCAAACTTACATAATAAGTTAGAGATAAAAGGTCTATATCCTCCCAAGCAAACTATTCAATCAATCAAAAACCCATTCTCAGAAAAAAAAAAAAAAAAAAAATTTCTTGCACTTCTTAATTCTCATCCCCGTTATCTACTTAACCAACTCAAAATTGTAAAAAAAATAAAAAGGAATAACAAAATAAAAATCCCCATGTCCACATTGTTTTCGAGCTCAATATCTTCAAACCCTAATAGGGTACTTCATCAATTCCTAAATTGAGCTCAGAATCAACAAAGAAAAATGATGCCCAGCTTGACAATGTAATATTTTCAACTATATATCAATTTTCCCATATATTTCCAGGAAACCTAATATCAATTTTCCCATATATATATATATATATATATAAAACATATAGAACTTACAGATCAGGGCTCAATTTTGGCATGAACAGCATCTAGAAATCGTCGAATCAAAAATCTCGAAACCGCTCTTGGAGAAACTGAAGCTCAGTCTGATGCTTTTGGCTTGACGGAAGGAAACTGCCGCCGTCAAGTGTTGTGTTTCAAAAGTGAAAACTGGGAAAGGAGAGCAAGTAATCAAGATTATTGCTGAAGCTTGATTAGGATTAATTGTGCTCTCAATAAAGCCAGTAATGGAAGAAGATTAGAGAGAGAAAATAATAATAATGGGTTTGCAGACCCTCAGGCCTCAATCCTCAACATTTCTACGGACTTGAGATTTAATTCAAATCCCAACTCTAATTTGCAGGGTTGGTATAAAGTTTATTATAATTTTTGAAATAATTAAATTTAAAATAACTAGAGAGTCAATATAAAAAAAAAATAATTGAAATCTATGTATAATCTTTGTAATAAAATTACAAAACTTCCCTCTCCTCGATCCGTCATTGGTTGGAACCACTGGACCTATTATTCCCATTTAGTTATAGTTTTAATTTTTATATATACTGAATAATAGCTTATCAAACAAGATTTTGAATAACATTTTATTTTTAAATATGAGAATTAGAAAGATTATAATTTTAGCAAATAACTAATTATATATTTATAAGTTTATATGCTCATGTTTTCCAATTTTTAATGTATCAAAGATTACCGACATAATACGAGCAAAAAATGTGGTGCTCGGTTCAGTTATGGAGCAAAATAATGAAGTAAAATATTAGGAGATAAAAAAGTGTAAATGATTGAATTGAGAGTGCTATTTTTTGTTTTTTGTGTATAACGAAGAGATTTGAAGTGAAGTTCTAAGTATAAAATTTCAATGTTCCTTTCAACTAAATTAGTAGTATGAAGATGAAAGTTGTAGTATGTAGGCTTAAGTTGCTTTCTCCCACTGGAGCGTGGTTGACAAACCACTTCGAGGAGGCGATTGGACTGGAGTGCTTTCATCAAATGATGCATAAATATATATACAACCATCGTTCGGTTAGAGAATATTGAATCCCCCGCAGATTTGATGGAGAATCCTCATAGATTTTGTGGAGATGATCTCAAAGTTTTTAGATAAGTTTGACTACCCACGAATTTTGTGGTGGTCCCCAGCAGTTGGGGAAAACTCCACGCATTCGGTGGTAGTCCTGCGATTGGTTTCTCTCCGGATTCGGTGGAGGGTTGTTTCTTGGCAATTGAAGACCTACGATTCTCCGAGGCGGTTGGAGGCCGCTACAGATGAGGTATTTTCTAAAGATACAAATGCTTTCCCAAGCTTTTGGTTAGGTGGTTGAGGAATGGCCTTCTTTCAACTGAAAGCCGAGCTTTTAGTGCTTATAAGAAATTTATAGCTGGAGGCGCCAGGTGTTTTAGAGAAGCCGACTGGTCCTTATATAGTTCTGTAGGGTGTGTCCCCAAAGGTCCTAGTGGATGCCACCTAGGCCTCCGTGGAAGCCACGTGACATGAATTTTACTTTGGGTGAAGGATTTCAATTCCTAAATTTTCTTTTAGGCTTGTGAGACCTTCTTGGATCTGAGCCTCATAGAATATGGATTGATTATGCTTCTTTTGACTAATTTATTTTTCGAGGGCGTAATCCTCGCAAACTCCCTGTGGGCTCTATTTTCTTAAGGCACCTTATAATTTTTCGAAGGAGCCTTATATTTCTTTAGCCCCTGCGATCTCTTTCTTTCTTTTGAATCGTTTAGAGTTCTTTCGCCAAGCCATTTTTATGGGAATCATATACCATAATATAAAATATATCTTATTAAATTTAAGGATAATTACACCGTTCTTCCCAGAGATTTAGTGTAATTACACGTAGATCCCCCATGATTTCTAACACCCTCAATATTCTGTTTAAATATAAGCCAATTCGTTAGTCAAATTTAAACGAATTTATTAATATTAGCAAAAAAAAAAAAAAAATTGAATGACAATCTATATTTAACCCCATTGACTTATTATTAACTAATTGCAAGTCAAATAAATTTTTTTATATGATATATTAATGATTGATTGTGTAAGTGTACAAGTAATATATACACAGAGACACAATTTAGACATATATTATGCAAAATATACATAAAAGATAAAACCAATCATTTTGAATAGGGTTTATTCCTTTATTTTACGGAGATAAAAAACATTCCCACCTGACCTTTTTATAAATTAAAAGGAAAAGAGTGAGAACTAAATAAACAATATATTTCAATACATGTTTGCTCCATGTCTTTGCCAGGACATGATACCTAAGAACAAAACAAAAAGGATTCTAGCTTACTCTATTTGTTGAACATAGAGAGAGCTGAATTCATGACAGTGAATCCTCCATCCACAACCAGGTTATGTTAGGAATTTTGTTTTGATTAGCTAAACTGTATCTTGTTTATTTCCTATTTCCTAGGGATTCTTTAGTGTTTGAAGTAGTCTTATATTAGTCAGTTTTAAGTTACGTATCAGTCGCCACTTCCTGCTTTGTAAGGCTATAAATAAGCCAGCTTTTGCATTCAATAATACATCAGAGTTTTATTCTCTTCTTCTACTCTAAATTCATCTCTCACATCTGGTATCAGAGCCTCACACGAGGCCTGATAAAATAGAAACAGCAGTTTTCTATTGAGTGGTAATTCAACAATGGCAACAGAGAGTTCATTTGTACAGCCATCTGTTCCAAAATTTGATGGATATTATGATCATTGGGCAATGCTCATGGAGAATTTCTTGCGATCAAAGGAATATTGGAGTGTAGTGGAAAATGGAATACCTGCAGCAGCAGAAGGTCTAACAGAGGCACAAAAAAAAAACTATTGAAGATCAAAAGTTGAAAGATCTAAAAGCAAAGAATTACTTGTTTCAAGCACTAGACCGCACAGTTCTGGAGACAATTTTGAACAAGGAAACTTCAAAGAGCATATGGGATTCGATGAGGCAGAAACATCAAGGTGCAACAAGAGTTAAGCAGTCGCATTTGCAAACTCTTCGAAGGGAGTTTGAGGTTCTCGAAATGAAGGAAGGAGAATCAGTTTCTGAATATTTTTCTAGAACTCTTACCATAGTTAACAAAATGAAAGCAAATGGTGAAAGTAAGAGAGACAGCGAAGTGGTCGCTAAAATTCTGCGATCAATGACTCCTAAGTTTAACTATGTGGTGTGCGCTATTGAGGAGGCTAAGGATACTAGTTTGTTATCCATTGATGAGCTTCAAAGCAGCCTGCTTGTCCATGAGCAACGTATGAAGAATTCTTTAGTAGAAGAAGTACATGCTTTGAAGATTTCTTCTGGAGATCAATTTGGAGGAAGAGATCGTGGTCGAGGAGGTTATCGAGGAAGAGGACGGGGAAGAGGCAGACAAAACTTTGACAAGTCTACGGTAGAATGCTTCAATTGTCATAAGTTGGGGCATTTTCAGTGGGAATGTCCTACCAAGGAGGTTAACTATACAGAGGTCCAAGAAGAGATGCTGCTAATGGCCTTTGTAGATGTTGATGTACCCATCAAAATGGATACATGGTTTCTTGACTCGGGCTGTAGTAATCATATGTGTGGGAAGAAAGATTATTTTTCTGAAATCGATGAACATTTCAGTGATACAGTGAAATTAGGTGACAATAGAAGTGTGGTGGTTGCAGGGAAAGGTAATGTGAGGTTGAAAGTGAATGATGTGGTGCAGATTATTACTGGAGTTTTTTACGTGCCGCAATTACGGAATAATTTGCTAAGTGTAGGGCAATTGCAAGAAAAGGGGCTTTCCTTCTTGTTTCAACATGAGAAGTGTAAAGTGTATCATCCAGAAAGAGGTCTGATTATGGAAATTAAAAAGTCTCCGAATAGAATGTTCATGTTTAGTGCTGCGTGTCAGCCATTAGCATCTACCTGTTTTGGTGCAATTACTGAAGATTTGGTGCAGCTTTGGCATTGCAGATATGGGCATTTGAATTTTAAAGGCTTGAAGACTCTGCAACAAAAAGAAATGGTGAATGGCTTGCCTCAACTAAAGTCCCCTTCAAAGCTGTGCAAGGATTGCATGGTAGGAAAGCAACATAGAGATGCATTTCCAAAAAGAAGTACGTGGAGAGCATCACAAGTTTTACAGTTGATACATGCTGATATTTGCGGACCAATTACACCGATATCAAACAGCAAAAAGAGGTATTTAATCACTTTTACTGATGACTTCAGTAGAAAAACGTGGGTTTATTTCTTGATAGAAAAATCTGAAGCCTTTGACATTTTCAGAAAATTTAAGGTTCTTGTTGAAAAAGAATCTGGTTTCTTTATTAAAAATCTACGTACGGATCGAGGTGGGGAATTTACATCACATGAATTCAACAATTTCTGTGATGAGAATGGCATACAAAGACAGTTGACAACAGCCTACACGCCACAGCAAAACGGAGTTGCAGAGAGGAAGAACAGGACCATTATGAATATAGTTCGTAGCATGCTCTCAGAGAAGAAAATTCCAAAAACTTTTTGGCCAGAAGCAGTCAATTGGGCAGTGCATGTTTTGAATCAAAGCCCAACAATGGCGGTAAAAAATCAAGTTCCGGAAGAAGCCTGGAGTAGAAGTAAGCCTTCAGTTGAGTATTTTAGAGTTTTTGGATGCATTGCACACGTTCATGTGCCTGATAATACTAGAAGTAAGTTAGATGATAAAAGCATTTGTTGTGTCCTGCTTGGGGTTAGTGAAGAGTCTAAAGCATACAGACTTTATCATCCAATTTCACAAAAAATTATAATCAGTAGAGATGTTGTTTTCGAAGAAGACAAATGTTGGAATTGGGATAGGAAGCATGAAGCTGAAATTGCATGTGATTTAGAATGGGATGATCACTCTCATGAGGTGACAACACAGGAGAATGAAGATGGGTTAGCACCTGATATTGATGATGAGGGAATTGACAGTTCCAATTCATCTACTGAAGAAGGTTCTACTAGCCCAATTGAAGAAAGGGATAGAAGGCAACCGGTATGGATGAGAGACTATGTGACAGGAGAGGGACTTTCCGAAGGGGACGAAGAGGCTCAGTTTCTTATGATTGCAACAACTGATCCTATACGTTTTGAGGATGCTGTGAAAAGTGAGAAATGGAGAAAAGCTATGGAAGTTGAAATGGAGGCGATAGAAAGGAACGGAACATGGGAATTGGTGGAGTTGCCTGAAGGGTCAAAGAGAGTTGGAGTGAAGTGGGTGTATAAGACTAAATTCGATGAAAATGGAGAAGTGAACAAATACAAGGCCAGACTTGTGGTGAAGGGGTATGCTCAAGAACATGGAATAGATTACACCGAGGTTTTTGCACCTGTGGCACGTATGGAAACGATCCGTTTGGTCATTGCACTTGCTGCTCAGAAACAATGGACTGTCTATCAACTGAATGTGAAGTCTGCATTCTTACATGGTGAGCTGAAAGAAAATGTCTATGTGGAGCAGCCCTGTGGATATGTGAAAAAGGGAAATGAGCAGAAAGTTTACAAGTTAAAAAGAGCACTTTACGGACTCAAGCAAGCACCACGTGCATGGTACAGCCGCATAGAAGCTTATTTTATGAAAGAAGGTTTTGAGAAGTGTGATTATGAGCATACCTTGTTCATTAAATCCAAGGGAGATGGTATGGTGTTGGTTGTAAGTTTATATGTTGATGATCTTATCTTTACTGGAAATAATGAATTGATGATTGCAGATTTCAAAAATTCCATGAAGCTTGAGTTCGATATGACTGATCTTGGAAAAATGAGATATTTCCTTGGTCTTGAAGTGTTGCAAAAGTCGGATGGAATTTTTATAAATCAGAAGAAGTATGCAGGAGAAATATTACGAAGGTTTGGGATGGAAAATAGTAATCATGTGCATAATCCGATCGTTCCTGGTATGAAGCTAACAAAGGATGAGAGTGGAATTAGAGTGGACAAAACTTATTATAAGCAAGTGGTGGGTAGTCTAATGTATCTCACAGCAACGCGTCCTGACATGATGTTGGTAGTGAATTTAATTAGTAGGTATATGGAAAATCCCACTGAGTTGCACTTGCAAGTTACAAAACGAGTGCTAAGGTATCTAAAGGGGACAATTGGATTTGGAATCTTCTACAGGAAGGGAGGAGATGATGAACTTCGTGTCTATTCGGATAGTGATTATGCTGGTGACTTGGACGATAGGAAGAGCACTTCAGGTCATGTATTTTTGCTGAGTTCAGGAGCAATATCGTGGTCTTCGAAAAAACAATCTGTAGTGAGTTTATCCACTACCGAAGCTGAATTTATTGCTGCAGCTTCTTGTGCTTGTCAAGTTGTATGGTTAAAAAGGGTGCTAGCAAAGTTGGGGCAGAGACAAGATAAGCCAACTGTTATTTATTGTGATAATAGTTCAACCATCAAGCTGTCAAAGAACCCAGTAATGCATGGTCGAAGTAAGCATATCGACGTCCGATTTCACTTTCTTCGTGATCTAACTAAGGATGGCACAGTTGAGTTAGTGCATTGCAATACTCAAGAACAATTGGCTGATATCATGACTAAACCTCTTAAATTAGATGTTTTCTTGAAGCTTCGTGGATTGTTGGGAGTCTGTGCAGACACTGAAGTAAACTAAATGCTTATAATATTTAGTTTAAGGGAGGATATGTTAGGAATTTTGTTTTGATTAGCTAAACTGTATCTTGTTTATTTCCTATTTCCTAGGGATTCGTTAGTGTTTGAAGTAGTCTTATATTAGTCAGCTTTAGGTTACGTATCAGTGGCCACTTCCTGCTTTGTAAGGCTATAAATAAGCCAGCTTTTGCATTCAATAATACATCAGAGTTTTATTCTCTTCTTCTACTCTAAATTCATCTCTCACAGGTTATGCCCACTCACGTACCTAGACTCATCACTCGCCAGATACACAACCGCCTGAGCCACATCCTCCGCTTTCAAACTCACCCCCTCAAGATTGGAAGCCATATCATCCATCGGATCATCCTCGTCCCGCCCCAAGAACCACCTCGACAGGGACGAAGGAAACGCATAAGGCGACACACAGTTAACTTTGATCCCATAATGTCCTAACTCCACAGCAGTGTTCCTGGTGAGCCCAACAATTGCATGCTTGGAGCTTGTGTAGCCATGCGTAGCCGCCCCACCGATGACCGAACAGACGCTCCCCGTGTTAATGATGCTCCCCCCGTTTCGCTTGTTTCATGAAACGAGCAGCGTGTTTTGTGCCTAAGAAGGCACCGACCACGTTCTAACGAAGAATTCTCTCAAACTCTGCCTGATTGTAGTTGACGATGTCGGGTATCATGGGGTCCACGGTTCCTGCGTTGTTGAACATGATATCCAGCTTACCATACCTGGACACCGCGGTTTCTACTGCTTTTCGGATGTCTGATTCGTTTGTTACGTCGCAGTGGATGAAAGATGCGGTTTCTGGAGATAGGTCTTGGCAGATGAGATGGCCTTGGTCGTCCTGGACGTCGGCTATCAAGACTTTAGCACCGTGTTCGTGGAAGAGCTTTGCTGTGACTGATCCGAGGCCGCGGGCTCCGCCGGTTATTAGAGCCACTTTGCCTTCCAATCTACCACAAGACAAGAAATTGGACATTAATTAATGACACAATTAGTTGCAAGAACATATGACTGGTTCAGGTCTAGTGAACTTATATTCATTTAATTACCTCTTAGCTACGGCAGACAGGAGCCTAGTGCTTGCCATGGCTCTCGCTAGAACAGCTTCTGCTAATTACCTTAACAGCTTTAATTATAGTAGGTTTTTCAGTCAAATATGTCCAATGACCCAACAATATAAAGTAAATTTCGATTCCTTCCTGTCTGAAGGAACAGTTAAAAGAGCAATTTTGCGAGAGGGAGGGCCTTTTTCTTGCATCTAGCGGTATGTCCGCATTGTCATTCGATTTGGCAGCTAATCATCTCAACTTGGAAGGTAATGACACAAGGAGAGAGATCGACATAGATACAATAATATAGACACCGGTGTGTGTGGTAGATGACAGATAGTGTGCATCACATCATGTTTAATATGACCAATTGCCTGGAGTATGGGGCAAATAGAAAGCAATGCCAATGCAATCTTACACAGGATGCCTTAATTTGGACAGCACTGCTCTCCAGGAAACCTCCAATTCAAACATGAATATCTCATCATCATATGTATTATTACATCCCACAAAACAAACGGTTTTCTGCATTCTTAATTTGCTTCTGTCATACAACAGGCACTAGCAATGGCCTAGGATGCGCATTTAACCAAGACTAGTTATTAACCCGTGCGTTGCACGGATATATAGTTTTTGAATAAAAATTATTTGATATTTAATATTCACTATTAAAATTATTTTAATTAATAATAAGATATTAAATATTAATTGTATTACCTTTTTATTGACAATTGAAATTGCTAGAAAATTATTGTGTTAGCTATTATATGAATGTAATAATTGTAACTATACTTTTAATTTTGTTGTAACATTAATATATTGGGGAAGGTTTTTTTAATAATGATATAGACTAAATTAAAAAATTTGAATGAAATAAGAAATTTCTTTGATATTAAATACATTAATATAGAAATAATAAATCTAACTAATAAATGAATAAAAATAAAAGTGCACAATCGTTGTTTAAGAATTTGCTAAATACATCAAAATAAAACAACTGTATCATATAAGTTTGTATAAGTTCATTATCTATAAGAAGTTAAGTTTCAAACAGAACAATGATTAATCAACAAAACATGTACTTGAAACATCTTCTGCAAACTTCATCTCTAAATTTGTAACTTGATCATTGATTTGATCTTGATCATCTCCCCTATCGTGAGCATAAAAAGATATTAATAAAGATATAATTTTCAACAATTACAATATATAGTGGAATCTAATTGAAATCATATTAACTTCGAATACAAATTTTCTTTAGTAGAGATTTTTCATCCAACAAATCACTTGAAGAGGGCTCAATTGGGGTACAATTCTGAACTTTTTGATCAATGAGTGATGATGGCTCAATGTTTGAAGAGCCCTCGCACCTTGAAGTACCAAAATTCGAATATTTGATTGCATCATTATATCTTACATTGATCTTAAACAAAGCTAGTATGTTAAATGAGTTAGACAATGTTAGGATAAAAACATTGTTTATAGCCACATGCAAATAGACCAAAAAAAATAAAACCACGTCATCATTGCCTAAATAAGTAACTAAAATATTTATATTTTATGAAAGTTTAGTTAGCTTACCTAAATCGAAATCTATCAAAATATTCATGTGCAGCTTAAGTTGACTGAATAACCTAACAATTAAGATAAAGCAGAATATTAGCTAAGCATAATAAAATTTTATAATAAAACTAATTTACCAAGAGAACAACTAATAATTTAACGTGAAAACCAATTAAGATGTATTAAAATGAAAAATTATTGTATCTTTAGTTTCTAAAATTTAATCTTTTATTACAAAAGAATTAAAAGGAGAGGTTTTGTTAAATTTACTTAAGCACTCAATACTTTAATTTAAATTTTATTTAATAACTAATATTAAATATTGTATTTGATAATAAGTAATTATCCTATTATAATTAAAAAACAAAGCTAGTATGTTAAATGAGTTAGACAATGTTAGGATAAAAATATTATTTATAACCACATGCAAATAGACCAAAAAAATTCACGTCATCATTGCCTAAAACATGTAACTAATATCAAATATTGTATTTGATAATAAGTAATTATCCTACTATAACTAAAAAAATGACATGACGTACTTCTTTTATTTAGAGAAAGTGATAACCATAGATTGTCTAGCCCGCATAACTCGATCCAAAAAAACTTTTATGGAACACCATATACATGTAACCCAAAGAACAAAAGTTTATCAAATCATGTTATTAGCTAAGCATAATAAATTTTTATAATAAAACTCATTCATAAAATTAAGAAGGTAAAAACATCATATGCATGAAATATACCTTTAAATGCAGAATATAAATTAAAGCATAAACTTTTGAATACAGATTTAACATCCACATAGCAAGAAATATTATATTTACAGAAGCAAAATATTATATAAGAAAACTAATTGAGAAGATTACCTGAAATTGGAGTCTATAAAATCCTAAAATTTTGGAGAAGAGAACTGAAGTAAATCAAGAGAAATTAGGGATGAAAAACTCGAGATAAGATTACTCACAATGAACATGAAATGATACATAATAATATAAAACTTTTAGGGAGAACAGTGAGCACCTTAAGTTAAGGAAAATTTGTGTATTTTAATTAGCTTTAACGGAGATTGTGGGTATTTGGGTCCAAAATTATTAATTAGCATGATCAAATTAGGAAGACATGCAGCGAATGGCGTGGCCCAAATTTTGCTTGGAATAATGACTTTAACAAAGAATTAGCTAATTAGCTAATTTAGAAAAGTTGTACTGCAAATATTTTGGAAATTGATGTGCTCGGTTCATGAATAAAAAATTTCTGGTTTTACTTAAAAAAAGAATAGGACAGATTATTTAATCTAAGTGTTTTAATATTTTAATTAAATGAAACATTAAAATATGGAAAAATTATTAAAAAGATAGTAACTCAATTCAAATAAGGTAAATTGAAATATTATAAATCATTATTTAATCTAAACATATTAAGATTTTAGTTAAATCAAACATCAAAATATGGAATAATGACAAAAAAATGTGTAACTGAAAATTTAAATAAGGTAAATTGATAATTAGTCGAATGTAAATTTAAAAAATCGGCTAAAATAATTAGTCAAAGGATGAATAGAAAAAGTATTTTTTGAATATTAGGATATCTGTTAATTGTTATCGAAACAAAATATATTGATATATTTTGTGAACAAAATTTTGACATTGAAATTTAAAAAATTCAACTTTTTTAGCTAATTATTGTTAAGTAAACAATGAGTGAAAAATTCAAGAGATAAAAATTAAATATTAATTAAATCATCTTAAAATTTGCTTTTAAATATACTCCATAATCATTCATTATCAATACTATATAATCATTAATACTATATATTTATTGTGAATTAAATATGGAAAACAACCTACATGGAAAAATAGACAAAAAATAACTTGTCCACCTCATTATCCACATAGGAAAGAGATGAACACATAGGATGATTATCATTTTAAATAATATATTATGATAATATATTATGATTTCAGAATTGTATATATCTGCTACTGCTAGTACAGCCCCTTGAACAGCTATCAATTAATTACCCGAATCAATTTTTTTTATTTCAACTCGTAATTATGCATCTTTTACATCATTTAATATAGAATTAAATACAATTATCACTTCTAAAGTATCCATTGCATGAATATCAATTACCCCCTATACTATGAAAACCTTCAGAAATCTCCCTAACCTCTAACTTTTTTAATTTTTAAGTTTAAAAAGTTCATTTTTAATTTGAACAAATAATATTAACGCCCACAAAAAAATTTACATAAAATTTTAATTTTAAAACCTCATTCATCATTTTGCACAAATTATTGGCAAAAACATATTAATAATTAATATTTTTATACGTATAAATATTTATATATAATATATATAAAGTTACAAGAGCGTAATTATAGTAAAATATTATTTCTGAATTATAAAAGTAACCATTGACAAAAGAAAAATTATACTTATTTGTTGTACGTAGTGAGAGCTGAGTTCATGACAGTGAACCCTCCATCCAGGACCAGGTTATGCCCACTCACACACCTAGACTCATCACTCCCCAGATACACAACCGCCTGAGCCACATCCTCCGCCTTCAGACTCACCCCCTCAAGGACGGAACAAACGTCATCCATTGGATCATCCTCATCCCGGCCCAAGAACCCCCTCGACATCGACGAAGGAAACACGTGAGGCGACACACAGTTAACTCTGATCCCATAATGTCCTAACTCCACAGCAGTGTTCCTGGTGAGCCCAAGAACCGCATGCTTGGAGCTTGCGTAGCCATGCGTAGCCACCCCACTGATGACCGAACAGACGCTCGCCGTGTTGATGATGCTCCCCTGTTTCGCTTGTTTCATGAAACGGGCAGCGTGCTTCGTGCCTAAGAAGGCACCGACCACGTTATGACGAAGAACTCTCTCAAACTCTGCCTGATTGTAGTTGACGATGTCGGGCATCAAGGGGTCCACGATTCCTGCGTTGTTGAACATGATGTCCAGCTTACCGTGCCTGGACACCGCGGTTTCTACTGCTTTTCGGATGTCTGATTCGTTTGTTACGTCGCAGTGGATGAAAGATGCCGTTTCTGGAGAGAGGTTTTGGCAGAGGAGATGGCCTTGGTCGTCCCGGACGTCGGCTATCAAGACTTTAGCACCATGTTCGTGGAAGAGCTTTGCTGTGACTGATCCGAGGCCGCCGGCTCCGCCAGTGATTAGAGCCACTTTGCCTTCCAATCTACCACAAGACGAGAAATTGGGAATTAATGAGACAATTAGTTGCAAGAACATGTAATAAGAAGTGAATTCAACTTAAGTTAGGACAATGGAAATTGGTGGTTATTTCAGAAGATGATAAACATGTATGTATACAAGTTGTCTCTTTTGTCTGAGTGATCTAACTGAGAAATGATCAAAAGAGAAGTTATTCATTATTCTAATGTTACCTCTTAGCTACGGCGGATAGGAGCGAAGTGCTTGCCATGGCTCTCGCTAGAACAGCTAGCTTTAAAAATACTAATTTTCTCAGGCAAATATGTGTAATGACCCAACACGTTAATAAATCGATTTTAATACTGGCTGAACAAGAAGAAGTTTCTTGCATCCGTATCTGCGTCATTCTCGGCTTGACAGCTTACTTACTCATCTCAACTTACAAGGAAATGAATGAACCACAAAAGAAAGACTTGTCGTCTTTTTATATATATGGATGAGGATCATCCAAATTAACGTTGGTTTACTGACTGATTGATGTGCCTCACGCGGCCCCTTCATTTTGATGTGACTAAGGAAAGTTTGCTTTGAATCAATTATATCATCCATATTAAAATATTGATGGATGTATAGTTTTATAAAATATATAACACGTGATTGAGTTCATTCAATTAAATTTAAACTTTATTTTTTTAAAATAAAAAAGTTCCTATGACTAAATTATTGGATACCGACATAAGTACAAACAGGTCTCACCATCACTTGTATACTGTTTTTACTGAAAGTCCCACATCTAGCGATCGATGGCGTGACTTTGATACAATATTTTAGGCACTGGTCGGGTGCAATAATTGTAAGGTCTCATCTCATCTAAAAGTCGTATTGTGGGATGGGCCCAAAAACTAAAGTTGGGATTCAAATTTTCTGTCTCAAGTTGCCCTCGTCAATCCCCCACCCCAATTACATAATTGTCCCTGCTTGTGGGCAAAACAACGGAACAACCGTTTCCCAATGATTTCATATATTTTGACCTATTAGCTCCCATTTCAGACAAGAATTGTCTGCCGCAAGTAACACATTTTCTCTCCAACTATGAAGATGTGACTACTACAATGGCGTCTGAATCCAAGAGCTGCAATGGTGAATGCTGATGTCTTGAAATAAATGAGCGGACTCTGCTCTTTTTTTAGAGATTCATTTCATGTTTTTGAGTTTTTGGTGCGAGTTGCTTAATTTGTTCATGATTAAAGTTGAGATTAGCTAATTTGTGATGATAATTTAAGAGACTTCATTGTCCCCTTTTACCCTTATATTTTCTCCAATAATTTCGTAAATTTCTACTATATGGCTCGTGGATTTTTTCAATGATTTCGTAAATTTCCTCGTATATGGGCCTTTTTTTTGGAAGTTGTGCATTTTTTTGACCTCGTTCGGGTTCAAGTTTTTTTTTAGAAAACCTTGTAAAGATCAGTAATACCTAATATCGTATTATATTTATATTTTCTTTGTAACTTTACTAATTACATTCTCATCTTCAGTGTCAGAGGTAATCCGTCGTATATGCTAAAAAGCATTTAATACGAAGGATTGTATATGTTTTATTTCTCCATATCAGTATCTAAGTCTTGAAAATATCTTGTTCAACTACTTCATTTAGTGTTTATAGGAAAATGAAATATAGAAGAGAAAAATATTTTCCATAAAATGAACAAGAACAACATGTCAAAACACACACACACACCAGTTTGCTCCATGTCTTTGCCAGGACATGATACCTAAGAAAAACGAAAAGGAAACTTATTTGTTGAACATAGTGAGAGCTGAATTCATGACAGTGAATCCTCCATCCAAAACCAGGTTATGCCACTCACACACCTCGACTCATCACTCCCCAGATACACAACCGCCTGAGCCACATCCTCCGGCTTCAAACTCACCCCCTCAAGATTGGAACCAATGTCATCCACTGGATCATCTTCGTCCCGCCCCAACAACCACCTCAACATCGACGAAGGAAACACGTAAGGCGACACGCAGTTAACTCTGATCCCATAATGTCCCAACTCCACAGCAGTGTTCCTGGTGAGCCCAAGAACCGCATGCTTGGAGCTCACGTAGCCATGTGTAGCCACCCCACCAATGACCGAACAGACACTCCCCGTGTTGATGATGCTCCCCTGTTTCGCTTGTTTCATGAAACGAGCAGCGTGCTTTGTGCCTAAGAAGGCACCGACAATGTTAACGCGAAGCACGTGCTCAAAGTCGGCCTGGTTGTAGTTAAGGACGTCTGGGATCACAGGGTCCATAATTCCTGCATTGTTGAACATGATGTCGAGCTTACCATAAGTCGACACCGCGGTTTCCACTGCGTTTTGGATGTCTGATTCGCTTGTTACGTCGCAGTGGATGAAAGATGCACTTTCTGGAGATAGGTTTTGGCAGAGGAGATGGCCTTGCTCGTCCCGGACGTCGGCTATCAAGACTTTAGCACCGTGTTCATGGAAGAGTTTTGCTGTGATTGATCCGAGGCCGCCGGCTCCGCCAGTGATTAGAGCTACTTTGCCTTCCAATCTACCACAAGACAAGAAATTGGAAATTAGTGACACAATTAATTGCAAGAACATGATGACTGGCTGCTCAGTGTAAGAATTGAATTCAACTTAAGAAAGGACAATGGAAATTATTGATAATTAGCAGTGATTATTTCATAAGATGATGACAAACAGACAAGTCGCTTTAGTCCAAGTGATCTAACTGAAAATGATCAAAGAGAACTTGTATTCATTATTCTGTGTTACCTCTTAGCTACGGCAGACAGGAACGAAGTGCTTGCCATGGCTCTCGCAAGAACAGCTTCTGCTAATTACCTTAACAGCTTTAAAGACACTATTTTTCTTAGGCAAATATGTCTAATGAACCAACACTATAATATAGAGTCCCTTACTGTCTGAAACAGAAGCGAATTCCTGTCGCCCTCCCAACGGCATTTTTCTTGCATAGTCATTTGTTAGGTTGCGAGCATCTATCAGTCTGCTATGAAATCCATTTAGACTTGGAATTAAGGAAACGACAGAAAAACAAATATGGGTGTAGTTTTGTATGTATTATGTGTCAGGACGACCAAAATCTTGTTAGGATCTTTACTAACAGATTCACGACGCAGACGTTCACTTCATTTTGATGTGACTAAATATAAATACAAAATCATCAGCTGTCTAAGTATAACTTTGGTTAGATGCTATTGCACAATCAACCTATCTCATCACAATCTAACTTGATCGTCCGAGTACTTTTACCGAACCCACAATTAGATGCTATTGCACAATCAACCTATCTCATTACAATCTAACTTGATCGTCCGAGTACTTTTACCGAACCCACAATCACAGATGCTATTGCACAATCAACCTATCTCATCACAATCTAACTTGATCGTCCGAATACTTTTACCGAACCCACAATCACAATCTAACTTGATCGTCTGAGTACTTTTACCGAACCCACATCGTTTGCCATATTTCTTTTTTCTTCAAGAAAAGTCCATATTTCTTTTTTCTTCAAGAAAAGTTCAACTTTTCTGGCGTCTGGAGCAAAGAGAAAGCAATGCAATTTGGGTGGAAAATGACAAATGCATCATTTCACAACACGCAAAACTTAATGAGGGAATGGGACAAATACTTACACGTCGTCTTCGGACACCACTCCCTCCAATCATATTATTACATCGATGTTATAACAACAAAACCAACAATTTTCCTGCATTCGTTGCTTCTTGTGATACTACAACTCACCTTGGTACGACGCGAACTTAAACACAAAATGTCCGATACCAAGATTCAGAGACGGACACATAAGCCATACATCTCCGGAAGGTATAATCCATATACCAAATATACAGTACCGAGCAATCAATTCTATGCACACACAAATCCATTTTAAATCCCACATACATTGTAATCAAGAACACTAATCATACGTATACGGTGCACCCTATTCTCTAGTGTCTACGGTATAATATACAACTGCTCCATCATAAATTCCCATATACATTGTGATCTGGCTTTTCACAGATCAAAACTTGATTCGCTTCTTCTTTGAACTGTTTGCTCAGTATATGGGATGATAAACGTACCAGTCGATATAGGACAATCTTTACTTCAGACAGTCAGCCAAGCTTGGAAGAATCACCCATCTTATCGATTATGGTCAGCCAGGAATCCCCCTATGAACAACAGAATTAGTATCACCAAGATTAAAGTTAAGAGAAGCATGACGAATGGCAATTTGATCTTTTTAGTGGTGAAAATGTTGATCAAGCTCTCAGGTCTCCGCCAAGTGTTCGAGTCAGGGTCGCCCTCGATAGGAATCTGTTTTACAAATTTATAGATTTCGATTCGCCCCTCCTGATAAGATGCAATCCTATGCCTTCTCAGTCTGAGCCGTCGATTTGCGGTTCCCTGGAAAGGAAGCATAGACACAGTGGCCTGAGTGTTTCTCAGTTCGGACTTGGGTTTTACAACAGGCACCGGCCCCGCCCCAGGATGCTCATCTAGCTTAACTATGTCGTCTTTCATTATGTCAGCGTAACAATCCTCTTCGTCAGCATAATCCTGGAAGCACGAGTATGAACTGATTAAAAGCATCAGCGTGGGAGAACCAACTAATTTATTTAATTCAAGAAAATAGAGACTTCTCTAAATTTGAGGCTTCAGTAACCTAAATTCATTGAAACTAGATGTTCGAGCTGAAGTAAATAGATAATGAGCATGAAATCGATCAACACAAACCTTATTTAGTCTCGAACAGCCGTCCTGAGAGAACTCACTCGGTTGTTTATCATCAGATTCAGCACCAGTATCAACTTGTTCTACAGAATGAGAATTGTAACTGCTACTACAGTCCTTTGAACAGCTATCAACTGGCTTCGCCCCATCAACCATAACCGATTGCTCACCACAAGATAAACCGGTCATACTGTTATTTACTGCTGGCAGATCCTTCTTGATAGAATTCTTTTTCAGATTGTCATTTAAATGGAATTCGCTGTTCTTGCGTAAGCGGCAAACTACCATACCGTCCTTTAATTCCTCACAGAAAGATTACATAGTCAGCAAATGCATTATGCAATTGTGCTGGAAATAAATATAATAAATGAAACCCAAATTAAGGTGTGGGAAGACAAAGTGTAAGAAGCCAAAGACAACATGGAAGAACTGTAAGATTTCTTGATCTATGTCATGACAAGGATCAATTTCTTGTTCATAGGAGAAGTAAACAAAAGAAAAACGATCTACCTTACCTACTTTTGTGGCCGTGATATAGTAATTGTTAGTCAATGGAAAGAGTAAATTCCAACATCGCGCGTGTCTTGGCCTTGAGGTTAACTCATAAACTCATCGAGTACTAATTGTTAACGATGAAGATAGCTGTCTTATGCATCTCCATCCATGGAGACTCATTTTAAGGTTTCTCTTCCTTTTATTGAATACGGCATCAGTTGAAGTTTCCACAAGTCAATATATTTCTAGAGAAGAGAGCCTTATCGCCCATCAAAAGAAAAGGTAAAGACATTGTGCAGTTATCATTTATACACGTTCTTTCAGTACAATAAAGCAAATAACCATTTTTATTAACAATGGAACGAGTATTAATGGTTAACTTACTATTTAATCATCACAAATGTACAACAGAAGCATTAAGTTTTGTGCAATGAAAAACAATTTCCGCAATAGAAAACTAAGCTCGCATGCATGCATGCAGACAGGGAATTCTTGCCCTCCATGGCAATTATATCACTCACCTGGGATTTCTCACTCGTACAATACTCGTGCATTATCCACTCTGTTCTTTGCCCTTTTGGTGCCCGGCCTGTGTGGAACACTAAAGTCCTCTTTGTGCCAATTACATTTGAACCCGATTTTACACTTCGTTCCTTTCCTGTTGCCTTCCAGTATCCGGATTCAGTTGCCCTTTTACTTTGAGAGCCATTTGGATACTTCCTCCCACGAGGAGAAAAGAAGAACCATTCATTGTCTGACTGAATGATGGCTTGAGCTGATTTCATTTGAATGAAGAACCAATTAGTTCCCAATAATGCAATTAATAGATCTCCCAAATAACATTATGTGCGATGAACAGAAAAGCAAAAAGGATAGACGACTGCTGACAATTGCCACACAAACACCAGTAGCTAAGGGCCTCAATCAAGAAGCCAACTCATGAACATTCTAATACTTCAGCTCAGTTTGCTCCCACGAGCCAGAAAAAATTGCACTATATTTCTAACAAGATCATCTAAATAGATATATAATCCGAAATCGATCGCTTCATTGGTAAAAGAATTCTTTTATTCCTGACTAAGCTATCATCATTTCATACCAAATTTTCAGAAACTAGTCTATATATTCTTTTACACGAGACGTTGACTGCCCACAATAAGAGACAAGATTCCGAAAGTATTGGCGACTCAACTTCAATTAAGCCTGGGTTAATAGAGGTTTAATTAGGATATAAGCATTGGAGATTTATGCTATCTTCAGTGTTTTCAAATCAAGGTATCTATCTACACCTTTTCAACTAAGTTAAGTTTACCCAAGTTTGCAAGATCCACTATTCCAACCTCCGGGGGATATTTTATCTATCATGACTCCCTTTCAAGATTTGAATGATACACAATCTGAAACAACTGAAATCCAGACCCTTTAATCTAAGGATCCGCTTACCAACAACTGTAATAAATAACTACTAAAAAAAACTCTATAAATCCGCAAGATCATTCTTTCTTTTTTTTTCCCAAGAGATCATGTCGCACCTTCAACCCCACTCCCACCCCACCAAAAACAAAAAATATCTTTCTTTCACAAACCCATAAAGAAAATCAAATTTGAATGTCAGTTATGGACAGCAGTCTGCGCCTAAGGGACAAAACTCAACTCCTCGTCGCCGCGTATAAAACAGCGTGTATGTACGTGTTTGTGTGAGTACATGTGAAAAAATCAAGAAAAAGAAAAAATGGAACCTGGCAAATCCCAAGGCTCGTGTCTACAAATATCAACCTCAGGAATAACCTCAACACCCTCATCAGACCCCTGAAGCTTCTTCCTCAGGTAATACTGAATCAGCTCCTCGTCTGTCGGAGAAAACCGGAAACCCGGAAACATAGAAGACGCTTCTGCTATGGAGATTTCCATGGAAATATTAGTATTATTTCTTGCAAAAGATCCAACTTTTCTCTCGCTTTTATCCATTTCTTCACCAATAATTATAGGGACAAAAAACGAAAAGCCCTTTTGACGCACGTTTACGAATAGCTTTCTTGATGGAGAGATGTGTTGTTGCGAAAGGAAAGAACAGATTCTGAAGTGGGACTGCGCCACAAGTCTCTCTACCATTTTTGTTTCTGTCAAGGCTGAAGCTGCTCTAAGCTCTTCCTCCCTTCCTTCCTTCCTTCCTTGGTTGGCGCGTAAAACGTGACAATCACGTGCGGCGATGAGCGTGGACGTGTCCGCTTCGTCTTGCTTGTTTTGCATGCACTTATCTGTCACTCTATCAACGTACGCCTCCCATCCACATCCACACGGACACGGGACGTCGTCGTTTTCGTGGCTCTTGTTTTCAACCTGACGTGGAATACACCAATTAATTAATTAATGTTTTGTTATTTTTATAAGTAAGAGATATGGGCTAATTATTATTTATATTACATTCAATTCAACGTATGTGAATATTTACATTTTTATTATTATGACCAGTTATCTAAAATTCATAAAATATATTAATTTAAAAAATTATTATTATTAAATGAATTAATAGAAAATATATAGCTAGGGTAGTTTAGGCTATCATATTTTGCTAAGCATCCAACAAAATATTAAATGTAGCATGAATTTAATCGGTGCTTACATATGAAAATAATGGCAATCACTTTGTTTAATAAAAAATTAAATTTTTTTAGTAATTATCTTTCGATAATTGAATATAATAAATTACTAAAAATTGTAACTGTCACATAAATTTAATAGCATAAATACTCGATAGTAAATAATTTGATTTTGTATGAGATCCAAAGAGCAGTTATTTTGGGACAAATTGAAGAAAATTTATCTACTTCGTCCACGCCAAGAATATATACTAATTTACGAATGTGAAAAATAAATTTCTACTTATCTTTGCAGCATTGCCCTCTTAACATACCTCGGCATAAAAGAAATGAATAATTACATTTACATTTCATAATTTGGTATTTAAATAAATCATCATTTTCTTTTATGTAATTATATAAACTATTCATGATAGTTAAAAAATAGGGATAGTTGGTGTAATGTAGTTGATGTTTCTGGAGGGTGTTGTAAACTTTTCAAAAAATATGGATGGTTTGTGTAAATTATGTTGATGGTTTTAGTGGGTGTATGAGTAATTTTCAAATATATCTTGCGATTTATATAAATAGATCATAAGTTAAGAGTATAGATGTAACTATCCTATATGAAAAAATTATTTTGAGGGCACATCTTATGGGGTGTTATTATTTTTATTTATAAGTTGTTTGGATGAAATATCTTATAGATTCATATATCTCAAACATGTTTTTAAAAAATTCTAAGAAGTTGTATCATTTTCAAAATAGTCTCTGAGGCGTTTGTATAAAATAAAATAAAGATGTTGATAAACGTCAGTACAACAATTTTGCAATATTATATTATCAAAATTGAAGGTGCTAGAATCGTTTAGTATTCTAGGAACAAATTGGAACTTATTGTTTTTTTTTTTCAAACAGGCTTAATAAGCTTCTCACTTCTTATTTTGATCTTACAAATCTTTTTACGAACAAATGTGGCAAAACAATTTATAAAATATTTTTAAAAAGTTTATAAACTCGTCTGGATACTGTTGTGACGATCATACAATTAATGAATCCACTAACAAAAATAAAATTATATTTTATTTCTTACCTTTCTTGGCAATCCAATATTAATCTAATCTTGTTCATTGAATTTGCTATGCTACAATAGCTTTTTGTATCATCATATGACATTATGAATATACAAGAGATGAGTGATGATTGCAATAATAAAGCTCAAATTAAAGACATAACAACAAACAAGACAAGCATCTTAAACTTTTCTTGGAATATTACTATGATGCAATGCATGTTCATTAAACAATCTATAACATTCCCGTCTGATTCAAGACTCAAACTTTGATACTTAATTTAATTTTATTCTGTTTGTTCTCAAATAATTTTAGGGTAAATTATAATGACGTCTCATGAGGTTTGACATAATTACGGATATTTTTCTCGTTGATTCAAAAAATTTACAAATACTGTCCTAAAATTTATAATTTTTTAACCAAGGGTTTGAAATGGTCCATATTACCTTATAATTAACAAATAATAATGGTATTTTCATTTATTCATTGATTGCAACTAATATTTTTTATTTATAATGGCATGTTTGTGGGCCGACACAATAAACTTTGAAAATGATATATTTGCATCCAAGTCCAAGTCCAAGTCCAGTGAACCACCCGTCACTCTATCTTTATATATTCTTCTCATCATTCTGACAGAAAACTTCAACCTTCAACTCTCCACTGAATTCTAGAAAGCCTCTTTGTCCAAAATTTTGGCTAATGATCAAGCTTCTTGCAACCTTTCACGATTTCCACATGCATAGCGCGGTGGCAAACAGCCGTCGCCTAATCAGACTGAACAGCAGAAGATACAAACAACAAACACAGTTAGCGGAAAAGCTTAGAGACATGGCTTTTAGTTCCAAGCCCAACTGTGAATGATGGGGCCATTTGTTTTGCGCGAGGTTGATATGGGGGCTGATGCCTCTGCTCCCACCATACGCGCCACCGTGGTCCAGGCCGCCACCGTGTTCTATGACACTCCCGCCACTCTTGGTCAGTCGCATTTCTGTTTTTCTGTTTTCGTTCTCTTTCTTGCTGGTTTGCAGGCATGTGTTGATTTTTACTCCAGTTTTTTTATGTTGAATTTAGAAATGAGGAGATTCCATATGGGTTTTCCGGGCTTTTCTGTTCTTTTAAGAATATGATGGTTTCTGAGTAGGTGCATGTCTGAATTTGTGAGGTTTAAGGTTGAATTGGGAAGTGAGAAAACTAAAATTGGTTTCTTGGATTGTGTTTCTGATGCATTTGAATTGCATTAATTGCTCAAGTAGGCTATGTTTGGCTGTAGAGGAAGCCTTGAGTGAAAGGATTTCTGGCCGAAGTTATTTCAGGAAAAAGGTTTGTTTTTTAGAATTAAGTTTGTGAACCAGGTGAAGTTCACATATTTTACATAAGTTTGTTTCAGGAAAAAGTGTTGTCGATAGTTCATACAACGTGTTATTTTCTTCCTTCTTATGTTAGTTTATACTGCCGCAGACGATCATGGAAAGTTCCGAAAAGGATAAATCACAGTAGACGGGGTAGCAGCCATTAGCTGCTTCTTTGTTCTTTAGTTCAGACACAAAAGCACAAATCTTCAGCTTGTTTTTTATCTGTTTTTTAGTAAGTGTAAGAACTGATCATAATACTATGTTGAGTAATAAAAAAACGACAAATGCGCCTTTTCACTTTTAAGGTAATCTCTTTTGGTTAGTTGAGTTTAGATTATGCCTTTTGTTTTATCTATTCCAAATTTCTGCCATGGTTATTTGTGTTAAGGTGATCACAAATGTGTTCTGTTACTGCTTTCAGATAAAGCTGAAAGGCTGCTAGCTGAAGCAGCTTCATACGGTTCTCAATTAGTCGTGTTCCCTGAAGCATTCATTGGTGGCTATCCACGTGGATCTAATTTTGGTGTTTCGATTGGTAACCGTTCAGCCAAGGGTAGAGAAGAGTTCCGAAAGTATCATGCCTCTGCTATTGATGTTCCTGGTAGGAACCTGTTCTACAGGTCTAATCAACATAATGGCCGTACAGATTTTTCATATAAGTTTCGCCGTATAGTTGATTCGCAGAGAGTGTCATATGTCATTTGAGCACATGAGTTTTAACATATTACAGTGTGGGAAGTGCATGTTTCATTTAATGCTTATCTGAAAATCATGGGGCAGTGTTCAATCCTGATTAGCTCTGATATGAAAGATTAATGCAGTGATTTCATGTTGTGACTTACTCGTATGGATATGATCGAGTATATCTTGTAAAATACCTTTACAGATGGACATAGAGGTTTGGTGTCATTGCGCCTGCTGTTTCATTGCAGTTAAAATGGCTTAAGGAAAAAAAAGATTGTCCAAGTGTCTCCCTCTATGGTGATTCTTCATGCTAATATTCTGGGACAGCATGATTATCCATCATCTCTTTTACTCTTTCGCCAACTATTTCTCTATGTCAAGAGGTAATATTCAGGATCATTCTCATGAATTCCACGGTAAAACGGCATGAAGAAACATGGTTTGAAATTTGCAACAGAAGAGAAGATATCAAGTAATTACATATCGTGATATTATCCCATCTGACTTCTAGATTTAGCAGTCAAGCTCGGCCTACGAGTCTAAGAAGCAAAACATGATATTTGTTTCATGTAGTACTATCATGATGTGGTTCGACGGTGGACTTACTCGTTTGAAAAATTATGTTATGCACTTATGCTGGAAGGAATTGGGTCATCCTATGTGCTATTATCTGACTGCTTCTGTAGGGTTTAAAGATGTGCTTTGGTTATTGCATTATCTATATTTCAAATTTTCATTAGCACTACTTAATCTGCTTATTAGAGATAATACGGGTTCTATAAATAAAAGTCCAATGCTATAAATCTCTTGGATATGCTTTTCGCAAGGTTGAGCTTTTGAAGCATATGCAGAGGCTGCTAAGTATCAGTATGAAATTAGTCAGACACGAGTAAGATATAATTCCGTAGTTGAATTCACTGATCATGTAAGCTAGAAAGAAAACTTATTTCTGAACTCTTTTGACCAGTCCTTTTTTTTTTTTTTTTTGTGAATCAGCTTTCTCCAAAATGCTATGTGAAACAAATGTACAAGCTCTTGCAGTATGTAGTATGTACATGAGGTGAAAATGTTAAAAGATGATGGTTGAAACTGCTCGTGGACCCTTTGACACTTCATCGCGATATATAGATGCTACAAAGAAGTTTAGCAGCAGCTTACTTAGTTACCTGTTCATGGTGCTCCTTTTTCTATGCTATCCCATTATCTGATTTTATTTGGTTTCTTCAGGTCCTGAAGTTGATCGGTTGGCTGCTATGGCTGGAAAGTATAAGGTGTATTTAGTGATAGGCGTTATAGAGAGAGATGGATACACTTTATACTGTACTGTCCTATTTTTTGATTCTCAAGGTCGTTTCCTCGGAAAGCATAGGAAAATCATGCCAACAGCAATGGAGCGCGTGATTTGGGGATTCGGGGACGGATCCACAATTCCTGTTTTTGAGACACCTGTTGGCAAAATCGGTGCTGCAATTTGTTGGGAAAACAGAATGCCACTTTTAAGGACAGCAATGTATGCAAAAGGCCAGTTTTCTGCTATTACTTTTCACTATACTATGGAATATTTGTGCTTCCTTTGAATCATCGCCTGTTACCCTCGTGGTTCTTTGTTTAAATTCCATAGAGGTTCGTGTTTCCAGGTGTTGAAATATACTGTGCGCCGACAGCTGATGCCAGAGATGTTTGGCAAGCATCAATGACGCACATTGCTCTTGAAGGCGGTTGTTTCGTCCTATCAGCCAATCAGTTCTGCAGAAGAAAAGATTATCCACCTCCGCCTGATTATGTTTTCGCAGGCACAGAAGAGGATCTTCTGCCTGATTCTGTTGTTTGTGCCGGTGGTAGCGTCATCATTTCACCGTTGGGAACTGTGCTGGCGGGTCCGAATTATGAAGGGGAGGCGCTCATATCTGCTGATTTAGGTGTGTCACGTGTTGTCTGATATCAATTTTTACAGTGTCCAAATTGGATTATCATTTCTTTTCTTGATTGTGCTTACAACGTTCCCATTTCAGTTTACATTTCGTCTACTTAACAATATTTATGATCCGCTATACATATCTGATGCACAGATCTTGGGGAGGTGGCTCGTGCCAAATTTGACTTCGATGTGGTCGGGCATTATTCTCGACCCGAAGTCCTCAGTCTCACCGTTAAAGACCACCCCATGGCTCCAGTTTCCTTCACTTCTGCATCTGGAAAAGCAGAAACGTCTCAGAAGTAACCGGCCTGATAAATAACCTGCACTAAATCATGCAAATGCAAGCACTTTGACTTCCAAACATGGGCTCAGGTTCATTCATCTGTATACTCTAATTCCAGTCAGTATGTCCACTCCCGTCTTCTTATTGTCTGAATAAGCTCTCTTTTGTGACGTTTTCGTCCAAATGTTCTTGTCTCGTTGGGCGACTCGATCCATGATGTATGATCCATAATGCAGCAATCTGTATGTCGAAAAACACATATGTTGTTCTGCTTTAACTTCATCGCATCTCTGGCCATCTTGTGCGTGTGTGTGTGTGTGTGTTTTCGCATTCCTGTTGATGTTTAACGATTATAATGTGTCAAGTTGGCATGTCAGATTACAGAAACAAGCTTATCTATATGAAAAGTTATCATCTTAGAAATGACCAGACTGCTCTATACTCACCTTGTACCGTTGGCATATTGCGAATTCGAATGTTAAGGTTGTATTTGGATTGAGGGACGGGAATTTCATGATAGGATTTGAAATTGTTTTGAGCATCGTTGGACTTTGAATCCATCATATAATTGAAAAAGCCATTCAAAATCGGATTTGAAATTATTTCATCTTTTACTTCGTTTAATATATACTCGTCACAAGTATAAAGATGATATCACGTATTTATTTAAGAAAAATATTTATGCACGTAGTTTGTGTATATTAAATAAAGTAGGAGATGAAGTATGATTCGCAACAGAAAATACAATACGTTCAAAATAGTTGCTCAATGATTTGAAATCTGTACCAATCGATAGTTAGCTGCATTAAGTGCCCAAGAAAAAAAAAGATTTGAGACTAATAAGGAGATAACATAATATTAAATGTAATAATATAAAAGATAATATAAATATTGTGACCAATGATATATGTTAATAATTTGCATAACTTTAATAGTAATAAATATTTTGCAGAAGCTGGCATTATTAGTATTCAGTGATAATTGTGTATAAAGTTGTTACAATGATAATCTGAAATACGGAAATCACAAATTGACTGATTACATTGTTAGATACGGTAAATTACAGTCACTTCTTTTGAGGTTTGGCATAATTATAAATATCTTCTAGTTGTTTAAAAAATTAAAAATACATCTTGAGATTTATGATTTTTAACCAAAAGGTCTGAAATTAACTATTTTGTCCTTGAATTTTTTTATTAAAATTGTAGAAAAATTAATCGAGACAAATTGTATTATTGTTGCTCTGTGTAAAGAACGTAAGAAACATTTCTCTGTGTATTGTTGTCCAATTTTTTTAAAAAAATTAAATAAAAAAAATTTAGTGCATACGGATATTTTGGTCAGTTCACCCATAAAATAAATAAAAATGAGTTATTTATTAGACGGTTACAAATCTCGGGGGTTATTTGTAGTTTTTCAAACAACGAAGAGGGATTTGTAATTATGACAAATCTTAGAAGAGATAGTTGTAACTTGCCTTCTTCAAATATTACTGGTTGATCGAGTATGTTAATAATTACATTAAAGACACGTATATTGGTAGAAAATATATAAAAATTATTACGAAATTAGAAAAAAAAAGTTATATATAAATATTCATGTATAAGTAGAATTTGAATATTAAGATTCTTTTTTTAATTAAATAAAGTATCTTGAGGTTTAAATGTTGGACGAGGCAATGCCTCGCAAGTAGAGATTTGAGGTTACCTAAAGAAACAATAGAAGAAAGGAATGCAGAAAGTTGTGTGGTTTCTTTTCACATTGCCAATTATGTTGGGGCCCTAATGCAATTTGAAGAAGCTGAAGGGTCTCTTTTCATATTAACAATAATGCTCAGAAGAATATCTAATGTTGGGGGTAAGTATGAGGCCACAAGCACACGGGGGAATAAGGATATAAGACATAAGAAAAGAGACAAAAATTAAAAGATGTATCAAATGGAAAAGAAAAATAATTAATGGTGATCCAATTTTTTGGTTTTTTCTTCTTTTCCTTTTATGAAAATTTATATTTGAATATAAATATTTACAGAGGAATCAAGAGGAAGTATTGCTGCGTATATAAGAACTTTAAAATATTTTAAGAATTTATTAAATTTTTTAAAAGATTGATTAATAGAGAATTAATTTTGAAATAATTGATTTTAGCAAAAGTGAATATACGGTTTGAATTCAAAATTTCCATAATTGATTATGTAAATGTACATTGTAGTTAAATTACAAAACCAATATCATTATTAAGATTACTTAAAAATTTAAAGAAACATTTAATTGACATAATGGTAATTAGATGAAAAATAATCAAGGGTAATTACAAGCTATAAATTGTACTTTTCATCAAAACATAATTTTGATATAATTTGATTCCAAAAGTGACTAGTGAAGAAGGACTAAACAACATAAAAACTTACGTTTGCAATCAAAATACAAGTTTGGACTGCTTAATCGCAGGGCCAGACATACACTAATTATGTTAAAGAAATCAAATTTCATAACCGAACTTATATCGATAATAAAAAAAAAATGTAAGCTAATAATGTGCAAGATAGATATGATATTTTGGGCTAAAATTCTGTACTTGCACTAAAATGATATTCAAAATCTCAATCAAATGGCAAAGGCCCGGAAAAGACAGTTGAAATGAAATGATGCTTTCATTTGTGACAATCATTCTTTGAATCAATACCATAAATCCATGTAACAAGAATGATCACAACCATAAACTCATTATCAACAAATTTGACAATAGAAAAAAGAAGATATTGAGATGGTTTCTGGGAATTTGGAAATCCCATATTACAAATCCAGCTGTAGTTGGCAATGATATGAGTGCATGTGGTCTAAATAATCCAAGACAGGTTATTATAATTGCAAGAGGATTGTTTCAGACATGATCCCTACAACATTTCTAGGGTGTCACCCACAAACACAGTCAAACACCTATGCTACTACACAAACCATGTTCTTTGTATGAACAACAGATTTGATGGGATTAAGAATGTCATGAATAGGGTCACAATTTTATTTATTTATTTATCTTGTGATGGCCCTCCAAACTTTCGGTTCTCGAGGCTCAATCTTGATAACGATCAGATAAAAATGAGGAGTTTGAGCAGCTTATGAATACCAGAACTTTGGTTCGCCTAGTTAGATGCATTTAAGGACAAATTCATGAGACTTTAGTCAGAATGGATAATGGATGTTGAATTATTGTTTTTGCTTATTCTGATCTGTATCATCAGTAACAAATCCAAAAAAGATAAGATTACATATATAAACTCTTTTTGGAGGATGAGATTCTGACAATCTAGTTAAGAATTTGACTTGACAAGGGAGAGAAAAAGGGATGTCGGAAAAGTTTTCTGTATTTGAATTTTATGGATTTGAAATTGAAGAAGAATTCTAGTTAAGAATTTCAAATTCACAGTCAGCATTAGGCTTAATGACTTAATATTATTTGGAGCTAAAAAGGTCAGAGAAGAATGTGGAAAAGCTTTTGGAGCAATCCCTTTCAGACTAATGAAAACTGACATAATTCAGGTGTATTATGACACTTAAAATGAAATGGGACCAGCAAAATTTAGTTCATGTACCAGATTATCAGAACATTACATTTACATGGTTAGAGAATTCAATTATGGGACATCAACATCACTTGGCCACAACACAAGTCTATGGCCCCTGAGATTTAACACTGAGTCTAAGTGAATCAAGAACAAAAGCTGTCAAGTAAATAAATTATAACACTTTCATTGCCAGCAGAATGTAGCATAATTTTTATACACTTTTAACTTTATGTAAACTATGGAAAAACAAAATTCTGTTTACACTCTTCAACTCTAGCAATCACAAAGAGTTGCTCCTTACCCGAAAATTTGCTAACCTTGGCATACCAATCCATTAGGATCCTTTGAGGAAAGGATCGGTGGTTGGTCGACGTTTTGGCTTGGAGTGGCAGCCAAGTCTTGAGACGACACCATTCTTGAACCGGACACAATGTGGTCCCTGAGATCTTTGATCATGTTGTATCGCTCGAGTTCGTCCTCGACCTCCTTCTTCCAAGGCTGTGATGCAAATTCAAACAGTCCTCTCCTGTCAAACACATCTAGATTTTCTTGTTTATTGTTTGTGAATTCCCATCCTATTCCATCAGAAATGGTTGGTTTTGTTGTTTTCTCTTGAAAGGGCTTTCTCCCTTTACTCTTATCAACTGAACTCCTCTTTGTTTCGTTCTTGATAGCATCACTCCATTGAAAGCTCTTGCTGATATCATCCACCGTTAGTTCGATTGAATGGAGGTCACTGTCAGCTGAATCGTCATCGTCTTCCTCCTCTTCCCCCTCCTCTTCTTTATTTGCTGCTGTTACGATATCTTCTTTCTCTTTGTCTTGGTACTGGCAGGAGCCCGGCAACGTTTCCCTCAAAATATTTCTCAAGCTCCTTAATTTTGTCATAGCTTGGAGAGCCGTCTGGTTGCTCTTCGCCTGTCTTGGACTTCAAATAGGCCTCGAGCTCGTTCCTCAGCTTGTCAACAAGTTCATTTTTCTCCTCAAATTGATACTTAGCTTCCAGGAGCTTCATCTGCACTCTTTCTTCACGTAATACATCGGCCAACTGAAGCATTTCTAGCTCTTTTTCCATCTCTTCTCGGACTTTTGCAGATTGCTTCTTCAGCTCCTCCACCTCAGCCCGATCTTCCCCTATTCCTCTAGCCAACTCGTCACATACTTGCTCCAATATTTGTCGTGCCCTCTTTTCGCTCTCAAGATCTTTCGTTTGTTTCGACAGGGATGCCTTTGTCTCCGCTAACTCTCTCCCGAGTTTCTTGTTCAGTCTCTCAGTCTGTCGCCTCAGCTTCTTCTCCGTCTCGAGCTCTCCAGCTATAGATGTGATGGCGCTGCGAATCCTGTCTTGTTCTTTTAACTTCCACACCATCTTTTCCTCCTCAAACTGTTTCAGCAGAACATCAATCTCACTCCGGTTTGCCTTTTGTTCTTGGATTAGTTTACAGACATGGATACACGCCCGATCAAGCTCAAATTTCAGGGCTGAGAAAAGGGACAAGCTTGTGGAGTTTTGATCTTCAAGACGACATATACGGCTCATTACTTTGAGCAGTTCTTTGGAAGTTACAAGACCATTATATACATCCTTAAGATGATTCTTCGTCCCAATTACGTGTCTGCATGGACTCCGGGCAGGATTTTGTGTCTGATCAACCTGCATATACTATGTTAATTAACAGTACAGCTTCTTTAGAACATCCTTTTCAAGCAAGAAGAAACAGTCGAGACGGAATCTTGTGGGGGATTTTATGCATCTAATGCGTCAACAATCACACGACAAGTGAAAATGTCGAAAGTATGTAGTGATATATGTAAGGAGACAACCATATGACATGTTGGCTTTTGTTGTGGCCATAAGAAAACCAAGCCCATGTTCTCTGTTCCATCCTAGAAATATAGGATTTTGTCCATTTCTTAGCAACAGTAGCTCCAACAGTAATAATGCATTAAAATCAATAGAAACACATTTAATTCAGGAAAAAGGATTTGAAACTGTTTTTCAAGATACGTACAAAAAATCAAGAAAACGACTTCTAAATGTTAAAAAAAGTAGCTCTCTGCTTGTGTAAACTATCAAATGCTTGAAATTGGACAGTGTTTCAGACATATGTGTCAAAGAAAGAAAAAAAAAATCTGAATCAAGTAACAGAAATTTTATGCTTTTAACCGATAATCATAAATAATTACCTCCACCATGCAATTATGGATAGACTTGGCCCCTCCAAGATCACAATTAGCCTGCAGAAGTTTTTGAGAACCTGCTGATGCTCTCCTTCTATGGCTGCCAACTTTAGGTGGATCCATTCTCTGCAAATTGCGAACCGAAGAACACAAAAGAAACATCAATACAAGCTGCAGAATTTAGTCCTAGCATCTACATATCTCATTTACATGACTTGAAAAAGCCAATTATGTCCAAGTAATTGCAACCCCACCTCAGAAACAGGACTATGAAACAGATCAGACAAAGCAAGAACCATTGATCCTAATTTCGACGACTCCAAAATCCTTTCTTTCCTAACAAAAACTCCTCCTGATTCATCACTTACTTTGTCCTTCTCCAAACTCTCCCTTTTCACTCTTGGTGAAGGCCAACAACCATCAATCTCCCACAGAGTGGCAGCCAGTTTCCGGGCTGACACCGACAACTCTTTGGGCCTTTCACCACCCTTTGCAGCCAGATACTTGAAGAATGCCTTATCATTTTCCAGTGATGGTGACTTTGAACCCATCATTTTCCACATTGGCACCGGAGTGGTTGATGATCCCACTCTTTTCCTCACCAAAAAAGCGCGCTTTAAACGGTAATTCTGCACTAATGATGATGAAGACGATGATGAACAACCCCTCTTCCTCACTTTGCATTTCCTCCCTCCAATTTTCCCATCCACATTCAAGTTTTGCCTTGGCATTCTCCACAACTACAAACCTATGTTTTTAGTACACTAAAGGTTATTCTACAGTACAGGTATTCAATTGTAAAAGAGTACTAGGACACCATATATATATATATATTCAAGAATCAGTCTTTAGCAGAACATATATATGTATATGTGACAGCCAAGATTCACCCACAAAGCAAATCCCAAGAATCACTCCAATCAAAAAAATCTGGAAGTTTAAACAGATCTAAAGCCAAAAATGAACTCATACTAGTACCAGCTTTGAATGATCAACCCCCTCTTTTGGGCATTTCGAAACTGATCTTTTTTGAACAGTTTGCTGGAAAATAACTGACAAAGATTGTTCTAAAATGCTTTTTAAGCAGTCAAAAAGATGGGTTTAAACACTGGGAATATTTGAACAGAACGTACCCGTTGTTTAGTTTTTGTGTGGCTTTTTGGAGTGGGGATGATGATGATGATGATGATGATAGAGATGGCATGCAAATTTGAGCCCTTTGTAAAGTCGGGGCCGTGATTTCAAACTTCCAGAGAGGGAAAAGAAAAGAGAAACATGTGAGAAAGTAGTTGCAAATGAGGCAACTGTCAAAGCTTCATCTTCAAGTATACTTTCAAGAGAGAGAGAGAGAGAGAGTTTTCAACTTCAACAAGTGAATCTGCTAACCTTTTTCATGGAAAAGGAAAAGTATGAGAGTGAGGGGTAGAGAGAGAGAGAGAGAGAGAGATGGGCAGTTATGGTTCATGATATAAAGAGAAGGAAGACGACGTGGCATACACGTGAGCATTGAGCACCATAGGATGGCTGTACCACCGCCACACTCGATTTAGCCACTTGCATTGCCTATTTCCATAAATTTTAGGGGAATTAGGTTTCATCTTTGGGAATAATCACAACATTGTAATGTGTGATGGAATATTTTTAATAAAATACCATTTTATAAAAGCATATCAGCTGTAAAATTTGTATTATATTAATATATTGTAATTTATTATTTAATATTTTATATTTAATGTGTATCATAAAACTTTTCATATGTGGTTGACTCTAAATAAGACGTATCATCACCTAAGATTACTTTAAAAACTTATAATCCACAATTTTATTTGGAAATAAGTACTTAGATTGGCATGCAATTGATTATTTCGATAGCAGTTAGAAAATTCTCCTTTTCTTTCATGATTAATTACTTTTTTGGTATTGTAAAATTAATTATATGTTAACTGTAAATTGTGTTGCTCATTTACAACTTTGGGTATGTCATTTATTCTTTCAAACCTACCTAATAAATTCTCATTGCTTAAATCAGTACGTAATTACTTATTTTGGACTTACATATCAATTATTTGATCAGCATAAATTACTTGCTTTCAAATAATATCAAGTTTGACTCGACCCATTTCTCTTTCAAAAAATTCGGACCCGCAATACATTCTATAAATTTAACCGTTGCACTAAGATTTCACAATAATTTCTCAAATTTAATTTGAGTAACCCCCCCCCCCCCCCACCCCCTAAATGGGCCAAGTTATTCTTCTTTTTCTTTTATTTCTACGAGCAAAGAAAGATAGAATAAATTGTACAATACTAATATTTGAGTGATCATTGCACTAGTTTTTACTTAGAAAAAATTGTCGAACTCGATTTCGAATCTTCCAACCCCAAAAATATAGTTACATGCGAAGTTGGTAAAAAGATTTTTAAAGTCTATATATTTGTTAAAAGAAAATATTATTAGATTAATTAGTATATATATCCACAATTGTCAAAGTTTTTTCCACAGGTACAAATTACAATGTTGGTAGAGATGATAGAGGTGGATTGGTCCATCCCTCTTGCAAGTAAAGAATTATTTGCAATGTACGTTGCAAGTTTGATGCAATATTACAAGGACTAGGAAACATAAATTACATGTACATAAACAATTTGATGTAATATGAATAGTTGCAAACTTTGACTAGGTTCTCTGCATTTACACTTGCTTGCTTCCCCCATGTTTTATGCAGAGATAGCCGACATTTTTTGCTATTCAACCCCTCCATTCTTTGGAATTATCAATATAACATTCTTTTTTATTTAATTTGTGTACGTGTTCTAGCTGTAAAGCGTTTTTATTCTATAAATACAATTTATTATGTCACTCGATACGTTCAATATCAAATAATACAACAATGATGTCTTAGCCTAGTGATTAAGGATGAGGTCTCATGAATAAGTTCAAGGTCATGGATTTGAATTTCACCGGATGTGTGGGGGTTTGTCTTACTTTATGTGAGTTTATTATAATATTTTGTAGTTCTTATTCATATTGATGTATTGATCAAATTAATTAGTTTATTGGAAACTTAATTAATCATGTAATTATCGAAAAAAAATAAGTCAAATAATAGTTGAGTATAATTTTAAATCAAATGATACATCATAATAAAACAAATAAATAAGAAACTATTACAAGAGAATTCTTTTTCTTATTAATATTATTTCTTGATTTATTTATTGGTTTGTTTGAATTAACCTTTACTTGCTACCAAAATTGGAAAGAATTCTATTAGGATGTGTTGTTGAGTGAGCTCTAAAAAGTAATTGTACTTAGGGTTCAAGATTTAAAATTATGAAAGCAAAGAGAAAGGAAACTTGCCAAGACTTATGGCTAACTTTGGGCATATATTTAGGTCATTCTGATTTATTTATTTATTTATTTATTATCCAGTGCATTTAAAACCCTCTCTTGAATAAATATAAGCAGAAAAAATACCTTAATTACGAAGTCCTCACGAAAAAATACTCAAAAAACGAATTAATTTTTTATGGAAAAAAATTGATCTGTTAAAATGAAATCTGTAGACTAATAAGACTCTTTGATCTAAAATAGATCATATATGTACTAAAATTTATCAAAGTACGTAATTTAAACACATTGATTAACATAAATTAATATTTTTATCATATTTTTAATTTATTCACGCATGGCGTGTGTGGACTGCTAGTACTAAATAAAAGAGGGATAAAGAAAAATGGGGAGTGAAAATGATAAATTTTGAAAGAAGAGGGGGTTGTATGCAAATAGGTAGGGTGGGGCACAATAATTGCAGAGTACAATAATTATTATAAGTTTAAATGGCTGAAAGAAAAGTTGCATCCATCCATCAGATGAGAGAGAGGGAAACTGAGGGGGGCCCATCAACGGCTGAAAAAAGAGGAACTGCCACGGATTTGTAGGGTTATTTTATTTTCAGAATTAGGGAATCAGAAATTTCCATAAAACACCCACATACTGATAATAATTTGGGGGCCCATCACATGGCCCCTGTCCACATGACCACCCTACCCCCACCCCATATCTAAATCAATTCCTTTTTCATATTTCTTTATTTTTTATGATAATTCTGGAAAAAAGATTCACCACAAAAATATTAAATGACATAAATTAAGTCAAATTAATATAATGTAAATCTTACTGCTATGTGCTGATATTATCACATTTTTCATGTAATAATTATATTTTTTCCAAAAAGAATATCGATTTCTTTACATGATTTCTACAATTGTGTCTTTGAATTTCTTTCAACTAAAATTATATTTATCTTGAATAAAAATCAGCATTGATCCTCCTATTAAAAAACAGCTTAATATTTGGAGTTTTTTTACGTTAACTTACTAATAGTGTGAATTTAATTTTAACGTAACAAGCTCTTAAATTTCCTAACATCATAAAGCACGATAATTTATACAATTAAAAATAAAATATTAATATAATATATTAAAATATATAGATATAATCTTACATTTTTAGCGAACTCCGAAAAGCAACTACAATCACATTCCACCATAAATTTTAATCAAGAATCATTGTCATATATCTTGTTCATATTCCAATAAGGATAATTAAAAAAAAAAGTGTTCCTAATAATATATATGTATAATTATTAATTAGATTTATTTATTTATTTATTTCGGTTGGAGCACATGATCAATGTAGCAAAGGGGGTGAGAGTCTTGGTTGACCAAGTGACATGTTAGGAAGTTTGTCATCATGAATTGTGGTCATAGATTCATATATTAATTTAATTTAAGCAAAGAGGGAATTAATTGGAGTGCCTTAATTAGGACCAATTTGGCATTTGGTTACATGAATAATAATAATAGGTCATGATTCTTAACGTGCCTCAATTATTGAACATATCATTTGAACTATTAAAGAATGGGGATTTGGTAGTTATTTAATTAATTACCTTTTCATTACTTAATTTGGTTAAACATGCTTAATTAAATCAAGCAAAATATTGCCCTATTTTTATTTGATTAAAAAGTAAAAAAGTGCATTAATCACACTTTTCCTTTGAACAAGATATGAAGTCTAGTTCAGTTGACAAATATGAGGCCATTAATTTTAGAGGTCATTGGTTCGAATCCACCAACACGTGGGATGATATTCTATTGCATAGTAGGCATTGTTTTTTCACTGTAATAGTAGATATTCGACATGAATGATTGTAATCGATTTATTTTAAATAATAATTTATCGTTTTTTCATTAGAAAAAGAATAAAATAACATCGACCTATATATTGGAAACTAGTAGTTTTTAATTAATTATTAGTTGATATGATACGATGATGGTTGTACTCTTTTTTTACCAAAAAGGAATGTAATAAAATTGCAATATTAACTTATAATGTCATTAATACTAATGATGTATTTATTAATTTAGATATTCTACTTTTTGATGATAAATTCTTTAATTTTGCTTATCACCTTTTTTTTTTTTGCATAGATTTTATGACCACTTAACATATATCTATACTATTATAAAAGCAAACCTTTTGGCATACCAATTTTTGAATGCCCAAATTTACCCTTCAATCATCTTCTTTCCTTAAAAAGATTATTGGTCAGGAAAGTAATTTTATTATTTTTTCTCTCAACCCACTACTCTAAGTTTCTCTCACATCACTCCATGTTTCTTTCTTCTTACTAACTATTTTTTTCTCATTCCTTCACAATTTTTTTTTCTTTACATCTCACACAATTCTTTTTATATGCTTGCGAATACCGCGTGCAACGACGACTAGTATACTTTAAACTTGAAAGCTAAACGTAATGTGGATATATAACTGAGCCCCAATCTCCCATATTGGTTGGGCTTTAGGAACTAAAAACAGATTTGGGCCGTATTTGGGCTTACAATAGTTCTTAGTTGGGCTAACTTTGGCACAATTCAATCCAATTTATATTAGGTCCACCAAACATACAATAAAATTCTTTTTTTTTTTTTTTTTTTTTTGATATCATCAAATTTGTAAATTTTACTAACAGATAGATTTATTGTTGGATAGACACATATCAAGAGTCTTATGTGTAATTTTTTTATGAGTAATTACACCAAACTTAGGGGATGGTGTAATAATGCCTATGCTTTTTAACAGTTTTCCTTTAAAATATTTGAAAAAAGGAGAAAAAAAATCCTGGTGTCATGATGTTTCAATACAATTACAATCATATATGTTTGATGAGCTCTATTTAATTATTTGGAAGTTCAGTATACTTCTTTTTTTTTTTTTTTTGTTGGTTATAGAAATATTTGAATAGGGTCAAAAATCATAAATTGCTTATAGAGATATTTTTTTAACTACCCACCAATAAAGAATCAAACACGCAACTTTCCAACAAGAAGTGGTCATTTTTTACCAATTAAGGTACCATACTTTGGCTTGTATACTTTTATTTCATTATTGTATATTGGCCATTATGCTTGATCAACTAATGAAAAGTTCACAACAACAAAGATGCAACGGTAAAAATAGTCCGTTCTTACCAATTAAGCTAACAAGCGTTGACCTATATACTGTTTTAGTTTATCTTATTCTAGGCCATTATGCTTGAGCAAGTAATGAAATAAACACAATACCAAGATGCAACAAATTACTAAGATGAAAATTGATTTCAAAAGTAATATTATGATACACAATCAACATATAATTAACACAAAACAATCCATCTTAAAAGTAATCCTCAGTCCTTCCCTTGAACCCAATTTGTCCAAATGTGAGGGTCAAGAACAGTCCCAAATGCCAGCAAACCAGCCACAACCTGAAAACACAATTAAATTAAATAAATTAGCGAATCAATTAAAGTCGATAATTAGGACTGTTTTTAACCCTGACATTTGACCTACAATAAATCACTAACCAGAACGAGGAAGTGAGGGCAGGGGGAGTGGGGAAGTGGGAGAGCTCAGTGCCTATGCTTGAGAAGAAAAGGCCAGTCAAGCTGTTGCCGTTGATGGCTGGAATGCTAGATGGTGCAATCCACCCGATCAGACCAAAACCAATCACATTCAGGTCTCTTCGTAGCCAATCTCTCTCGAAGCTTCATATATAATCAACCGTTCATTCAATTTCATCAACAAAATTAATCACTATCAAGAGCAGCTAGGTAAAATGTAGTTGGTAATTTTGAGTATATATATATGTTACCATGTGAATTTTCCTCCCGAGGCTTTTGCTACTCTTAGAGGGTTCCTCGCTGTCACCGACGATTTTAAGAATCCTAAACCAAAAATAAATAGATAAATTGAAATAGATTTTACGATTTTACACATGTATAATAGTATCGTGTATATATATGTTAATAAAAATAAAAGATACGACAATACTTGAAATAGGAAATTCAATAACAAGATTCTTACATCTATAATTGACATTTAAGTGCATGATATGCAGAAACAACAACCTAGTAGCAAAAAAAAAAAAAAAAAGAAATTTTTGCAAGAAATCCAAATTTTACCAAACAATCACAACTATTTATGTACGTACAGTGGATCACGTTGTTTCGGACAATAACTACAACATAAAAAAATAAAGAATAACAATAATGTTGTTATGGTACCTGAAGACAGGTTGAGTTTGTTAGGGGAAGACAAGGTGGAAGTGCCCAATCCCACAACATGAGTTGAAGCAGCCATAACAGCAGCAGCCATTTTCTGTGTCTTGCAAGAATATGAGACGAGAGTTTAATTGGGGAAGAAAGTAGTGAGTGGTGGGATTTGAGTATTGGAGGATTGATATTTTGATGAGCAAATGTGTGGTGATTGGGAGGGATTGTGTGAGTGTTGAGATTGGAGCAAGGATTGGCTGTGGAAGAATCGTGTTTTGCCATGTGGATTTAAGTGGATAAAATGATCGTGTTGGCTTTGGATTTATTGAGTGACTCACCACCCCCTGCTGTTTGTTTGCATCATGGACAAATTAAAGGGACCAAAATGTTTTCTCCCAAATTAAGTTTTATCCAACTACATCATAAGTTTTATCTAAGGTTACATCATAACAAATTTTTTGAATTCGTTTGGATAATTTCATATTTGAAGGATTTCAAATCCTTCCATTCTAATTTTGAACTATATTTTGATGAATATGGATGGATTTTAAATTCTTTTCAAATGGAGTCGTTTGAAATCTTTTCTTCAAATCCTTACTTCAAATCCAAATTTATCAATCCAAATACACTCTAACAGTGCATGGTTGTTGTATTAGTCTTTTTGAAAAAAATTATTTTCCTCACCAAGTCCAAAACTTTACTGTAACAAAAGAAAAAACACATCACATAATCAATTAAGAAAATAAAAAAAAAATCCTATTAAAAAACATGACATTACTGGAGCATGTAAATGAAGCTGATTAAAAATTAAATTTTTATTGTAAAGTTTATGAAAATTAGAGGTAATATACTTGATTCTCTCTCTCTCTCTCTCTCTCTCTCTCTCTCTCTCTCTCTCTCTCTCTCACACACACACACACACACACACAATAAACTGTGATAATAAGATTAGCATAATAGGTGGATTTCCTTGGACAAAATTTTTCTTTATCTAATCCTGGTTTTTCATTTTTTGTTTTTGGGCTGATGGGTTTTCACTATAATAGGCCTTCTATGCTACAACTAACAAAACAAAGACTTGTTACAAATTGGGCCTGGGCTCCTGTACACTGCCCCAACTTTTGTGTGCGTGGGTGTGTATAAAAAATAAAATAAAATTAGAATAAAGATTTCATTTCAAATAAAAGAATAATGGGCCACTAAGAAAATGGATGGGAAAAAGAAAAGAAAAGAAAAGTGATGGATAAAGATAATTGGGAAAGAATTCCACATGCTGACATCAAAAGATAATTGTGGCTCAACTTTCAATATATCTTCATCACTTTGAACCAAAAGTTTCAGATTTTGTGCTCAAAATTAAATTTCGTTTTCTTAACCTATTTCTAAAAAATATAAATACCACAAAAAACACCCATCATTTGTAATTTATGAATACCCTTTTTTAAATGTGTTAAATTAAACGATCATTTCATCTAAAAGTTTAAACCATTAAAAAAAAAGAATCAGTTCAATATTTTAACACGATCCCTCACATCCAAATCCTGTCATGCTTTTGTTTTCATAGATTGGTGGCAATAATATCTTATTGAGTCTAACTCTGATATATACTATATTAAACGATCACCTTATTTAAAATTTAAGTGGTTCAAGAAAAGAATAACTAAATATCTTAATAATTACATACACCATTATATTATAAATCTGAATCAATATATCAATTACCAATATTATTTGGTTATAATTTACAATGTATATACAAATTACAATTAAAGTAGATAACTAAATATTATTACAATAAATAAAAATATATATTATAACAATTCAAACCCGCCATGTTGTTATGGTCATGTAATTAATTTGATGGCTAAATTGAGCTTCATTAGTTTCTTGAGGTGGGCATTGCCGTGCTTCTGTTTGAACATTTGTGAAGTGATAATCGCCTAACAACTCTTAATTACATTCTTAGACGTGTGTGGCACATTCAAATATGTGAAGTATATAATTAAATAATATTTTTAAAAATCAATTTTTATTTTTAAAATTCTATTAATTAAAAATATTAAAAATAATAAAGAAGTTATAAGGAGTTAAAAGTTAGTAGAAGTTGAGATAAGTGGACAACTTAACGATTATGAAAAGAGGAAGATTTTTTTTTCAAAAGAAAAGGAATAATGTTAAAAATAATTTTAACAAACATACAATAATTAAGGAGAATATCAGAAGAGATTCTTCTTTAATAATAAAGTATAGATAGACTAAAGCAGAAAATTAAAACTAACAGATGCGTGGCCCATATATTAAATTGATGGGACGACTAAACAACTTTATTTCTTAAATTTTGTTTAAATGTACGCACATCACGTCTTACTATTATTAATTAAATCCTGTACCTATGAGAGAAATTGAAACATTAAAATCAAGAGCCCCTTCTGCCAAACTTGGGACAATTCTTGCTTTTTTTATAAACAAAAATTAAACATTAACTGGTTAATTTGGACTCCCATCGTCACCATTATAAATAAGAACATACAACCAAAAGAATTCGGATAGTTTCGATTCCGATCACCCCAACTTAGGATAATATGTCGTACAACAAGTGTAATATGTTATTTTTATTAAATTGTGCACCAATCAATAAATGTATTACACTTATTATATAATCAGTTTCCTATAAATATATATATATATATATATATATACTATGAATACTGTCTCAAATCTTTTGTTCCATGTATAAAATACAAAATATGGGTTGTGTTATCCAACTATTATGTTCATCCAAATCCAGCTTTTGATAATGTTTTGTTTTCAAACTTATCTAATATCTACGAACACTCGAAAACAAGAAAAAATTACAACTTAAATCGAATTTAATGAATCAGTATAATATATTTATCATGTAAGTAATATATAATATAAAAAAATAACTAATTATATACATAGATCATATTTACTTTATAATTAATTTGATTTGATTAAATAGAATTTTTTCTAAAAACATCTTACACAACTTTTGAGAAGATCAAGGAGGTATCATATCACCCCTAAACTTTACCTACTCTAACTGTAGTAACTGTAACCATTCACTGATCGATCATCTCCACACTAAAAATATACAAATCGCAAAGAAAATAAGAATTCCGGTGGATATGCACACCATATCCAAACCCTTCTCTCTCCTCTGCTTTCTCTCTCTACACCCTGCCTTCACCCTCAAGAATATCTCATATATCTCCTTCTCCCTTTTGCCGTCACTTCGCCGCCGCTGCCCCTCCATCGCCGCCCCCAAAATTCCCAGACAATCCATTCCAGCCACAATCTTCCCCTCCATTTCCTCCACATGCATGCTTACCTCTCTCACCCGCACTTCCTCGCCGTGTTCCTTCCCCCCACAGGTCACCACTACCGCGCACTGTACCAGACCGCCGCCGCCGTCTTCCACCACTGTGGCGTACCGCAGCTTTATGTCATCCGTCAGCCAGTGCCGACGAGCCTCCACCGCCTTTCGGCTTGCCAAATTAACCGCCCGTCTCTTGACGGGGTCGATCAAAATCCAGCTCACTCTCAGGCGTTCTTCGGCGCGTGCTATGAACGTGCCGTCGTCGAATTTCAAGGGCGTCGGCACCGTTTCTTTCGGGTCTAAGAGCTCCAGCCTGAACGGCGTACTCAGAAACCAGGCCGAGAGCGTCTCTGTTACCAAGATTTTGGAGTATATTAGCTTGTCTTCGTAGTAAATATCCACCGCCGAGATTAATTCAACCGTATCTGGTAGACGATTCTGATGAGTTTCCCGACAGGGCTGGTGGTGGCGAAGGGCGGGGAAGGCGTCGGAGTAGAAAGAGCGGTGGGCGGAGGGGAAGGCGGCGATGGCGTCGCGAACACGGGGGTCGGTGGTGGAGGGCCATGTGGAGTTGCAAATGTCCTTCCAGAGACAGTCGTCGTTGCATAAAGAGAGTAATTGAGCGGAGGCGCAGGCGGTGGAGGCGAGAGTGGGGCCGTCGAGCCTGTTGAGGATGTGGGATTGAATAATGTCGGGATGGATAGCGGTAATGATGGCGGTGCCTCCACCCTGATCTTCGGCGGCGACGCTGGTGGTGGATAAGGGAGTAGAGGACGACATGGGATATACAACGTTGTGGATTGGGCACGCGAACAAGTGTTTGAATGAGTAGTGATATGGAAGAAAGGGATTTTATAGTATCAAAATTCTAATCCTCATCGGAATTGATCGACTTAATCAATTATATGATAATTATAAAATAATATTATTATTAATTTATCACAATAAATGATAAATTGAAAAATTACTATTTGAGTAAATAAATTGTCGTTATTACATTATGACTGGGCCATCAATCTTGCGTAATGCCATAAAAGTTTACTATTTGATGCGTCAACCTATTGTAAAGGATTAGGTAATTAAAGTGTTGTAAACTTATTAGGACTCTTTCTCTTTATATTCAAATAAACCCAATTCATCCTAACTAATTCATATACAAAATTTAATCATAAAAAAAATATTTATATAGTTAAATCTCCTATGAACATTGCACAACTTAATTATCGCTTCCCCCAATAAACCATAACTAACGAATTAGCTAGTAGACCACCATAAATTGGCGATTTAATTATTATATTAAATTATTTCGAGCTTGATTTATTAAATATATATAATAAGTAAAATTTAAACATATTTTTTTTAACATGGATCAAGATCCATCGATCATTGAAAGAACAATAGGATACGTTCGGAAGTCAAATTGCTCGAATTTATTAATGTTCCACTTGATGAGAAACTCATTCAAGTTGGATACAATTGATAGTCTAAAATAATCTAAAATATATTTTTAAAAAAAAAAGTCAATATTTTTATTGTTCAATAAAAATCCAATTATCTATACTATTTATAAAGTTTCAAGGCCTTAGAATAACTGTTTCGTAGATAAAATGAAGATTTTTTTCAATTACTTATTTTTTTTCTATGAATAACTATTTTATTAATGTTGATTAATTATTCAATTTTTTTATTAAATTAAATAAATATATAATAAAAATTTTAAAGTATCATACATATGGATTGAGACTGGTTACGCGCTAGTTGCTGCAACTAGTGTCAAAGTGTTGAAATCACAAAAAAGTATGCACAAGGAGTCAAAATTGGGTGACGGCAGACAGCGTAAGCCTTGTACCTTGCTTACATTTAATTTTTAATTGCCACTATCAACATGATGTATATGTATAAAGATATTTTTAATACAAAAAGTATTTATATATATATAGCCTAAAAATAATAAAAATAAATTAGTAATAATTAAGGTAATAAAATACTATTAACAAAATGTAATTAAAGAAAATAGTTTGAATTATTCGGTATTTTTTTTTTTATGAAAATCAAGTTTGGCTGCATGCATTAGTTATCTAACCGATTTTTAATTTTAAATTGTATGTCAATCATACGGTAGATATAATACATTTATTATTATATAATTAATTAGAATTTGACTGATCTTTTAATTATTTTTTTCCTTAAACAATTAAGTTAATTGCTGCTTAGCATACTGGACTGTGTGACAGACAAAGTAACCATTTAAGGGTCACATGAAGAACGTAACCGTACCTTCACTTTGTTTGCTTCTAGTTTTGAAAAAATACACATTTTTTCTTTTTTTCTTTTTTTTAAAAGTAGATGTATAACTTTTAAAAAAAAGTTTTTAATGTATTTGATTTTGTAATTTGTATTAATTAAGACAAATAAAAGTAAATTAAAACGTACTGAAATTGTGTGTTTTCTAAAAACGTAGACAAATATTCAAGATATTTTTCACTGAAAATATCTTCTCTTTTTTTCTTTGTCTGATTATTTATGTTTTTATTTATATCTTGGAAAAAGTTAGTTCATTGTATCTAAAAATAATACTTACGTGTCTCATCTATACACAAGGGACTTGAGGAATCAAGTCTTGGAAGTTGTATTTGGATGGATCTTACGGGTCATTATTCGGACAAAATTTTGAAAAAATCAATATTTAATGTTTTTCTCTTTCCCAAAACAAAAGTATATTATTTTTTGCAGAGTAAACTTTCATGTCAAATAATAATAATATTAAAAAGGAACTTTTGATTTGTAAAAAAATTAAACTGTATGGATTATGTCACGTCAGTAGTAGAATTTTATATTATGTTGCTATGATATGATTCACACTGTTTAGTATTTTAAATTTTAAAAAAAAATCGGAAAAATTCTTTATACACAATGGAGATAGGAACTGAGCCATTAAACATCTAATGCATAATGTGTATATATAGTTGGAATTAAAAGCCAGAAGAGAGCAAAATTCAAATTTCCCAAATTGGAAGGTATATGTAGATTAGGGCAACATTTTGGTCACAAAAAATGTTGATATTTGATATCAATACATACCTGTTTTGATGTGCAAATATGTGGCGGAGATCACACAAATTAATTTTATTCGGTCTGCTTTCAATCACATGTCTATATCTCATTTAATTAAGAGGTCGTTTGGCTGAGTTTATAATTTTTTGTATAAAACTTTAAAATAAGATGTTTTTAAGACTATCCTATCTTTTTTTATTCTTAATAAGATTTTTTAAACTCTTAATTTTAACACCAGTAGATAGAACAGTCTCACAAATAATTTTATTTGTATTTCACTTTTATTTTTCATATAATTGATATTTTGAACAACACAAAAATATCTATTTATATGATTTTAAATTTTAATAATTACAACATAAATAGCTTATTATGTCAAATATTATGAAATTTTATAAAATCTGACACTTTATTTCCTTAAATATTTTAAGAGTTTATTTTTAAAATAAAATTGAATGTTATGTTTCGAATAAAGTTAGCTGAATTCCCTCTAAAATGCAAATCATGCAAAAAATAAGTCGTTGGTGCTCCTAAAAATTACTTAAACTTCGTGTTAAAAAACAGTTATGCGTTGTTGCATTAAAAATATAATTAAAACTAAAGAAATCAACTCTTAATTTAAAATATTATAATTTATTTTTAAATAGATGGTTTAGCTTAAGAAGAAGTGAAAAATCCAACAATGAACCAATAAAAATAATGAAGATTTTTTCCCCATCGTACAAAGATATTAGGTTTAAATATTTATTACCATATATATTAGGGTAAATTACAGCTATCTCTCCTGAGATTTGATGTAATTATAATTATCCCCATGTTATTTGAGAAATTACAAATACCCCTGAAATTTATAACCATTTAACAAATAATTCATTTTCATCTATTTTTATGGGTGAACTGATCAAAATGTCCTTATGCACTAAATTATTTTTTATTTAATTTTTAAAATTTTTGGACTACAATACGTAGGGAGAGGTTTTTTGAATTTTTTACACAGAGGAGCAATAATGGAATTTATCTCGGTTGATTTATCTATGATTTTAATAAAAATTTAAGGGAAAAATAATCAATTTCATGCCTTAGGTTAAAAAATTACAGAATTTGGAAAAATATTTATAGTTTTTCAGATAATGAAAAAATAATTATAATTATGTCAAAATTTAAAAAAGGTGACTGTAATTTACCTTATAAATTATTCATATCTCAGACCAGAACACAATATGGGTTGCATGAGAATTGCGCACGTGGTCATGTAAGTTCCAATAGCAAGGGGCTCACTTAATGAATCATGACTCATCATCTGCGCGGCCGACACGTGTGTTACTATGTGTACTATGTGAATGTCAGAGTTCGCTGAAAATTGAAAACTAGGATTATCACTTTGGTGTTGGGCCGACCACAATCATCCTTGAATTAATGCCCAAGGTTCGTTTCTATTTTTTTTTAAATAGCATATGATTTTTACATTATTTAATTCAATTTTTAAAATTCAACAAACACTTTTTGATAAAAAGTAATAAACTAATATAAAGTAAATATGTCCTTACATTCTTATGACTTGAATTCACAATTTTTTGATTGTAAGTTCTCAATCTTATCACATGAATAACCTTATATGATTCTGTTATAAATGTTTAACATAACGTAATTTCTTTATCGTATAAAAAATGTAGAACATAGTGTGTGAATATTCTATTAACTTATGTCCAAATTTGTACATAGGACGAGATAAAAAAAATATATATCTATTAAAAATTTCAACACCCATACATTTTTCTTCATCTAAACATGGACACATAATTTAAATAAACATCTCAAAAATGGGCAAAAAGTGATCTAAGGAATTTATTGATTGTGTTGTAGAAGGGTATGGGCTGATATCAGTGGCCCGAAACGAATTTGTAATTTTTGAACCATAGGAGTCATGTCAGTTTGGGCCGACTTAATGGATCAAGCACTACGTTAGGTATTTATAGGTTCTATTGGGCCTGAGTTATGGACGAGGCCCAAAATATAAAGAGTTATCGGGCTTTAAAGAAAATCTGTAGCCCAGCCCCATCCCTCGGGAAGGTTTAGTACAATAAATGTATTATAATATTATCCACATTTATAGACTCTATAATGTAAAAAATTTGAAGGCAAACTCCAGTGGCGGCTCCTCTAGGTCAAATGTTATTATGAAGTCAATTTCATCAAATTATTGAAAATAAATAAAATATGGGAAATTTGATTTTTTTTTAAGAAACTTAATGGATTTCATGGTCATAATAATAATAATCGATGCCCGTTTTACTAAAGTTTAATTATGAGGTGGCATAATAATACCTAAAAAATATCTAATACATATAATTTTTATTTTTTAAATACTCTATACTGCACGAACATGAAATAACAATTCATTTACAAATTAAAAAGGACCATAATTAAAGAATAGCATATATATACCTAATTAAAGCAAAATATTATAAATTCTAGAGTGAGAACATATCCCTCAATAAAATTCAAAATTAAAATATGGGGCATAATAATTATTTGGGACATAATATATATATAAATAAAATTGAAGATGCTGCTATGATCTAGATTGAACAAGTTGGTTCCCTTTGACTTTGAGCTCTTTATCTGTACACTTTCACCAATTCAAGAGTGAGCAATTATGACCAAAAACAACAAGACTTTGGTTTGGTCCCTACAAACTGAGCAGAATGGAGCACTTTTTATTTGCACAATAAACCAATTTCCAAAGCTTTTCTCAAACTACACTCTCTCCTCTCCAACATAATGGCCCTAAAACCTCTCTTGCCTCTTCTTGTCTTTATTGCTTTAATGACACTAACACTAATGTCAGTTGCAGAGGCACAAAGTACAGTTGCAATAGTTCATGTCAATGGGACTTTGTACTGCACAACAAATGCTAGTCCTGGCCCCAATGGGACTGCAACCTCTGTTTTCCCTAGTAACTATCTCTTAATTCTTAGTTCTTTGTATGGATTGAAAGTATAAGTTTTCAAAATTGAGATATTTTATTACAGTTCGCCTTATCTTTCGATGTGTCTATGTAATATTCTGTGTTAAGTAATGACAATAATGAATTCCTAATTAAGCACTACATATGTACATTGCACTCATAGACCATCTTGCTATATATAACTCTTAACACACATTTTTGTGCAGATGCTACTCTCCAAGTTGCTTGCTCAGGCGACGTGGTGGCTAACGCCCCCTCCAACGCCACCTCCAACGCTAACGGTGTATACCGGGTGGTGCTGATCCCTCGGCCCAATGCCACAGTTGATTCAATCGTTTCTAATTGCCGTCTCTTTGTTCTTATACCTCTGTCCACCTGCAACCTTACCCTGCCCTCAGCTGGACTGGTATCGGACTTGAGATTCGTCAGGACCGTGCTTATTGGGTTTGGGAGGATCACCTATATGGTTGCAGCTGGTTTCATTGTCCAAGCTAATTAGTTTGATGGACCATATATTGTTATTTACTTGTAAAAATAAAAGGATGTCATTGTGTTAATTTTGTCTTTGTACTAAGAATGCAGTGTCTGTAAAGTGCTAAATTGTGTTTGAGAAAATCGTTGGTATTCATTGGAAGGTGTAATGTGGAGACTAATATTTGTCCATGAATAAATGCAGATAATTTCACATGACCATCTTATTTTTATGTAAGACACACACAATGTCAACTTGCAATCAAATTTAGTGAAAAACTTGTACTGAAAAATGATAAATCTATAAATTTTGAGACAATATATATACTTGAACCTACATCTTTACTACTAAACTTCCACTTTCTTTCTTTTTTTGTTATATTAATTTCAAACTTATGTTTATATATATTGATGTGAGCTGAAATATCTTGTTCTTGGGCTTGGACGGAGTGAGCTTTGATTTTTTATAAGTTATGAAATGGAAACCTGCAAAAAAAGTGTTAGCACTCCGATACTCAAGCCAGTAAACAGTTATGAAAGAATAAACGTAAATAAAGAAAGAAGATGATGAATCTCGTGCATAAAGAGCATAAAATAAGTTGGGTGCAAGTGTGAGAGCAAAAAATTGTGTGTTGACTAGAACGTTACTTGAGCCAGCCATATGGGCAGGTATTTATAGGGAAAGAGTCATGGTTGAGAAAGACTTATTGTTGTCTTGGACTCTGGAAGGACTATATACTGACCTTCCTAGACTTCTGTAGCCCCTGGACTCCTTGAAAATAGGGAGTCTGTTGAAGGAGTCTTACGCGGATAAGGATAGGAAGTAGACCTAGTCAATCCGTTATTACTTCTTGGCGAGCTTGGGCCTCCACGTTGGGCCTCCTTGTTGGATCTTCCACCTTGGGCCCGGGCCTCCCCCTTGGGTCATCTTGATGGGGTTCTCTTCCAAACTTAGGCTGGATCCCCTCCTTACTGGGGCAGGCCTGGTTGGTGCTCCCTTGGGCACGGGTCGATGTCTTGAGTGGGTCTCCTCCTGAATATAGGTGGGCCTTCGCGTAGGGCTCCAACCCTTTACTTCGGACTCTAAGTATCTTTTGGGCTTTTGAGCCTTGATTTTGGGCTGGTTTTTTTGGCACATATCATATATATGTGTGATATATTTGTTAATAAAAATAAACATTAGAGGTACTAGATGTGATTTTTCAAATTATGAAAGGTTTATGTATAATTACATAAAATCCCATGGGAAGAGAGTGCAATTATCCCAAACTTATTTGCTAAGGTGGGCAAATCCGTCATTCCAAACGCTTCCTGACCGGCCGGACAAGATTTTGGTCTAGCATCATCGCCAGCCTATCTTATAATAACTGTTGACTGCGTACTCCTTTTCCAGCTGCAGAATTCAAAAGGATGAATTCCCTTTCAGCAACTGGATTTTTCCCAAAATATCCGGTCGCAAAAAGTCGTCGTCATTGCTCCAGAGTACCAGCCGTGCTCTCCACCCTCAAAGCTTCACCTCCTCCCTGTAAGCACCCATCTGAACTTTTTCTTATCCCCTTTTTCACGAGTCTTTTGCTTTTATTTTATTTTTCAAGTGGTTTTAATTGGGACCTCGTCTGAGAAAACCCATTTATATAATTGTTGCTTTTTTAAATAATGCAAGTGAATGAATTTGCTGGAGATGATGTATTGCGGGAGTTCTTGAAAGAAAGGGAGTTAAGTGGAGATTTTATAGCAAAACTCTCAGATGAACTGTGGCTCAGGGGTGTGGTTGCAAATTCCGAAAGTCTTGGAGAGTTTGAGGGAATTGCTGATAATCAGAAATTCAATGCTCCACGGTTACTGGAGGAGGTAAAGTTTGTGATTTTCCTCTGATTTCTCTTCATTCTTTCAATAATTTTCTTCGTTTTTTAAAATGGTATTCTAACCATTTAGGATGTTGGGCAGGAAAGCGAAGGAGGGTTCTTGAAATTGAAAAGAACGAATGAGTGGCTGTTGGGTGAAGATAACTCAGCACCGATGAATAAGAAGATGGCATCCAAGGTTGTATGATCATTTGCACAAACTCTTTTGTTGTTCCGTTTATATCGTGTGATGAATAGTAGAATGTAGTTCATTTTGATGACTTACAAAGAGAAAACTTTAAGATTAGCGAGTTCTTGTGTCGGCTAACTAGTTTTGATATTGATGATGTTGCTGTTTGCGTATGATGGTAGGAAATGCGCAACGATGGTGAGAGAAGGAAAATGCTGAATTTTCTCAGATATGAGGCTGTATGATGTCTGAAACTCATCAGTTTTATCCTCTGCTAGGTTCTTTCTTTCCTCATAGGACTTCTCTGATGTAGTAATAAGCAGACATTTGTTGTTTGAATGCAGCTCAAGAGAGAGCTGCTTCTTTTGACTGTGGGTATAGGAACTGCATGCAGTGGATATTGTCTCGTGGCTTTGTCTGTCCAGGTAAGTTGTAGTATATGCATACGTAGCCATGGACCCCAGATCCATGTTTCAGGAAAATAAGGAAAAGCTTCTGCATTGAGGACAATGAAATACAAGATGATATTGCCTCTGTATTTTCCGTTGTGTTTGTGATGCTGCTTCATGGTCACCATTGTGACAAAACATATGATCCTGTAAGCTGTATAGCTATTATAGGAGAAACTTTAACCATGATTCATAGTCTATCCTGACTTAACACTACTTTAATCAAATCATGTTCGCCACGAACTACGTATAATTTATATGTATCAAGTATATTATGCGTCTCAATCTCTAGCAAGTTGGAATCTTTAGAACCTTAGATATGCTTACCTCTTTTTATATTGGTCAGGCTGCTGTGAGCTATGCAACGGGAGTTATTTTCAGGTAAGGTTCTAAATCTTTCTTCTCTCTATGCTTAGAAGTTCGAAATGGTTATTCCATTAGTGTCCTAGAATATGTAATCTGTGTAGTTATATGTCCTCTGTGCTTTGCTGATGTATATTCTTAATTATTTATCAAAAAGAATATTCTGTTTAGGTAAATAATGTTTGGTCTTCTTTACTGCTCAGAGATATGTACAGAAGAAACATATTGCATTTTGAAGTGCACCATTACGTTGTCGTCCCTTTTATGTTCGCGTGACGTTTACTTCTGGTAATTTTATTTCCTCAGTTGCTTGTACTTTCAACTGCTATGCAAACATGCGGACAACATCTCAAGAGAAGCGGTTCCAGAAGTTTTCACCAAAAAGAAGTCAAAGAAGTACTAGATCTTTTCCCTCCTGGTGCTTAATTCAAGTTCATTTGAAGTTGTTCTCTCCCTTGTGCTAATTAATGGTTGTGTTCTATATCAGAATTGGAATAAGAAGCGAGGATCTGGAGGATTTTGTCGAGAGAACACTGAAGGGTAGTAGTATTGCTCTTTCATCTCCAAGGCTCGTAATTCCTGCTGCAATATATGGTCTGTGGGAACTGTCCCAGCATTTTACCCACGACATTTTTGACTTCCAGGTAACGTTTATGTCCTTGGGATTGATGGTCATCATTTGCTGAATCCATCCCGACGAGCCGAGATACAATTTTTGTGATTGACATGCACTCCATAACAGATGGGAAACTTTAAGCATTTCATTCTTCATGCTTTATTCTTGTTGTTGCCAGCTTGTGCCTGCTATGGTTGGGCTGTTTGCATACAAGGCGGCAGCACTCGTGCAAGTCTATAGAGACAACGAAGACCTTCAATTTATCTTTCCTGAGAACACAGACGGGTCGAGTGACTGAACTCCTGGAATTTTATATAAAGACTTGACTAAATTTTTGTTTGTTCAACGAGTTATATTCTCCCCCCGGGAGGTCCGTAGCTAAACAGGTGAGATGATTATCTCTGCTGCTCTTTCTTGCACATATTTAGGCTAAGTCCGATATCTCGCGACTCACAATGAGAAATGAGATGTTACTTTCATCACTGATGTATCAATTTGAAGATAGATTCATCTGTTCTTTATTTCTTTTACTTTCTCTGATCTGAGTTGTGGTGCTATGAAGTTTGCAGTATAGATGTGGAAGAACCAAGGAGTTCAAGCCAGATGAAGTCCAAGTCGAACCAAATGGCCAGACAACTATTGGCAGATCTTTGACAACTACGGAATCATGCAGACACAGCGTTCTACGTAAACACTCAAGTTGTCTGAGTCCAGATTGTGAACGTTTGCGACGTTCGCATAGTACTTAAATACCAAGTCCCCGACGCTATCCCTTAACATCCTTAAATAAATTATCTGCATTGCATTGTCCAAATCCATCAGTAGAAGTGGCTATGGATGGATGCAGGGAACTGCAAATTGATGTATATAACACGCATGTATTAATACCCCTAGTTAGATTGAAGTTGTTCGTCCCTGCTAACTATTTGTTGATGTACGATGTTTTCGCTACAAAATTTCAAGAATGATTCAAATTCTACTGGGAATTTTGTGACTGGTTGTGCTTATAAGCTCTTTAAAATATTTTTATAAGATGTTATAAAATGTTGGATAATTTTTTCATAAACAGCTTAATGGCTTTGTTGTTTTCAGTTTTTGGTCGTGAAAATGTTGCTATTATTTTGTTAAAATTGTTTAACTCTTCTCATTCCAATATTTTTTTGAAATTAATCTCTCCAAAGTAAACTTATCTTTCTCTATTTTTCAAAAAATTAAATAAAACTACGGCAAATATGTAAAAGTGAAGTAGCCAAAATATGTTTCTCCAAAAACAAAGCGTCGTCTTCTGCTGGCCATAAAATTGGTTATCATCGTTTTTTCCGTTCAACAAAAATCCAGATAGTCAAATATCTTATAATTTTCCATAATAATTAATCAATGTTCCTCTAATAAAATAAAAGCAGAAAACTCAACTAAAACAAACTTATAAAAACAATACTATAATTATTAAATCCCATTAATAATTAGTCATAATAATTGCTAAACAATTTGTTTTTATGTAGTTGAATAAATCACTATCCAAACACTCCCATATTATAATACACCACATTCGTCTTTATTATTCTTCCATTTCCAGATCAAAGCTCCAGAGCTCCCTGCCAATGGCGAAATCTCAGTCTACGGTGTTGGTGGAGCCGGTGTATTCATCGGTTATTGCTCTGCTGATTATAGTCATGGCGTGCGTCGAGCTCTGCGACGCCGTCACCGTCGTCGATGTGTACCGTCTCGTGCAGTACGATCTCGCCGGCATGCCGTTTGGATCTCGCCTCGCCGCCCTCAACCACCACGCAGGCTCCTCACTGTTCTCGTCCTCCGCCGCTGCCACTGATCTCTCCCGCACTGTCCTCATCCTTCCCGTCCGTGAATTGAATCTCACATTCATCAGAGGTTGCTGATTTGTTTTCTTCTTTGCCCGTGTTCTTTACTTTCTTATTTATCATTTTGAGAAGCAGGTGTGCACTTAATTTACGAGATTCTAGACAGTTGTAGTGAGTGGAATTAGGCTTTTGTTTGTTCGTTTTGGGGGAGTTGAGCCGATTGTGATATTTGAATAATCAAGCGGGAAAGACGGTTTAGGCATTGCTTTGTTTCTGTGGGTTTTCCAAAGAAGTTGGAGGTTCTAGAAATGGTGGTGTTGGATAAAATTTAGCGTAACTAGTACTTAAAAATCCTCAAATTTCCCTAGTTACGACTACTTTCCAACAGGGTGACCAGTAAGTAGAGATTGGCTTTAATATTGATTGTATTCCTTAAATTCTGACCAACAAAGTTCATTTTGGAGTGATCCTTACACTTGCTTCCTTCTAGTCATAATATTCCTTGTATCTTTATTTATTTATTGTTTGAATCTTCTGGCAGAGTATATTGGACAAACGAAGCCATTAGGTGGTTTATTGCTTCTACTTCCCCAAGTTTTTAATCCACAAAACGTAGATAGTGGGGGTGGATCTGATCATGATTCTGCAAACAAAGCCATCAAGGAAGTTCTAGTCGAACTGGAAAAGTTGCTTTTGCATGCAAACATCCCTGTGAGTGCAATATATTACTTCTCTTTTGTACTTGCAGTCAATGTTGTTGCTTTTGTACTATGAAAATTTTGCAAATTGTTTGGTGGACTTCTTCCTATGATTCTTTTGCTTATTTGATATATTTCTCCCCACTTCTGTGTTTAAAAGAAGGCAAGGAAGCTTAAGTTATTTGGTGTTTTTTGAATATATGCTCCTAAGAACTCAATTATGGTGTTTTTCTATTCTTTGCTTTTGGCTTATTTGGAGTTCAAATGAAAGTGTGTTTTGTCACTTGTCTTATTTTTTTGTCTTCAACAGTTCTACTTTCCTATCTGATAGTGTCATCTTATGTTTCAGTATCCTGTGTACTTTGGCTTTGAGGATGACCATGTTAATGCTGTGCTAGCTGATGTCAAGAAAAATGATGCTACTGGTCAACCCGCGACTGCCACAACTGGCGGGTTAGTTGATACGTAGATACCAATATTTTCAGAAACAATATAAGTCAGAAGCACTTTAGCTACTCATCTGCTCTGCCTGTAATGGGTGTTGTATGGTTATTAATCAACTTCAGTTTTTTGTGGTCTTCTATCACTCAAGATAGGAGTTAAAAGTTGAAAACTGTCTGGTCAATCTTGTTAGGTCATGTTCCATTATGCAAGAAAGGGCTGTGTGCTGCTATTAGTTATGAACCTTTTGTTAATTAATGTACTCCCCACTAACAAGGACTGATTATAGTTACATGTGGAGGTATCTTTCGTAAACATTAGCGTTACTGGAAAGATCCCAAAATTTTGTGTGCATTCCAAAGTTCCTGCGAACCTGATGTTTGCCTATAAATACACAACATATCTACCAACTATAAGCAACTTCAAGAATGTTCAGGGTGCAAGTGCTTCTAGTTTTCTCCTTGGTTGTAATACGTCATATTCTGCAGTTATTCCTGTTTGAAGCTTTTCAATTTGCACTTGCCGAAACCTCCTTATTGCCAGCAGTTATAGAAGGAAGAGAAGAAAAGTTTACTTGTGTTTACATTCAATTGAGGGCTCATTGTAGAAAGATAACTCTGTTCTTTTATGGGTAAACCAGATTCACAATTCTACATATGCCGTAAAAGTTACTGTTAGATGTTCAAATGTATATCTCATGTATTCGATTTCACCTTTTTTGGGCTTTTTATGTTGGATTCAAATTCTCATGATGGTAGACTCCTAATCATGTTCTATTTCTTGATGTTTTACAATGTGCTGTTTGAAGCTATGATCCATTTGAGAAGCCGATCTTGCAATATACGTACCATAGTTGATGCCTCATTTAAAATGTTTCAGATACAAGCTTGTTGTTGCTGCACCAGAACCCAAAAAAATTGCTTCTCCTGCTATTGCAAATATTCAGGTTCTTGTCATTGTTGCAGTTTATTTTCTATTGGAGTGACCGGAGTAATTCAATTGGTTAAAGTCCTCAATCGTTGGTGAATTTTGGTTGCATAAATCGTTGAGCAATCTGTACAAGCTCAGGGAATCCTATCTTTTACTGTTTTTGTACTTCCGCTTAAGTTTTTTGAATCTTGTCGCATATCAGGGGTGGCTGCCAGGATTGAAAGCTGATGGAGATTCAAATCAACTGCCTACCATAGCTGTGGTGGCATCTTATGACACATTTGGGGCTGCACCAGTTAATATCTTTCTTTCCTAAATTGAATTGTGTTTTGACACCCCAGGATCTTATGCCATCGTCATGCTTTCAGGCCTTATCTGTGGGAAGTGATAGCAATGGGAGTGGTGTTGTGGCACTTCTAGAAATAGCTAGATTATTTTCAGTTTTGTACTCGAGTGCTAAGACAAGAGGAAGGTATAATTTACTCTTCGTGCTGACATCTGGAGGACCTTATAACTACAATGGAACGCATAAGGTGCCTATCCCCGCAGAGGACTTACTCTCTGTCTTCGAATATATTTGGGGTTGGTGTTTGTGCCATGATTTTGACTTTGTACCTTCCTTATAGTGGCTTCGTAGTTTGGACCAACGCTTGCGTGAGACTATAGACTATGCTATTTGCTTGAATAGCATTGGCTCAATCAACAATGATTTATGGATTCATGTCTCGAAGCCTCCAGACAATGTCTACATAAAACAAATCTTCCAGGTTAGCACTAAGAGGCCTTTCTGCACAGAAGGATCATGCTTGTCATCAGACAGCTATTATCTGCAATTCGTGTTGCCTTATTTACATCTGGGCTCTTGCAGGGTTTCTCTAGTGTGTCTGAAGAGTTGGGGCTTAAAGTTGGACTTAAGCACAAGAAAATTAACATCTCCAACCCTCGAGTGAGTAACATCTCGTATCTAATATTTGACACTTGAAATTGCTCTCTCTTTTCATTATCCTTTTTTCAAACTTAGGAGGTGCTCCAGTACCCACCGGTATCTGCAGGGATTGGCAGTGCTATGAAACTGACCTATATCAGCTGTCTTTGAGCCAGCTGTTGGATTATTTGAACAGTGATTGAAAATGTAATTCGTAATGGCTTAGAGGCAGAGCTTGCAGTTTCCTTCTTCTGTTCACATGCTGGGTTTTGTCCAGTGCTGTATGATAGGCCATTCCGTTTACTCTTCATTGGATTTTCTGATGTTTGATATGCTTAGCATGAAGAAGGAGTGATGTCCTGATGTCTATAGTTGGGATTGGACTAGATCCTGGTGGATAACCTTGACCAGAAAATTGACCACCAATAACCTGTGCTAAATTGCATACTTTATTGTTCAAGAACTATTTGTATTCTGTCCTATGATATTTCTGATTGTGCTAAAAACTTTTTTCTGAGAATTAGTGTCAGACTTATTAGTTAGGAAAGATAAATGCCAATATCTTACTCTCAGGAAGTCATTTAAAATCTTAAGCCTAACTCAGACTGGAATAAGATTTTGATGTATTTTTAGCAATGTGCTGCTAACTTCTGAGAATCTTGGGTTGGTAAATATCTAGCATGCTTATTCTCTTCAAAGTAATTTGTTGACCAAAAGCAAGTAAAGGGAAGTTAGCCTTTCTCAAAACCTGAAATTTGCTTTCTTCTTTGTTTTTGTAGTTTATTGTATTCAGCATCTTCACTTGTGGGAGACATAAGCTTAACCTTATTCTCATTACATGTTGGAACAAACTTTTGGCTGCACTTGCGAGGAATACTTTATGGTGTCTAAGCATTGCAATATCACAGAACTAGGATAAACAAAAAAATGATTGAATGCAATTACCTTTACGTTTCAACGATGTATAATGCAGTGCATTGGTTTCCTAGAACTCGAACTAGGTACTAATCCGATGGTGACAATAGCAATGTCTCTGTGATTACAAATACTATCTGTGTGTCCAGATATTACTGCTCTGTTATTAAGTCAACCACTGTTCTGCTAAGCAGTATCACATAAGAAGCTCATCCTTTATAATTAAAACATGAAGGCATCATATATGTTTTGTTCTTTGGTTTGTTCATAATCTTCATCTTACTTTCTATGTTTAATTGCTAAAGCTGTTAACCTATTCTAGGTAGCATGGGAGCATGAGCAATTCTCAAAGCTGAGAGTTACAGCAGCAACACTATCAGAGCTCCCTGTTGCACCTGATTTTCTAGAAAGTACTGGAGGTCTGTCGGATAGCAGGTTGTAAATGGAAGAATGCTCAACACTCCTTTTTTTTTTTTTTGGTTTATTCGAAATTCCTTTTACTCTCTCTCTCTCTCTCTCATTTTTGTTTTTGTGTGTGTGAATTATGCTTTACCAACCCTGGTCTTCTCCTCCACAGATATTTTGTTGATGAAGCTTCGATAAGTCGAAGTGTCAAATTAGTTGCTGAAAGTCTTGCAGTAAGATTTCGTAGTTTTTACTTTACACAAAATTCTTTTTTGGTTTGAATTGTAATTATAAATTATTCTCAATTTTCGAACAAAAGTTTCTTTTTTGTAAATAAAGGTATATTTATCCTCAGTTTTCTAACAAAAGTTCTTTTCTTATACACAGAGGCATATTTATGGCCAGGAGCAAAAAAACATTGATATATTTGCAGATAATAGTAGTTTATCTGTAAATCCTTCTTATATACGTTCATGGTTAGAATTTCTATCAACAACGCCTCGTGTGGCTCCATTTCTTTCAAAAAATGATCCCCTTATCATGGCGCTCAAAAAGGTATGTTTTGCCATACGTGAAATTAGCTTCTTATCTTTCTTGAGGGGCTTCTTTTCTTCTTTAGTGACTTAATAATCCCTTTCCTGTTTATGACTTAATATTTTTCTCTATTTACATGAGAATACATGGTGTATCTCTTAATGTATCTTTTATTATCTGGATAAAGATTTCCAATTTCATTCTGGTCTAATGATCCACCAGTGTTTGTGAATTAGTCCATATTCAGTGACATATTTTAACCCGTGCCAAAAAGCAGTGGTGGTTTTAATTCCTTTTACTTGTATTGCTATTGTGTCCTTCATTTTGTAGGAATGTGGAAATAAACTCCACATGCCTTTACTTTGAGTTTCTTCTCCTTATGACTGTTGAATGCATCCATTGGTAGGAGTTAGCAGATCACACCTTTGAAGTGAGTGTACAACAGGAAGTACTTGATGGGATGTTCACTTTTTATGATTCAATCAGCGGCAGATTACATATCTATCAGGTGCCTATTAGACTTTCTCTCTTTTGTTTGCTCTGGCATATCAGGTTAAAATGCTGATGCATGTATAAGAACAGTGACAAAATTGATCAAAACTATCAGGTGCCTACAATAGATTTTTTCATTGTTCTCTTTCCAAGTCCACATTTTCCTAAACTGATTGTTTATATGAAGAGTAGCGGATTTATGTTATAAGAATAAGAAAAATGTTCCCCTCCCAGGATTGGATTCATGCTGTTATAAGAAAATTTGTCCTCTCTCAGGATTAGAAAGCTCTTGCCATAACTTGATCCCCAGCCAACTTACACATAATAGGCCAGTAGTGAGTAGTATCCTAGTTTCTTTCTCATTTGACATTCTGAATTCCCTGTATCTTGTTGGTGACAAGACCCTCATGCATTTGTATCTCAGGAAACCATTATATCTCTTTGTGAATGTGGCATCTGATGAAATAAGCAAAAAAAAGTCGAATCACAATCTACATAACAATCTTTAAAGAAATGGATTTTTTGTGGGGTCTATGAAACACTTGTCATCTATTATTGCAGGTTGCAAGCGTGACGTTCGACTTGCTTCTGCTGTTGGTTCTTGGGTCTTACCTGATTACCCTGTTCTGCTTTTTGGTTATCACCACCAGGGTATGGCTACTTAGTCCTTAAGCAAACCTCATCTCTCTCCACCCGTTTAGTAACTATTCATATCTGAAAAAGTAGGGTGCTAGTAGTTCTGTTTGTTTATGTTTATTATGAAGGACAAATATCTAATGCAAAAGCGGAGTATAGATCGACCATGTTAAAGTTAATTTAAACTGTAACGATTAATAAGAAATCTAAATGTATCTTAACTTACATTAGTTTCTCTTATGATTCAAGTTGTTCTTACATAATCTGAAAATTTTGTTCCTTGCCCTTTTTAATGTTCCTTACCTTAGATTTTGGTTCTGGAATTTGAACAGGGTCTCGATGATCTGATCAGTCTATTTCGTCGTCCCACCTCCCGCAAAGTGAAAACAGCTTGATTGTAGGGCTGAATATCTTCCCACCATAAGGCAGATTTCAGTCTCAGCAGATGGGTTTTTGGTGGCTTAGTGTGACATGAATCTATGGGTAGGCTCACGAAGCATTTGTTTTTAACCCCTCAAGTGTTAGTTTTAGGGGATAGATTAGCTGGCAGGAAAATTTTGCTTGGACTATCTTGTAATCTTTTGGCTGCTTCTTACCCCAACGAAAATAGAGTCCCGCTGCAGTTCTATACTGAAAGGGAATTCTAACGGGATAGATACTATAGTCAGAGTTGTCTTGATGTCCATCCAAATTTGGCTGTGATATCAAAAGGAGATGACCTTAAGTAAACTCAGATTTCCATGTTTCACTTGCAATGGATTGGACCAATTTGCCTGTCATCAAATCAGTGCTTGCCTTCATACAACACATGACATGCGTATGATTACGAATTTCTCATCTGAACGGTACCCCTTGGTGCTCAATGTAGTCCTTTTAGTTCCCTCACTCTTAATGTGAGGGACATTCTGCCGTCGACTATACTTGTGGCATGACATCATTCGTCAATATTCAACCAACACTTTTCTTTTTGGTCCAGGTGTGGGTTAGCCTGTGAGGGGGATGGAAATGTGGATATATCAATCCCCCTCCCCCATCCATTCTGAAACTCTTTCATGACCACCCACCCAAATTTAGGTAGTGGTGTGTCCCAGCCCCTAAAGGGCAAATTGATTTTTTCTTGCAATAGCTACTTAATCTTCTAGCCCCTTGTATTTCGACACCAAAACTCAGAAACCAAAGGATTGGAGACAAAACAAGAGTTTGATTTCTCCCATATCCCATAAGGCAGGGAGATAAACACCTCATTGAATGAAAGGAGTGGAAATGCTGCTGATTTGTTAAGTTGTAAAACCATTCTGTTGCCAAGTCAACCTTCCAACTACACTATACTGGGTTAAGTTCCTCGGATGAAAAGCTTCAACAGATATATAGTAACGTCCATTACAAAATTTTTACCCAAGGGATAAAGTAAAAATATAAAAAATGACATCTAGCACAACTCAACAAACTACAAGAAAAGACTATACCACGGGCATTTGTCATATGCGAAATCAACTCAAAAATTAATAGAAACTCTATACAAAGACACATTTATAGTTTGCAAGGAGAGGCCTACACAAGTCAGAGCACCTTCTACTGAGTCCCCGCTTATGTGGGGAAAGGCAGGAAAAGGAAACATGACCCAGCTATATTCTTCTCATGACTGGTGCGCATTCAACACTGCTCGGTAAACCATGTCGATGAATTGATTGTCCTATCCAAACATATACATATACATTAGATTAAGATGGAAATGAAGTACAATAAACCAATTATGAAAAAAGGCCAAGTACATAAAATGCATAGCGGAAAGCTTTCAAACAAATTACAACAAAGCAACACAAAGTAAATCACAAAATGAAACCTAGATCAAATTATATAAGACTTAAATAATTGCCTCAGCTACAGGGTAATAAATAACCAGACCTTGTCTGTAGTAAATAAAAGTCACAATAAAGAAACCTAAATAAAGCACTTGCTCAACCAAGTGTAAGTATCCATTTATGAAAAATGGGTGCAACACTGCTCCAAAGGAAGCCACTAAAATATTTGGGCCACAATAACTCAACAATGTCAACAACTATGAGAGAACCTCTGGCTAACTCAAAAATCATGCATCAATAAAGACTCGATTGCTGTCATAATCGGGGCATAAAAGGTCTAGTGCAAATAAGTAGATATTAAGTCCTCGTCGATTCACAGTGGCTTATGCATCTTGAAGTGCCTCTAGTATCATCATGATGTTTATTTACTACAAAGCTACAAGTTTGTTACTATTTCAGATAAGCTGGAAGAAAAATCAGATGGATGCATCACATGACTCTAACATAACAATCAAACCTATAATGTTCTTTTCTTTGCCCACAACAGTTTTCAGTCTCCCACAATTTAATAACACTCATTCTCAGACATTATCTTTTACCAAAGTCTGCATAAGGATGTCTGAAAGAGAAAAGAGTGGACTTCCCCAATCTGGAGTTCCCCAACATCAGTGCTAGTCAGCATGCGGTATGTATAAAGCACGCATGCAAGAAGTGGGAGAGAGGGTTCAACAATTGAGTTTGCCATTGCACGACTAGCAATCCACTACGCAGCTAACTATCACTCCTAAAGTTGAATGTTCTGACCAAATTGTTTGAGGCATAACCACCCAACAGTTGTGATTGCAGAAGATATCATGTAAAAACATAATTTTCCCATTTAACTGTCTTAAAGACTCATAAGTCACATCCAACTCCAAGAATTTTCATGAACAATCGACAGTTTCAATTGAAGTGCATACCTGAACAAGCATTTGAAGTGCTTCGCGGACTTTTTCTCTGTTGATAGCTGGCCCATAATTTGGTGTAGGAACAGAAGTCGGAGTGAGTGATGGTGGAGGTGTTGGTGGTGGAAATGGCTGAAGTAAAGGTGCACCATAAGGTCTTTGTAGGTTTCCAGGAGGACTCAGCGGAGGTGCAGTCGGCATAGATGATGAGATGGGAGGCATAATCAGCGGAGCTGAGGAAGGAGGTGGCCCAAAAAATGACGACGGCTTCACCAGATCAGTTGAACGCTTTGCAATAGCATTGGGTTCAGTGCTGTCAAGGATAGATATTAGAGGGGTAGAAGCAGATATATTAGGTGTCTGGGCAGATGCTAAAGTGGGCAAACCAACAGTTTGCGGACGAGAATTAGAAATAACAGTTCCAGAGGAGTGGTAAGGCTGCGCAGAAATTGCTGCATTTGGAGCACCTCCAATATTCATAGCAGTCTGCAAATATTTAATTTTCCATCATCAAGGTCATCAAAATTGGGACAAATGATGCCAGTATCTAATGTCATTTAGCTTAGAATTAGTCAAACAGAAGTTAATAGATGTGCAGCAGATCCAGCACACATATAGCAGCAAAAATATTAAGAATTTCTTAATGGCCATCTATAATAACCTCATGTCACGCAACTTAAACATTACTATACTTGAAAGATTTACCTAAGTGCCATGTGAACTTAAGATGCTTCATCACATAAGATTCGATCAATGTTTACAGATACATTCATGAAATCAATCGGAGCTTCAAAATGACAGCAATGGAGTGCTACAAATTCCCAACTGCCATTTATCAAAACCCAAGACTAAATCTTCTGCAGGGGGGAGGACAAGCTTCCTGACTTTCTAAATGCATTGACACCATGAAAAAATAACCACATCCATAAGCATACGTATTTATATCTGAACTGCTCGACAACTCCGGGAAGCAGAACAAAACATAAATTAAATCTTTATATGGGTAGCATCTACAATGAACGCCTCTAAATTAAATTTTTATATGGGTAGCATCTACAATGAACGCCTCTAAATTAAATTTTTATATGGGTAGCATCTACAATGAATGCCTCTAAATTAAATTTTTATATGGGTAGCATCCACAATGCCTGAAAAAAGGAATACATACCAAAATGATGGCTCTGCGGTCTAAATTTATGCTACACTACGAATTCAGCCAAAGTCAGAAAATAGAAAAGTAAAGAGAGCATACACTGAAGAAGTTCACAAAGGAAGGATCATCAGGAGCATCTGCAACATTAGGGGTAGCAGAAGATGGTGGCTCTAGAGGACCATCCATTACTGCGAGTGTTGGAACTGCTTCAAGTTCTTCAAACTCGCTGCAAGAAAACAACAAAACGGTTTCTTTGGAAAGGAAGCATTCCTAATGTAACTAAGAAAAATCGTTTTCTGAAAATGCAAAAGTCAAATCTTTATGTCTCCGTGTAAAACACATAAGAATATTGAAAAAAACATTAATCGCAAGTACATAGCATACTCTCTCTAGATAGTTGCAAAATTGACAGTGGATCACATGTCTAGGTTACACTTATTGACATACGAAAAATCCATCTTGCCACCTATTCTGTTTATACAGAACGGATGCAGAGTTATAGAATACAGCTTAAAAGGGAAAGTTCAATGGCTTAAGTTGTATCTTGTGGTCATTGATCAACTTGAGAAAAAAAGGGGCAATAAGTAAAATGTGAGACTACAACCCCAAGAAATGCCCAAATCAGAAGTTATTTCATGCACATATTCTCTAAAAATGGAAAACAGATATCAGCACACAGGTTGGATAGGAACGGCGCCCCAATGCACTAAAGGCAAGACCTGTTTCCTTGTTTCTGTTCCTGAATCAAGCTGAAGAAGATCTTTTTATAAAAAACTTTGAGGAATCTAGTGAATGACAGGGTTTGACATACATCAATGCATGATACGACCGTGAATGCTATTCTTTTCTTAAAATCAATGGTATGATATGACATGGCCACCACACACTAATTACTTCTCAACTATATTACCGCGTTGCTATGTCTCGCTAATATTCGTCAATTTAATAGGCACAAACAAGAATTACCTTTTGGTAGAGGATACTTTTGACTTCGTAGGCACCTTTGAATATGCATTAAGTATCCTAGAAATAGAAAGCACAGCATGAAAATAGAAGTTGAAATAAGGAAACACAACTTCAGGGCCAGTCAAATTGGCGAATATGGAGATAGAAGAAAATATTCGAAAATTACAATATACGAGAACAAGTAAACTTCAGCTGCACCCTTCATTTTGTTACCGTAAAATTATTAAAAAGTGGCATCCGCATGGAGATAGTTGTTACAAGGACAAATGACTTGCAGTCTCAACCAAACTACCAACATAAATTTCGTACATGGAGTTGAAAAACATTTATTTCAAAGATTCATATTATGTTAATATTGTATGGAAAAGCGACCACACAAGTCCTTGAAATGGCACTTTCTAATAACAAATGAATCTATTTTTTCTGTCTAATTTGTTTTCATTTCTATTCATTTTATTTCGACCTAATTTCTGTTAAGCCATAAATATCTATATCTACAATCACCAACCTCACACAAAAAACACATTAAGACACGGAAGAAAAAGAAGAGCAATAAATGTTTATATCTACAATCACCAACCTGCTAAATAGATTTGCAACCTCTTCACATTCACGTGCATTGTAGAACCATATTCCATTTACCTCTTGCGACGCATTTCGATATAGTAGATACGGAACTTGCACTTCATACTCAAAATCTCCCAAGAGATTCTCCACCAGATTTTCTGCATACATCAACAAATTTAGACCCCATAATATACATGGTAAGATATGCTTTAATAAATTGCATATTTTGACAAGAGTTGTTGTCTGAATTATTTACAGTATACACTAAGAAGCTCTGTCATTGTCATGCACTAAGAAGGACGAACCTTGGTCCAGAGAGGATGTTGTTTCAGGGTCTCTTGGTGAATGCAACTAGTCTTACCGCAAGTAGCTAAACTGGCCCAGATTTGCTCTACCAGCCATAAATGTAGCTGTTCTGTGTAGACTATATTTTTGTTGTATAGTAAGATTGGAATGAAAATCCAAATTAAAACTACTCCAACTGCATGTCAGAGACCTAAACAAACGGTACCTGATTGCTACGTCTCTTGTTAACCATATTTGTAAATATCCAAATTCAATAGTAAAATAAAGCAACACTCAGACAGAATCCATTATGCCGTAAAAAATGTTTTCTCTCGAACTAGAAGGACAACTACTCATCAATATCCCAATAGCAAATAACTGAACAAAATGTAAGGAAATTGAGTGACTAACCAGTGTTCCGACGATTCATTACTATAAACTGGAACCGTGGTTGTGTATTCCTGAACACACAACGACCAATCGATTAAAAAAAAAAGAAACAAATGGCAGAATTGCCATAAAGTTTCGACACCCCAAACCCAGAGCAACATAGAGTAAAGTCCTCTGAATAGCCTAATGTTCCAATCTCAATTAATTAATGAAGAACAAAAAACAGCAGTTTTCAGAAGCTCAATGGAATAGCGGGCTCACCTTTTCACAACAAAAAGGGAACCCTCCACATCCTTCCGACTCTGCCACCACAATTCATCAGTCGTTAACATATTACAAACCAAAGAGAGGAAGAAATTCAAATTGAATCAAGACGTGTGTAGTGGGCACAAGGACATGGGCGATAGCATACCCATTGGCTAGTGTCGATGTTAAACTCGTAGAAGGTGACATGAGCGGCAGTAATGAGAATTTCCTCAACAAATGGATCGATTCGCTGCAGGACCGTCAAATTGAGCACCTTGGTGGTCTTCTCATCCAGATTGGGCATCAATTTCCCGTTCTGCGTCATCTCGGTTTAGCTACTTTTCTCCCTCCCCTCTGTGTATATATGTGTGTGTGTGTGTGTGTCTCTCTCTCTCTCTCTGTGTGATTATTGAATAGTAGTGTATATGGATGTAGAGAGAGAAACCCCGTAGCCTAGATTATTCCAGTAGAACAAAATCTAACAGCATTTCCGCCTTCACCCCTCTGCTTTCAATACTTATTTATCTCAAACTTGCTAACATACACCTCTCTCTCTCTTCTCTCTCTCTCTCTCTCTCTCTTCTCTCTCCGTGTATGTATATATATACATAAGAGTCGAGTCGGGCAGGGGCAACAGATGTATAATAATATACTAGTGATGACGAGTCAAGGGTATATACGTCATTAATAAGAAGATAGGAGAGCTGGGCGCGGGGATTTTTCGGTCTTTGCACATGCTACATCCCACCTTACTTTATTTTAAAATAATAATAATAATAATAGTATTGCGACAATTTTGAAAATAATTATTTCATATAAAAATATGAATAAATGGCATATAACGTTTTTTGATTAAATGGGAGTGAAGCAAGTTACTTAGAAGAAAATTAATTACTGGAAAGAGTGTTTGTAACAAATAATTATGGTGAGGATGGAAACAGAGCAGAGAATTATCTTCCATCCTCTTCCTCCTCATTGACAAAAGCATCAGTTATTTCACCATCCCCAACAGAAGAAGAGCTATTTGCATTTGCATCACAAAATTTCAAGCTGCCGATTATTATGATTATGAACAAATGACTCACTCACTCAAACCAAGCAGGCAGGCAGGCAGGCATCACATCTCATACATATGTATATATATATATAATCTTCATAATACATACATAGAACAAACAGTATCTTCAAAGCAAGATCGCACATGTAAGCTGAGGAATATGAGATTGCTCATCTTTATTGAGTTTTTCCTCTATCAGGTAAAAACATAGCATGTCAAAAGTTATACAGCCTGTTTCGTAAACGAAATTTAAAACCCATGCTGTGCTGGGGTTTGCTTTTCATCATTCCGCTGCCTTGCCTTTACGTCTCCCGTTACCACTCGTTTCTATTAAGTAGCATATCATTGAATCCACATCGTCCCCAAAAATGCTGTAAGCCTCCATCACCTGCAGATAGCTGAATCCCATAGACAACATAATCTGCATGCTGCCATTTAGAGCTGAACCGGCCAACCCAGACTCACGCGCTCCTTCTTGCCGACCATCACTTCCTGATGACCCTGCTATTAACACTCATCAGTCGGCTAAAACCAAAGAGCGACCGTATCCTAATCAACACCCAACTTCTGGACACGAGATATGTAGAATTGCATAGATTCTCTAGTAACTGTGAAATTGGAATGCAGTTAGAGGCACACGACACTCACTGGCTGCAGAAGATGACGGTTCGGCTCTGGAAGTTGATGACTCCCTAGGACCAACTTGTTGCTTGAACTTGTCATCAGCCAGATACTCAGCCCTTGAAGCTTCCATTACCATGCGCTCAATTTCCTTCTCAGTTAGCTCAAGATCAGAGTAAAACCGGCCCTCGGCAAGAAGTGCCTGCCAAAGGGAATACATTTTGTGTCATTTTGAGCATACAGATAACACAGGTTGTTTTTTTTATCGCAACCAGATACTTACATTATCAATCTGTTGATCTTGTTGAGCTTTGATAGCTGCTTTTACCTGGTCCTTATCAATATTTGTCTGTCACATAAAGGGAGATGTATCAATACTTGTAATGCCATATCCATGGTAACATGAATAGATATCACAATTTCAACACGTTGCTCGATCTTTGGATATGGCTACTGAAGACATGGGTTAATAGAGCAGACTTACCCCCTGAAGAGAGCTAAATCCAAGTCCAGCACCGATGGTCAGTCGTCGTGGATCAACAAGGGAATTATAGTGATTTCCATGGTGGTAGCTTAGCCGAATAGGAGGTGTGTCTGTATTGTAGCTTCCATGGAATATATTGATAGGTTCTACATCAAAAAAATGTTTTTAATGGCAAAATAACCAGAAAAAGCGGATTCGCCACAAAATGAATGTCATACTAGAACAGAAGATTGTATACAGGTAATGTTTGGCACCTGTGCTGTAAGAATATATATGAATAGGTCGATTATACATCTCTGATAAAGCCTGGATCTCCATGTTATTTCCATAAACCTGCAACTCAGAACAGAATCCAACTTACAGAAAATCACTACAACAAACTGTTCGTATTCAAGTACAACAAAACATAGGGGCGTTCTTCCTCTTTCTTTTTTCCAAGTTTTCCTATGAAGCGTTGGAATACAAGGGGTAGCAGACAGATAATCTTCAAAAGAAGTGGTTCAAGACCAACTAAGACATTCACAGGTAAGAGAAGCCATGTTTAAAGAAGAAGACATGTCATATGCAGGCACCAATCAAATAGTAATTAATGTCGTGACAAGATTCAATAAAAGTTTTATTGAATGAAGAACCTATATAATGCTTACCAATATTTACCTGGAACCAATAATTTAGAATACTGAGTAGTACTTTTTTTTATCATTTCAATCCTAGACTGTAGAGAACCATTTGCCACCTGGATATATATCCAAGTTTCACCTGATTCTAGCATAACCAATTGGCATATAGCCTCTTTTTCCTCTAAATTGATGTCTAAACAAAAATGTATATTCTTCACTTTCATGTTGTTGTATCTTGTCATGCTTTATGCTATTAACAGAGTAGCATTATGCAGCGTAAAAGAGCAGACGATAAGGAGAACTTGAGTTCACAAAGTTTCATGGTTGCATCAAAATACTACCTGGATCCATTAGTTTTTATTTCCTATTTTTATTTCAAATATAAATAAAGCACAAGCTATAATGAACAAGCAAACAAAGTATCAGTTGCCTCTGTCTTTAATGTACTATTGTCATTAGAGACAACACCATGCATGAATTTATCAGAACTTCAACTAGAAGATCCAACTTATCCCACCCAACTTCAAACTACATGACTAAAAACAATGTAAGCCAGAACATGCCAATGCAAGTGATATGAGCATATGAATATGCCACAACTTAATTAAAATGATTCCAGTATTCCACCTTGCTCAACTTCCATGACATGACCTCTTAATTCATATCTCCATTTATTACAAAGCATCCACCATACCAACGCTCCACACCTAATGACACAACTTCACTTCAACCTGTTGTATTAACTTAACCCTATTGTCATTTCTGACCACTGATTATGTTTTGCTGGGTACAGTTCTGAGAACCTTCAGGCATTGCAATGCTAAGTTGCACAAGCACCATTTCTACGCTCTAGCAGGAAACCGAGCTAATTTTCAGAAGAAAAACACCAAGAAAACCTTTATAAAGTGGAAACTACAATAGCTTCTCACAGAAACAATACAGCAGTTGGAAAGTCTTTCAAAAATGCCATCAGAATAGCTCCTAAAAGAGACTGAACTGCTGCATACCTTATCTCTTCTCTTCCTCTTACAATAGGAAGTAAAACCCTCTGTTATAAACTGTGAGAAGTGGTCTCTTTCTCGCTCCTGCACAAACAGAAAATTTAAATACTTTATGTTCAGAGCATGAAACAAGTAACCTGACTGGAAGCTCTGTCTAAGGGAACAAACCCCTATAGAAGAAATTCACATCTTCAATTGTATAAGTTATACATGTATATAAGAGTATGAACAAAAATCATAATCAAAGAAACGATTCCAGATGCAATGATAGATTCCAGAGTTACAGCCAAACAAAGCCAGTGATGGAGGGAGGAAATAAGTTGACCTTTTTAATTTACTTGATAAAGATGTATGCCAGTGAATACTCCCTCTATAAGAAGCCATTATTCTTTCTCGGGACAATCCAGACCATTGCCTACACCGGAAACTATTTTTTCCCCCAACTTCACCCTCACTTAAAGTAATGATGCGACTTCATTAATTGGGGAACACGATTTTTAAAGCACAAATGCTCATCCAAAGATCTATGCCAAATCAAACTAGGATGATGACTTTTCAGACCGAGGGGTTATTTGCCTACAATTTCTTTAAAGCTTTATCATGGAGCGAAAGCTAAATAGTCATATAGAACTCCATGTTTATTTCATGAATCTTTATCATCTCTAAATAGCTATAGCAATTGTAACACGTTTAAGAAATCACAAAAGCACCCATATCCTACACTTGCATGCGATATGGCGTGCTCAACCACTTCTTGGATGGTTTCCATCATTAATGTCCCCAAAACCTTAAGAAATGAGTGGGTCCAACACTCCTGATATATTAGACACGTGCCTCATTAATTAAACAGAAAAATATCCAAAGCGTGAAGATTGCAAGACAACTTACATGGCCTATATTGTCATTTAATGTAAATTCAGTTACGTTTTCTCTTGAACTATTTCTTGATTCTGTAGTTTATATATCCGACATTATATTTGCATATTTTACAATTACAATACTAAGAGTATTTCTATTTGAGTTTATAAATATTATACTAGTGTTTCAATAATTTAACAATATACTTTTAGTTTCTGTTTCAGTGCCCATGTTTTTTTATAATTTTCGCATCACGACGTCTCTATCGGGCCTATCCTATTGAAGTCGAGTCATTCAGTCCACAACATAATGAAACAGTTACGTCAAGCAGAAAATGCCATTTCAAAAGGTAAAAACTAGAATTATAGGTCATGAAAGGCATTTTAACAGCTAAAGACATGTAGTGGAAGGTCCGAAACAAGCTAATAGTTTGTGAAATAAGAATTCAGATATAAGTTTTTAAGTTGGGCAGTAAATGCACAAGTTAGAGATTATGCATCTTTTTTTAGAAGCCGTAAAGATATGCTATGGTCCAATGCACTCATGCACATCAATTTACCAATCTTTCTTTTCTTCAAAAGGTAAAAAATTTTGGCAAGTAAATTATCAATTATTTGGTTGAGATGTGTTTTGACATATTACTAGCCAGAAAGTAATATGTTTACGCATCTCAAGAAAACGTAAAGATACGGTTTAGGCCAATGCGCTCATGCGCATCAACCTACCAATCTACCTGTATGAAAATAACCAAACACACGTAATAATTGACATATTACTTGCTTTTGAAGAAAAGAAAGATTTCTAACAATACAGATAATATTTACATAATAAGTTTTCCTTCCCTTCAATGGAAAGTTTTCTAATGAACAACTCTTTTTATGAAAAACAAAAAAGAAATATACATATATACATATAAGCATATATTAATAGAGTAAAATAATCAGAAGGGTTGCAAGAAAATCATTCAATCTAGCAAACTTATCTATACACTGTTGGCAAATAGAACAATGTGATTAACCAAGCAGAACCGCACATGAGACGGCAAGTCACGATCCCATTATGAGAGTTGTGCGAACACAATTTAAAGCCTTCTTCAAGCAAAGAATACACTGGCGTAAGGTCCATATGCATTCTTACATTTGTAGCAAGCATGAATTCCATATTTAGTCTTGTATAAATAGTGTTTCTTTCTTTTTCTTTTTCTTTTTTTGGTGGGGAGAGGGGGGGGGGGGTTCCTAAGCAGTTCTGTTGCTTGACTTGAGTCTTTACAAGAAAAATTGAAAATAAATAGAGTAGTAAATGTGCATACAAACATATGCCACTCTGAAGTGCGCAACAAAATCCTCTAGTTAAAGGTCATCCACAGTAAACATAGACCCAACTATTTAACCACACCAACATTAGTAAGTTGTTAGAGTATGTGGGCAAAGCTTAAAACAGGCAGAAAAGTAATAATGAAGAAGCCAACACATCTAAGTTCAGAAAATAATCAATATTGGCGGGCTTGTTAGAGTGGAATAAAATCAAATACTATAGAAACAGACACTCCCAATATCAGTCATATTTCTATACCATTGTCCAAACCTTCTTGAGGTTGAATTAAAATTAAAAGGAAAATCACATTACCCTCTGATATAACAAACAACTAAAAACTAATGTGTCAGTCAATAAGTTAATAAGCAAAGAACATACATTTTTCTATTCCACTGAAATGCACTGCCAAAGCACAAAAAGGGAGGACATGTGAACATAAGAAGACAAAAGCTTCGTACCATATAGTCAATGCACATCTGCCTAACCAAATCATATAGTTCAGAGTCACCATATACTTGATCTGCAACAGCACGAAAAAGACAGTTCCCATCCTCTAGCATTTTTCTCACTTCCAAGCCTTTAACCCGTCTTAAGTCAATCTCAAACTGGTGTTCTCTTTCCTGCAACAGACAAAAACAAGGCCTGTTTACAACAGTAGTCCACCCATATTCCGAAGCATGTTATGAGGATTTATACTCTTGGAAAAACTAAACAAAGCACAACTTGGACCCTTCGACCATGATCAAGCGCCCACAGTCAGAAATTTCCTCGACAAATTTGCAGACATCAACAATCAAAAACCAACAGCATGTAGCATAATCATGTCATATATTAATAATGAAGATATCATTAACATGGTAAGAAAGGGGCTTCATTGGTTTTTGAGAAAACAAAGTAATAGCAGCACAAATTAAAAATTGTATTAGCCAGAAGAAAAATCGCAAAAACGGAACTCCATAATTATTCAGACAAGAAGTTGCACCTCAATAGAACTCACCGCATCATCATAGGATGAACTAAAGCAAGGGCTCTGCTCATCAGCGCTGTTATATCCATCACCCTCACAATGCGATCGAGGTGAAGATGGACGAGATGCAGTTGGTGATGACCTGATTGATACACCAGGCCAACCAGCAGGTCTCCTAGATGACCCTGTTCGCACTGTATTCAAGTCCCCAGATGAAATCCTCCTAAAATTTGAGTTAAGTGAAGAGAGCTTTGGAGGTGGCACAGGAGGTGGAGGTGGATACGAACTGCCAGTAACCATCTGGAAAGAATTTCCAACTGTTGCATCATTTTCCTCCTCCACGACTGGCATTCCTCCAAATCCTTTAATCAAATTTGCAGAACCCACCACAGCCTCATTGTGCACCTTTTCATCCTCCATGATTTTTTCACCTTCATGTTGATCACTGTCTGAACTTCCTGAACTTCCTAGAGAAAGATCCTCACCTTTCTTTCCCTCACTTTTGTTGTCTGAAACACCACAATATTCTGATAACTCATCCGCAACAATTTGCTCATGCACTTCTTCTACCAAATTATCATCTTTTACTGCTGGAACAACTTGTGCAATGCCAGTAACCTGCTGCTGTGGTGAAGATGAAGTAGAAGAAGGACCAGGCACTGATACTGATGTTGACGATCGGTTTTGGTTAGACGATGACGACGAACCAGCAGAACCTCGCTGCACTAAAATCCGAGTCATTATTCCCCTCTTCTTCAAACTGCAGATAGAAAACTTTTATTGCCTTATTTCACCCAAAATTAGAGGTATAAAGCTGCCCGTTTCAATTTGTCGCGCGCTCTGGCCTTGGGAGCAGTCACACCAATTCCACGGGCAAGTGATTTGTTGTTCCAGCCCACTAAGCTCTGATCCTCGCGAATCAATTTCTGCATTCCCCTAACAATTCTCATGAGACCTTGACCTCCAAATCTTTTATTCTTAAACAATAAAACCCTCTTTGAGATAAAGTACTCAAATTTACCCGTGATAAGCCCCAGATAACAAATAATCACCTCCACAATTTCACAACTGCAAGTTAAATACAATAAAGCAACACATAAATAGCGGTTGAAGACCTCACTAAAGAAGAAGAAAAAAAGACATACTGATGCCAACAAAATAAAGACCCAGAAAAAAAAAAAAGGAAAAGCAATAGATACAGATTCAACAGCATTAGGCGCCGAATTGAGCTTCAATATCTCAAAACGAAAAAAAGATCTATTTATCACCAGAAACTATCAATAAGAAAACAAGAATTTGCTAAAGCATAAACCACTTAAATCAAACATAACCACCAAACCCAAATCCAATTGAAATGTAAAATAACCCCGAACAAATCAAAGAGGGTTCAAGATTCGGAATTCCCGGAGAACAAGCGTTAATCAAACAAGAAAATCAGAAGGACCGAGAAACGTAACCCATTAACTTAAGAAAGATACACAAAACCCAATGCGAAAACGAGCAGGTGAATTGAATTGAATCAAATAACCCCAACCAGAAAGAGCCCTAGAGTTGACCCGGTTTCGAGTGAGGCTACTCACCAAAGCCACGCGATGACGAAGCAAGAATAGTTGGGAGTGTTGTTTCACGGAAGGGTTTCCGAAGGCACACCTAAAAGAAGATAACTTCAGAACAAAGAAAGTGTGTGTGAGAGTGAGGGTGTGCGGTGTGTGAGAAATTTATATGTATGTATGTATGTGTATGTATAGGTTGAGAGAGAAAATGTAGAGTGAGAGAGAGATTAGGAAAGTGGTTTTGTTGGGAAGAATAATGGGAGGCTGAGTTTTAAAGAAGATGAAAAACAGAGGACACCGCACGTGACTCACTCTCCAATTTATTTTCCTCAACTATCCACGTGGCTTTTCAACGCCCCTCTGCACGTGTGGGAACACCGGAGCAGCGGAGCACCCTATCAAAGCCGTAAATCGTACTTTTCTATTTTATCCCTGTGTAAATTAATTAATTTTTAAATATTGCTTTAAATTATAATTGCATAAAAAATAATAATTAGTACATTCTATGTGGAATGAATAAATGGAAATTACATTTACCTGGATAAAAATGAAATGATTATTCCTAAAAAGAGCATTTTCTTCCTGTTATATAGTTGTTGAGTCAACAAATCAGAATATGAATCGGATCTAAAAATATTTTTAATAAATTATCACGAAAATAATAGATTCACCACGTGATAATTTTAATTTCTTTATTTAGGGTTTTATTGAATATTAATTTTTTTTAAAATTTTATCTATATAATTCAAAGTTTAAAGCATCTATCAAATTTCTTTGCATAATTTTGTATTTTTCGATTAATAAAATTCTTTTTAGATAATCAAGCTCATATAAGTTCCATGAGGTGGCAGTTCGAATTCTTATACTTTATATTTAATATATATATATATATTATATATATGTGTGTATTAGATTAAAGTGTAACATCAATGTAAATTTGAAATTTTATTTTTTTGTAATATTATAATATGTTTAAAAGGTTTCGATTCTAATCATAGTCAATATCCATATATGTTTTCAAAAACATAAATTGGTTATAAAGCAATCCTAAAATCTATAGGGGAAACCAAATCAACATCCCATTCAAGAGCATCCCATAAATTTGAAAATCCAAGATGATGTATGGACTTTTTTGACATGTTAAATCAGTAATTTAAATAATATAATTCAATATTTCACTTAAAAAAAGATTTATTGGTAGCAGTAATTTATTAACTGATTACATGATAAATGTATAATAGTCATTATATAATTACTTTAATTATGATTAAATTCGATTTAAAAGTATATTTATTTTTATAATTTAATGGGAATTTCAGCGCATGAAAAAAGTCCAAATAATTACATCATTTCCCAACAAACTCCATACACTTGAAAATTAAGAAGAAACAATCAATCCATACTACAAACCCACATTAATTACCACAAAGTGACAATATTCATAAGATCAACGAGAGATTATTATTACAAGTCCCCTTGAAATCAATCCTCACTCAGTGCCTCCGAAGAGCCACGGCGGAGAGCACAACCAGGAATATGAAGATGGCGGCGGCGATGAAAGACGCCACCACCGCGCCGCTGACACGCTGGCAGAAGTCGGTGAACTGTTGGCAAATGGCGAGCCAGTTGGTGTTGGAGTTCCCATTGTGGGCTAAGTACACAATCGCCGCCGCTGCCGCCGCCGCCGCCGTCGTGAAAGCCACCAGCACCTGTTAATTTCAAGTAAAGTAAAGCTTTCTGGTAATTAAATTGATTTCTTTGAAAGATAAAAGGATGAGTTTTAATTGGAAAAATTATAACTGTGTCTAAGATGAGGAGTAGAAGCTTGATTCCGGCGGCATGGGGACGAACAATGCCCACAATGGAGAAAGGCAATGATAGGACTAAGTACCCACTCGCAATACCATTCGCCACCACGAAAAACCTGCACCCATTTTTCATCTTCTATTTAAGCCTTTTTGAATATATAAAAAGATGATTAATAATTTAGATAATTATATTTACACCCCTAAAGTTTGGATATATTAGAAAGAAAGACAGAAAGTACCATGTAAAAAACAGTGCTTGAAATTGGTATAAAGATAAATATATATAGAAAAATTGAGTATTATCAAAATAATGCGATATACATGAAGGTTGGGAGGTCATCGTAGCTGGCTTGGAACTGGAAGAACTGAGTGAAGAAAGGTAGAGTTTGATCGGTGGTTCCCATGGTGGTGGTTGCAGCTAGAGCTGCCACCAGCGCACAAATCCTGAGGATGAAGTCGAAGATGCCAACTCCTCTCTTCCACCCCGCTTGGTGGTGTGGGGTGGCTGTGTAGACGACATGTTTGCCTTTGGTCGACTTAGACTCAGGGATGTTGATGGCAGTTTCTTCGGTGTTCTTGGTTGAATCCATCGTGTTTTCTTTAGTGTTGGGAGATTGAGGAGAGGTAGAGGCTATAGAGAGTAAGTAGAAAAGAGAATTGGGATTGTGTTGAGATGAAAAACAGGCTTGTAGGCTGAGGAATTTATAGTACAAGAGTAGATGGATTAGTTTTTTTGAGCATGTTAAGGTTTGATCATAGTATGTTCCAATTGTGGGAGAGTTGGTTACGTTTATTTATGTGGAGAAGTTGTGGCTAACTTGCTCCACCTTAACAAAGGCCATTCAACTTTGTTTTTTGCAATAGAATTTCTTGTGCTCTTTCATTACCTAGGTCATCGATCATCGGATTGAATTTTCTATTTCAAATTTTGTATTTTTTTATTTTAATTAATATATACAGATCATGTGTACAAAGATTACGTCACTAAATTTATTTAAAGAACGATTTTATCCACGTGATATATATATATATATATAATTGAATGAAAACTGAACATGATTTAGAATAAATTATACAATATGGGACAATTGACTTTCTGTTCAGGAATGACATCTATACTATTATAAAAGAGAACTATATTGTCGTACCAATTTTAGAATTGCCAAATTTACCCTTCAATTCACTCCATCTTTTTAAAAAAATTGGTCATAATAGTAATTTAAAAAATTTAATAAACCCACTATTAAAATTTATATTTTCTCTCTCACCTCACCTCACCCCACTTCTTACAAACCCTCTCTTCCCACGTTCCTTTTTTCCACCCACCACATAGCACACACCATGCCTTTGCAATCTCATATATGTTAGTAACCATTTGTAATTTCAGGCTTTTAGTTTCCAAAAGGTAGAATATATTTTGTGTAATTTGGTAGATAATTTGTCTACACTATTATCTATACTAATTATAAAAAAAAAAAAAAAAAGGCTCTTTTGTGTCTAGAATGGAAGAGGAATTTTACAAATTTTATCCTTTTCTTTTGCCTAATTCATTTTCATATTTCTTTCTACAAAATGAAATCTATAATTTGTAGAGAGCAAAAATAGAAATTCAACATAATAATGATAGTTCTCATACCAAATTCAAACTACCTAATATGCCCTTATTAACTTTCATGTCCTCATTAACCATGTTAGATGAGCCACTTATCTCCTCTATTAATTAACAAAATACTATTGGGACTTTTAACAATGTAATTATTATGTTATAATTTTTTTAATTAATATTCATTAAAAATTATTAATTATAACAAATTTTAATAATTTATATCTATTAATAGATTTAACAATTATATCTATTAAGGTTACTTTTAAATTAATTTTGATAAAATTTTGTATGATTTTTTTTTATAATTATTATAGACAAAATTAATAGATGTAATTGTTATACGATTATTAACTAAAATAATTATTTTTAATTTATCTATTTTTTTTAACAAGAATCTGTTCATTACCACTTTCATATGATAAATTATTTCTTTATAAATGTAGTTCAATTATTGAAGTTATGAGATTTGAATGGTAGTGAGTTCTCAAATTTGGTTTATTCTACCTTTAAATTTCAAGGAGTTGCAATTAAAATGTGCAAATTTTTCTTTATCCTTTATTTTTTCTTTTTGCTATTAATTTTGTAGATTATTTTTGTTGTTGGTAACAGTAGTTTATTTGTAGAGGTTTTTCACTATTTTTACATTTTGTGCCTAAAATATTGTGATGGAATTCATCAATTTTGTAGATATTAGCAGCTAAGGCCAACAATCCTCGCACGCATAAATTTTTAAGTGTAAATCAGGGCAAGTATAAAAATTATTCTAATTGTAAACAAAATAAAATTGAATAAAATTCTTTAATCCCGTATATTTTTTCCTTTCAAATCAGCACTTTTATGGTTCTTTCAAAAACTACTCGCAAAAAGTATATAATTAACCTTGAATTATAATAAAGATGGTCAAGAGCTTTTTAGACAATTGAGATGATGATTGCATGTACTTGATTTATGTTTTTTAATTTTCTATTTATGAGCCAGTTTTAAAGCACTTATAGGAATTTTTACAACTAAAACAACCTTCAATTTCGATTAATTTAGGCAACAAATTAGATGGTATACTAAAGTTATTGCAGTGACAAACCAAAAGTTGTAACTAAATAGATATAATAATTTAAGTCCATCAAAATTTAAGTTTTTCTGCACATAACCTATAAGAAGTTAGTCACATATACACAAATTCAAAATACTTATATATTAGATATTTTCTCAAAAATATTAAAATCAAAAAATCAAAAAAAAGAAGAAGAACTAATCAACAAATAATGAGTTCCAACTACTTAGATTGTTACAATTCATATTACAATCATATAATAATAACTCCAAAGTAATTACATATTTTGAATTTCTCTTTTACAACAAATACATTTGGCCCTGTATTGACTCAAAAAGTATTTCCATAATGTCCAACGTTGGACTTAGGAACAACATTTCTCAAACTACTAATCTTTAATTATGAACCAACGAGACATATTTTCATATCCATAAATTTCTATTAGTACTATCTCTACAACTATTCATTATTTCTACTAAATATTTTGCAAAATGAAAGTTTTTACCCTTAATTTCTGTTGCTGCCAACTTAAATCCAAATTCTTTGACTTTTATTTTGAACCTCCTTCCTCTGTCTCCTTCGTTGACCAAAGAAGTTGAGAAAATGATTAGGAGAAAGAAAGTAAACAAAACAATTTATCTTTGTTTTCTTTTCAAGAAACAAAAATAGAGTTACGGAGAAAGAATCAAATTAGAAGAACCATTGATTGTTTACCAACAATAAAAGATAATGTATAGGAAGTCGATACTTTTATTTGAATTCATTATATCTACCAATAGATGAATTCCATCAAAATATTTAAAAATTAAAGATATACAACCTTATTTTACTTACAATTAAAAGTATTTTTATATTAGTCTTGATTTACATTTAAAAAATTGCACGCGAGGACCGCGTGCGTTAACTGCTAGTATTTGAAAAAAAAAAATGAATTTGATAATTTGTGATTGGTCCCCTTTTTCTTTTTATCTTTATTTGGATTGCAGGTGTTCTCTTTTCAATGGAAAGAACTGCAAGTTCATAGTATCAAAATAATAATGGTGAAAACATTGGAGTAACTACAGCTACCATGAATATAGCATTGATTCAGACAATTACCACAGTAGTTTGTAAGTTGTGACTGAATAAGTCGAAAAAACAGGGGTAGATTATAAGTTGGTCCGAAAAAATTGAATTCCAATTCTGAATAGCATACTTTGATGAAAAGTGTTCTCTTAGACATTCAGACAAAAAGGGAGGCGTACTACGGACTATAAAAGCTAAGGCAAGCTCTATGATTATTACATACAATTCTTCAGTGAATCTCCAGCTCCTTGGAAGAAGCAATAAGAAAGCGCAAAATCTGCGATGAAGATCCCGACGAGAGAGACAACCACGGCCGACGTAGTCGACTCTCCAACGCCTTTGGCACCTCCCAACGTCGTAACGCCCCATGCACAGCTCACAACAGAGATTGCGCCAAAGACCTGCGACTTTATCATTGCGCTGATTATATCCCATGATTTCAGAGCTCTTTGAGCAGAATCCAAGACTATGTTGATGCTGATGCCATAAACACCGTCGGCTAGGAGAGCACTTGATGCCATGCTTACAGTAAAACACATCAGAGTTAAAAACGGAAGGGCGATACAGGAAGCTAGCACTCTTGGGGTGACCAGATAATCAACGGGATCTGCGCCAAGAACTCTCAACGTGTCGGTTTGCTCGGATACCTGCATTGTCCCTAATTCTGCAGCAAAGGCACTTCCAATACGTCCTGCAACCACAATTGACGTGACGACGGGACTCAGCTCCCTTGAAAATGCAAGGGCCAAAACACCGCCAACAGATCTATTCAGCCCTAATCTGGTAAATTCCCTCACAAATTGGATAGTGAAGGCCATGCCGACAAAGGCCGACGTCAAGAGACAGACACCAACTGATTTGGGTCCGACTCTCTCTAGTTGTTGGAGAGTGTTTTTCCAGTGAATTTTGCACTTCATGGTCCTAATGATCACCTGACCCGTCAATATAAGAACAGATAATCCTCTCCATAAGTACCTAGGAGGCGACCATTTACTCAGGAATGAAATCGATTCATTTTTCAATACTGGAACTTCACTGGCTTCTTCTTCAGACACCGCGGCACTTGGATGACCATCTTCTGTATTTAGAGCAAAAAGCTTGCTTTGTTTGACAAGGCTGCAAGTCCTAGCCGCCTCAGATAAACAGATTTTCTGGGTAAGGTGCCTGAGGCGCAAAAATGTAATCTTTCCTGGACAACATAGGTTGATAGAGCTACCTCTGCAATTTGTCAGATATGCAAGTTTAACGTAAATCACTGATATAACCACTGAACAAGAAACCCAGAAAGAGTAATTGTAAATAAATGAAATGTGTTCTGTTCACATCAGTATCGTGTAAACAATAAAAGAAAAGAGAGACCTATCAGAGATGTGAATGCCTGGGCGAATCTGGGCAGCTGCTAGCATGTTCGTACCCTCTTAGTTATGTATATGGAATGCAATCCTGAGTCTTTGGTCGGAGAAGGGAGAGTTGTTAAAATGATCGTAACTGTAAACCTGCTCAAAACTATCTGTCGAAAATTGTGGAACAGATGCAACCAAGACAAAAATGCTTTTTCCTTAAATCCAGTTGCTAGAAGGGTAACATAACCCAGCCCTACAGGAATTATCAGCACTGGTGAATGGCAAATGATTTCATCAAAAGCCAGCTTCTAAACCTTGTAACCTGCAGCTGCAAGCAGATAACACATATAGATAATTCATGATTCCAGTGTCATAGTGATGCCAACAAATTTGCAACTATACAACACAGTTGTAAACACAGAACAAACGTAGTCAATGAGATACTAAAACATTTATTGTTAGATGTGTCTGGTCACTTCTCACTCAAATCTTTCTCGCCGTCTTAGTACTAAATCCTGGATTAATTTCATCACGGCATCCATTCCACCAAAAGAAATTTTTGCTTAAAGAAGCAACCCTTTTAGCCAAATTAATCTGAGCATCTATACAACTCACAGCAGGAAAAAATGCTCAGCAATTACCGGTAAGATCAACTGAGAACATGTGCCTGAAAACTGTTTAATCATTGCAAGTTTGCAACACAATGAAAATTGAAGTAATAACCGGAGGCAGTGAAAGTGGAACTGACGTGCAAGCTATAGAAATTGACAGCTATTTAAAGTTGTCACTTTGTAGGAAAGAACGTAATCTGATAGAAGGCCTACACAAATCACCAATCTTAAAAATTGGTGAGTCGGCGGCAGCATTCGAACATATTGACACTTAAGGCCTCATATAAAGCACAAGCCTGCAATAGCCTAGTTCCAATTAAATTTTTTGAATGAACTAAATTGAATAATTATAAAGCAAGTCCAGAGAAAGAAAACAATGAAAATGGAAAAGATTACTACTGAGCTGCCTATTTATCACAAGCACAAAAAAATCATATCTTTAACTAAGAAACATAACAATACACACCCTGCTTCCAAATTCTCCACACAAAATCAATTCCTTTTCCTTCTTGTCTATCTAATTATCTCGTTTTACAACACAATAGAGCAGCTACAATTACAGAAAATTCCCCCAGAAAACCCACACCCCAAATCCATCAAATTCAAACACACTAAACACTAAATACAAAGAAGAACATTACAATCATAATATCGAAGTTGAAGAACAACCATGGAGCTCCGTCTCTTAAAAACCCAGATAAATAACTAAGTAAACAAACGAATAAAAAGGGAAGAAACTTTACCTCCGAACCACCAAAACATCGGCCACATGAATCCGAAGACGCCGCTAGTTCAACATTCCTTTCATCTATTAGCGAATGAATCAAATCGACTATACAAAAAACAAATCCTTCGTTTTTTCTCGCGAGAGTTGGAGCCCCGGAGGCCGGAAGAGAACCCGATTGAAGATGAGAGGGTTCTTCTGACTACGTGGAGAACAGTATCATTTTACTGTATTTTCCTTTGTCGTTTGCTTATCAAATTAATTTGGGTAAATTATAACTACCTACCTGCCTCCCGATTAAATATAATTATAAATATTTTTTTATTATTTAAAAAATTATAAATACATCAATCAAACAAAAATAATTTATGTAATTACTAGACCTCTGATGTAAAAATTACTGCTTGACAGAATCAAAAATTATTTATCAAAAAATATTCATAGTACATAAAATAAATAAGCCATAAAATATATTAGTCCAAGAAAAATATTTAATATTTTTTTAAAAACATATATAATTTTTTTATACATAATCCCAAAGGATATTTGATAGTTCGCTACAAAAGTTAAATGAATACCTAACGGATGTTAACGGAAAATTGACATGTTGTTAGACGAACATTAAATCAAAGTATCTATAATTTTTTAAATAAGGAGAAGGTATTTGTAATTATGTAAAAATTTAGGGAAGGTAATTGTAATTTACCCAATAAATTACACACGGTAGAAGAGAAAAAGGAGACCCGAATATGGGGGGGGGGGGGGGGAAGGAAAGAAAGTTTTGTAAGTTGTTTTTCTTTTTCTTTTTTAATAAAATGGAAGATAGAGAAACAAAGATAAAAATTATATATTTGTTTTATGATTTTTGATATTTTAATTTTGTATTTTGTATTAACATAAATAAATAAAAATGAGCTAAAATCAATTGAATCAAGTATTTTATATAAATATAGACAAATCTTTAAACTCTTTAGTTATGTTTTAAATAAACAGAAAAAAAAAAAAAAAGAAAACAAACAGAATCATAGTCATTTGCTTTCCTAAGTTTTTACTACCTATATACAATACTTCCTAAGGTATCTCTGCATTTTATTTTAATTTATCAAGAATTTATTGCACTTTACCTTTAATATATTTTATATATTAGGAATCAATAATGTAAGTCAAAATCCTTGTTCATATAAAAAAAAAATATTTAAGTTTAGATTTTGCGGTAATTTATTTATTTAACTTTCAAGTTACAATATGTGGAATTAAAGATACTTTTAAAAATAATAGTATAAGAATTAATTTTTGGAAAACTCAATACTGACGAAGATTCTGTGTAGACAAAACAAAAGGAGTAAATAGCAATTTTATCTATTGGTAGGAGTTTCAGTCCATCAAAGGGGACTTTTGGAGATTGGTAGGTAGGTTTAGATTCGAGCTGAAATTTGAATGCCATAATTACAAACTAAAGTCCTCAAAAGCATGGGGATGAGTACAATTAGAAGTTAATGCAAGAATCACCAATTTTCTTCAACTATCATTGCAATTCAAACGCGTATATATAAGTTTTCTTGCAACCTCAGACTTCAACATGCACAAAACTGTTGTTGTTTTGGGTGCCTAGTACTAGCAAATCTGCTACATTCACAATGAGTGTTGTGAGTGTTATTGGGAGTGGTTTTAAGGATTTCTTGATACTATTTGTTGTTTGTATATTCTTGTCTGCTGCTCAAAGTCATTCTTTCTGTGACCCAACCGATAAGTTTTGTTTTGGCTTCACTTGGCCACATTTGCCACCCTTTTTTCCCCATCCCTTGTTGCCCCCACTTTTGCCCACTCCATCAATTTTCAGCCCTCCTGTGCAAGAACCACCGGCTCCACCTCTTTATGGGCCTCCTACGAGTCAAAAACCACCATCTCCATCACTTTGTAGGCCTCCTGTGATCCGAGAACCACCAGCTCCGCCTGTTTATAGGCCTCCTATGAGTCGAGAACCACCAGCTCCATTGCTTTGTAGGCCTCCTGTGAGTCAACAACCACCAACTCCGCTTGTTTACAAGCCTCCTTTGAGTCAAGAACCACCAGCTTCCCCTGTTTATAGGCCTCCAATGAGTCAACAACCACCAGCTCCACATGTTTACAAGCCTCCTTTGGGTCAAGAACCACCAGCCCCGCCTGTTTATAGGCCTCGTCCACCAATTCCTATTTGTCAACAACCACAAATACCAACTTCTCCACCACACAATCCCATTCCACTGCTCCAAACACCACCGCCTTATCAACCACCAAGTTGTGGAGGACCTATAAGTACTCCGGCTTCATGGCCAACTTATAAGCCTCCTTTAGGACCTAAGCCCCCCACCGGTCATCATCGTCATCATCATCGACCAAGAAAGCAACCACCACCATCAGTTCCGGCCATTCATAACCCTCCTCCAAGCCCTTCATTTGCACCTGCACCAAGACCACAACCACCAACAACCGTTCATCAACCTCCCAATTGCCCATCTCTAGTTCCATGAGATATCATCATCATCATCTTATTTAGGATTGTTTGCCTATCGACATTAATGCAGCAAGAGTGTAATGGTTTGAATTCTGAAACGAGCTTGTGTTAGTAAAGTGCATTTTATTAGTGTTTCTTCTCTTCTAGTCTTGTGGCATGAGACTCAGTCAATAGCATGCATGCATATTTGATCAACAAGTCATATGCCCACATTATATCTAGTTTATTAATGTTGTATATCCATCAATGACAATGTAATAACGTACTTGAATCACGAGGCTTTGCATGCTTTCTTTCACGTCATCAGTCAATAGCCAAATTACAACTTTGGACAATAATTACAATGATCAACACTAGCTTAGTCGCCTCAATCTATGTGCCAAGGCGGGGTTATAAAAGACAAAATAATAAAATTAATAATTGATTATATTTTTGTTGTATGTAAAATTTTGCATTTATTAATAAAATAAAATATATTAAATATTTAATATATTTTCAATTATTAAGTAATTAATTACTAACCATTAATTACGTCTTAATTATAATTATAAATGCTTAAATTAAAAACATATTAAATTGTTTGGAGTTGTTAACCAGAGTAGTTGTCTCGGTTAACGACTCCCCTTATTTTTTTCAAAAAAAATATCCATGAGTAATTTATAAGAAAAAATTAAAAAAAAGCATGAGTCGTCATTTAGTTTTGCAAGTCTCTCCATTTTTTAGGTTTTTCCTATAATAAAAATATAGATAAGCCAACCAATATATGGTATAGTGGGTCAAATCAAAGAAAACTTCCCAGCAATTGATGTTATACCTAACAAAAGAAGACAATTGTGAAGACAATATACATAAGAAACCACATTTGATGGAATCTTCAAACGTCGTGAACAAAATGTACTGAGTTTGAAATTTGGAAGACCAAATTCGAATAAATGGCATAGTTGAGAAACCAAAATTGATATTAACCCAAATACATAACAAAAAAGATAATCTTTAACAATAGTGTTACCTTATCTTGGTTGATTACATTTGTTGTAAACAATAACAACGGTCAACAGCAACAACACAAAGAAGAAGAAGAAGCAAACAAGCTGCAATTTCACAAGACAAAGCTCCCTGATCTCATTATTGAACTTATTTTTACCATAATCAAGTTAAAAACAAGTAATTCAATCACATTTTATCAAGTGCCAAATTAGCCACCATTTTAAGCACGGGTGCAAGGGACTTAGTGAGCATGTGGAACCTGCAACGATTTGAGGCATGTCGAAAGACGGATGATCCCATCAGCTAGCTCTCCGAAAGACAGTGTTGACGATAAAAATCCCTGCCAGAGACGAGGATTAAGCTTAAAGAAAGCATCCAAAAATCCCCTTGTCCCCTCCAAATCAAGTTCCAACATCTCCATCCCAAGATTATTATATTCCCTGCTCCATCTCCTCTCCACAGGCCACAACGCATTCCACACTCTATCATAGAGTACTGGACTCCCTCTGCAGGTCGACGAGCCAAGGCACTCGGCAATCGCCTCAGCAACTGCAGGGGCAAGAGCCATCGTCCGGGCCACCGTGTAGCCGGTGGCCGAGTGCACTAGCCCAGAATTCCCCCCAAATGCCATTATGCTTTGTGGGATTTTAGGCAGTGGTCCACCCATTTGGAAGAAGCTCTTCTCCTCCTCAATCACCCTTCTCACTGTTATACCTAAATGCCTCAGCCTTGCCGCCATTCTTTGCTTGACCTCTGTGTATGACAACACGGGTCGGCTAACAATAGAGGTCTCTTCAAAAAATACCAGGTTAGTATCAAAAGGCATTGCATACATAAAAGTGGGAAATCTTGAATTTCTAGCACGCAGATCAAATGACTCATTTTCCAGATGGGAATCCCTCCAATCCATTAGAAGCATCTGATCCAAATCATAGGGATGTTGATCCACTTCAGCCAAAATACCATGAGCAATCTGATAACCATGATTTCTTGGCTTGTTATACTCTATGAAACTGCTTCTGAAACCACTTGCATCAACAATTAAATCAGCTTTCAACTCAGTGCCATCATCACAAGCAACGGAGGATTCAAACGCCTCGTGCTCTACTTTCGAAACTTTGGCCTTATGAAACTTCACATTATTGGCTGCACAATTTAGACAAAAACCTCAACTTCAGCTCCTTCCTACCAACTCTACCATAGGCACGGTCCAAATACTTGGGCTTATCATCATTATTGATATATACAGAACATATCGGCCATGTCTTGTCCAGACAATCCTCTAAGCCCAAACTCTCAAACTCATCAACCCAAACACCATAATTGTTCGGCCACATAGAAAGGGGTGAAGGATCAAGACAACATACCTTAATCCCATGACTGGAAACTTGCTCAGCGAGCCGGAGACCGGCTGGTCCGGCACCTATAATGATGACATCAAACCGATGCCGGTCGGATGCAGGATCAAACCAAGGGACATCAAATTCCAAAGATTCTGTTTTTGACTTGGCCGGTTCCAAATCAAGAAAGCTACCCATTTTGCTGCTTTGAACTCTTTGATGATCTTTTCTTGGACGGATGTTATCAACAAAATGCAAACACCGAGCCTTGGCAGGCAAAGAACATGGGCCTGAAGTGGAACGTAGGGGAAGTGCAGATAGAGATGCCATGAAAGAGAGCTCGAAAGGTAGGCAAACAATGCAACAACGAGAGGGATATATATTTAGAACTAATGGTGTGCCTTGAGCATTTATATAACCAGCAAATACCAATAAGGCAACTCCTGAAATTTAAAAATAAAATAAAATAATAAGTCAACTCCTGATAATTGGAGCTAGGAGGGCGAGATGAGCTAAGCCAACTCGATTTCTAACTTGAGCTCCATTGTTTATGTTCGTGTGCTCACGGGCTCACTCTTTTTATATATACATTTTTTATATTTTTACATATTTTTATGTATTTAACTACATATTGTATATTATATCAAGTTTATATTCAAATTCACCATATATTAGAATTATTAGTCAATATATTTCTTATTTTATTTGAGATAATAATATAATACGATATTTTTATTTATATTATCTAAAAACAAAACTTAATCAATAATTTAGTAAGTTTTGATAATTTTTTTGTAAATAAATATTCGATATAATGCATATGAATTTTATTGTTATATTTCAATATCCGCTACAACAAAATACATTTGTTTCAAAATTCACCATATGTTAGAATTATTAGTCAATATCGCATATTTTAATTTTAAATAATAATAAAATATGGTATTCTTGTTTGTATTATCTAAAAACAAAACGTAATCAACAATGTAGTAAGTTTTTATACTTTTTTTGTAAATACATATTTGATAATGCATATAAATTTTATTGTTATAATTTCAATATCCACTGAAACAAAACATTTATTTTATTTAAAGTTCACCATATATTACAATTATTAGTCAATATCTCATATTTTAATTTTAGATGATCATAAAATATGACATTTTGGTTTGTATTATCTAAATCAAGCTTAATCAACAATATAATCCATATTTTTTTTATTGTCCAGATTTTATTTGAGGAAAAAAAAAAAGGACCTCCAGCTTGGCTCTTGATCTACGAGCTCGAGCCTATTATTTTAGGGCTCGTCAAGCTCGAGCTCGGCTCGTTTACACCCTTACTTGGAGCCATGTGCAAATCCCAAACATATATATATATATATATATATATATTCAAAACTATATTATTTTGATAACCTGAAAAGATGGGAAGATTTTATAGAACAGATAAATGAAACAATGAAAAAATTAGTCTTAATTGTAATTACTGCCTTGTACATAAATGGGTGTCAAAAACAAGAACTTCAAATATAAGGGTGGCAAATAGTAACCTTGAATTAATTAGTTTCTGACAATTGTAGGACACTGCACCAAAATTCTAAGAGTGATCGGCATTTACCGAGGTGGACAAAATTAAGATTTTTTTATTTGGAGTTTTTGCTGACTGGGTATTTTTTTCATTTTCCATCCGCCACATAAGTGCTTTCATAAAAAAAAATCTATAGAATAATAAAGAAATAAAGAGGAGATTGCATTCATGATGAAAAATAGGTATAAAAGGCAAAGTAAAGATCCAATAACTATTTTTAGAAACTACGATAAAAAAAAATAAAGCAAATCTTAAAGTAAGAAAAAATATAAATGAACATGCTTAAAAGGAGTAAATTAATGACAAATTTATAACGTGAAAGAGAAAACAAGAAAACATGATCATTAAAAGTATATATAATATAAAGAAATTTAAACACATTTAAAAATTCATTCAGAAAATTAACTTGAACATTTTATACAGAAATTACAACTCTTTTAATTTTATTTTTATGGAGATAGAATTACTTCGTGTTATATATAGTCTCAAGACACATCTTTTAACAATTAGGAAAATAGTTCAACTATTTACAGCAATTAACAGAATTGCCAGTCAAAGTAGGATGAAAGGTTTCGATACGGAGGTTTTTTTTTTTTTTTTTTTTTTTTTTGAGGAAAAAAAATTGAAATAATAAATATATTTTTGGCTTTGAAAATTACAAAAATATCTTTGAAAAATAATTGTGCAAAAAAGGTTAAAAATGTTTTCTTCTGTTTTTTTTCTTTTCTTTTGAAATAACTTCTTCTTCTTCCTTGTTTTTAGTATTTCTTATTTTCCAGCAACGGTGAATTCTAAAAAATATTAATTTTTTGTAAGTCATCCAACTCTTCCTATGGAAAATGAAAGTTCCTCCAAAAGTCCATTTTTTTATCTGGCTGCTAAGCCAAAACTCTCTACCCAAACTAAATATTGATGGCTCCCCTCCACATAACTGGATCAAACTAAATATTGATGGCTCTTCACTTGGAAACCCCGGACCATCTGGTTATGGCGATATCTTTCGATACAGGCCCTTATATATTGACTTTTTCTGCATATGCGGGAAACACTACAAATAATATGGCAGAATGCAGAGCTTTACGTGACGGCCTCAGTATTGCATGTAAGTAAAATTCAAAAAACTCATAATTGAAACTGACTCTTTGCTTTTATTTCATATCCTTAACAGGGAGGACCACCAGTCGAGAGCCTTGGAACCTTTAATCCGGGATATCCGGCATCTTTCAACTGAACTAGAAGCAGTCTTACTACGATTTTGCTATCGAGAATGTAATAGAGCCGCTGATATTTTGGCTCGGCTCGTACTGCAGCGGCAAATATGGAAGCAACTACTGAAGCAAATCAGCAGCTATTTTGGAACTTACCTAATTTTGCTGAACACATTGTACTTTCTGATCCTACCTTCACTTCTATAAGGACTACGTCCTCCCCTTGTATAATGGAACTAATGCTGCGTTAATATATATATATAATATTACTTTCTGTTAAAAGAAAAAAAAAAACTATAATAAACAAGAAGAAGAATTGGAACAACTGTTTTTTTTTATATATATTTATTTTGACCATGAATAAAAAGACAGAAATACAAGAATTTGAATCAAATGGCTTCAAGTGCCAGATTACCCACCATTTTAAGCAATGGAGCAGGGCACTTAGTGACCAAATCCAGCCTTGAAGGATTTGAGGCACGTCCAAAGATGCTGATTCCCAGTGTAATAAGCTCCCCATAAGACAGTCTTGCAGACAAAACCCTGCCAGAGATGGAGGATTCAGCTCAAAGAAGCATCAAAAAACTTCTTGTCCCATTCAAATCAAGTTTCAACAGTGTCTCCATCCCAAAGTTATAGTACTCCCTGCACCATCTCTTCTCAACTGGCCACAACGCATTCCACGCTCTACGGTAGAGATGACTCCCTCTGATCATTCTTGTTGACCCAAGGCACTCGGCTATGGCCTCAGCAATTAAAGGGGCACAGCCATCGTCTTGAGCCACCGTGTAGCAGTGGATGGATGCACGATCCCGGAATTTCCCCCAATTGCCATCATGCTTTGAGGGATCCGTGGGAGCGGTCCGCCCATTGGGATCAAGCATTTCTCATCCTCAATCACCGTTCTCACTCGTATGCCTAATTGTCTCAGCCTTGCCACCATTCTTTGCTCACTCTGTGTATGATAGCACCGGCCTGCTAACGAGAGAGGTTCTCTTCAAGAAACACCAAGTTGGAATCAAAAGGCATTGCATACAAAAATGTGGGCAATCTTGAATTGCTAGCACGTAAATACGGCTCGTTTCCCAGATGGGAATCCCTCCAATCCATGAGAACCATCTTGTCCAAATCAAAGGGATGCTGATCAACTTCAGCCAGAATACCATGAGCAATCTGATAACCATGATTTCTTGGCTTGTCATACTCTATAAAACTGCTCCGAAAACCACTTGCATCAACAATTAAACTGGCTTTCAACTCAGTTCCGTCATCACAAGCAATGGAGGACTCAAACTCCTCATGCTCTACTTTCCAAACTTTGGACTTATGAAACTTCACACCATTGGCTGCACAATCAGACAACAACTTCAACTTCAGCTCTTTCCTACCCACTCTACCATAGGCACGGTCCAAATACTTAGTTTTTGTATCATTGATGTAAACACAAGTCATGGGCCATGTTTTGTCTAAACAATCCTCCAGCCCCAAACTCTCAAACTCATCAACCCAAACACCATAATTGTTCGGCCACATAGAAAGGGGTGAAGGATCAAGACAACATACCTTAATCCCACGACCGGAAACTTGCTCAGCAAGGCGGAGGCCTGCTGGACCCGCCCCTATAACAATCACATCGAACCGGCGCCTGTCGGCGGGATCAAACCATGGGACATCAAAATCCACAGGTTCTGGTTTGGACTTGGGCTCCAAATCAAGAAAGCTGCCAAACTTGCTGATTTGGACTCTCTGATGATGTTTTCTTGGAGGGTTTCTATCAACTGGATGAAAAAATGGAGTCTTGGCCGGCGACAAACACGGCCGTGAAGTGGAGAGTAAGGTAGGTGGAGATAGCCGGAGAAAAGACGCCATGAGAGAGAGAGAGCAAGACAGATGGGCACAAACAATGCAACGAAAAAGGGATCTTTAAATAACTTTCAAAAAAAAGAAAAAGGGATCTTGAAATAGATGTGTACAAAGAATACCAAACTACGAGCCAAAAATAGAGGAAATGGATGCTCTCCATTCTTGAATTTGATAACTAAAATTTAGTCTGTGTAGCATTCAATGGGCTAGCGTCGATTTCATCAACAAACCTTCAATTGGCCTTTTTTTTTTTTTTTATTTGATAAGTTGAATTCCATATAATAAAGGTCACCACCAGCAAAGACCAACAAACCTGCTATTTATAGTGGGGCGGCCATTTTCAAATGTGATGAGACGAACAAAGTTTTTTTTTTTTTTCCTCTCTTTTTTAAACCCCGCGCATCCAACACACTTACCCAAAGTTTGGACAGTGAACTTTCGGATAATTTCACTTTTGGTACAATAAGTATGGCCTTATTTCACCTTTGGTATCCCCTATTTTCATGTTATCAATGTTGATACCCAAAATTTTCTTTTTTCATCGAGTTGAGTACCTGCCGTTAGTTGACCATCAAAATTAACGGTCAAAGTTATTTTGGCGGGAAAATTGGCAGTTTTTATCTAATTTAAGCATATGTTTGGCTACCATTTACTACACCACAAAAAACTAGAGTTGAAAAAGTAAAATTGAGAATATCTGAGAAAAAAACGGAGGTATGAGGAGAAATCAGTTTCAATCTTACTCAAATATACGAGTATGGATTCGTCTAATGAGACCGTAATTAGATATGCCCAAAACCTTCTTCCCGAATTTATTTTGGTTCAAGAAATCTTCATTGGTAGCTCAATTCCACACTCACAATACATTTTCCACATAAATTTTAAAATTTACCATTAATTCTTTGTAATGGTAAATTCTTTGTAAAGGGAATCGGCGGAAAAGACACCAAAAAAATTATTATTATTTTAATTTTAAAAATTAAGTAAAATTAATTAATTTTTTCAAAATTTAAAAATAATAAAACATATTAATTTTTAGTTTAATAATATATTGGGAGTTTTAATTAAAAATATATCTATAGTAAATAATATAACTTAAAAAATTATATAATTTTTGGTATTTTAAATTTAATTAGTATATTTTGTATTATGATTTTGTAATTTAAATTTTTTAACTTTTAGAATTTTTAATATTTTAGTATTTTTATATTTAGTTAAGGGATAATTTCACTTTTAGGTATTTTTATATTTAGTTAAGGATATATTTAGTAAATTAATTTATGACATGCCAAAATTTTCTTCCCGAAATTTATTTTGGTCCAAGAAGTCTTCAATGGTAGCTCAATTCCACACTCACAATACATTTTTTTCCACATAAATGTTCTCATTAGACGAACCCACACTCGTATTTGAGTAAGATTGAAACTGATTTCTCCTCATACCTCTCGTTTTTTTCCTCAAAATATTCTCAATTTTACTTTTTTAACTCTAGTTTTTGTGGTGTAGTAATAATAGCCAAACATGTGCTTAATTGGCAAAAAACTGTCAATTTTCCGCCAAATGACTTTGACCGTTAACTCCGACGGTCAACTAACGGCAGGTACTCAGCTCGATGAAAAAAGGAAACTTTGGATATCAACATTGATGACATGGAAACAGGGGGTACCAAAAATGAAATAAGGCCATACCTGGGGTACCAAAAGTGAAATTATCCCTAAATTTTCTATATAGAAATTTTGTGCCCGATTTATTATGTTGTTTCTTAACGTTGCGATGTAAGTAATTCTTCTAAAAATAATTTTTTTTATATATATTAGTAAGATGAAAAAAGATTGAAGTGTATCCCAACGCTGATACTTGAAGAAAAACTTCTCTAGATCTGCATCACATGAATAATATTAATACGTCAAATGCTGCCCATCTTAAACCATTTAACTTGTATTAGAAGATAATGTAATGACACGGTTATTATAGTTTGACTTTGGGATTTCGAGAACAAGAACGGATTCGTTCTGATTTGTTTTGCTTATTTTGGAACCAATTTATTGAATTCGAACGGATAGTTCTAATTTCTATTATAATACACATTTGACTAATGAATTTAGCGAGTTGGATTCGTTACTTGATGCTCCATAACAGTTGCTGCTGCCATAACTGCTCATCCAGTAACGGAATTCTGCTGCGCTTCACTTGAATGAGATGAGTCCCATCAGATGCCAATCATAATCACAAACTAGTAGACTTTTATTACATTCTGGATTTGTATAGGTACATCACATGTTTCTAGATACAGACCAATAAAAAAGATTCTGAGATTCGAAGATAATAGTGGGTCAAAGAAAACTTCCCAGCAATTTATGATATACATAACAAAAGAAGATAATCGCAACAACAATATACTTAAATGTATTCATCAAAATACTTTACAGCCACAACAACAGAATTGAGTAAATTGTATGGCAACGGCATAGTTCCATCGACATCTCAAAAGAAGCAACCGTTTGGGCATCTTTAGGCTTTCGCTGGATATGTCAAGTAGGATAGCACAAGGCATATCTTATTTTGATCTACAAGATGGTAGAGTGATGCCTCCACATGCAGCCGCAATGATGAAATACAGGAGTACAACAATCAAGCATGTCAACATGGCCCTGAGAAGCATAAAGATTACAGATCAAAATACAGATGAAGCTAATAGCCCAAGAACTTCTATCTAAAGACTGTATATCTGATGATGTAGTATTGTTCAGCAATTAAGACACTAATATCTCATCTGGAAGAAAAATTTCACATGAAATGGCAGAGAAGAAAGCACATTCCTTATTTGTAACTGAAACATCCAAGACAGAAGCACTGCATAGAGAAAATAGCATTCATCTTGTTTTAAAGGCATCTTAGAAGCACTGCAACATGTGTAAACTGACGCATTCCCCTAACTACCACTACTCACACGAAAAAAGTGAATGTAACTTTACAGATTCTATATAGTCTGAAATTCTTGACAAGGCTGTCTTGTTTAGAATGCCAACAAATATGGATTCATTGTCAATCAATGTTGAGGTAAAAATCAGGTGTAATCAAACGCAGATATGTAGCCATTAGAGAAATGCAATCAAATTATGATTGATGCCCAGTCAGCTGGCTAGCAGAACTTCTCATGGAGAAATTAATACACAACATTTAGTGTGTTGAATATCGTATGAACTACTTGTTCTGTAGGAAATCTAGGCCCATGTGGTCATCCCTTGTGTACAAATTTCGCTGAGTTCAGGGACTAGGGAAAATAAGTATCTAATTTATGTCTTTGCCTTTAATCTTGCAGTTATTATTTAATTTTATTGCAAAACAACTCTAATATGTACAGAACTTATTTCAGCAGGCAATTAACTGAAAAGAAAGTTTATGATTGAAAAAGGCCGGTACATGTACTAAAAACAGATCTTACTTCCCATTTCATGGTAGTTGGACCTAAGTAGTAACAGATATATGTCTTTGTTGACTTTGTGGCCAAAGGCTATGGAATAGAGGCAAACCAGTTAAGTTAAAAAGATCTACAAAAGGGTGTATCAGAAAAGTTCGACATCTGCATTCGCGTTGTAGAATACTCGATAATTCAATGTTGGCCAAGGGACATGGTTCTTTTATCTAGTTCTCTCATAGGAAGACATAGCCGACAAACACCTGTCCTGAGAAAGATAAAATATTGGAAATAGTGCACTGGGTGTAACCAGGATTTCCCTTAAGCCATTTTCAGTCCAGTGACTTTAGATACTCACAAAAGACTGCAATCTTCTTACAAAGCATAAAATTCAGATAAACATGGTAATACTTACAGGAGTTTAGCATTTTTCATCCATAGAGCTCGACGAAGACGCTTAGATTGTTTCCTGAAGTGAAATGCGCTATCTTGCATGGTCGCTGTTTTGTCAACAAGAAGCTCAATCCTGTCACCTCTCTCTAGTATCTTGTCAATGTTATCCACCATTATGGTACGTACCTGAATACCATGTTTCAGTGTCATGTGCATTAAATTTCAGTACAACGACAAGCCAGATTGCTATATCACTAAAGACAGGTGAAGAAATAGCACAATAAAGGATCCCTGGATGCGTTATTACTCTATCATTATTACATTCCTATATAACCGGGTATTTGTGAATAGAAAGAAAGGGTTTTCTGCATGACATTATAATAGGATTGCAGAAAGTAGGGCATAAATTATACTTTGACATGTTATAGGAGGACAAAGTTTACATCAGGTACAATAAATGGTCAGCATGAAACAATTTCAAGGCTTCGAGTCCCAGGCATGACCAGGCCAGATAAATGCGTCAAACACCCAGAACTCAATTGCAGTTATATTTCTAACAGACAAAATAGCTGGTCTCCTATTAAATTGGTAGACTAAGTGACTTCCAAGATATCCATACCATGTTACAATCTCCATTCACATGGCACTTAAACAATAGAACATAGACACATAATCTTTGTTAAGTCCATCCTTTTACTTCTGAAGATGAAAGAAGAAAAGGTGACACTTATGCTTGCTCGCTAACTTCTCCTCTGACACGGTTGAGCGTATCAGCACTAGTATTACTGGAGAAAAACTCCATTGCTGGTGTAACACTCTGAGAATTATCATTCATTAGCATAAGCAGGTGCATAAGGAGCCACTCTCCCATAGTTCTTCATAAATCTCATTTGAATATCCTCCAGATAAAATGGGATTCTCCCTGAAAGCAAGTGTTCAAAATCAAACAAACATATCAAAGGATATACATAGACAGGGTTTTTGCATACAGGTAAAAATATTCTTTCTCAAATTCTGACAAGATTTCCAATGGAGTAAAATTTAACTAAATGGAAAGAGACGGGTATAACAAAGGTAAAGATAGTCGTATTATTTCAAAAATAAAGAGACTACAAAAAGTAAAGATCCTCAAAGAACTCCTCTGGTCCATAACATTATTAATTACAATTCTGGTTTCACTATAGGTTCATGGCGTTACCATAGGTCTAACTCACCATTTAGAGAAAGAAGTGAAATGGCACCATGATGGAACAACTACAAGTACATTCACTTGTGAAGTGTATTTCCTTAAGCCCATTCATCAGTCTGACCACTTGCAGGAATGTTTCAATCATTGATCAGGGGATAGAAGCAAAGTCCAAACCTAGTCCACTGTAATTCTCAAACTTGGACTGGGTGACTTAAACCGTTCCATTAGAACAGATCCATGCCATAATACTTTTTGATCTTTTAATCAATTTAAAAGAAGTCTTTGGTACTGACATTCGAAGAATATGAGTGAACAAAACCGACAAGGCACCATTAACCAGAATTGCAGTTTTTCAAATACAACTCGTGATGTTTCTCGAACAATTTACATATAGAATACCATGTAATTAAGGCCATAATAGATGTTTGGTCGTCTACAACACATACCACTCAGTTAGTTTATAAATGCAAACAATAACAGCACTGGATTGAAGTAACTGCAGTCTTACTCGTTGGATTAGATTGCTACGAATTCAACAAATCAGAGGCATGTAAACCTTGACATAACCATACAAACACACAAAGCAGATATGCTAAACCTCAGCACCCTACTCTCAATCTCAAAATTACAAAAGAATCCAAACTATTATGATTAAACAGAAACGCAAAAAGTGTTAACATATCAGGCAATCCAAGTAATCAGTTCTCCTCACAAGAAAACCCAAAACTATACAACATAATAAACCCAAAAATCAATATAGTTACCCCAAACCACACCAAGCAGGGGCACGAAACACATTAAACCCTAAACCACAAATTTTGAACAATTCATACGGAATTCAATATGAAAACCTCGATTAAATTATCGTTCCGGAATAGAGGCTTACTTCCGAAGGTGTCGTTGGCCATACAGAGGAATATAAGGCCATCCGACCGGAGGATGTGGAAGATGTAGCGATCTTGAGAGAAGCACAACCTCGACTCGGCAGACTCAGTCTCGGACAGCTTCTCAAGTATCCGACGCACCACCGCGCCGGTGTTCCCGGTGACGGCGCTGAACTCCGCCAGAACGGTCGTCCCACGCGCCACCACACCATACAGAATCGCCATCCCCAGTCTTTGAGCGAGCAATTAAACTTTCATAAATCAATAGTTATCATATGATCAATAAACAAGCATATGATTATTGGTAGGTTCGGAGCGAGCAGAGGGTTTGAGATTCGAATTGGGAGGAATGGAAGCTTGACCGGCCAGTCAATTTGGTCGAAGGTTTCGGTGTGGAGGATTCTGATACAGTGACAGCCAATTGTAAAGACTAAATCTGACAGGAATTTTAAAATTGGTAGAATTTAAATTTAGCAAGAAAGAAAAAGTGTTTTCGTCTTGGGAAAACTACCGAAATATCCTCAGGCAAAATGTATTTTGCATAGAAGGAAATATGGGATATCTAAATAAATAAATATATGGTAATTTAAAGATAGGCTCAAATTTATTTTAATTATAAATAATTTTTTTATTATTTAAAAATAATATTCTCTTAAAATTAACAGTCGTTCAATCAATACCTATTATTTAGATGATTATAAATTTAAGGAGTAACTTATAATTTTTTAAATATTAAAAAAATATTTATAATTATAATAAATTTCTACAGAGTTAGTTGTAAATTTATTGATTAATATACTAGATTTAAAATACAAACAACAAAACCCAAAGCCCAATAGTCTCAAAAGCATTGGACTCTCTAGTCTACAGCCCAATACTACACAGACTAAATTTCCCTTAGTTGGACCGAATATGGCTCTTCGTTTTGGGCCTAAAAGATAGAGAACGAGGTTTGGTGCAATAATCCTAGTTTTTTTCTAGTACAATGGGGGTGGATTCCGGACAACTTGGGTTGAATTTAGAGACCTTCATCTCATTCGTCAATGAGAGTGACATCATTTTAATCAATGAACCATGTTTTATTTTATGTTCTCATCATTTCCATTTGATAAGTTTAAATTTGCAGGTTTTAGTGATGCCTTATCCGATAATCAGATGATTAACATATATTTTAATTTCTGGCTATAAGAGGTACGTGATAATATGGGCTAATAAGTAAAGGCCCCAGTCAACTATGTTCTTGAAATTTTTGGGGGCAGATTTTGAAATATAAAAATCATAACATTTAAATTTGGGGTATTTAAAATTAAATGTGTGATCTGACAAAAAAAAAATTCTATGAAAGGAAACATAGGGTAAAAGAGAATTAAAGATGTCATAATCTTGGTCTTGGTGACAATGGGTGGGTCTGGAACGGGTCCGCCCAGACCCGAGACCCACCCCGATTAAATTTTTTAGGCCCCATACCCCGCCCCGATTGAAATTGTCATCTCTAACTGCGCGTGCTAATATTGGATGGTTGGCTCAGTTATAACCAACACCAACCAAATACAAGTGGAATTTGGATAATGCCGGACAACTAAGATATAAGTCCTCTCCTTTTAAAAAGAATGAAAAAAGAAATGATCAATTATATAATAAGAAAGACTAAAGAAAATCAATAACTACAAACTCAAAGTCTAATATTAAATAAATTAATCACAACAGTAAGTTAAAAATTGCATCTCAAACATATAAAAAAAAAAATAATAGTGAAGTAGGCTAATAACCACTAACACATGACAATTGAGTTTAGAACCACAAGGATCTCAACCTTATAGCCTTAGGATTTTCACAATAATATCTTAATTTTGAATTTTAAAATGATATATTCTCGGTCAAAAGTAATAATTTGGTATTTTTACTTTTCAATCAATTATCCGAGTTTATTATTGTTATTTTTATTTTCCATTTTTCCTACAACACTCGGTAAGACCAAGAGCTCCTAGGAGGGCAGTAAGAGTAAGATAAGAACTCGATGTTGAATTGAGGATCTAAGATTATTGAACTCGGGCCTCAAGCCCATCAAAAAACTTAGGGAGCCCTTAAGACTCTTTCAGACCTTGCTTTTGCCTTGCTTGATGCTCCGATCGAGCTAGCTATGGGCCAGAGCCAGAACTCGTATCCACCAAAATCACATAGAACACGAGGGCCAGGACGAAATCAGAGCTCCCCAAAGCCGGGAGCGACTCCTAAGGAAGAGGGGCCCTCTCTAATAGTACTTGATGATAGGAGTTAGCGAGGGCAACACTAATTTGAATTTAGATTAATTTTTAAAAAAATTGATATATTTTTTTTTTGGTGATAATTCATGATTATTAATTGAGGTTGAATTGAAGGACCAAGTCTTGAGAGTGACTGGAGTGGGGGAACATGATGTTGGCTGCCAGGTTAATTTAGACAACATGGATTTCGTCCACCCAATAATCTTTTAATTCGATTCCAGGAAGAAAATTCAGATAATTGTCCAAATGTTGACCTAAATCTAACTCAAAAGTCAAGCACGATGAACGAAAATGAAAGTCATAAATATTTTATTTTTTACCTATTAAAAAGAAAATTATATTATTACTGAATTTTCTATACAACGTTTAAGGTAGAAATTTCATAATTGAATATATTATAGTTTCACTGGATGTGTGTGTATTCACTTTATTTTATGTACATTTATTATTTCTGAATAATTGAATTGTTAATTAAGCGAGATAAAAATCGTTATCCATGCTAATATACTCTATTAATTATATTTTGATGCTAATCTACTCTATTAATAAACATTAATTATTACAAGTAATTAGGTTTTGTTCAGACACTAAAACCAAGAAAAATATCATTAGAGAGGAGGTCAGGTAAGAATAAATAAATTAATAATTAGTTGGCAAGTGATTATAATTCATTAATCCTTTAAATAAGAAAGCGTGTACAAGAGATGAAATGCAAATTTCAACACCATTATATTATTTTATTTCTCCAAAGTCGTGCTTTTGGAACCATGTTAGTTCAATTCCATGAAATTCCCTTTTGGGTACTAGAATCATCATCACTACTAATTAACGCAACATCATCACAATACAAATTTTACTAATGCCATAATACACTTTAAATTATTTTATAGTTTTATATTAATAGAAAATAAAAATTAAAAAAATCTTTTTTCCCCATTACCTCCATATTGAAGATCTTTACTGCTACCAATGTTCAAAAAATGATATCGAATTTTATTTCATAATTCATATGTCACATACATAAAAACATATCTAATTGACTTTTGATACAAGAACTAATTAAATGGCGTACAAGTCAATCCTTTTAACCTGGTACCTAACTATTCTTAAATGACACTACAACCCATTTTTCATCCATGTTCGAAAATTATGGCTTGGATCAGGTATAGCCAAACCCTTTTTTTCATCCATGTTGCGAAATTATATATAATTCAAATCAGGTTTAATCAAACCCCGTCTAAAACTACTTTTCCTATTCTCGAACGCTTGCTCTAACACTCTGATTTTACAATCAATTAAGACAAGAAGTCTAGTTATGATATATGTGACTACACATGATTCCATCAAATGTTACACTCCCTTGAATTTTCCAGAGTGTAGGATGAGGACCAACTTCTCTCCTGTAACTTTCCTGCAATTTCATTAGTTGAAAGAGTAATATTGTCATTTTGTTGAACAATCTTCAGTTCCCTGCAGGAGGTGGAATTCTCTGGTAGATGAGTAGGTCGTCGATCGAATGCCCTAATTAAACTCCCGGATACAACGTACACTCTGCACAGGCTCACCTCATGCCTCAGCTGCAAATTAATTAATTATAATATTTACAAAACTGATCAGTTAATGAGAAACATGATTTATGTCTGATTAGGTCAAAACTGTTCAAAAAAAAAATAATCAGAATTTTCCTTTGTGATTGAGAGAAAATTAATAAGGTATGTGGGAAGCAAGTACCATGGGGATCGAAGTGCAAAGATGTGGTTTAATGGCTCTATATTCGTTCATTTTCCACTTAGTTTTTTGTCCAGTAGGAGCTTTCCCTTGGTAGAAAACCATGCTCTTCTTCACTCCAATCACCTTATTGTCCGAGGAGTAAACGTAGGTCGGTGAGCCAGTGGCCTTCCAGTATCCGGAGGCCGTAGTCCGACTCGGCCTCCCGCCTCGCACCTCTCTCGCCTTCCTCGGCACGAAAAAAAACCATTGCTCCGTGTCCCCCCGGCACACCTCTCCACAATGCTCTACATGCAAATACCAAAAAACACACAAAAAAACGATCAGACTTGAAAAAGTGAAAGTTGGATTAAAATGTGGAAAATAATCGTACCGGGGAGTTGCGAGGGGTGGAGCTGGTAGATGTCGAGGAGTGGGATAACCCGACTTATTTTGTTGTTGGTGGTGGTGTTGTTATTGTGGTAGTCGAGCATGTTGTGGAGGTAGAAGGAGACGAGCTCTTCTTCGGTGGGGTAAAAGCGAACACCTGGTGCTTGTGGGTGTGGCATCATTTCAGTGTATAATTAGTTGGGGTTGGTTTGTTACTTGTTAGTACTAGACTACAAGTGTAGTGTTGTTATATAGATGGGTTGAAAAGGGGAGTTTCCGAGTGAAAGGAGAAAATTGTGTTGCAGGGAACGCCCCACGCGGGATAATCCTAATGAACTAGTCAATCAGCTAGATACATGTATAAATCCACAATAATACATATAAATCCTACCTTTTGCACCTTTAGCTTCCGAATTGGATTTTCCCTTATTAATAAGATTCGATTATTACTATAGTATTCATTAAATTTAAATTTAAATAATAATTCAACATTGATGTTTTTAAATTAATAAATATATTCAATATTTATGTGTAGCTACGGATTTATGGTAATCAATTTGGACAATGTCCTAATCAATTTTAGAAAAAAAAAATTCATTAATTAATAGAAGAGAAATGATCTATTAATTATAAATAACATTTAATTATATAGGCGATGACCGTTCATGTTAGTTTGTTTCCTATATATTACTATAGTAACATTTTATTATTTTCTAAAGTTTATTACACAGATGCTTGATTTGAACAAAACACTTCATACTACAAATACAAAGCAACACACATAAAATAACCAAAAAAAAGAAAAAAGAAAAAACACCCTCCACCCTTTTTTCTTATTTTCACTTAATAATACACAACAAACATAAACCACACACCATGTTTTCTTTTTGCCTTATAACTAACTAACTAAGCCATAATTCTTTAGGGTATCCCAATAATTGGAAAGTATGGGACATAATAGCTAGTAGGTGGAAACCCCCACTCTCCAGGCAAAGGCAGATCCACGGTCTTGCCTGAACCAAATCCCATGTCTTTCCCTCCACACTTGCCTTCCACAGGGCATGACCTGTAGAAATTGAGAGGTTTTGAGGTTGTAAAATGCCCCGATTCCCCGGTTTTGGCAACCGGGACAAGGGAGTTCTTCGTTGCAACGTAGAGCTGGTGAGGTCCTCCCATGATCTTGGCCATGCAGTTGGAGGGATCAGTAGTTTGTGCGCTGTCAGATGGGAGATTCGTCTCAAACTTGCCGTCTTCTTCTGTGTATGTCATGGCAAGCTTCTTCACTTTGTTGCATTTTACTAGGACTTGAATTCCTGAGGATAAGATAAGGGGGAGACAATGTAGTAAAACAGATTATGAGTCAGATCAATGATGCCAAGTTTTGTCAAGTTTCGATGTTTTGTTCCTTGATCTTGCCAGTTTTTGACGTGCATATTTAGAAATACAATTTTGGGCAACCTTACGAGCATCGGTAGCTTTGTTATGCAGATAAGTATGATTTTTTAGCAGGTACTACATATGGCAAGCGTGTATACAATAACTGAAATACGAGGTGCAACATTAATTTGTAATAAAAGATTCGAACTGGCCTGACCTTACATTTTCAACATCAACAACCAACACCCTGCTGAAGTAATTAAGTACAACTATAGATCCTCTTCACTAAACTTCAAGAACATGAAACTATCAGCATAACTTTATCGACGTACCTGAGAGATCAGAACGGCGAGGGCAGTCGAGGCAAGTGACCGATCCCTTGAGGACGTGGCTTGTGTAGGACTCGGCATTTGCAAGAGCCAAAGTGAGGAGGAAGAACGCAACTAGAACTTGATTTATCCCCATTGATGCTAATATTGCTGCAAGTTGGTTAGTGTGGAAAAAGAACGTTGCAATGGTCTACTTATAAATATTGCAACAAGAATCAGAGCAAGAGTAAATGAAGGGCCCATATGCCTGAGTAGGTTGTTGGTGTTAATAAAGATGTCTAGGGCAGTATGTAGGTGCTTTACTGCTTTTCCTGAATCTATTTAAAAGATGATAATCTACAGTGAAATTATACAAGTGCAAGAACAGACAAATTGGAGAAAAGTTAGACCATGTTAAACTCAGATTAATTAGTTGATCAGTGAGATTTAGGACAAGAAAACTACAACTGCAACTGCAGGTTTGTCTAGCTTCTTCCGGCAAGCGAAGATGGCTTCCTAGTAAATATTTGTCAGAAATTCATTAAATCCATTCGTGAGGGTAGTTGGTCATCTGTCTTCCTCAAGGACACGTAAGGTAACTCAGTTTCTCGTCAGTAAAATGAACTTAACCCTGGAAACATAGATGCCAACCAACTCTTCTTAATGTATCTGCATTATGGTAATCTGTCGAGTCCCTATGGATTCTACATAAGATGAAAGAAATCAAGAATGATCTATGTTGATAATGATGTGCTATGCCGGCATTAAAGACCCAGTACTACATATCTCTGTCTCAAAAATAGTGGTAGGGGTGTGCCCTATTACTACTCATAAACAGGAGAGATCAATCACGACTAACTTAACGTTGTGAGCGTAGAGCGCAGATGTGATTATGTAGGGACCGGATTAGTTCAGTGAACTACCGTATCAAGATACATCTTTAGATAATGAACAAGTGTTATGGATGATGAACGTTTGTGCCACGGCTTATATCTACGAGTTATGTGGGGTCACTATTCTTTATGACGAACATGACATACTTGCCATTGTAATTAAAACCGTAATATTGGACACTCCACAGAATCCACACCCTTTGGCTATACGGATGGCCTGTAACTTAAGTTTCAGATGATTTTCACTGGAATCCCCAAACAGCCCATAACCTGATCTTTAATGCAGGACCTCTTCAAAATCTCGAAGAGTCGAGCATAATACTTGATCAAGACATCCTAAGCTACTAGGATGAGCCCTATCAAGGAGGATAGCTTTTATTGTTTGCTTGCATAGTCAACAACTATCACCAATTATCACAAGCCTCTGATAGCCATTGAGGGGAGCCTATGATTCTTCAAACCTTGCTGCAGATAATTGTTCATCCTAGAGAAACTATAGTATCTCCACTTATTACAGCATTAATCTAAATCTACAGTCCAAAGATCCTTCTAGTTTCTGATTAAGCAAGCAGGGTACATATTCTAGCACGACTTCGGTCTGTCCAAATTCATCGTCTTCAAGGCAAAGATATATAATAGATATTCAACTCACTATATGCATGTACCATTTTAAGATTATGAGCCAAAATGGAAAAAGTAACCGTTGCTTTACTATTCAAAACGCATGTGAGGAGTCAGAGCAACTTATAAGCAAAAAACTAACAGATGTTGCTTTCAAGTGTCAACGTAGCTAACCAGTTTAAATGCAACTTTTCCTGGTTGAGCCTAATTCTCTTACGGCTGCTTTTCCTGATTAATGCTTCCAAAAGTGGCTCTACCAAATATGTCACTTTGTATATTGTTTGGCCACGAGACATGTAACTGATCGACAAAGGATATACCAGGGTAGATACAGGGGAAGATTGACTTGAACCCCAGAAATGTACGCCTGAAGAGAAAGAAGTTGAGGAAAGAAAATAAAAAGGAGATAGTTGCACTATGTTAAATGAGGAGCATAATGTTTCAAGCATCATATACTGATCATGCAGAATCTCCGAAGAAATCATTTTAATAGAGTTATAAACTAGATCAAGATACGATTACTTCTCCTTAACCACTATCAAACATACAGACAACATGGTATGGTCGAACATATGGTATGTCTTCCCACGAAAAAGCAGTATTCTTGGGAACCCTGATTGGGGTAATCGACATTTATTGCCATCGTCATGGAACCAAATATAGATGACTCTTTTAATGTATGGAATATTTCCAAGATAAGGAGCAGCATGCATCAATGCAGAATACAATTTCCAGCAAGTAGGGGAAGCAAGTTCTGTAAAATATCAGAACATATCCAGGGGAAACAAGTTCTGTAAGAAGTGTGCCTTGAATTTATTGATCTTACGTTTTGATACAACAAGAAAGGTCCCCCAAGAAACAAGGCTGGAATAGTTGTATTTGATCAACTTAGGTTGTTATTTGTGTTACTTTTATGTATCCTGTACACGATCTACTATAGGCAACCTAAGACAAAAAACTTTTACAGTTCTTGACTTTACAGTCCTCCTAGTTTCAGAATGCAAACACTCACAGCCACAGGGCCTAACCCTTGATCATATGTTGGCCACCTTTGTGCAGATCCAAATGGAACTCCTATGAAACATCTAAAGCAGCATTTCTTAGTAGCAAAAAAAGGAGTCTAACAACTTTTGACCTCCTCGGATATAACTAATGGACCGGGATGTCCAAAAAGTAGTTAGTGCGATCACCAACTAACTCGTAAGGCAATTTAAAGCAGGTTTCTAGTCTGGCTTACTAATGGCTCAGCGCCTCATATATATCCATGTGCATTGATAAACTGCGTTTACTTATTAGGAACTTGGATCCCGGCACGTTTTCTTGTTACCAAATGGTAGGGAAGGTACTCCCAGAGAAATGCAAATAAACACTTCATATTGCAGTATGGATACTTTTCATAGTAGGAAATTGAAATAATAGCTTTCAAGGTAGAGAAGAAGAGATTGCTAAGAAGCAGCATGAGGGCAACTATGACATCAGATCTGCAGAGTTTCTGCTCAACAAGTCTGTACATGTGAATTCCAAACTGTTCCTAACATCACAATTTTTCCTAAAAGTGCACAAGAAACTTGTCTTGAAAAGCATGAAGTACAGAGCCGCAACAAATCAATGGAAGGTGGGATTTGCCAAAGAATAAAGCCATTAGTTCAAGATGGCAGCTTGAGAAAGAATCAATAAAATAGAAACACGAACAGACAGAGTCAATATATTCTTCAGCTTTTAAAGCAAAACTTCATAACACAAAAGTGGGTGCCACAGAAGATGATGACTGTATGAGAGCAAGTTACTTCACAATTTTCACATACATGTCTATAGGAAATTATCCCAGACCATTGCTTTGTGATACTTCCAGCCAAGGGCAATTGACATGATTCGGGAGATAATCTTTAGAACCTTGGTTACATGGGGAAAGCAAACGACACTGCCTTGCAAGAAAGAAAACTTTTTTAAATGACACCTCTGAGAGACTTAACCCAGAAACGCCTCCAAATGCAGGCAAGGATCATAAGTACACTGAGGTCTGCCAATATTACGAAATAAGATAAGATCTGCTGATTTAGGAAATTGGGCAACAGGCCACAAAATCAGGAATGCATGATAAAATGAAGTCTCTGGTTCGCGCTCTCTGATGTATGATTTGAATTTCTGATTCTTAATAGCAAAATAAACTCTCCGGGACCCCGGGTCTATTTTTTCTTTTAACTATGATCATTAAGAACAAGATCTAAGTTCTCTGCTTTTTTATGTCAGTAAAGTTTAGTCATCACCCAATCAAGACAGGGCAAAATATCTTATCTCTTCACAAAACTCAAGAAGCTTTCATCACCTCTAACCACCAAAGTGAACCTGATGTATGATTCATTACTGTTGACCTCATAAGTCTGCTTGTTTAAATAGATCACTTGCAAACCAAAGTTCTTAATCAACACAGCTTCGCTCGCAGCACCTCAAACAAAAAGTTCCAATTTTTTCCAAGATGACTCTGTGACACTCCTCAAGTCCAGTTGACAGAGATTCAAAGTCAAGGAAGTCCCACTCATTGTATCAGGGATGACACCAATTTAACAGTTTCTTGAGAATTGTAGATTTTGTCATATGTTCAGTTACATAGGTTTTCAGGAATTGCGCAGCAGAATTCAACGATATGTGAGAAATTATAACGCTTGACGGTTTTCCATCATCCCAAAAATTCTACCTTAAGGTTTCAACATCACATAAAAGATACCAAAATTTGAATCTCCCACAGAAAATGGTGAAAGTTTGAATTCAAGAATCATAATAATTTATATTTGTTTAATCTTGCCAGTTTAAAAAATATGACTTATTTAGAAGCCTAAATTAGGTGGTGCAAATGATCTTTTCTACTTTCTCTTTTCCACCCTACCATCCATGATTCGGACAGATACCGGACCCATAACCAATTAGCAATTCCATACATCATATCATACCAATTGCCACACTAGGACATAAATTTCATATGAATTAAGTTACTATGAAGCAAAATGTGCAAAAGCTCAGGATGCAAATGGGTTGCTGTCAACTATATAACTTCCATCCACAGTAACTATCAGTTGCCAAAAAAGACATTGAGAACTTATCTCATCCTTCAGTAAATGAGTTATCATTTTTCCCAGTTCTAGCATAACAACTATTTACCATCAAAATCACAGAAAGAAACCACAAACACCTCAAAATCCAGAGAAAAGATAAACCTGAATTGATAAGAAAGTAATCAAGAACTGCTATCAGTTCAGAGTTATGTACAATCTAGCCTACATATATACAATACAATCACATTATCCAGTCTCAAGCAACGCGAAAAGGCTCCCCACCATATTGCTAAGAAACAGATGAAGCAATCAATCAATAAAACCAGTCTTTCGCCAAACAGCATTGCGCACCTGCCTGAGATCCCTCCCTTTCAACGTCCTACCAGCTCCCTCCAGAACGGAGCACGCCAACATCGGCGAATGCCTGGCATCCACCACCTCGTGCGGCGGCAACACCACCCCATTCTTGTCCTCCTCCTCCTCCTCTCCTTCAGAAAGGGCATCGTCCAGCTCCATAGCCCTCCTCCGTAATTCCGCCGGAATCACCGGAACGTTCACCGGCGCCGACTGATGGCGAAACCGTACCCTATCCGCCTGAGGCGGCGGCGGCCTCGGAATCATTATCCTAGACGAGGTTGACGTCGCGGGAGAGGTTGACGTGGAGGAGGAGGAGGAGGAGAGGGAAGCCGAAGCGCAGGCCTTATGGTTGAATACGGGCCGGGTATCAGACCTGGATCCGGATTCTGACTTGATGCTGCCGTTCAGAGCAGCTAAGATGCCGTAATGATTGCGGTTGAGGCTTCGAGCGGAGCCCGGATTCGAAGCGAAGTACTGGTGGGTCGGAGAGACGGAGGAACCCCCGGAAGGAGTGCTGAAAATATCGTGCTCGGAGAGTTCAAGTTGCGAAGCAGCAGAGGACGATTTTTGCGGCTTCAACGTACCCAAGAATCTATCGGCGGCCGGAGGACTCCGTCGGTAGTGTTGGTGGCGGAAACGGGTGGCGCCGCCGGCAAGTTGTTCCATTGGAGTAGGGTGTTGGGGATTGTGTGTGTGTATAAGCGAGAGTGGGGGGGCGGCCGGTGTGATAGGGGGCAAAGATATACTGACACTCCCGTGTGGGTGGAATCAGGTGTAGCAGCGCTTACGGTGAACCCTTTTAACTATTGTTCGGGAGACGCTGATTGGAAACGTGGAGTCAAAGAAAGGAACCATTACGCTGAGGTGTACCAGATCTCAACTGATTGCAAATAATCTGCAATGCAGAGGAAACAACGGCAATATATATTATATAATTGTTTTTTTTTAAAAAAAAAAAGGAAAAAACCAGAAGGTCGGCAATTCGGCGAGCTGTGATCTGGTGTTGACAACTCGTGGGATTTGGTGAGTCTTTATATATATATATATATATATTTTAGAAGATAAAATCATAACCATCCATCATGTAAAATCTGTAGATCAACGGTCAAAGAATTTTGAAATTTGATTAAAAGTACATTATAATCGACGAAATTATACAAGACGTTAGATTTTATGACCTCTGACTCGACTTAAATAAATATATGATCGACTTTCTCAAAGTTGATGTTAGTTTGAAAATATTAAAATTTGAAGGCTGCCATATTTAAATTATAAGGTTAAAAGTTCAAAAATTACAAATTCTTGCATCGACCCTATTGACAGAGGGGGTGGAGTGTTCGAATTGTTTGAAATAAGTATTTATCAATATGTTTTGAAAATAGATTGATTTTTTTTTCTAGTTTTCAAGTTCTGTTTTTGAATTAATTAGATTAAGCTAATTTATATAAAAAGTTATAAAATAATTTTCTATCAACTTGTGCATGTAACTGATAAAATTATAAATATTAAGTTGTTTTCTCAAACAGTTTGATTTTGAAATTTTTTCCCTTTTATTTTCTTACACCCTTGACCTCCACTAATGCTAACTTACAACTTTCCAAGCAATTAAGTAGAAATTATTGCAAATACGGCCCCTATTTATTTACTTTAATAATTAGTGATGTAACATTTGATTATCATAGCTGATAATTATTAATATTAATTACTCGCTAATTGATTTATGAAGTATTAAGAGACATTTTCACTCCAAATAAAAAGAAAAAAAGAAAACTAAATAAAGTTATAACGCATTGCACTAATTCACCTCAACTCAGAACTAATTTTATCGATCAAAAGAAATTCCACCAAAAGAAGGACAATTATTTCATGCAGAAGCCTAAATCATAGCAAAACAACATGACAACATTCACCACCATACGGACAATCTAATGGTTTGGGTATAAGACTTTCTTATAGAGGTCTCGTGTTCGAATCGTGAACGTGTTGTTGGGTGCGTGAGCATATAAGAAAAACAAAAAAACAATGACAACACTCATTTGTAGTTAGCCCTTGAGCCCAGCTTTGAGCTTCTGAATAGTGGCAAGATCAGTCTTGAAAGACAGGGCCAACACACTGTCATCAATGGTGGAATTGAACAGCGTATTCGGCAACGAAACCGTGCCAGCGTTGGCGCTACCGAAGGCCGAGATAGCCAGAGCAGGAGTCGTGGCATCGGCATTGTACTGAAAGTGCACCAGCCCCTTAGGAAACACGAAAACGTCTCCTTGTTGGAGTGTCTGAGTGTAGAGCTTGTTTGTTGTGTCCACAAATCCCACTTCCAATGAGCCCTGAGCTAGGAACAGGAGCTCGGCTGACCGGGGGTGGGTGTGGACCGGGTTCACCGACCCTGCAGGGTATATCAGGACAGCATAGGATACACTCTGTCCATTTAGAGCAGGGAACTGGTCCAATGTTGCCTTAACTACCTTGAACGTTGGGGGGACAGGGGCTGAGACGAGGGACCTCATGCCGGTGAATGTGAAGAAGTTGCCATCCGGTGGTGGTGAGTTTGGTGGGACGATGAAGTCTGTGAGGATGTCGGGATCTCCTGCCATGGATGTTTGGATCACGGCAAGGCAAGCTAGTAGTAGGAAGAACGATGATTTCTTGGCAAAAGCCATTGGATTTGCAGCTTGTTTTTTTATTGAAAATTGGTGAGATTTCATTAAAGAAGCCGAGGATTTATATATAGCGATTGAAGGGATCGTGGGATCGGTACACGACAGCCTGAGTTTTGAGACTACAAAGTAGAAAACATTGTTATTCAAGAAAAGGGGCATATATGCTTATTGTACTATGTTTTGTTTCTTAGGCATTTGTTGTTTCTTTTAACCTCCCTAAAACAACTGGAGCTCTCTGTCCAATCATTGTATACTACAAGAACCGGAAAGATCTTTCGACAGCCGTTTCCTGGAATTTATTGAGTGATCTAGTCTAACAAGACAACGAAATCAAGATTCGGATGTCTTCAGTTAATTTTCTTATCTAACATTGTCTTTTCGTTTCGTTTTTCAATTCTTGAAAAGAAAAGACTCTGTCATATCTACTTGGAGCTTGTGACTAGAACTGGTAAGAAAAGAGTTACTGCAGATGACGGCAGGAACAACTAAGGATATCAGAAACTTAGATTAATCAGTTTCAAATAACAGAATTGGAATAGATTTCCGACAGTACTTAGATTCCTGTAAATAAACATGATAGTATAAAAGATCAAAGTATAAATCTCATACAAGTTTAAGTGAAACAGATATACTTCTTAACTAAAAATGAATGAACTTTAAGACGGGAACGAATGAAATATGGAGGAAATGAACTGAGAACGAGTTAAGCACACAGAACCAAGCTTTTTTCTTTTTCAGGAGTTAAATGTGATCATCTTTACTTGTGAGGCTTGTTGGTGGCTCGGCATGAACGTCTGATCTCTCCTTGTTTGCCCGTGAAGACTTGGACCGTGCCTAGCTTGATCATGGCTTGTCCAAACCTTGTGGAGAAGTCGAATCCTTTGGCAATGGCTGTGACTGTCGGCTCTGACAGTGGATCAAGAGCCAGTTCTTGATCAATTTGGAGGATCCCTCTATGCAAAATTATTTGCCTGTAGTAGGAGTTATCAACAGTCATTGAGCTCAAAGGGTTCTGATCAAGATTCACCGCGTTGTCAACGGTAGTGTTCTGAGGGCATCTTGCCCTCAGTGCTGTAAGTAGTGACGGATCCATGGTCGGGTACGGTTTGCCTGTCTTTTGAAAGTTGTAGAGACGGTCCTGGAAGAGCGAACAATGAGCAACTCCAACCGTGTGACCACCTGCATTTGTCATTGTCAAAACTCAAATTCTTTGTAACTATGCTAGATTTAGCAAAGTTAAGTTTAACCTGTTAGAAAAGAGAAGGGCGACGAAACCAGTATACCTAGAAGGTAAACCATGTCGGTTGCATTAAGTCCTTTCTTGGCAAATGCTTTGACGGAATCGGAGACGGATATCGAAGGAGCTGGAAGATCCACATTCTTAGCCAAAGAGATCGTCCCGTCTCTCCTCCCAGTTTGTACAATGTACCGTCCTCCTCCACTCTTAAGTAGACGTAAACATAAGATAATTAACTTTCAAATCAATTAGTTTTATACATATAATCTTGTAAAGCACACTAAGTAGATCATATTATTCCAGGAGAATCATAGTGTATTATGACTAAGATAGCAAAAAATAATCGTTTACCAGGGCGACTGCATCCCTTGTGGCCATAACAATGATATCAGCACATGAAACCACCCCAGGACAGATAGCCTCAACTGCAGCTTTGGCTGCATCGATAACTTCATAGCTGCGGACGCTGAGATTAGGCCCTGCCGTTTTCTCAGTGTTGTTCCCGTCCAGCAGAATCGATGCATCACACCCCTATAACAAAATATGCATAAAATCTCATAGATTGTACGTATATGTGTAGTCCACGACCATGCACGCATATATACTTGCACCAAGTCCACGATACCAAAAAGAACAATAAACGGTACATGAAGTAGTATTAATTAATATTGTGTGTCAGAATGACTCACATTGACGAAGCAGTCATGGAATTGCATGCGGAGAAGAGCAGCTGCAATAGTGCGATCCTTCATGAACTGCGCTAGAACAACACTGCCTACAACAGCCTCGACGTCGGCTGTCCAACATTTTCCTTTGTAGAAACCTACTTGAAGTGGGACATCACCACCTCGACACTGGCCACTCAAGGTGGCAAAGACTAAACTTAATAGAATTATTATTGCAGTTGAGTTTGAGCTCGAACTTGATATTTTCATTTTTTTTTTTTTAAATGTATATAATGGGGAGGGGGGTGGGTTAAGTTTCTCTTTTAGTTGATATTGGAATTGTCATTCTTGGGCTATTTATATGCAAATCATGTGATAGTTCATTTCAACTTTGTAAAGATAAAAAAATGGGCATTGACGTTTGCACGAAGACGAAGGTGATGAATGAGAACGTGCAGCCCTCTAACTGTGAAAATGTAGGACAAAATGTTCATATGATTATGTTCATGCATGCACCTGCATGCCCCCACCTATATATACATACATACATACAAATAATTAACTGACATTTTGGATTAATAAACCAGTTTTCTTAATTGTGGTGATTATTAATTATTAATCCTGACTTGTGTTTTCAACTCTCAAAATAGTTAATTTGTTTGGAATTTTGATTATTAGGTTTTAGGCACTTAGAGTTGGAGAATTAGTGTCCTAATACTAAAAAAGAAAAGTTGACTTTTTTTATTAAAAAAATAAAATTTTGACTTAATTAAATATACAATATGAAATATATATAAATTTAATCACCGACAAGGTTTTAGATTTAGGATTGTGACTCTATGCATGGACTAATTGAACAATCTATAATTTTCATTAAGAAGAAAATAATTAGATGGTATTTTTATTTAGGTAAACATTAAAGTCAGTGCTATTTGATATATATATATATATATATATATATTGAAATGTTTTTCGTTCAAATTCTTTTTCAAGGGTTAACACACAGTATAAATACGTAAATACGAATTATGAGTTTTTCGATAACAATTCTCTTACATTTATATTTAAAGGGTTAACGTACATTATAATTACGTTTATAATAGTTTAAGAATTAAAAGTACAACTTCAAATTATTTGATAATCAAAAGTGCATAATGACTATGCTTGAGAACCAAAATCACAATTATTGTCAAGTTTAATACATTGAGAGCAAAAAATAGTATCACTTAAATAGCTAAATATTGAAATTATTGGATTCAAAAAAATTAGCTACATAAAGAATTTAAGCATAAAAAGAAAAAGAAATATACTAGAAATTAGTATTGTGAATTACAACTAATTAATAGAATTTTAAGTTTTAAGTAAATAAATTTACTTTATAGGTTAAAATTTGTACATAGCAAATACAATTAAAATTCTGATTAAATAAAATCCAGGAAAATTGAAAATTAGAAAAAGAAAAGAGGAAGAAGTACGTAAAGAACCTCTTCTGCTGCTGCTGACTGTCACAACTCTCCGCAGTTGAGCAAAGAAGAAAATGGCGAGAAGCAGAATACTGACCATCTCCTCAATGCAATTCATGAGGTCGATACGGCCGAAAGGTACAACCGCATTTTGCAGGAATTCAGGTTTTTACAGTTTTTCGTTTGATTTTTTGTCCAATTCAATTTCCGGGTTCCAAGCTTCAATCTTTGTTGTCCGTGAAACACCAATTTTTGGGAATTTTGTTGGGGATAAGACAGACAACATGAAAAAACTTGATCCGTGTGAACGAAACTTATGACATATTTTGTTTTGGAAGAACTGCAGTCTTACTGTAATGTGGAATGATTAAATATCAGAATTACAGTATTTCGGTGATCCAGGAGGAAAAGAATTAAAAGATAATTTCTTTCTTAATTCTTTGTTTAGGGGTTTCAGTTCTTGGTGTCATGATGTCATCCATCAATCTTCCATTTATGCTGTTTTCATTTAAAGAAAAATCAAGACAATTTAAAATGTTCTTGCGGCTTGATGTTTCTTTTCCTAATTTATACCCAATGTCAATTTTTTGGAGATAGAATATGGCTTACAGCCATTTACTTAATTTGGATGTGGTATGTACATGTGAGTCCTACGAAGCTGAGCCTCATGGTGTAAAAGAATTGGTCTGAGATTGTATTATTTCGATGCAGATGGTGTTCGTAATTTCCGTTGTTATGTTCTTACCTCTTGTGTGCATCTGCATTTAACTGTGAGTCATAATACTGAATGCAGATTGATCAGAGCAGCTCATCAGAAGGGCGCAATATAATTCTTATTCAGGTATGTAATCTATAAAGTAAATGACCGTTTAATTTGTTGAGAAGAGTGTATCTGTGTGATTTTTAGCTGGTTTTATTCTTGTCATGGACATAGTAATTTGAAAATTCTCCTCATACTTTATTGGTCTCTCTAACCTTTGGAGTTTTAACGAGCGTGGCATTGTTTACTAAAGATCTTGTCTTAATCATTGAAACAGTAACTTCCTCGATGATATGAGACTCTTATTGCCATTTGCGTTAAAGGATTAGGGACAGCAAAAACACTGCTTTTCATTTTCTAAATGTGTTTGTTTATATTATGTGCCTTACTTTTCTTTCAAATATGCATTCTCATACTGTTTGTTTCAGGAATTATTTGAGGGTTATTACTTTTGTCAAGCACAAATGGGGGACTTCTTTCAGCGAGCTAAACCTTGTAAGGGCCACCCACAATACTGAGGTGAGATGTTCTGCCTTTCAATCAAGCTGGTTAACTTTGTATGATCCTGTTTGTTAGAGAGCCATTTGGTTATTTGAACTTTGAATTCATGCCTGGTCAGTTTAAATAAAGGAAGTCATGTAGCTAAACATATGCTTCTCAGGATGCAGAATTTGGCAAGAGAACTGGAATAGCAGTACCAATTAGTTTTTTCGAGGAGGCAAATAATGCACATTACAATTCAATAGTTGTAATTGATGCTGACGGGAATGATCTTCAGTGAATATATCACAAGCTTCTTCGATGATATATATCACATGCTTTTATCTGATTGCCCATTCTGGTTCTCCCAACAAACTTGATGATTTGAGGAGTAACAGGTTTTCTAAACTAAATTTGCCAAAATTGTAGTAGGTAAGATTTCTTAAAATCTAGCTCTTAAGGTTGAGGATTCACTACATGGTGGAAGTTAGAAAAAAGCACAAGATCATCATTTCAAGATACTTTCGTGTATCTTGGGATCATCTTTGATTAGTAAACTGTTATCCAGAAATGACTGAAGTAGAATGTAATCCTTCTTTCTTCACACAACTGGAAGCTGAAGGTGGCTCCTCGTTCTTCATCAGGCATTTGCTGGGATCAGTGGTTTCCAGAAGCAGCGCGAGTTATGGTACTCCAAGGTGCCGAAATATTGTTTTATCCCACTGCTATTGGTTCTGAGCCTCAAGATGAGGGGCTGGATTCTCAAGATCACTGGAAACGTGTGATGCAGGGCCATGGGGGCTCATCTGGGGAGTTTACTAGATGAGCTTAGATTAGTAATTTTGATTAGTTTCCGCATATGGTTGTTCGTATTCCAAGAAGAATAATTGGTTCCTTTCTGAAACATTTTATTTCATGTCAAACATATCGATTTATATAATTTCATGTGGAAGACTATAGCCTTGGTGGATGACCTCTAGACCTTCAAAACATTCAGGTACCTTTAGTAGCTTCAAACCGTATTGGTAAAGAGATAATCGACACAGAACATGGCAAAAGCAAAATCGCATTCTACGGGAATTCCTTCATAGCAGGTAAGCAATTCTGGGATCTGTTAACATCAATTCACATCTACATTCACTTACATCACTTACTGTCTACTAACACTTCAAACAAATGTATATTGAATAGGTCCCACGGCAGAGATAATTGCCAGTGCTGATGATAAAGAGGTAGCCACTCTTACTGCACAGTTTGATCTGGGTAAAATCAAATACAAGTGAAGTAGTTGGGGTGTTTTTCGTGACGGCGTCCTCCAGACTTATACAAGGTGCTTTTGACATTAGACGGCAGTAATATATCTCTATGATTATCAATGACTTGTTTGATATGCCGAACACAAAACTTTAAGAGGGCAGTTTAGGTTTGCATTTTCATATCTATCTATGCTCAAATCTTATCTCTTGAGCAATGTAACTGCATCAAGTATAATTGCTTGGAAAGTGATATCGATCATTATGGATAATCTGTAGCAAAATAAAAGAAAAAGGAAAGTAAAAATGGGCTATTCCATTTTAAGAATTGTATTCTAGAAAATTCCATCAGTCATAATCATGCAAAACTTTTGGCATGTGTATCTTCAGATTATCTCATGTAAAGCCATATGAAGTGGCTTACATAATATCTTTCCTCATCACTTTCTTGATATTTATGAATTGAGACTGGTGATTTCTTGTAAAAAGTGTGATCAAGATCACTTTTTCCCTCTTTATGGTTTGATGTGTGCCATTTGTCTCCAAGATTAGTGGAATAGACCAGAAAAAAGGGATTGGATTCTTTTGCATTAAATGAAAACAAATATAACAGAAACTAAGTAAAAATATCTCTGTATAGAATAGTTGGTGAGGCATCTCATGATAGAGTAGATGAGACCTACTTGTCAAAAGCCAGCCTTGGGTGAATTCTACATCCACTTGGAAGTTGAATGGCCTCAGATTTAGCCTCAGTGGATCAATAATATACAAGTGTTTTATCATGATATCTTCTTGTCCTATGGCATATCGATGAACTGACTTTGGCCTTGAGATTTTGGCAATGATTTGAAGCAATCTGAATTGAAATTTCCTTTGTCATTACACTTTATGCTTTTATTATATTTTATAATGGCTCCAAGATTCTGCTCTGGAACCAATCATGGGCTCTGGACCACTGCAACAGCTAATTTTCATTCTATTTTTCAGAAAATTTATTATTTTTTCAGATGAGAGTTACTTTGCTGAAAATCTTGCATCTGCAGCTGATCAAAAATCAATCATTTTTGAACTGTTTGTGATGATGTCTGCCCCTTTTGACTTTTCTAGGAGAACTACAAGAAACCCTCTGCTCTTCTTGCATCTTTACATCTGGCATTAATTTAGAGTGGTGATGAGACTCAAAATCATGCATGTCAACCAGTTGTCATTTTGTTGTGTGTGGTTCTTCATATGCTGAAATAAAGTTGTCCACCATAAATATGTGCTGTAAATCAACCTGATCCTTGTTGCATCATCCTCTATCTTAAAGTTTTGGGTGAAAACCTTTCTTAAAATAGAACACTCAATTTCAGTGCCATCTTCAACCTACACACCCACACACACACACACACACACACATATATATATATATATATTGCATGTTTGTAACTTTTTATAAACAAGATTATTTTATTTTCTTTTTTTGTTTGGGGGGGGGGGGGGGGGGGGGGTGTTTGCTACTGCCTTACATATGTTGTTTATCTACCCAGCATGTTGATTTTTGTGTGTGGTACTTGTTTTTCCAAATCCCACAATGACATCAGTACGCTGTAAAGTAAATGAAAGAGAAAGAGGACTTGGTTTTCTTGCACAGCCCATCACTCAATATTTCTGAATGAAGAGGGTTCATAATTCAGGTTTTTTCTTGGATTGCTAAGAGCAACTAACCTAGAATAAGAGGCCCACTTTTTCAGTATTGACTTCATATATGCAACTTGCCCCAAATAAAGACTGGGAGCAACATTCCTCAGTTTTGGGCAAGAACTTCTCCTTTGTTGCCTGTATATCAACATAGGACATTGGATTCTTGGGGTTTTGTAAGAAAAATGAAGAGGAAAGGAAAAGGGATTAAAGGATGAAATACAATAGAAAATCTTTTTAGTATTTTCCTCTTTAAAATTCAAGATCAGATGAGGGTGTTCTATATCACTACTGAAATCCAAGAAAAGAACCTCACATTCCAAAAGTGGGCAACAGAAATTGTGCAGAAAAGAAAGAAGACCAGAAACTATACAATTCATTCTGTAGTCTGATTCACTACAGAATTTTGCACAGAATAAACAGGAACCAAAGATCCCAAAAACCAATCAGAACAATTTTGTGAAATTTTCAGTTTCCTATTTCATCACCCTCTTCAACATCCCTTTATTTGCATACTTTGGAGAGAAGGAGGGAGAGAGAGAAACAAAGAAACAGGGGAAGAACATAGCTTAAAATGGCTGCTACACTACCAAAAAAAAGAAGGAAAAGACCTGGAATTTCTCCTACTTATGTGGTTTCCTCAATCCCTTCTCCATTTTCTTCTTCCTGTCCATTCCTATGATGTTCCGGTCTACAATCATCATTATCAATGCCTGTATCTTCATTCTGTTCCTCAATATTCTCTTCATCGTCATCTTCATCTTCATCCTCATCATCAAGAGCTTCATCATCAGACTGAATAAACTGCAACTTCAGACGTCCGTCTTCGCGGCATGCATGCAAGAATTCTTGAGTTGGGATTCTTACCTCCTTAAGAATGAACCTACCATCTTCCCTGTAAGATTTGAAACAAACCCAAGGCTTCCCACTTTGTCCAATACTAGAGATAGGAGGTGGAAAAACACCTCTACTCGTTCCTGATTTCTTGGACTCACTCCCATGATGATTTTGTGTATGTGAATTATTCCTTGTACAAGTCTTTCTCTCCTCTTGATTCTGCGATCCATTATTACAAACATCATGTCTCAACAAATCCTCAACATCATCGGAGCTCTCGAACCCGAGCCCCTCCGTGCACAATGACAAACTCTCAGAATTCATGGAAGAAAAGCTGTCACTATCCTTGTACTGCTTCTTCTGCCCTGAGGAGTAATAACTTGATGTGGGATTCTTGCTTCTCTCCTGATGAGCTGAGATCCCATTATTATCCCTCCTTGGAGCATCAATGCCAATCCCGGGATTTGCATCGGGCCAAAACGTCATCGAATTAGAGGACAAAGATGAGGACCGGGAGGAGGACGATGGTGACTCATGTGGAGCATGAACATGGCTCTCCTTGAAATGCAACTCACCGAATATCTCCGTAAACGAAGAATCATCAATGGCTTTCATGGATTTTATGTGTTTCCATGGCGATAGGGATTCAAGAAGTGTTGGATTTTCAGGCAATGGCTTCTCAAAGATGTGTTCCAGGCTACCACAGGCTGCCATGATTTGCATTTGCATTCAGAAATGAGCAAATCATACATACAGAGAATATGAACACCAATTCTTGAAAATTAAAAACTTTTTCTTTTTTGTATATATGTAAAAATTCAAGATTGAGATATACACGGGAAGGGCATGAAGATGATATATTGTTGCTGATAAAGTCAAGAAAATATGGGGAACTATTTATTAGGGATGGTGGTTTTCAGGGGTACCTCTCAATGAATGAGGATGGGTGGTTAATATAAAGCTTCTGATTTTGGTGGTCACAATTTATAAAAATTCTGCCTTATCTTTCCCCTCAGTAAAAAACTGCTTTGATCCCACCAGACCCCTTTACAAGTTATCCCATCATCTGTTTATTTTTACTTTTTTTGTTCTTTTTATCCTAAAAAAGATGTTTAACTGAACCCAGCTTTCCTCCTTTATTGGTGGGATATTATCACTCTCTCTTACATAAATTTTATTAAAAAAAAGAATTTCAAAAATAATAAAAATCCCAGTATTCTTTTCATAGTAATTATTCAAGTATAGGTCAGCAGTTGAGAGCTTTCCTGGAAGTCTTAATCACACTATGCTTTCCAGTGCTTATAGAGCATGTTGATGTGATTGGCAGCAGAATACAGTCCCTGAACAACCATATCAGTGGATATTGGTGCTATTCTTTTGCCTTGTTTGGGGTGTTTGAATATGGGAAGATACTGATGTTGAGGTGTGGAAGTTTTTGGTATGGTCAGTTTCCTTGCTGAAGTGACACTAAACTGCATCAGTATCTGTGTTTCTCATCTGAACAAGATTTGAATTTGGCCCAAAGATGTGCACATCTTTGCCTCAGAAACTGCATGTGGAATTGCCAAAAATAAGAAGAAAGAGAGAATATTCCAGGTTGATCCTTCTTGATTGTTCAATATATTCTCAGCAAAAAATAAATGATGGATCATATAGTTCAACTTCTATTGTGTGATTTGAAGCAATTAGAGATGTGGACTTGTCCAGAGTAGACGATTAAACGATTGTTAAGTCAAGCCACGTGCTTTAAGGGTCATTCTTTAAAGGCACTAGAACGACTACGATAGGATCCCACATGAAATACACTATAGTATACATGAATGATTGTAATTATATCGGATCTGATGTCCTAATACCTCATAAAATTGCAAGTCTTGGAGGTACGAATGAATCACAATTGCCCATATGATAGGATCCACATAACATCCGCCATACATGAATAATTGAGATTATCTATAGCAGTTCTGTCCCTTTATTGAGTGTCAAATATATAATATGACTCCTCTAGATGGCAAGATGAAATCAAACAAATGGAAATGACATTTCGGTAATTCAGTTAACATTTTGTTCTAACAATGCATACATGGAACTGCAACAGAACATCTCAGTTTTCAGTTAACAGGTTTTTCTAACAATGCATACATGGAACTGCAACAGAGTAAGCAACAAGTACAACCACCCAGCAAAAGTAAAAGGTAAAAGCACATACAGACATTGGACAAGTTCACATCAGAACCAAAGGGGTAAAAGGTTAATATCAGTCAGCCATGGATGGACCTTCATTCACCGCCATGCCTCAAACCGTTCTGTCATTGAATTTATACGGCTCAAGTTGCTTATTCCCTTGCCCTTGTTATCAGTTTTCATAGCTAAACCTACTGGTTCGATCTGACCATCAATTCTTGATTCGGATTTTATGTGAGTCGACTCGTTTGATTGGCCTGTTTTGCTCCGCTTGCCCTCTTCAAACTGACTCTGAAGGCTATTAGTTACTTTAGCTTCTCTTGGAAAGGCAACTGTGTAGACTTCAGCTGGAGTTTCACAAGATCCAGTTTCATCAGATTCTTCAGCGGAGGTTGAATAACTAAGATAATCTTCATCACTGGTATTATCTACTTGGTTAGTTTCGGAGGCACTGTCTAAACCAGGATCCTCCACCACAAAGGCCTCTGTGGTCTCTTCATTTGATTCAGCAGGATTTTCATGATCCAGTCGTGAAACACTCTGATGGCCATTGTCGCCGTAAGGCTCAATGTGGGGTGTATAATCTGGTTCTAAAATAGAATCTTCTCTTTCTCGTAAAGTCTTCTCTATTAGGGTCTTGAGGAAGTTCATCACTTGTACCGCATACATCAATGCAGTCAAAGGGTCGGCCATCTGTACATGAAACTCAAACGATATTAGGAAGATCAGGACACTAATCCATAAGAAACATACTAAAGGGACTTTTGCACTTCACATGAGATGGTTTTTGAGTGCCAAGAGTCAGATATATAAATCAACCATAAGGAATTTGAATATTCCACTACTTTAGATTTCTATGGCCATAACAAATGTATATGACTTTCCTGATCAAACCTAAAGTTTGATCTAACTCTGGGAAATGCTTTAGGCCATGGGTGACTATAAAAGTCTTTGCCGTATGCATAGATAAAGTGCTCAACCTGCATGTGTCCTCATCCTTTTAACTTCTTCTGCACTTGCAAATATTAAACATACTCTTTTGGGTTAATCACATGACCTCCCCTAAGAGATAATAAAATTATTGATTACACCCTCCCCTTTTATAATTTATCAAAATTTCCTGTCCAAGTTTATAACATGTACACACAACCCCTTTCTATTTGAAATAGGTGGTAACTTCTTAGAAATTTGAGGATATTAGTCTGTATCTATCTCCAGGGGAAGATATTTTAAGATCTTTGGGGATACTTAGAATGAATGTTTTTGTAATTTCAAATGGGAGAAGGGTACAATCAATGATTATACTTGGGGAAGTGGGTGCATTTAACCGTAATTGTTTTGGGGTAAAATTATGTATGAAGTCCAAGAACATTAGCCAGGGAATCAGTTTCAGAATAAGGATCTAACTGAACATCAGGTAAATATCTGGAATATGGAGACACATCTTAGGATGAATCAACTGCGGTTTCACCTGTGTCATGTTAGGAGCAAACACCATAGCAATATTACGTGCATTCATCTTGTTTCGATGTTCCTCTTGGACGACATCAGCCATTAGGTTGATTGCCCAATCCAGCAGAGCAGCTTCTGTCGGGGGTAGAAGCCGCACTAGTGTGTCACAGTCCTCTTCCGACTGGCATTGCATCACCTGCTCAGGAGAAAGAGAATCCAATACTCCTCTAGGGAGTTCCCTGAACCAAGCCTACATGTTTTCAGATGATGTATGTTAACCCCAGATGTGTAAAAGATATAACACGTAAAGATGATACAGTTAAAATTGTGAAACTTTCTCCTTTCATTATTTTACGAACTTATTTTTTCACATGTCTAGTTGACAAGTCTGGTCCTGAGGCGATGCAGCAAAACAAGATTCAGCAAGACATTCCTCCTCTTAGAAATATTAAGGAAACTACTTGGACGAAATGTACAATGACTACCCCTAGAAGCACAACAAAATATAACAAGTGGGTTGCGATGATTCATAGTTAAAACAAAAACATAAAATGAAACTGACAAGATCAGCAACAACCAGTTCCTACTGTGTAACTGAGATGTTACAGAGACAAGGTCATAGCAGCTAGTTAACCATCATCACATCAATGAATGTTAAAAACTGCTAAACAACCTGCCTAACAAGCAAGATAAGAAATCTTGGACCTTATACAAGTGTATAGCTGTAGAGAAATTGTTATGTTGCAAGATCAGGGAATCAGTTTAATTTACTTTGACCAATGTATGACTCACCGTAGAGCCAAGTCTAATCAGGTTCAGATAATTTCAGGACAAGCAACCATGTAAACTAGGAAACAAAAGAAGAATATTTAGCCCCACCTTAGTTCAATTGTACTCAATCTGGCTCAGAATTGTAGAATGGGCCACTTGGTCCAGTTAATAGCAATTCTAAGAATTTACAAGTAATAATCAGTTTTATGAAAGATCATTTATTCTAGAATCTACCAATACGACTCAGAGAAACTAAATCTATCGACAAGCACTTTGATCTAAGTCTAGTTACCTTGATTAAGCCTGCCAAACAATGCACATCGATGCCTTCAGGAACCACTCCTCTGTTTAATTGGTCCCTGACGTACTCCTCCTGGCTGTTTCCTGCAGTTATTCTGAAAATCCCTTCAGCCTGCACATATAATAAGAGAGCGAATAAACCAGTTTTTCCGAATACTTTAGGTTTTTGTGCATGAAATATTGCTGTGTTTTTTCTGTTCAGTTACATAAACACCAAATGAAACATGGTGATTCACCTGCAGGCCACCTTGAGCATACAAATGCCTCTGCAAAAGTAGGAGGATAGTTGGAATACTATTGCCTCGTGGATCATAAGACAGTTGCATTGATTCAGTAGAGACTCCAAAAACAGTGGCACTGTCCATGGATCACCAAACAAAACATTCAAAGATGAACAAGTCGTACTAAAAATTTCTCAAAAGAAAGGGAATATATAACAAGTTAGCATGCAATGCAGAAAACCATGCGAAAAAATTCTCAGAAGTGGACATTGTAAGACACCAACTATTGTTATGTCAGCTGCATAATCTGCACAAAATGTGCTTCTATGACATTTAGCATCATACTACTAAGAGTATGTGAGGCTGCAGCTTAAAATAGGATAAGATAAAGGATGAACAATTCTTTGTGACTTCATATTCATCTACTTCACAAATATCCTAGGGGAACTGTTGCACATTATATCAGCTGATGAAAATACAAGCAACGCTCCATGGAAATATTCACTGATATATTTTAAGCTGTTAAGATTTTGGTTAAAATGGTTAACTGAATTACATATACATATGCTTGGGAGTACAGCAACTTAGAACCTTGGATATGGTTTTGACCACATCCACCTCCAGAGTGACTCGGATCTGTTCCCAAGTTCATTCAGGGTACTAAAATTTCCTGCACTGTTTCTAGAAAGCAAACCTTACTAGCAGGCAACCACATAATCAAGAAGGATTAAGGAAGGTAAATTATGGCAACAAGAAAACTGTTCAAATTTCTATTTTCCTTTTCCTTCCAGAGAAAGAGGTAAAAGCCAAAACCCTCCGGTAAATGGCCTAAATGAGATCAAGGATTTAATGCACCACTAAACATGGAGTTGAAGTAAGCCCGAATGGACTTGATTACCAATATCTGTTTTAACCATAAAATGGATAATTCACGACACTATAGAGGAATTTAACTACAACAGCAACTTGGATTTGCCTCCTAATATAGAATTTCTTCATTCAGAGAATCAATAATCAAAAGTTCCCAAGGATATCAACCTTCAATGCTTCAATAAATGAGACATAGTTGTACAAAAGAATCCTAGGGAAGAAAACCACATAGGATCAGTGCAGAAAATGCTAATTTTCATCATAGGAAGGAAGTAAAAGCATGTAATAGAATCAAAGAAAGAGACTATGACTAGCATAATTAGCAACGCAACAAGATCAAATAGCTATTTGCAGATTTATTTACCAAGCTAAAGTTCCGGTTAGTAAAACAGTTAACGGATATATAATACTTTGAATAAGCATTAGTTACAATTTCCATATTAACTCAAATATCTAAATTCTAATCCAGCAGACTTGCATGTATTGAACTGGATTGTAAGCAATTATTGGTAAATATTAGCATATCTTCTTATAGACTGCAGTATTATGGAACTGTTGATACTTTTGCAGATTGCTATGGTATCATTAACTAATTTAGCAGCAGATTGGACAAACATTATTGTCAATAATACAGTCAATTCTATGCTCTCGAAAAGACAACCTCAGATTCAGATACAAGACAACAAACAACAATACAAACTTTCAGGAAAACAATCAGAGATTCAGAAACCACAATGCAAGAAGTGGGTTAAACAAACAATCCAACAAGATGCCAATCCCAAAAATTCTTGCAGAGAAGATTGATCATCTCATTTTCACTAATATCACCAGCTTAAAAGTACTCACAATCCATACGGTTTCAGAACCCAATAATCATGGAGCAAAACACAAGAAAACATTATACTGCGCTAATATTTCAACAATGTCACCTCATATCAAATATTGAAGCACAAATCAAAGAATGAAGAACCCAAAAAACCATATATCATACCAAGACAAGATAAACCTATTATTAGACTATCAAAAAAACAGAGGATATACCTAGCACTAGGAGCCCTCCTGGGAACCTCGGGCTCAAACTCAACAGGCAAACCCAAGAACCCATCGAACCTATCAAATGTGACATGATTCACATGCTGTACATCAGTAGGCCAACCGATCTCCATAACCCCACTGCCACAGTTCCCACCACCACCACCACCACCACCGGCAGCAGCTGTGGCACTAGAAAAATTGTCTCTATCCGTCTTGCAAGCCAACCAAAAACTCTTCCTAAACAGAGTCACTAAAAGGGCCAAAAGAGATAACTGATCCCTCCTATCGTTCTCCCTCTTCTCCCTCACTCTATTCTCCTCCTCCTCTTCCTCTGCTTCACCCGCTGTCAGCCCAGAAATCACCTCATCCCCCACATACGACTGAGTCTGGTGAAACAACGTGGCATTGTGGGTGGGAGTCGATATCGAGGGAGAAGAGGACGAAGAAGGGGAGTGGAGCACCTCTGTCATTGTTGGCAAGAGTTGAACAAATCAAGGAAATGGGAATCTCTCCAATGATTTTTTTAGTCAAGATTCTTTGTTTATTCAAGACAACAAGTGGGTTCTTCCTGATTTTGCAGATAAAGAAATGCTGAAACGAAAATCAGAGGAAGATTGGGCGTTCAACGGAAATGGGGTAGGATTTGGAGGGAAATCCAATCCCAAGAATTATATTTTTTTCCCCGAAGTGGAGTTGGATTGAAGGAATGGTAAAGCCAAACAAGAAGACGTGGGAATCATGAAGGTATTTATTTTATACAGACTTTTCGGTTGGCTTTTGCTTCTGCTTTTATTCTGCAGACCGTTCTTGATTGTCTGTTAGATCGTTGCAGTGAAAAGGAAAGGGGAAGAGAAAGGGTCGACTAAGAGAAGGGGTGGTGGGGGTGGGGGTGGGGGTGGGGGTGGTGGGGGTGTTTGTATGTATATACTGTAAGTAATGTTGTGAACTGCTTTTATTGGTAGGGGAGGTTCTTCAGGTGGAAGCTTTCATGATGATGACGATGATGATGGTTTTGTTTTGTGGTTTTGATTTTTTTTATTATTTTTTTCTTTTTTATTATTTTGGTATTTTCTCAAATTCAATCTTCAAAAATTACTAGATATTGCTTTTTCAAAATTTCTAAATAAATACAATTTATCGGCCAGCTAGATTATACAATTACTAAATAAAACGGTTCTAAATTGATACAATATCCTAAATCAAATAATGAAAAAGAAAGTCCAAAAAATCAACGAACGTGTTACTTAAACTATAGAATTAAATACAATTATCACACTTGATTTATACATCCCACGTCAATTATCCTTTCAAAATATTAAAATTTTTAAAAGCCTCTTTACTTAACTCCCTTCATTTTTAAGTTTGAAAAGTCTATTTTACCCTTATTAAAAATTACTTTTTAAAAAAAATAAAAAAATTTCTAAAATATCAAAATCACCCTTTATCAAAACTGCCTAACTCTAGTTTTATTTGTTCATCGGTTCTTTTTATTTTCATAATTCTTTGAGCATTTTATTTTAGTTTCGTTTATTTGTCAAACCAAGTTAAAAATAAATTTATACATGCATATAATTATCACATTTATATAATTACCATATATATAAATATATATTAATTTTATTTTTTTATTAGTTCTTCAATTCTTTCGATTTTATTAATTGTATATTTGTTTAAGTAAATATATAAATATATATGCGTGTATAAATTTATTTTTAACTTTATTTCACAAACACGTGAAATTAAAATAAAATGAGCTTCAAGTAGTATAGGATTACAAAAATAAAAAAAGCTCGATAAACAAGTAAAATTTAGAATTAGACAAAGTTCCCACAAAATGTGATTTTGATATTTTAGAAATTTCTTAAAAAAAATTCAGAAAGCAATTCTAAAGGTGAAATAGACTTTTCAAACTTAAAAATTAAAAAAATTATAAGGTCATGATTTTTTTGAAAGTTTTAATATTATAGGATGGTAATTGATGTAGTATGAATACTTTATAGATAATAATTATATTTACCCAAATATATAATGGTAATATATATTTATACTCACAACGAAAAGAATTGCAAAAATCCACTCGATCCAATAAAATATGTTGTATTTTAACAATTAACACTTCTTGAATTCATATCTAAATATAAAAAGAAACAAATAGTTAACTTATCGACCGTGCTATATATAAAAAATACAGGAAGTGAGATATAATTAATTGAGCCATTGTTTATTTTTTATACAACTCCAAAAGATCATGTTCTATTTTCGTGCCCAATCTAGATAATAATTAATAGGGTTAATTACGTCTAGACCCACTCTAAAAATGCATAATTATATTATTTCTCAAAAAAGGTTTGAAATTGCATTTACACCCCTAAAAAAATTCTCTATTTACACCTAACATCCATTCGTTAAAGTTTGGACGGAAAATATTCATGTTAACAAAAATAATTATATAAAATTTCAATTTTAACTCTCATTTAATATTCTCGTGCAATAACTTTGTACTTATAAGCGAAGAATATAATAATGTTGGTCTGGTCTGACTCCATATATATACATTATATTTATCCCCTTTATAAGTACAAAAATATACATGAGAATATTAAATAATGGGCAAAAAATTGAAAGTTTATATAATTATTTTTGTTGAGGTGAACATTTTCCGTCCAAACTTTAACGGGTGGGGGTTAGGTGTAAACAGAAAATTTTCAGAGGTGTAAGTGTAATTCCAAAACTTTTTTAAGGTAAAATGTAATTATGCATTTCTAGAGGGGGTTTGAACGTAATTCACACTAATTAATATTTAGACACCTAATTTTATTTCATTACATTAGAACTCCTCCGACAAGACCATAACTGCATAACCAAACTATATAAAGGTTGACTTATCTAAGTAGCTACGGAAATATTTTGCAATCATTTAGAATAGATATTTCTTGTCTTGTTGCTTAAAATACGCTAAAAAAAGTATCTTTTATTCATAATTTTTATTTTTGAACTAATTAATGTTAAATTAAGTAAGTTGTTCTTTTCCCCCGCTCGGAGACAAGCCCAACATTTGAACTCTGTATCTCCAAGAAACTTAAATTAAATCAATTTAAGCCAATATCACACGTGAATCTCTACCATATCAACTTTTACAATTAATTAGTAAAATTATAAGTATTAAGTTGTTTTTTCAATATTTCAGCTTCATTCCTTTTTCCACTATTCAATTTATTTTCAAATACTTCACTATAATTTATATTTATTATTACAATAGAATTTATTGCAAACACCCCTTAAATTTCGAATTATAACCCATTATACAATAATTTTCCTTCTTTTTTGTTTTTTTTTTTTTTTTTTGTTGGCAAAGAAATAGAGATAAAGATAGAGATAATTTTGAGGGAGGATGTGTGGCAAGCTATGCATGGTGGCAGGTGACAACAGCAACAGCACTACACAATCTAACCCTACGTGGTTGCCCCTCACATTATATTATTTATACCCTTTTTGTTTTCCTCTTTTTTCCTTCATTCTTGAAGACTTTTAGGGGGCGTGTTTGTTTGAGCCCAAAATGGCAAGCACTGAAGAGCAAGTTGGGGGTCCAGCAACCGATGATGGTTTCGCCTACCCGGAAGAGGATCTTGTCGATGGAGGCCCCGACCCCGACCCCGACCCCGAGGTTGTCGACCCTGATTCTTCACGGGTCGACCCGGAATTCACCACTTCGAAACAGCTTAAGGTGGGCTTTGATTTTCTCTTTAAATGATACAGTGTAGTTGTTGGTAATGAGTACTGAGTAGAATTATGTTTTTGTTATTGAAGGAAGAAGCTGAAGAGGAAGAGAAAAAAGAGAGTGGAGAGGGAATAGAGAAGCTTAAAACGACGCTTTTGATTTCAGGGGCGGTGGTGGCTCTCATTGGGGCTCTCTTTGCTATAGCTAAGAAGATAAGAGAAGCTTGACTCACACTTTAGCTTCTTTTGCAATTTGTGTACCACTTTGATGTTTGTATATCTTAATTAATTCTTGTTTTTGGGTTATTTCTCATCAACTATTTGTGATGTTGGCACTAATTCTATTATGATCTTGAGTTTATATATTCGAGCATTACAATAATATATAAAGCGCCCCACAACATCCCAGGTTATTGTATTTCAGAACAACGAAATTACGACAGCAGTTGTCCCAAGATCTTACATTTTGGCACATGATTTAGAACCAGAGTATATATCATCTGTGAAACAAGATTCAAACAGAAAGACATGAATTTGTTTTGTTTTATTTCGTCGTCTTAGTCCTCCACTTCTTCGGGTTTTGTCTTCCTCGACCCGAGATACCATCCGGTGGCAGCAGCAATAGTTGCAATACCAGCTACAACGGCGTAGTTTCGGTATTTGTCGGTTGAGACTTTAGGCGTTGAAGACGACTGGGCATGTGGTTCAGCAGCATCAGATACGGATCCTGAGCCTCCTGAGCTTGTTGCGGGAGTTTCATCTGCCTTTGGGCCCTGAGGATTAAGCATCGATGAGATATAGCCATCTCGAGCAAATGAAGCTCAATAGAGAACCAAAAGTTGGTGGAACATGAAAATGCCTAGTATGATTTGTTGTTGATCAGAAAGCCAAAGAAAATAATACCTTGCGTGCAAGCTTTTCCAACTTCTCTTGCTCCATTTTCTGTGGAATTTGTGAAGAATCAATATATGCTTAGTTACAGCTAGAAAAATAATGTTCAAGAATGCAAGGACACTTGGAGTATTCAATCAAAGGGAGACCGACACTAACCGGGCATGACCCCTTTTCAAGTAGGAATCATGGATAGACAAAACAATCAAGACAACTTATTTGCTACCTAGGCATTTTTTATCTGTTATTACAAGCTATGGCAATTGAGAAACCAGAATATACGATACGGAGAAGCTAGTATAAATTTGAAAGAGCTGAATGGATGATCGAAAATACAGAAAACAGCTAGTATAAATTTGAAGAGCTGAATGGATGATCGAAAATACAGAAAACGTGATAATTAGTCCACTTGAATGTGAAAAGCGAAGAGGCACATTATGTCAGGTGAATCATCTCAGTAAGGCACAGCAGCCTCATAAGCATGTTGCTGTTGCCATAAACCTCTCAACACGCATTACTACGAAAGTACTCCTTCAGATGCTTGTAATATGAATGTGCAATACTGTAGATACTATTTAGTTTCATACCGTACAAAGGCTATATGCGTCCATACAATTTCACTAGAAAAAGAAAAATCAGACCTCAAAAACACAATATAATAGCATTAGACTAGTTTTCGAAAAATAATGTAATATAAAAAAAGTAGCGGGCCACGCAATGTAGTGACTATTCTTTTTATATCAACAACCATATCAAATTTTCACAGAAGCAATGCAGTGATTATTCTTTTTATATCAACAACCA